>BSBK01003268.1:352500-1030273 GCA_027943335.1 Chamaecyparis obtusa
GTGTATATACAAACACTAGGTGTGTATATAGACACATGTATACTAATGTGTATATTAAAACTTCATTTTTTTCTCTATTTCTTTTTCCAACCAAACTTGCACATACGAGATGAAGAATTAGGGTTAGTTTGGTTTTTTATATTATAGCCCAACTCTAATTTTGAATTAGGGTTAGGGCTGGCCTTTGGGCTCTTCAAATTTTAAATTGAGTTTTATTAAATTCTATTTTAAAAATTGGATCTCTGATTATTATTAATTAATATTTGTTTTACTTTTGTAAGTTGTCTTATTTCAAATTTTGAATTATTTATATCTTTATTCATTGCAATCTGTAATAGAAATTTTATTTATTTTAGGTGCGATTTACTTATTTTATCGTTAGATATCTTTAAACTTACTTTATTTTAGCAAATAATATTATTAAACTGTCAATTAATCTTTTAAGGCTATTCTTGGAATTTTATTATATTTGAATTTAAAATTTAATGGTTACTTAAATGGGATATTATTTTATTATTGATTAATGTTTGTGGTAATATTTAGTAATAATTTCCTTATATTGGTTTAATAAATTTTTTATTATGATGAAATAATCTAAGGGGAATTATTTTATCGTCCTAAGTTGGGACTTAGATATTTCTTTATTCCTTTAGCCTTTAAATTAAATATTTTATTATTACTTTATAATGGTTAATTTAATCTTATAATTTAAATTTACTTCAATTAAATAAACCAAGGTAAACATTATGTTATGAATTAAAGTATAATATTTTAATTAAAATATTAGGACATTATTAACATTAAGTATTTTTAAATTGTTATCCTAGGTTTCACATAGGGTTATTTTTATGGCCTTATTTTATTAATTTATTATTTCCTTGTGAATCTGACCCTAAGATAGTAACCTGGTTCATGTTTTGGAACCTTGAGGGTTATTATCATATGTTGGTTAAATTAATCATTTAATTAAATCATTTTAAATAAGTTAGTTCCTAACTGGAACTTATGTTAATCAACAAGTTTAATTTACTTATTTAATTATTTATTTTATTTTAAATCTTTGTTTTTAATCTTGTTAGGTTTTCTTAGAGACTTAGTTAGGGGTTCAAAGTTATTTAACATACTTTTCAACCAAGGGACGTTGGCAAGCCAATGCTTGACATGATACCTCTTGAGTTTTAACTTAGTTGTGTTTAGCTTTACGTGAATGTTAGTGTACCTTAGAATGTTATATCCTAAGATGACTTTTGTGCTTAAAAAAAATGTAGGTGTGTTTTGCCCTAATTGTGGGCATTGCAAATATAGCTACATTAGATATTCAAGCAATAAAATTATTTAAGGAAAATATTAAATATTTTCAACATTATCACTTACCATTTCTACCCACTCCCCTTGAAATTTATAAAATGTATGAGGTAATCGTTGCACCCCTAAAAGCATAACATTTCTATTTTGTAATTTTATTTATTAGAAACATTTAAAAGTTATTTTTGTATTCCAATCATATATAATGATATGCATATGATCACATGCAATCATATACAATGACCGTATTATCATTTTACATATGTTTATATTAATTCTTATTTGTCAAAATAATTTCTTCTAACACTAAAAGTAACAAACACACACCAATATATATTAGGAAAAAATTATCATTTATCCATAATCATTATTAATTAATACATTTTCTAATAAATCTAAATTTATATTAGACTGACAAGTATTCATATAGAACCTTCTCCTTGTACATACAAACTATTAGATATTTAAATTGACAACCATCAAATACATGACCTCATCTTTCACTTGACCTTTCATTTCTATCCACATTGACCATTTAAAATTATATTGCATTGTACTTTTGTAACAATTTTGTATGTTCTTGATTTTCAAGAGATCCTATTATGTTGCAAGAGATCTATTTCTTTTTCTTGAACCAATATGAATTGAGCCAAAATGAAACTATGTGGTTTTTCTTGATGAAAAATGACATTCCTTAAAAAGAAAACAATAAAAAGATTTTGATAAATTGCACTCATCTCTTCAAACTAGCACTATGCTTGGTCTATGAAGAGTCTATTTCTTCAAACTATATTTGTTGGCTGCCAGTGTGACTATAAAAGAACATTTGAAAACAAAACTACACATCTAGATAATTTAAATATTTCAAGAATTAGAAAGAACTCAAATTTGAAACATGTGAATGTAAATTTTGATGAGATTCAATAATTGTGAAACTCAAGATTTTGATTCCTCAAATACAAGGATCTTTCTTCTCCAACAACTTTAACATATAGTAAGACTTCTTTATCCAAAATATTTTGTTTACTGGAAATCAATAAGTCAACTAGAGATTTGTTATAAAAAGTTATCATTTGTGATATTTACTTAAGATCTCAGTGGCCTTGCCTTGCATGATGACATATTTTTGGAGAAAAAAAGAAGAACTGAGTAAAAATAATTCTTACAAATAACCAACAAATCTCAATATCGAACGTTTACATCACTCAACATAAAAGAGCTTTAAGATCACATAAGAAGTCTCTTGATACTAGTATTATTTATCATGACCAATCTATTAATATTTATTTATAGAAATAGTTTATTTTGGTCGTGACGACTTAAGACCAACCTAAAGATTACTATTGATTGATCTTGTCCCTTGAAGAAGTCACGTAAACACCTAAATATGATTATGCACAAATAATTAAGTCACCTAAACACCTAAGCTTTCTTACAAGATGAACCATAGTTTTCTAGATCTTTCTCTTCGTTATGCAGGGCTGATTCTCAAGGCGATGGTGGGGAATGTTGTGACATTCACAAATAATAGCACACCAACAAGCCAATCCGTGTGGATCCCACCAATCACAATATCCGAAATGCTTGCCCTCTCCTTTTTGACACAGATCGTTGCACTCATCTTTTAATCAAAAACCATCATCACATCACAAATAAGTAATAACTAGTTCAGAACATCAACACATAAAACCAGGCCTAGCTGTGAGCAATCAAAACATGCATATTATGACCTTCGCCATGTGAGACCCTTTAGACATATTCTATTTAGCTGGAATGAAAGTGTTTTGTGAGGACTCAACCACCAGCTAGTTCTCCTTTGTTTATTGTTGTTTTGGAGTAGCTAGGGATACGGTGATACCACATAACCCTTGGAAAATACATCTTTTAAAAAAAATAGCATAAATAATGCATGAATGAAATCGCGCAGTTGTTACACTCTAAACATTCATTGTCATTATTAGCTGAGCTTAAGGCCATAGAAATATTTAGAATAATTCAGTTTAGAAACGAAGAACTAAAACTATAGTTAAATATTATAGACATTATAACTACTCTAACAATAGAGATAGCAATGGTATGAATGAAACTACTATTAAACACACATAAACACGAAATGTACCATAAATGTCCCTTTTAAATAGAAAGAAACTTTGTAATCAGATAAATAACTTTGTTCTTAATCTTATGTTTGTATATAGAATCTATGATATTTGGTATTTTGTAAACTATTTAATCAGAAAAAAAGATTTAAATCAAAGATAATGATTTCCACATTTTCCTCATACGTATGTCCAAGGTCTTATGAAATTATAAATTATAAATTTCTTGGTTTTATCTTTTGTACTATGTCACAATTTTGTAAGTAATTTTTAATGTCTCTAAAGTAAAGAATTAAAATGTCTGCCTAGGCTTGGGAAGCCTAAAGTAGAGAGGATTGTGATCACATCTTGTTAAGTTGGGAACTGATCCAAAACTTTAATGATTAAAGATCGGCTATCTCGTAGAATTTTTTTGGCAGTTAGGAATGCCAACAAGATAGAAAGGATTATTTTATATTTTCTCTTTCTTAATTTATATCATTGCTTGAGAGGAATCTACAAGGCCAAGTGTAGAAACCCTAACTCTCCCACTCATGATGTACCTATGCTTAAAATCTTATCACAATTATAGAGAATATTTGAGAGGAAATGAAAATAATATTTATAATACTTTCCTTTCCTTTCTTATAAAATTATTTTCACTTGATTATGATCGTGTGCCACCCAAAAATGTTATTACAAATGATCAACTCAATTCCTCTATGATTGGTTCCCCTTTATTGAAGAAGGTTGTGGAGAAGAAGAAGAAGAAGAAGAAGAAGAGATACATGTGCAAATTCAAGATGTAGAAGTGGATATAGTAGCCAAGCTGCTACACAACACACCCAAAACACAAAAAGTACAAAAGGATGTCATGGATGGTTGCTAACCATATTTTTGATTAAGTAAAATAGGTTTTATAGGGTGCCTGAAACCCACAACATAGTTTAAAAGAAGCAGAAATGAGTTCAGTTCTGAGTTAAAGCATTAAAAAACAAAGGGACAGGCCACAGAAAGGCCAACCAAGAAACAACCACAAAAAAGGAAAGACAAAATGGAGCAAAAAGAGGCAGGCACTAGGAGTTGAGTTAAGTTAGGCTCCTGAGCATGATGACAACATTGCATTCGAGAACCTCTATCATCTCTGCTACCTCTTTAACTTTATAAATGTATTGGGATTCTCCATCAGCCATCATCCTCATTTTTCTTAGTTCTAGCTCTGGTTATTTTTCTTGGACCCTCACTGGGCTTCTTTATCTCTTCCTCCATAGTCCTCTAATCAACCCTGTTGTCCATCTTTTCTTCCATTTTGTTGATTAGCAGCTTAATCCTATCATTGGACGCTTTAAGAATGTTATAGTTTTTCTTTGAAATACCCTTTAGGGTGTCCTCTAGGCTGATCATTTTAGATTCCAGGTGCTCAACCCTAGCCTCGAGGCTTTGCTTATGCTCAGTGGTTTTGTGATCCTTGTCATCAGTACTCTGAATTTTATCTTTGAGGTCTTCAATTTCATGGAAAATCCATTTGAAGGACCTATACTAATCCACCATACTATTCTTAGTATTATTGAGGAAATCCATCTCCATTTCCCTAGCCTTATCGCTAAGAACCGCTAGAGTAGGTTCAGTCAACTCCTCATGGATTTTTCCATCGGTATCCTCTAGAATTTTAGGGTAAATGGCCTCCCTTATGATCTCCATGCACACTGTGTTGATATTGAAGCTCCTCCAAACCTTTTTCCCTTTTCCAAAATCTTAACTTTGATATTCCCCTTTGGACTTATCTTTTGAGGTCTCAAGCATAATGGGAGACTAGGTAGAGGGATTTCTTTGTTCTTCTTTGGGGTCCTTAGAAATGGGGTCTTGAGCCTCTTTTTTGGTTCCTGATGGGTGCTGGAGAGGTGGGGATTTATCATCACTGATCAGGATATCAACAAAGAGATGACCCGAGCAATCCCTCGTAGTGTTGAGGTTTTCCCCTGTGACTTGTTTTGGCATTTTTGTGGCTTCCTTGTTTGGGTTTCCCTCCTCATCATCTGTATTCATGTCTTCCTCATTGTTGTTGTACTCCTCATCTAAGTTTATCTCCTTTCTGTCCTTTTTTGGAGAATTTTTTATTTTGACCGAGCTCAAGGGTCTCTTCTTGGATGAGGACCCCTTTTTCAAATTTTCCTGTTCTTCTTCCACTCTATCCTCAGAATGAATACCCTCGCTATTACCTGACGGGATGTAGTCCAACCCAGAATCTTCACTGTTAGCTTTTTTATCCGCAATTTCCTTACCTAGAATTTGGGCTTTGAAGAAATCATAAATTAGCAATAACAAGCCTTCATGCAAGACAGGGTTAGTTATGTTCTTCCCTCTAAAGCCATTAATATTCTCATTTATGGAGGGATAGAGATAAAACAGGATGGAAATATTTTTTCCATACCAAGAGTGATTCAACAAGACAAAGTGGTAGGTTCAAATTCTATCAAACTTGGTATCCAGAGTGATGTATGATATGAGGGCCTTGAGAATAAACTTCCATAGCATTTTCATTCCTGTCGACTAGTAGTAGGTATTCATCTTGATAATAGCCTTCTTCTCCTTGTTATCTCTCATGAAATCATTAATAGAATTGTCAAAAATATTACGATCCCTGTAAAAAATTTCTTAACAATGGGGATGCTTGCGACCATGGAAATCACCTCCTCCATGACAGTGAAGGACTTACCCTCTATTTCCACCATTTATTCATTCCATCTCTTAACAAAAATTTTGGTGATCTCCTTCCTGCTACCATGGAGTCTTTCAATGAAGGTGATAATTTCCCCTTTCTAAAGGGCACTCCAAACTTAAGTGTGAATCTTCCACTTATTGCTATCATTCTCTGGCTCCCTTCCACGTCTTTCTCCAACCATGGTTATTGGCATTGGTTACTCTCTAGTAAGGCAGGATCTTAATGCTTTACGTCTTTCTTGCAGCCTTATTTCTTAGCTTTCTAAATTTTTGAATTTGAAGGTAATTATAGTTCTTGGGAAAGGAAACCCAAAAAGCATACAGAGGGGACACGTAGTAATTAGCCTTACTATCCCTCCAGTGCTTGTCATTAATTTAATAACTTCTCCAAAGAAAAACCTTTTCTAATTATATTTTATTATTCTTTAGTACTTTGGAGTCTGTCCCCATCGAGAGAATCCTTCACATAACCTGAGAAATCTTCAACATTGTGCTAGATCATGTTATCTTCCTTGCTGACTGTTTGGTTAGTGATCCAGTCAGTGACCCAAGTGACATCCTGTTGGCAATTTGGCTGAGTTGGTTACATAGATGTTATCATTATGGCAACATATGATCTACATGAAGATCGCACAGGTCAGAGAGCTAGTATGTCAAAGCGCAATGCGGAATTGTCTAAGTATGAGACAGTGTGTTTTTACCATTGAACTTGAAGACAATTTTGGTTTTTGATGTTGATTGGAGTAAGTTCAGTGCTTGTGCACTTGAACATAGACTCTACAATGACTATTAAAGACTCATCTTAGAGCGCAAGTCAGTACGACATGTATGGAATAAGTTATGACAGTTTTTCTAAAAATAGTGTCCAGCCGACATGACAGAATATGAAGATAGAATTAAGGGATTATTTGTTTATCAAAATAATGACTTAACAATATAAAGGGATGACATCCTAGATGTTAACCCTTGGGTAAAGCTATTTTGTAATATGGTAGCCAACTAAAAATTTATTATCCTTAATAATTTGTATAAATGTAATTGTAAATCGTAAGAAAAAAAAGCAGTGATATGATGCAAGATATATGATGTATATGTAATAACGATAGTGAAAGAGTAGCGAAGAGATATTGATGCAAGTAGTATAAGGTTATGTACCTTGACCTAAATTTGTAATCAATGAATATTGTACATTACTTGTTTGGGCAGTGGGCTCATCTGGTAATCACATTTTGTACTGCCAACTCCTAATAGGGTTGATGCTTGTAACAAGGTCTATAGACCCTTAACCAGGACTAAGACACTATATGCATGTAATAGATTCCTAATAGGGTCAACATCCTTAACATGATACTCTAGATTAGTGGATCTTTGTGGGTACCATCCCCACCAAGGTTTACCCTTGGCCAAGGTTTCCTCAATAACAAATAATGTCTTATGATTTCTTTTGTTTTATTGCTATGCACATTGTTTAGCTTTCTATGGTATGCATGCATTAAGATTATTTGTTATATCTATAATTGGGAAAAAGTAAAAGTTTTTAGAATATTGATTCACCCCCCCTCTCAATATTCCCTATTTCTAACAATTGGTATCAAAGTGGTAGGTCCTTGAAAAACAAGTTTAACAGCTTAAGGAGATCCATGGCAAATTTCAGGAAAGAAAGCCCTAAGTTTGATGGAGTAAATTTTGACAGCAAGAAAGAAAAGATGAAGACACACCTAATGTGTTTAGGACTAGGTTATTGGTTGATTACAAAAAAATGATAAGACTATCATTGAAGAGGACAATCTTGAAACATGTATTGCTGATGAGAGAGATCTATTCATGTGTAACATACTTGCAAGAGAAGCACTTTCGACAGCCCTTCTGGAGAATGAGTAGAGTCAGGTAAAATGTTTGAAAAAATCTCATGAAATTTAGAATGCTTTACACTCTACTTTTGAAGGTGATGAACATGCAAAAAGAGTTAGATTACATAATTGGATATGTGCATTTGAAGATATAAGAATGTTGGAAGATGAATCTGTTAGAAGCTATATTGGTAGAATGTCAGAAATTGTTACATGTATAAAATATTGTGGAGGAACAAAGATATAGAATGAAGTGATATGGAAAATTATGAGAACATTGACTCCTATATTTAAGTAGACAACATAGATGATTGAACAAGTTATACCTTGTACTAAAAACTTTACAAGAGAGACTCTTCTCGGAAGATTGGATGCAATAGAGATGAACCTGAGGTTATCAAAAGACTTACCTAGAATGGAGACAACATTCAGTACTCTTAGTGTTCGCCCTAATTTTTCAAGAAGCATCAGTGTGAGTGGAGATTATGCTAGGAGCAGCAAATCTAGAAATGAAGAAGACAAGAAGTTTGAAGAAGGTATTGCCTTCCTTGTGAAGAGAGAACCAGATGGTAAGAAAATTTTCAAATGTTGGAGTTGTCAAGAATATGGTCATTTTGCATCTAAATATCCTAAGAGAGTTAAAAAGTATAGGAACAATTTCAAACCTAGAAGATCTAAGGAATGTTATTATGCTAATGATGAAGATCTTGAAGCTAGTTCAGAGAGAACTCTAAGTAAAAGTGATACTAAGAATAATGATGACATAGGATTTGTAGCAATTAAAGAAGAGAATCCTGAAATTGATGTTAAGGAAGAAAAAGCCTTAGTTTCTCAAGTTGAAAATAAAGCTAATTAGATTATAGATAGTGGTTGTTCACATCAAATGATTGGAGACATGAAAAAGTTCATAAAGTTTAACGAATATGATGGAGGAGTTGTTAGAGTTGGAAATAATGCACCTTGCTTGAGTAAAGGTATATGATCTATTACTCTTGATGGAAAAACTAATACTGATGATGTTTATTTTGTGGATGGATTGAAACATAATCTTTTGAGTGTTGGATAGTTAGTTGATATGGGATATCAAGTTTGGTTTACTAAGAAAACTTGTGTGATAAAGGATAAAGATGGAAATCTAATTGGAACTGGATCTAGAATTGGAGGTAATGTATTTTAGTTGAATCCTACTTTGATGACATGTTTGATTACTAAGATTGATGATAGTTGGCTATGGCATAGAAGGTTTTGTCATATAAACTTTGATAGCATTGTGAAAGTAAGTACTACACTTGCAGTAAGAGATTTGCCTAAAATTATGAAGCCTACTAACATGATATGTAAAGAATGTGCGATGGATAAATAGAAAAGAAGTTCTTTGCCTAGTGAGAAGTTTACATCTACAAAAAAGTTGGAGATTGTTCATATAGACTTGAGTGGTCCTACCAGGACTAGAGAATTCTATGGAGAAAGGTATTTTATGATTCTTGTTGATGATTTCACAAGAATGATGTGGATTACATTTCTTAAAGAAAATTCTGAAGCATTTGATAAGTTTAAGATCATTAAGAATAAAGTTGAGAATGAATTTGGAAAGAAGATTAAATGTTTAGATCTGATAGAGGTGGAGAATTTACTTCTAGAGAGTTCAACACCTTTTGTGAAGAAAATGGCATTAAGAGATAGTTTTCAGCCCCTAGAACACCTGAACAAAATGGTATTCTAGAACTTTAGAAGAAATAGATCAGTGACTGAAGCAGCAAGAGCTATGTTATTTGAGAATGATTTGGTGAAGATATTTTGGAGAGAAGCAGTAAACACAGTAGTGTATATAATGAATAGAGTACAAATCAAAGTAGACACAAACAAGCCACCCTATGAATTATGGTTTGGACATGCACCCTCAGTTAAGTATTTTAGAATTTTTGGAAGCAAATGTTATATAAAAAGAGATGATGATATTGGAAAGTTTGATCCTAGAAGTGATGAAGGTATATTTCTTGGATATTCTTTGAAAAGAAAAGCCTATAGATGTTACAATAAAAGAACTAAGACTATTGTTGAGAGCACAAATGTTAAAGTTGATGAAAAGTTCAAAATTTAGGAAAGAATGCTTGATTATGAATCAAATGAAGAAGCTCATCCTAAACCTAACACTAGATCTACTGAATTATTTTATGAGACTAATAGTCATTTGTTGAATGAAAAGCACGGTGAAGTCATTGAAGAACCTACACCTGAAGTGAGATCTAAGACAGTGACACCTAACAAGAGTTTGTCAAGAAATCATCCTATTGGGCAAATTATTGGAAGCATCAAAAGAGGAGTTCTAACTTGGAATAAGGTACAAGAATAGTTATGTTTGATTTTTCAAATTAAACCTAAAACTACTAGTGAAGCTTGTGAAGATGAAAGTTGGATCAATGCTATGAAAGAAGAACTTGATCAGATTGAAAAGAACAAGACATGAGAATTGGTCCCTATACCTGAAGACAAGAATGTTATTGGAACTAAATGGGTATTCAAAAACAAGATGAATGAACAAGGAGAAGTAGTAAGAAACAAAGAAAGATTGGTCTCTAAGAGATACTCACAGCAAGAAGGAATTCACTATGAAGAAACCTTTGCACTTGTTGCAAGAATTGAAGCAGTAAGAATGTTTTTGGCCTATGCAGCTTACAAGAAGTTCAAAGTATATCAAATGGATGTAAAGTCAACATTTCTAAAAGGAGAATTGGAAGAAGTCTACATTGAGAATCCTGAAGGTTTTCCTTTTACTCAAGAAGGAGACATGGTATGTAAACTGAAGAAAGCTTTATATGGACTAAAACAAGCACCTAGAACTTGGTATGAAAGATTGCACAAGTATTTGTTAAAGTTGGGATTTACAAAAGTAACAACTGATAGTAATATGTACACAAAAGAAATTGAAAATGGTTTGTTGATTATAGTTATTTTTGTTGATGACATTATTTTTGGAGGAGAAGGTGAAGCTAGTGATAAATTTGTTGATGAAATGAAGACTGAATTTGAAATGAGTATGATTGGTGAAATGAAATACTTTTTGGGATTAAAGATAACATAGAACAATGATGGTATCTTTGTAAGTAAGAAAAAGTACCTGAATGACTTGGCAAAAAGATTTGAAATGGAGAACTATAAACCAATTGGAACACCTATGATAACTGGACATAAGTTATCTAGCACAAATGAGACTTCTACAGTGGAACAGAAGAAATACAGATCTATGATTGAAGGATTGTAGTACTTGACACATACAAGACCTGATATAGCACATTTAGTTCAAATTGTAGCAATATTTCAAGCTGAACCTAGAGAATCACATTATGCAATAGTAAAGAGAATACTGAGATATTTAAGAGGCACAATGGACTATGGATTGTGGTATGAAAAATATGATGATTTTACCCTATGTGCATATAAAGATGCTAATTGGGGAGGCAGTGTTGATGATAAGAAAAGCACTAGTGGTGGAGCATTTTTCCTTCAAGGAAGATTGGTTTCTTGGTTAAGAAAGAAGCAAAATTGTATCTCATAGAGCACAACAGAAGCAAAATATGTAGTAGCAACAAACAATTATAACCAAATAATTTGGATTGAAGGAAATTTGGCTAAAGTATGTTGAACCTGTTGTCATACATTATGACAACACCAGCATAGTTAGTATGTCTAAGAACCCTATATTACATTCTAAGAAAAAACATATAGAGATCAAGTATTATGTTGTAAGAGAAAAATTTGTTGAGAAAGAAGTTAAACTTGAGTACATAAGTACAAAGGAGCAGATAGCAGATATATTTACAAAGCCTTTTCCTAAGGATACATTTGAGTATCTGAGAGGTATGCATGGGGTTATGCCCTAGCCTACTTTTGAGAAGTGATGTAGTTGGTTGCATCCATCCAGTGGTATATGAGCCGTATCTTTATTCTGGACTGGATGTTGGTATTTCCTCTATGGGGGAGTATGTGTATTTGAGCTAAGTCATGAGGACTCTAGTGAATGTATTTTATGAATAGTGTCTTTTGACATTGGAGTTTTTGTTGACATAATGATGAGATTTATGTCATTCATGTCAATGGGGGAGAAGTTTACATGAAAAAACTATTTGTACTATCTGAAAAGGAAAATGAAGCAAGATTTAATTGATGAAAAGGATTTGAAATGTTTGTTAGAGCAGTAGTTTTGCAGTATTGGATTTTTGGAACATTAGATGTTTTTTCATCTATGTTTCCATCAATGTCAATGGGGGAGATTGTTAGGAATGAATGCTAAATGTTTGGAAGCCATTTTGTAGCAGTTTTTATTGCATTCATGACTATGACTATCATTGATGTCAACACAATGATCTTCTGGAAACTTGCAGAGAAGCAAATAGAGTTTGGATTAGCGCACATGGGATATTGCAATTGGAGCTATGAAATGTTGAGGATATACTCTTTGATATGTTATATGTTGATGGTTAAGAGCGTAGATAGTAATTCATTTATTCATGGAAGTTATGAGCATTTTGGTGGAAGCAGTATTCAAGCAGTGTTCCTGAGTAGCGGTTTGTGGAAATCAGATGATATCTCCTAATCGGGATGGAATCTAGTTTTGTGCAGTTAAAGGGAAGTTTAAGACACATTGATAGTGACATGGATGATAGTGCAAACTTCAAGGTCACATGAGTGAAGAATTATTGTAGTTGGAAGTCGATAGTTTTGTGTAATTTTGACGTAGCATGTGGAAACTTTTATTTTATAATTGTGTGCCGACTCATCTATAATTATTTGAGTGTGGCATAAAGGAAGGATTGTGTTTCCTTGTTGTAATGGTTATGAAGATGGTTGTAATGGTTAGATGAGATGATGTATGCATGAAGTGAAGAAAAGAGCTAAATGTGAAAGCAAATTTGTCAAGGAAGACATGTGAAGTACAGAGATCTGAAATTGAGATCTGGTGTAACAGTGAGTGTGGTTTGGCATAGTCAGAGAAGAGGTAACATATTATTTTTTTGAATAATAAAAAGATTATTTGGATAGTGTGTTCAGTGATCTTACCCTGAAGCTGTTTGGGCAGCGGGTCCTTCTATTTTCCATAACTCTTAACAGGGTTAGAATCTTTTAATAGGGATTCAAAATCTCCTAATAGGGATTCATATGTACTAAATATATTTCATAAGACTCCTAATAGAGTCCATCCTTTCACAAGGAATATTCATATTAGTGTATCTTTTGTAGGCATCATTCCCACTGGGGTTTACTCTTTGATCAAGAGGTTCCCTAGTCAACATATCTTGTGTCATTGTGTTATTGTGTAAGAATATCTTTCTATGGTTTGTAATTATATTTCTTACATGGTTTAATGTTATTGAAGTTGATAAAAGTTATAATTATCTGATAACTGATTCAGCCCCCCCCCCCCCCCCCCCCTCCCTCTCAGTTATCTTGGTGGACTTTACTTTCTAACAATTGGTATCAGAGAAAATTCTAAAAGATACAAGGATGACTAAACATGAATTCTTGGTAGCCAAGCAAACAAAACCAGCAATTAGAGATATTGGACAAAAAGAAGTTTTGTCTTTTCCACCTTTATCATCAATTGCAGTACAATAAGAAGAAACACAAGTTAAGGTGAAAGTAGAAGTAACAAAGAAGGATCAAGAAGCAAGGATATCCACTAGATCCACCTCCACCACACCTAGCAAAAGAATAAAAGAGAATGCTACTGGATCAAGTAAGAGGTAGAAAATATTGGTGCCACCAGTTCCAAGGAAAATTGTAGAAATCAAAGATGATGACACTTCTATTAAGAAGAAAACTTGGAAACCTAGAGTTGAAATGGTTAATGAGCAGATCATTCAAGATGGAGACTTTACAAAGATGAATAAGTATTATGATCTCTATGATTATGAAGAAAGATTAAATCTTGAAAATATAGTGGTAAAGCATATTATTTTATCTAATAAGAAGTTTGATACAATTCAAGGTAAGATACCTAATGATTTGTACAATAAACTTGTAAATAGGAAGAAGAGAGCATCAGAAGAGGACACATCTATTAGAGAAAAACTTGTAAGAAAGCTTTGTGTTGTGAGAGATGAAGTACACTTCAATCAGATTATGAAAGCTTTAAGCAACCATTTGATAACCAAGAAGAGAACTATTCAAATTATGGGAGGTAGATATGAAGAAGTTAATGCAGAAACATAGCAAGCAATCATTAAGGTAATGTCAGAGAATACTAGAGAATCATCAGTTGCAGTAGAATCTAAAGATCAAGCAGTAGAAGAAGTAGAACAAGAGGACATTCCCTCTCCACCAGCTATAAACATTGAGGATGAAGTTATGAATGTAGAAGGAACTAAGATCACCTTGGATAGTGATGATAACTTATTCAAGAATCTTGAAAACATTGTTGACAATTCGGCTTTTGAAGAGGAGGAGACTACCAAAGGAGAAGAGAAAATAGAGACCATAGTTGTAGAACCTAAAGTGAAAGAAAAACAAGTACCTGGGTATGTGCAAGAAGATGAGGGGCCAAAAAGTGGCGATGTGAACAATATTCACTTTTCACTTGTCCAAAAGTGCATGAAAGTGCTTGTTGACTTTTTAGTAGGCCTGGGTGTCAGTACACTTGGGCAAGCCTACCACCAAAGCACATTCCTAATCGGGTACCTGATAACTGTGGCATATATCCGCACCCGCGAGCCCTATTCTTCATTTCCTAGGGCAATTTTATCATTTTCTAGCCACGGTTTTCTGATACCCGATATATTTTTGGATACTTGATATTCGAAACGTCAAATTCGACTTCAAGCATATTTGGTAAGTAGTTAATTGTATATTTTTATTAATTTATTTCATTTTCATTGTAAATGTAGTGTTTTTTTTTTAAATAGGGTTTTGTATTTATATTTGTAATAATATTTGAAAATTAGATTTGTTTTTTATTTAATCAGGCATGGCTGACAACAATGAAGAAAATAACCCTCCAAATAACAATCCCGAAAACAATCCCCCATATCTAAACCCTAAATCTTTACAAGATTTGATAGAAGAAAATTTGAACACAATATGAGGTTTCCAAAACACATATCAAAATATACCTACATTAGCTCCCATGCTTACCACACTAAATACAATTGTTGGAAATATTGACACACTCACGCAGCAACATAATGCTGCTCTTCATTGGCGTGATGATATGCATGACCAATTTGATGACGGGCTTGACCATGATGGGATTGTAGCCCTTAATATAACTAAGGAAGATATAGCTGCCCTTTTTGTCGATCCTAAAACCGGAATACCAGTTGACCCCAAAAAGCCCAAATTATCAATAAAATGGTGCACAAATGAAGCAATGCGCATAAAATTTTGGGATCGCTGGTGGATGGTTTTTGATAAACCACCACATAGCAATTTGGAGGTCCCATTTTATTTCCTTAAAAAATTGTATGCTGAGTTTGTGCTTGGTCAACATGTTGATTATTGGAGTATGAGGCCTAACATGGGCGTAGGCAGAGGAGCTCCTCAGACTAGGACATCTTCCCAGTGCCAAAAGGCCACTACCTTTGTCCCCCCCCCACTGATGTTGCACCCCCTCCTTTAGTGCAGCATCCTGATATCATTAGAGAGGATGCTGAATAGACTATTAGGGCAATTCATTTATTGAGTGATCAGTTGATCACACAGACTAGGTCAGTGTTGCCTCCTGTGGATGCTGCTGGCGCATCGACATCTCATCAAAGTTCACATGTATGTGAGCCCCATACATGCATTATGTGCAGGCATATGTGCCTCAGACCACTTACTGATTCTGATATATATCAGTTTCATGATATTGATGAGGGAGATATAGGAGAGGCTACTACAAAGGTTGCAACACCTCATGGAGCATCTACATCTCATGAGAGTGCTTAGGAGGTGCACGTAGAGCCATTGACTCCTATTGATACAGTAAGAGTAAACATTATAAATAAATTTGTCACATGACTTATTTAATTTAAAAATAATTTATTTATTTAGATTAGTTTTAATGATTGCATGCACTTATGTATATATATTTTTTCCATTTATGTTCAGTCGATGACACAAGAGGAGGTGAGGCAGGTGGATGAGTCCACACTTTCAGCCATTTCATTTGGCCTTGATGACTATACGGTATATTATAAATTATGAACCCATTAGTTTTTTTTTATATCATTTGGTGTACATGCTTAAATCTCTATCAATTAGAGAAATAAAATTCATACATTTACTAATATATATTGTCATCTTATTGTGTTCTTGCAGGCTACAGCCAACATCAATGGGGGGTGTGAGGGGGTTCCTTCATCAGGTGTCGACAAAGCAAAGGTAGTTAATTGTTTAAGATTAATTATGCATGCATATGTATGCCACTTGTGTGTAGTAATAAATATTTTACTTGCACTTTATTGTATAGGGTGTGGCTATTGATGATGTCCCGACATCGGTTCGGTGGCGTAGGGTTACAAGCATCTCGATTCGGAGTGATAGCTCGATTGTACGTAGACTTTTACATATTTTTATTTGTATTTTGTAACTAGGGTTGCTATGATGAAGTACATTGATATATAATTGACAATATTTTTACTCTCATAGGTTACTCCGACTGTGAGGGAGGTCCCACGAGAATCTTTCATTTCTTTGTTGACCCAGCCCACTATTCCAGAGGAGGGATCACCAGATGTAAGTTTTAATTTTAGTTCAATCAATTTGTAATTTTATTATGCTATCATCCTATTTTGTAGATTTATTACTCTATGTTGCACCAGTCTACTAATCTCATTATTGAAAATATATATTTATAGGTCAGAGTTGGTATTGTTGGCATGGTCCCTTTGCTACCCAAGACTTATGTTAGGACACCTGATCATGGTAGGCGATCAAGAGATGAGGTAAAAATTTATTTGTATTCAGTTATAATTTTAATTAAATTAGTGTTTGAAAATTATATATAGATAGATAGATAGATAGATAGATAGATAGATATGTGTGTGTGTGTGTGTGTGTGTGTGTGTGTGTGTACAAATCATATAAAGTAAGATAAAGTAAGCAATCTAACTTTGGTTTGAACTCATTTTTTATGCAGGATCAATCAGAGCCCAACACTTCTTCAAAGAGGTTACATTTTGATGATCCCCCTACAGCATAGGATGCAGTTTTAGTTTTGTGGTCATTTAGAGATGACACTTGGCACATTTTGAGATGGCATATATGCCACATTGTACACCTTAAAACATTGATTTTGTAGACATTTTGAAATGACATGTGCCATATTTGTATATGGACATACTTTTGATACATTTGATACATATATAGAACATATTCATTTATATGTTATATTTGTGTCATCTTTTGTATATACGTGTTTATTATTCATGTTTGTGGAATTGAATGGTGAAGTTATATCTTGACTATGATTATCATTATGATTTAAATTATATCTTGTTGAAGTTACATTTATTTTTCTTTACTCTAGAATACCCTGTTCATGGAGCTTATTATGTTTGAGGTTTAACTTCTTGTTGGTGAACAGATTTGTCTTCGAAAGAAATGCTTACAAAATGACCTTTAAAGCCCAAACAAAAAGACTCAACCAACACCAACAGTTGGGTCACTTCGCTATTGAGAAGCGTAAGTGATCAGAAAATGATTTGACATCTCATTAAATGAGATTTTTTAATTATAATGAACTTTCAAGTTTAGGTTGTCCGTTCAACTTCTAATGGGAATGCAAATGTAATGACCTTTCAACTTCAAATGAAGATTTATAAAGAGGCTAAAGCCAAATTCAAGAGCAGAAAGAAATGGAGACACATCTTGTTTGCTGAGATTGCTATCAGATCTTATGGAGTTCATGGGCATACATCTCATTCACGGGATAGCCCAACTTCTATGAACTCGACATACAACTCATCTACGAGTTTGTCCAAGAAGATTGATTAAGGAGCATCCATCTCACTTACGAGATTGTCCAAAAATTGTACCAAATCCTTAGAATTATGAATGAAGAAAATTTTTTAAATTTGTTTATTGTGTATTTACAATACCAATGTTTCTTCTTTCAGTATTGTCCTCTGAATTGACAAAATAATTCAGATCAGTGGTATCAGAGCCAAGTTCGATCGCTTTAAATGTCTCTACAATTAGATTTAGCCCAAAATGAAGGTTTGCTAATCTTCTCCCTCAAAAATTAGCATTGGGTCTCCTGCAATTCGGTTTCTTAATTTCTATTTGATTTGG
Organism: Chamaecyparis obtusa; assembly: GCA_027943335.1. NCBI lineage: Eukaryota > Viridiplantae > Streptophyta > Pinopsida > Cupressales > Cupressaceae > Chamaecyparis > Chamaecyparis obtusa. The sequence continues at coordinate 370,724 of BSBK01003268.1, forward strand.
TGGTGTATTATTTCGGGTTATTGTAACAGTCCTGATTTTTGGGATACTCATGTTCTTCATTATCGGGTTATGATTATTCTGTTTGAAAGATTGTCAACCGATATCATTAGTTCAGTTTAGCCTATGTTCAGTTTTATAACAGTGATAGAAATCAAGTTTTGACAGTTTGATAGTAATTAGAATCGGTTCCCATGATAGGGCCAATTTGGGATGATGGCGGTTTCTCATTTAGCAGAGAATTGATTTTTAAATTCTGAGCATTCATTGTAGATTGAATTTGAGAAGAAACGATTTTGTCAAGAACCGTTACCACATTATGGTACTGGTTTAATTTTATTATCGGGATTGGTTATTCAGTCTAAGTATACCGAGCAGCACTAAGAGAATATGGGTCTACGATTATTGAAAAGAGGGCCCAAGAAAGTTTTGATTCTATAGATTATTCATAGTTGGAGTGACCAAATGATATTAAAGATCATTCATTCATAATAGCCGAAGACTATCATGTTGGGTATTCGGTCTTGTAGCAAGGAAAAGGTGGCAAATATGTATTATGTGCATGTACGTACTGTGACAGACCCGTATGGTAATGAATTATATTCTCAGTCCATGGTAAGTTTAAAAATGGTTGTTGGTGACTTCGAATCAGAGTTATTTCATGTTTGGGGTGTTGCCAAGAGATGGTGTTTTCAATCTTAATCCATAGAAGACCTCAAAGATATCAAAGGAATATGGATCTCTAAAATCAATGTTTATAAAGGAAGCCGAGATGATTAAGTGGTTGCAGATTTAGAACCATCGAGTTAGAATGGACACCAACATATCTGAAAGTTCACTTTTGTGTCTGACAGTCTTGCATAAGAGCTCTACAATTTCTTGTTCCTTTGCAGATTGTTCTAGTTATGCACCTGTGAATCCCCATCTCAAGTGGGTTCTATGGTGCAGTCAGAGGTTATGCTCCTCTTCTTGCAATGAAAAATTCACACACTCATTTGCAATTTCAGCTACCCAATACTGAGGAGCACTCTAAAAGAAAAAAAAATTTCATGAAATAATTATGATTTTGGAAAATCGTTGCTTCATTTGGAAGATGGTAGGGCAACGGGGCCCATTGCCTTCTAAGGAAGGAGGAATGATCAGAAAATGATTTGACATCTCATTAAATGATATTTTTTAATTATAATGAACTTTCAAGTTTAGGTTGTTCGTTCAACTTCTAATGGGAATGCAAATGTAATGACCTTTCAACTTCAAATGAAGATTTATAAAGAGGCTGAAGCCAAATTCAAGAGCAGAAAGAAATGGAGACACATCTTGTTTGTTCAGATTTCTATCAGATCTTATGGAGTTCATGGGCATACATCTCATTCACGGGATAGCCCAACTTTTATGAACTTGACATACAACTCATCTATGAGTTTGTCCAAGAAGATTGATTAACGAGCATCCATCTCACTTACGAGATTGTCCAAAAATTGTACCAGGTTCTTAGAATTATGAATGAAGAAAATTTTTAAAATTTTTTTATTGTGTATTTACAATACCAATGTTTCTTCTTTCGGTATTGTCCTCTAAATTGACAAAATAATTCAGATCAGTAAGCGCCCTTTCAATTATCCGAGTACAACTCCCCGTGCAGGATTTACAATGAATCAACTAAACTATAAATGATAATGCTTTTAACCTGAAAGCAATAAAGGCTTACAAACATCTATCCATAAACATGAGATAGACGGGAAGGAAATAATTTACTGAATAGTGCCATCTGGATCTTATTGCAACACAAGTGTTAATGCGTCTATGTTTTGATTGGACGCTTGGTGCTATAACTAGAGCGTGTCATTTCTGGCTCTCCACAAACATACTGCTTCATGCAAGTGATACCAATAAATATTTTTTTGAAGCCATCATACATATGTATTTTGGGATTCAATTGCGAGCACGTCCTCCTCAATTTTCCCACCCTGTGAACCTGAAGCCAACAGCTCTAAATCATGACTGATGTCAACACAAAGAATTTCATTATCATGCATCATGAAGGCATCATCAACTTGGTATTGAAAATTGCTCTTGAGTTTCCCACTAATATAGTCCCAGTCCTCTATGAATCCAACAATCGAAAAGATTGCTGCCCAATCATGCTTAGTGCACCTTGGGGTCACTTGGGTCGAGTGTGGTCGCGAGCATTTTTGTGACTTTGTGGGTAGAATGGGGTTGTCACTGGCATTTACCCGGCCAACTGAAGCTGATGGAGCAGATGGTTCGATGCCAGGTCAGACGGTTTGAAAGATACGATGCTGAGCCACTTTCAACTAACCCTCACTACAAGTTTTGGCATCAACTTCGATCGCCTTGCCAAATGGAAACAAAGTTGAATTACCCAAAATTGAGAGAGGTTATTGTAGAACTCAAAAACACAATCCTGTAGCACCTAATAGTTTGTCGATAGCTCTCATGAGGTCTGAGATATGAGCCCCAGAATATCGCTGCCCAATCATGTTTAGTGCACCTTGGGTTCACTTGGGTCAAGCGTGGTCATGAGTGTTTTCATGACTCTGTGGGTAGAATGGGGTTGTCACTAGTGTTTACCCAGCCAACTAGAGCTGATGGAGTAGATGGTTGGATGCGAGGTCAGACGGTTTGAAAGATACATTGCTGAGCCACTTTCAACTGACCCTCACTACAAGTTTTGGCATCAACTGAGATCGCCTTGCCAAATGCAAACGAAGTCGAATCACCCAAAATTGAGAAGTTATTGTAGACCTCAAAAACATGATCCCGTAACACCTAATAGTTTGTTGATAGCTCTCACAAGGTCTAAGATATGAGCCCTAGAAGATTGCTACCCAATCATGCTTAGTGCACCTTGGGGTCACTTGGGTCAAGCGTGGTCGCGAGCATTTTTGTGACTCTATGGGAAGAATGGGGTTGTCACTGGCATTTACCCAGCCAACCAGAGCCGATGGAGTAGATGGTTCGATGCCAGGTCAGAGGGTTTGAAAGATACACTGCTGAGCCACTTTCAACTGACCCTCACTGCAAGTTTTGGCATCGACTGAGATCGCCTTGCCAAATGCAAACAAAGTTGAATCGCCCAAAATTGAGAGAGGTTATTTTAGACCTCAAAAACATGATCCCGTATCACTTGATAGTTTCTTGATAGCTCTCACGAGGTCTGAGATACGAGCCCCAAAAGATCGCTGCCTAATCGTGCTTAGTGCACCTTGGGGTCACTTGGGTCGAGCGTGGTCGTGACCATTTTCATGACTCTGTGGGTAGAATGGGGTTGTCATTGGCATTTACCTGGCCAACTGAAGCTGATGGAGCAGACGGTTTGATTCCAGGTCGGATGGTTTAAAAGATACGTTGCTGAGCCACTTTCAACTGACCCTCACTACAAGTTTTGGCATCGACTAAGATCACCTTGCCAAATGCAAATGAAGTCGAATCACCAAAAATTGAGAGAGGTTATTGTAGACCTTGAAAACATGATCCCATAGCACCTAAAAATTTGTTGATAGCTCTCACAAGTTTCAAGATACGAGCCCCAGAAGATCGCTACCCAATCGTGCTTAGTGCACCTTGGGGTCACTTGGGTCAAGCGTGGTCGCGAGCGTTTCCGTGACTCTATGGGTAGAATGGGGTTGTCACTTGCATTTACCCAGCCAACCAGAGCTGATGGAGTAGATGGTTTGATGCCAGGTTAGACGGTTTGAAAGATATGCTGCTAAGCCACTTTCAACTGACCCTCACTACAACTTTTGGCATCGACTGAGATCGCCTTGCCAAATGCAAACGAAGTCAAATCACCCAAAATTGAGAGAGGTTATTGTAGATCTTGAAAACATGATCCTGTTGCACCTAACAGTTTGTTGATAGCTCTCACAAGGTTCAAGATATGAGCCCCAGAATATCACTGCCCAATCGTGCTTAGTGCACCTTGGGGTCACTTGGGTTGAGCGTGGCCGTGAGCATTTTTGTGACTCTGTGGGTAGAATTGGGTTGTCACTGGTGTTTACTCGGCCAATTGGAGCTGATGGAGTAGACGGTTCGATGCCAGGTCAGACGGTTTGAAAGATACACTGCTGAGCCACTTTCAACTAACCCTCACTGCAAGTTTTGGCATTGACTGAGATCGCCTTGCCAAATGCAAACAAAGTCGAATCGCCCAAAACCAAGAGAGGTTATTGTAGACCTTGAAAACATGATCTCGTAGCACTTGATAGTTTGTTGATAGCTCTCACTAGGTCTGAGATACAAGCCCCAAAAGATTGCTGCCCAATCATGCTTAGTGCACCTTGGGGTCACTTAGGTCGAGCGTGGTCGTGAGCATTTTCGTGACTCTGTGGGTAGAATGGGGTTGTCACTAGCATTTACCCAGCCAACCAAAGTTGATAGAGTAGACGGTTCAATGCCAGGTCAGATGGTTTGAAAGATACGCTGCTGAGCCACTTTCAACTGACCCTCACTGCAAGTTTTGGCATCGATTGAGATCGCCTTGCCAAATGCAAATGAAGTCAAATCACCCAAAATTGAGAGAGGTTATTGTAGACCTCAAAAACATGATCTCATAGCACCTCATAGTTTTTTGATAGCTCTCACGAGGTCTGAGATACGAGCCCCAAAAGATCACTGCCCAATCATGCTTAGTGCACCTTGGGGTCACTTGGGTCAAGCGTGGTCGCAAGCATTTTTTTGACTCTGTGGGTAGAATGGGGTTGTCACTAGTGTTTACCTGGCCAACTGGAGCTGATGGAGTAGACGGTTCGATTCCAAGTCGGATGGTTTGAAAGATACATTGCTGAGCCACTTTCAACTGACCCTCACTGCAAGTTTTGGCATCGACTGAGATCGCCTTGCCAAATGCAAATGAAGTTGAATCGCCCAAAATTGAGACAGGTTATTGTAGACCTCAAAAACATGATCCCGTAGCACCTAATAGTTTTTTGATATCTCTCACGAGGTTTGAGATATGAGCCCCAGAAGATTGCTGCCCAATCATGCTTAGTGTACCTTGGGGTCACTTGGGTCGAGCGTGGTCCCGAGCATTTTCATGACTCTATGGGTAGAATGGGGTTTTCACTGGTGTTTACCCGGCCAACTGGAGCCAATGGAGTAGATGGTTCGATGCCAAGTTGGACGATTTGAAAGATACGCTGCTGAGCCACTTTCAACTAACCCTCACTACAAGTTTTGGCATCGACTAAGATCGCCTTGCCAAATGCAAACGAAGTCCAATCACCCAAAACTGAGAGAGGTTATTGTAGACCTCAAAAACACAATCTTGTAGCACTTGACAATTTGTCGATAGCTCTCACAAGGTCTGAGATATGAGCCCTAGAAGATTGCTGCCCAATCGTGCTTAGTGCACCTTGGGGTCACTTGGGTCGAGCGTGGTCATGAGCATTTTCGTGACTCTGTGGGTAGAATGGGGTTTTCATTGGCATTTACCTGGCCAACCCAAGCCAATGGAGTAGATAGTTTGATACCAGGTCAGATGGTTTGAAAGATACACTGCTAAGCCACTTTCAACTGACCCTCACTGCAAGTTTTGGCATCGACTGAGATCACCTTGCCAAATACAAACGAAGTCGAATTGCCCAAAACTAAGAGAGGTTATTGTAGATCTTGAAAACATGATCCCGTAGCACCTGACAGTTTGTCAATACCTCTCACGAGGTCTGAGATATGAGCCACTTTCAACAGACTATTAGTGGTATGTTTGAAATTTGAACTGTGAAATTAATCATGATTAAGCTTGTTAAATTTGATAAAAAATAATATCCTTAAAGCATTAAAAACAACAATCAAACATGTAAGAATTCAAACCATGCAAATGACATAAGTATATGACATGTAAGATCTCTTCTTGGCACTATTGGCCACCCATACATGATTTTGGTCATAAGTCCTTATGAAGAGTTTTAGGACATTTAACTTTTAAATTAAATTGATTGTTACAAATTGCCATTATAGGCTTCAAAAGATCTCAATTAACCATTAAGGATCCTTTTGTCCTTCTATCTCTAATTGGATCCATGGTGACCATAGGCATCTTCACAGGTGCTCCTGCACAAGTTACATTCCACATACAAAACCAAGTTTATTGACTCAAAATACAATTAAGAAAGGTCAAATTGATGTATTGAAATTAAGCTTAACAAACTTAGAAAATAATGCACTAAGTTAACTTATTACCTAGTCAAGTGTTCCTGAAGAGTCATCTCTTTGCTTCAGGGTCTCCAATAGTGCTTCATGATCAGCAGTAGTAATAGTCCAAAGTTCTTTTGTCTTTGGTCTTCCTTGATGCTTTGACAACTTGACATTTGTTGCTATAACAAGGTGTGAATACATAAGAATAGTTTTGTGCTTCTCATAGTCTTCAAATGTGGGAACTCCATTCTTTCTAATCATGTATGTTCGTAGGCATGTTCCTGCAACAACAACTGAACCAGTAGGATATGTGAACCCATCACCATCTGTCATCAGTTCTACAAGCTTTTGTTTACCTTGTACACAATGTGCTAACCAATAATCTCACCTCTCATCATTCCCCTGTGGTGCAACCAATGCAAAAACATCTCCTGGCTTCAAAAGATCTGAAAGATGGTCATAGTCAACTGAAGTGTCCATGTCATCATTTCTTATAGAGAGTGTCAAAGATAAAGGATTCAGATACTGTGGAACCCATGTATCCACCCACTCACTTGACTCACAATGATCCCAATCATACTAAAAACACATGGGGCAAAAACAAGCCAACTCTCGTGTCCAAATGGTCCATGTACTACTACTGGAGCTTCGGAATGAATGCATTTTTGAAGAGTCTTTCACTGTTTGACAATCCAATCTATCTCCTATAGTTCCATCCTCAACCAACCAAAAGAATCTACGCACTGTAGAATCAATAGTCCCCCCCTGTGACAATGCTAAAGTACACCAATCAACAATAGAACGAGCATCAAGAAGTACAGCACTTGAAATCCTCAATTGCTCCTTAACTAGAGCTCTCTTGACACATGCACCTGCTCCATCATGCTCCCCTTTCCCATGCCTTGACTCAAAAAAACTCCAAATATGAGGTACACCTCTCTCCACATGCATTCTACACAACCAAAAAAACATTCTGGCATTCTTAAATTGACCAATGCAATTATTCGACCAAATGAGATGCCTATCCATAGAAATACCATTTTCCTGCAAGAAGTCAAAATAGTTCTGGAAACAATGTTGAACAAACTCATGAGAGTGAGACCTGTCGTCGCTCATATAAAAATGGTACTCTCTGATTATCTTTCACTCATCTTTTGTGCTATCAGGGGAATGTCTATATGTGATGTGTACAAAAATAGCAACCTGAATTGAATTGTAATATTGAGCTCGAGTCTCATTTTGGGGCTGCAATGTATAGTTCTCCGTAAAGTCTACAATGGATATAATAGTTCCAATGGGGAAACTATCCTTACATGTCCTGAATTGTTGATCCAACCATTGAGACCTGTGACTATGCCTTGCATAATTGTAAAAAAGATTTTTCTTGAAATCTGAGATAAAATCAGCAACATTGTATTCTTTTGCAACTAACTCACATCTAGAGCCTTCACCTCCACTCTTCAATGTATATTTCACTATTTCATATACCTTTTTTTGGATGAGTGTATTTCCAAAATTGTGTTCCAAACCCTCATGAAAAAATGTTCTAAACTAGGACAAGCCACCACATTCTGAGCACTTGGCATTTAAGCAATTTTTTTTATAAAATAAACAACCATCATCTCTATGACATAAAAATTGATCTAGCAAGTATCTTGATGATTTGGAAAGACCACTTGCACCACAATCCTCTAGCATTTCATTAGTATGCAATTTAGAATGAATGGACCGTAATAATTCATGATGCATTGAAAACTCAACATGATATTTGCAACAACATTTTTTTCGAATCTTAAGGGGTACACAATAAAATGGCTTCACGGATTCAAAAGACCTTTGTGATATTTTCAATGTTGGATGTGTCTCACAAAATTTTTTATACAACATTGTTTGACTTACCTCCACATAATGTTTAGGATGTGGAGTGTGGTCTCGATTGCCAACTCTCAACTTCAAGACATCCTTCACATTTGGTGACACTCTTGAGTTAGCATCCCAAAATTGTTGAATTTCATCCTTGACAATGTCTGTTAGCTTCTTATCGAAACGTGGAAGTCTCCCACCATAAGCCCATGTATCAATTTGAAGCAGATCATCAAGTCTTTCTCTTCTTGTAAGTGCTATACCCAAAGTTTTACGTTCTATATTGAAGTCAACACAAGTTTGTCTCATCAAATGAGCCTTTCTCAACTGATGACTTACTAAGGAGGTTGTAATAACCCTCCGAGCAACTCTCTTGTCTTTTTCTCTGCTAGTCTTCCAAATGTTATTGAGAGCATTGAAAAGATTTTTCACAACAATGGCATTTCTCTCCATTTTTTTGTTCACACGAATCTTCAATTTCACAAGCACAGGTCTCACCTTTTGCATCTTTAACAACTGCACAAAAATTTGACATTTCTCAACCAATGTCTTGTTTTGAAAAAATTGATCATAAAGTCTTGGAGCCCACAACCTAACGGTTCTATGTGACCTCTTTCCTTCCCAATTATTCATAATGTTCTCCTCAATTTCAATTAACCATTTAGGTGTTTTTGAAAGCCCCGAATTTGAAGATTGATTATCTTTATTACAAGGGACTTCATTTCGCATATAACTTGGAGATGTATAACATTCATGTCATTCTTGTGCAACATTTTTGTTCCCAAAGTCTACATTTTCAATCTCCATCTGTGCATTTTCAAATTGAACATCCTCTTCACTTACAACTACATTTACGGGGTCACCTTGATTAATGGTTAACATACCTTCTCTCCTTCTTCGGTGATTTTCCTTATCATTTTCCCTATATGCCTGAATTTCATCATCTGTCAACTTCCTCTTATGTTTAGCCTTTCGACGACTGGTGCTTCCCATGGTGAAACCACAAGTCGACAAAAATCAAACAATGGGCCCCAAATCACATTTTTTGTTTTGCAACGCGTGAAAAAAGTATAAAATCTTGTGATTGTCTACTCTGTGGGGACAGGGAATATTTTTGTCAAATATTGCCTAGAAAAAATTGGGTACCCGATATTCCCCGACTGATGAAAAAACAACGGGAGCAAATGAAAACAATTGAACTTTTACATATATTTATGTATATAATATATATAAAAAAGAGGCATATGATATATATAATGTATATTATATATGTACTAATGTGGTCGGCTAAATATTTTTATTAAATGTGCCTTTTATAGGCATCGTAAACCCTAGCTATGCAAAAATGGATGCTTTGAAGAATAGTTCACTGGAGGCAGAGAGAGACTCCCTAGGGGTCCTAACACGTGATAAGGGGTCATGGGGACTCCCTAGGGGTCATGATGATTCCCTAGGGGTCCTAGTATGCTTTATCACATGTTAGGACACCTAGGGAGTCCCCGTGACCCCTTTTGACACATTGGAATGCTCAAGTGTGTCATAAGGGGTCCTTTTGGCTCCCTACGGTTCCTAACGCATGATAAAGCATACTAGGACCCCTAGGGAGTCATCGTGACCCCTTAAGACACACTTGAGTGTTCTAATGTGTCAAAAGGGGTCATGATGACTCCCTAGGGGTCCTAGTATGCCTTAGCACACGTTAGGACCTCTAGGGAGTCCCTGTGACCCCTTTTGACACATTGAAATGCTCAAGTGTATCTTAAAGGGTCCTACGACACCTTATGACATACTAGAGCATTCCAATGTGTCAAAAGAGGTCACGATGATTCCCTAAGGGTCCTAGTATGCTTTATCATGTGTTAGGACCCATTAAGATAGACTTGAGCATTCCAATGTGTCAAAAGGGGTCACGGGGACTCCCTAGCTGTCCTAACACATGATAAAATGTACTAGGACCCTAAAGAGTCCCTGTGACCCCTTTTCAAACATTGGAATTCTCAAATGTGTCTTAAGGGGCCGTAGGACCCCTTAAGGCACACTTGAGCATTCCAATGTGTCAAAAGGGGTCACGGGGACTCCCTAGCTGTCCTAGGACCCCTAGGGAATCATCGTGACCCCTTTTGACACATTGGAATGCTCTAGTCTGTCATAAGGAGTCCTACGACCCCTTAAGACACACTAGAGCGTTCCAATGTGTCAAAAGGGGTCACAAGAACTCCCTAGGTGTCCTAACACATGATAAAGCATACTAGGACCCCTAGGAAATCATCGTGACCCCTTCTAACACATTGGAATGCTCTAGTGTGTCATAAGGGGTCGTAGGACCCCTTAAGACACACTTGAGCATTCCAATGTGTCAAAAGGGGTCACGATGACTCCCTAGGGGTCCTATTATGCATTATCATGTGTTAGAAACCCTACAAAGTCAAAAGGACCCCTTAAGACACACTTGAGCATTTCAATGTGTCAAAAGGGGTCAGGGGGATCCCCAAGGGGTCCTAGTACGCATTAGGACCCCTAGGGAGTCCCCCTGACCCCTTTTGACCGCTAGGGAGTCCTAATGCATTCCAAAGGGTCATGGTTCCATAGAAGTTGCATGTCAAACCCTAATGACCCCTTAACATGCCTACAGACCCCATTTTAACATCTGGTCTCCTGAGAGCTCCCCATGGACCCCTTTTGCGTTCTACTAGAAAAAAGTCATCCAAATTTGGTACGTTGATCTTCTGACATGTCTTAATGAATTTGAAAGGGTCACCATTCCATAGAAGTTTCATTTAGAACCCTAATGACCCCTTAACAGGCATACACACCATGATTCGACATGTGGTCTCCCGAGACCACCCCATGGACCCCTTTTGAGTTCTACTAGAAAAAAGTCATCCAAATTTGGTATGTAGGTCCTCTGACATGTCTTAATGCATTCCAAAGGGTCACCATTCCATCGAAGTCACATTTGGAACCCTAATGACCCCTTAACAAGCCTACCAACCTTGATTCGACATGTGGTCTCCTCAGAGAACCCCATGGACTCTTTTTGAGTTCTACTAGGAAAAAGTCATACAAATTTGGTACATAGGTCCTCTAACATGTCCTAATGTGTTCCAAAGGGTCACCATTCCATCCAAGTTGCATTTGTAACCCTAATGACCCCTTAACAGGCCTACCAACCTCGATTCAACATGTGGTCTCCCGAGACCACCCCATGGACCCCTTTTAAGTTCTACTTGGCAAAAGATGTCCATATTTAGTACATAGGGTCATCGTTCCATCAAAGTTTCATTTCTAACCCTAATGACCCTTTGATAGGCCTACCAACCCCAATACGACATGAGGTATCCTGAGAGCACCCCATGGACCCCTTTCACATTCTACTAGGAAAAAGTCATCCAAATTTGGTATGTAGGTGCTCTGATATGTTCTAATGTGTTAGAAAGGCTCACCATTCCACTGAAGTTTCATTTAAAACCCTAATGACCCCTCAACAGGCCTACGGACCCCATTTCTACATGTGGTTTCCCGAGAGCAGCCCATGGACCCCTTAAGGCACACTTGAGCATTCCAATGTGTCAAAAGGGGTCACGGGGACTCCCTAGGTGTCCTAACACATGATAAAGCATACTAGGACCCCTAGGGAATCATCGTGACCCCTTTTGACATATTGGAATGCTCTAGTGTGTCATAAGGGGTTGTAGGACCCCTTAAGACACACTTCAGCATTCCAATGTGTCAAAAGGGGTCATGGGGACTCCCTAGGGGTCCTAACGCATGATAAAGTGTACTAGGACCCCTAGGGAGTCATCGTGACCCCTTTTGAGACATTGGAATGCTCAAGTGTGTCTTAAGGGGTTGAAGGACCCTTTAAGACACACTTGAGCATTGCAATGTGTCAAAAAGGGTCACGATGATTCCCTAGGGGTCCTAGTACACTTTATCACATGTTAGGACACCTAGAGAGTCCCTGTGACCCCTTTTGACACATTGGAATGCTCAAGTGTGCCTTAAGGGGTCGTAATACCCCTTAAGACACACTTGAGCATTCCAATGTGTCAAAAGGAGTCACAGGGACTCCCTAGGGGTCCTAGTATGCTTTATCATGCATTAGGACACCTAGGGAGTCCCTGTGACTCCTTTTGACACATTGGAATGCTCAAGTGTGCCTTAAGGGGTCCTAAGATCCCTTAAGGCACACTTGAGCATTCTAATGTGTCAAAAGGGGTCACGGGGACTCCCTAGGGGTCCTAACGTGTGATAAAGCATACTAGGACCCCTAGGGAGTCATCATGACCCCTTTTGACACATTACAATGCTCAAGTGTGTCTTAAGGGGTCCTTCGACCCCTTAAGACACACATGAGCATTGCAATCTATCAAAAGGGGTCACGGGGACTCCTTAGGGGTCCTAGTATGCTTTATCACGTGTTAGGACACCTAGGGAGTCCCCATGACCTCTTTTGACACATTGGAACGCTCAAGTGTGCCTTAAGGGCTCCTACAGTCCCTTAAGGCACACTTGAGTGTTCCAATGTGTCAAAAGGGGTCACGGGGACTCCCTAGGTGTCCTAACACGTGATAAAGCATACTAGGACCCCTAAGGAGTCCCCGTGACACCTTTTGACACATTGCAACACTCAAGTGTGTCTTAAGGGGTCGAAGGACCCCTTAAGACACACTTCAGCATTGCAATGTGTCAAAAGGGGTCACGGGGACTCCCTAGGTGTCCTAACGCGTGATAAAGCGTACTTGGATCCCTAAGGAGTCCCTGTCACCCCTTTTCACACATTGGAATGCTCAAGTGTGTCTTAAGGAGTCCTACGAATCCTTAAGGAACACTTGAGCATTCCAATGTGCTCAAAAGGGGTCACAGGGACTCGTTAGGGGTCCTAGTATGCTTTATCACGCGTTAGGACACCTAGGGAGTCCCCCCGACCCCTTTCAACACATTGGAACGCTCAAGTGTGCCTTAAGGGGTCCTATGACCCCTTAAGGCACACTTGAGCATTCCAATGTGTCAAAAGGGGTCAAGGGGACTCCCTAAGGGTCCTAATGCATACTAGGATACCTAGGGAGTCCCCGTGACCCCTTTTGACACATTGGAATGCTCATGTGTGTCTTAAGGGATCCTACGACCCCTTAAGACACACTAGAGCATTGCAATGTGTCAAAAGGGGTCACAATGACTCCCTAGGGGTCCTAGTATGCCTTATCACATGTTAGGAACCTTAGGGAGTCAAAAGGACCCCTTAAGACACACTTGAGCATTCCAATGTGTCAAAAGGGGTCACGGGGACTCCCAAGGGGTCCCAGTATGCGTGAGGACCCCTAGGGAGTCCCCCTGACCCCTTTTGACACATTGGAATGCTCAAGTGTGCCTTAAGGGGTCGTAGGACCCCTTAAGGCACACTTGAGCATTCCAATGTGTCAAAAGGGGTCAGGGGGACTCCCTAGGTGTCCTAACACATGATAAAGCATACTAGGACCCCTAAGGAGTCCCCGTGACCCCTTTTGAGCACATTGAAATAGTCAAGTGTTCCTTAAGGGGTCGTAGGACCCCTTAAGACACACTTGAGCATTCCGATGTGTGAAAAGGTGTCACGGGGACTCCTTAGGGGTCCAAGTAATCTTTATCACGCGTTAGGACACCTAGGGAGTCCCCATGACCCCTTTTGACACATTGCAATGTTGAAGTGTGTCTTAAGGGGTCCTTCGACCCCTTAAGACACACTTGAGCATTGCAATGTGTCAAAAGGGGTCACGGGGACTCCTTAGGGGTCCTAGTATGCTTTATCATGCATTAGGACACCTAGGGAGTCCCCGTGACCCCTTTTGACACATTGGAATGCTCAAGTGTGCCTTAAGGGACTGTAGGACCCCTTAAGGCACACTTGAGCATTCCAATGTGTCAAATAGGGTCACGGGGACTCCCTAGGTGTCCTAACGCATGATAAAGCATACTAGGACCCCTAAGGAGTCCCCGTGACCCCTTTTCACACATTAGAATGCTCAAGTGTGGCTTAAGGGCTCCTACGACCCCTTAAGGCACACTTGAGCGTTCCAATGTGTCAAAAGGGGTCATGGGGACTCCCTAGGTGTCCTAACATGTAATAAATCATACTAGGACCCCTAAGGAGTCCCCGTGACCCCTTTTCACACATTGGAACACTCAAGTGTGTCTTAAGGGGTCCTACGAACCCTTAAGGCACACTTGAGCATTCCAATGTGTCAAAAGGGGTCACGGGGACTCCCTAGGTGTCCTAACACGTGATAAAGTGTAGTAGGACCCCTAAGGAGTCCTCGTGACCCCTTTTCACAAATTGGAGTGCTCAAGTGTGTCTTAAGGGGTCCTACGACCCCTTAAGGCACCCTTGAGCATTCCAATGTGTCAAAAGGGGTCAAGGGGACTCCTTAGGGGTCCTAACATGTACTAGGACACCCAGGGAGTCCCCGTGACCCCTTTTGATACATTGGAATGCTCAAGTGTGCCTTAAGGGGTCATAGGACCCTTTAAGCCACACTTGAGCATTCCAATATCTCAAAAGGGGTCACAGGGACTCCCTAGGTGTCCTAACACATACACTTTATCATGCGTTAGGACACCTAGGGAGTCCCCATGACCCCTTTTGACACATTGGAATGCTCAAGCATTGCCTAAGGGGTCCTACGACCCCTTAAGGCACTCTTGAGCATTCCAATGTGTCAAAATGGGTCTGGGGGACTCCCTAAGGGTCCTAACATGTACTAGGACACCTAGGGAGTCCCTGTGACCCCTTTTGACACATTGGAATGCTCTAGTGTGTCTTAAGGGGTCCTTCGACCCCTTAAAACATACTTGAGAGTTGCAATGTGTCAAAAGGGTTCACGGGGACTCCTTAGGGGTCCTAGTATGCTTTATCACATGTTTGGACACCTAGGGAGTCCCCGTGACCCCTTTTGACTCATTGAAATTCTCAAGTGTGCTTTAAGGGGGTCCTTAAGGCACACTTGAGCATTTCAATGTGTCAAAAGGGGTCACGGGGACTCCCTAGGTGTCCAAATGCATGATAAAGCATACTAGGACCCCTAAGGAGTCCCCGTGACCCCACACATTAGAATGCTCAAGTGTGTCCTAAGGGGTCCTACGACCCCTTAAGGAACACTTGAGCATTCCAATGTGTCAAAAGGGGTCACGGGAACTCCCTAGGTGTCCTAACACATGATAAAGTGTACTAGGACCCCTAAGGATTCCCCGTGACCCCTTTTCACACATTGGAATGCTCAAGTGTGTCTTAAGGGGTCCTACGACCCCTTAAGGCACCCTTGAGCATTCCAATGTGTCAAAAGGGGTCAGGGGGACTCCTTAGGGGTCCTAACGCATACTAGGACACCCAGGGAGTCCCCGTGACCCCTTTTGACATATTAGAATGCTCAAGTGTGTCTTAAGGGGTCGTAGGACCCCTTAAGTCACACTTGAGCATTCCAATGTGTCAAAAGGGGTCATGGGGACTCCTTAGGGGTCCTATTATGATTTATCACATGTTAGGACACCTAGGGAGTCCACGTGACCCCTTTTGACACATTGGAATGCTCAAGTGTGCCTTAAGGGGTCCTACGACCCCTTAAGGCACACTTGAGCATTCCAATGTGTCAAAAGGGGTCAGGGGGACTCCCTAGGTGTCCTAACGCATGATAAAGTGTACTAGGACCCCTAAGGAGTCCCTATGACCCCTTTTGACATATTGGAAAGCTCAAGTGTGTCTTAAGGGGTCCTACGACCCCTTAAGGCACACTTGAGTGTTCCAATGTGTCAAAAAGGGTTAGGGGGACTCCCTAAGGGTCCTAACTCATACTAGGACACCTAGGGAGTCCTCGTGACCTTTTTTGACACATTGGTATGCTCAAGTGTGTGCTAAGGGTCCTAAAACCCCTTAAGACACACTAGAGCATTCCAATGTATCAAAATGGGTCACGGGGACTCCCTAGGTGTCCTATCGCGTGATAAAGCATACTAGGACCCTAGGGAATCATCGTGACCCCTTTTGACACATTGGAATTCTCTAGTGTGTCATAAGGGGTCGTAGGACCCCTTTAGACACACTTGAGCATTCCAATGTGTTAAAAGGGGTCACAGGGACTCCCTAGAGGTCCTAACGCATGATAAAGCGTACTAGGACCCCTAGGGATTCATCGTGACCCCTTTTGACACATTGGAACGCTCAAGTGTGTCTTAAAGGGTTGTAGGACCCCTTAAGACACACTTGAGCATTCCAATGTGTCAAAAGGGGTCACGATGACTCCCTAGGGGTCCTAGTATGCCTTATCACATGTTAGGAACCCTAGGGAGTCAAAAGGACCCCTTAAGACACACTTGAGCATTTCAATGTGTCAAAAGGGGTCACGGGGACTCCCTAGGGGTCCTAGTACATGTTAGGACCCCTAGGGAGTCCCCCCGACCCCTTTTGATCCCTAGGGAGTCCTAATGCATTCCAAAGGGTTATGGTTCCATAGAAGTTGCATTTCAAACCCTAATGACCCCTTAACATGCCTACTGACCCCATTTCCACATGTGGTGTCCCGAGAGCTCCCCATGGACCCCTTTTGCATTTTCCTAAGAAAAAATCATCCAAATTTGGTACATAGGTCCTCTGACATGTCTTAATGAATTTTAAAGGGTCACTGTTCCATAGAAGTTTCATTTAGAACCCTAATGACCCCTTAACAGGCCTACACACCATGATTCGACATGTGGTCTCCCGAGACCACCCCATGGACCCCTTTTGAGTTCTACTAGAAAAAAGTTATCCAAATTTGGTACGTAGGTCCTCTGACATGTCCTAATGCATTCCAAAGGGTCACCATTCCATCAAAGTCACATTTGGAACCCTAATGACCCCTAAACAGGCTTACCGACCTTGATTCGACATGTGGTCTCCTCAAAGAACCCCATGGACCCTTTTTGAGTTCTACTAGGAAAAAGTCATACAAATTTGGTACATAGGTCCTCTAACATGTCCTAATGTGTTCCAAAGGGTCACCATTCCATCCAAGTTGCATTTGTAACCCTAATGACCCCTTAACATGCCTACCGACCCTGTTTCAACATGTGGTCTCCTAAGAGCACCCTATGGACCCCTTTCAAGTTCTACTAGGAAAAAGTCATCCAAATTTGGTATGTAGGTCCTATGACATGTCCTAATGCATTCCAAAGGGTCACCATTCTATCAAAGTTTTATTTGGAACCCTAATGACCCCTTAACAAGCCTACCAACCCCATTTCAACACGTGTTCTCTTAAGAGCACACCATGTACCCCTTTAAAGTTTTACTAGGCAAAAGTCATCCAAATTTGGTACATAGGTCCTATGACATATCCTAATGCATTCCAATGCATTCCAAAGGGTCACCATTCCATCAAAGTTTCATTTGGAACCCTAATGACCTCTTAATAGGCCTACCGACCCTGATTCGACATGTGGTCTCCCGAGAGCACCCCATGGACCCATTTCAAGATCTGCTAGGCAAAAGTTATCCAAATTTGGTACGTAGGTCATTTGATATGTCATAATTCATTCCAAAGGATCACTGTTCATTGAAAGTTTCATTTGGAACCCCGATGACCCCTTAAGTCACCTATCGACCCTAAATCACACAATGGTCTCCCAAGAGCACCCCATGGACCCTTTTTGAGTTGGACTAATCAAAATTTATCTAAATTATGGAGTTAGGTCCTTTGACATGTCCTAATGCATTCCAAATGGTCACCATGCATCAAAGGTTGTCTCACGAGCCTCGATGACCCCTTAAGATGCCTAGCGACACTGATTGGACATGTGGTCTCCTGAGAGCACCCCATGGACCCTTTTCGAGTTCGAATATGAAAAAGTCATTAAAATTTGGTACAATGGTCCTTGGACATGCCCTATTGCCTTCCAAATGGTCACTGTACATCCGAAGTTGCCTCACAAACCCTAATTACCCCTTAAGATGTCTAGCGACCCCAATTCAACCTGTTGTCTGATGACAGTATCTATTATAACTTAAATTAAATATTAAAATAATATATAAAATATTTGAAAAAATACAATATTTAATAGACTAAATATATAATATATATTATAAGATATATTAGATATTACATTTAATATATACTATCAAATATACAATATATTAATGTCCTATTCATTTTATATATTATATATATTAGACATTATATTATATACGTGCAACAATATTTAATATATAATATATTATATATTATATATATATATATATAATGTAACATTTATATTATAATATAAAAATATTGCATTTAATATAAATCTGAACAGACTATATACTTAGGTCATTTAAATTGATATTATCGAATATATAATATAAATAAATAATATATATAATATATATACTATATAATATAAAATATAAAACATAAAATATAAAATATATAAATTATTGATTGTCAGGGTGAAAGAAAAAAACATTAAAATTAAAGGGAAATAAAAAAAGAGTGGGAGGGGGTAACTTTTCAAAATTCAAATTCAAACAAAATCGGGTACATGAAAAAATCGGGTACCCGATTAGGCTTGGTAATAGCTTTGGAAACCAAAGCCCCATGGTCAATGCTGAAGGTGTGCAAAAAATGTGTTTTTTCTCTATTTTTGTTATATCAACACTTCGACCATTAGGTTGACGACTTTTTTTCCACCCAATTTCGATAAAACAAAAAGGGTTTCTTTGGATGATTGTCAGCTTTCCATCGATATAAGTGCTATTAGATTTTGAATTCATTAAGTATTTATTAGTTATTTTCTAGTTCACTTACGTCTAAAGTCCTAATTGACATACTGATGGAAAAATAGCTATAACTTTCAAACCATATAACATTTTTGAAATCCAAAAGATGCGTCACATTCTATGCTTCGTCTAGTATAAGAAAAAATTAAAAAAAATTAAATTATGATAAGTTTTCAATGAGTAAAGGTGGTCAGACATGAGAGTTTTTAAATTCTGAAAGCGCTATAGCAAAAAAATCATAATTAATTATCTGTTTGGAATAAAAATACCAAAAAATATGTGTCACATCTGGGCATGAGTCAGCTAATTATATATAGAATATTATAAAAAAATATTATCATTTTCTTTTGATTAGGGTGGTCAGACATACACATGCTTCTTATTTTTTTGCTGAAATGTTTGTAATGCTGCATTGCAATCTATACTTTTTACCAATCATATTAATTTTTTTTCAAAAAAGGCTTAGTAGTTTAGAAACTAAATTCAATTTCCTACAAATTATGTTCTTACAACTTTTTGATATTAGGTAGATAACTAGTTCATTTTTTCACGTCAAGTTGACTAATCTTGATTTTCTGATTTTCATTGCCACTTAAGGGCATAGTTTGGCCCCTCATGATCCTACACATACCCACCTATTCCTACTCAAGAAGAAATCAGTCTTACACCTGAGACTAGAAAGAAAACTCAGATTGGCTCTATGATTGAGAATTTTGGAAAGGAAGTAGATGATGATGATCAAATGGAACTGATCACATCCTTGAACAAGATCATTGGAAAGAATAAGAAAGTAAAGAGTCTTGAAGGATGCTTGAAGGAGCTTACTGACAAATTACAAGGCATTGTAACTACACAGATTGCAAAAGATGGCCCTCTAGAAAGAGTAAAGGAAGTAATGAACACTTTTGACAATGAGTTTACAAACTTATCTGATATAGCAAAAGTGAAAGCTCAAGTAGCTTATGAGGCCAAAACACTCTAGGACATTAGTCAGAATATCAGGAATGATATCAATAACCTTGATATCTATATAAAGGACTTGAGGAAGAATTTAGAAAGAGGTAAATCCTTGTACATTCAATGTACAAAATCAAAGAACTTGGCAGCAAAAGAAGATTAGAAGATGAAGATGAAGGAAGCAGAAATTCTATATGAAAAAAACCTTCTTTCAAGCCCCATTGTGAAGGTATCTGATGTTGAGAAGAAAATTCGTAAGATATATGATGAGATCAAAATTTTTCAAGATGAAAAGGATAGGAAGCTAAAGAGATTCACTCTTTTAAGAGAGTACACTTCTATGAAGTTAAGTATTATTGAATGACAATTGGAAGAATGTCTTTCAGCTAAGACATCTTTTCAAAAGTTTAGTTATGAGAATCTCTAAGCATGTGAGATAGAATCTTATAGATTATGTGCACTACTTAGTGTGGTAGACTCAATTAAGAAATCATGGGAGACAGACTTAGAGGCTATGAAGATCAATTTTTTAGATTGTGTTGCAAGCCTACCGGCTTTGCAATATTGAATTAAGGTATAACTTTTGTGAGCACAGTTTTGTTACCCTACTTACCTTTCTTTTTAAAATTTTTGTCAAAGGGGAAGAGATATATAGTAGAAAATTGTTAATCATACATACTCTTAGGGGGAGTACATTATATAGAAAGGATTAATAAAGTTATAAGGACAATATATATGTTTTGTATTATGGCCACAATTTTGAGATTTTGAAGTTGTAAGACTTAGCCAATTTTCTTATATGTTGCCACCAATGACAAAGGGGGAGATTGTTGGAAATTTGGTTGAGTAGGTTACGTAGATGTTTTCATTATGGCAACATATGATCTACATGAAGATCACACAGGTTAGTGAGCTAGTATGTTGAAGACAGTTTTGGTTTGTGATGTTGATTGGAGTAAGTTCAGTGCTTGTGCACTTGAACATAGAATCTATGGTGACTATTGAAGACTCATCTCAAAGTACAAGTGAGTATGGAAAGTATGGAAGAAGTTATGATAGTTTTTCTAAAGATAGTGTCAAGTAGACATGACATAATATGAAGACATAATTGATAAAGAGTTATGGGATTATTTTGTTTATCAAAATAATGAATTAAAAATATAAAGGGATGAAATCCTAGATTTTAACCCTTGGGTAAAGCTATTTTGTAATATGGTAGCTGACTGTAAATTTATTAGCCTTAATAACTTGTATAAATGTACTTGTAAATTGTAAGAAGAAAAAGTAGTGATATGATGCGAGATATATGATGTATATGTAGTAGCAATAGTGAAAGAGCATTGAAGAGATATTGATGCAAGTAGTATAAGGTTATGTACCTTGACCTACTTTTGTAATCACTGAATATTGTACATTACTTGTTTGGGCAGTGGGCTCATCTGGTAATCACAGTTTGTACTGCCAACTCCTAATAGGGTTGATGCTTGTAACAAGGCCTATAGTCCCTTAATCAGGACTGAGACACTATATGCATGTAATAGACTCCTAATAGGGTCAACATCCATAACAGGATACTTTAGATTAGTGTATCTTTGTGGGTACCATCCCCACCAGGGTTTTCCCTTGGCCAAGGTTTCTTCAAGAACAAATAATGTGTGGTGAGTTCTTTTGTTTTATTTCTATGCACATTGTTTAGCTTTCTATGTTATGCATTAAGATTATCTGTTATATCCATAATTGGGCAAAAGTAAAATTTTGTAGAATATTGATTCACCACCCCCCCCCCCCTCTTAGTATTCCTATTTCTAACACATCCCTGGATTCATGATCAAAGTAGACCACTTCAAGGTTATTTTGAATGGCCCATGAAAATGTGTTGGTGCTTTTGGTGATGTACAAAGAGGTGGCTTCCAACCAGAGATGTTTGACCCTAGTATCAAGGGTGAATGAGAGGGTCATGCGAGCTTCCACAATAGTTTGGTATCCTAAGGGAAGGATGACCACAATGAAACCAAATCCGATTCCACCTTTGCCCACCTGGCCTAGGTCCTCATTGGCCACTCCATTGGGCCAGCTAGGTTGAGAAAAACTTCCTTTGTTGTTGTATCTTTTCTTTTGAGCTACATCCATGGCCTTTCCTTCTTTGTAGGTGACTTCAGCATTAAGATAAGTAGAGAACCACAGATTGATTTCCTCTAACTTATCCTTCTACATCATGGTTTCTTGGTTTAAAAAAATATGTGTTATTTGATTCCAGATTGTGTTCCTTTTAACATCCTACTTGTGTGAGCTAATGATCCCATAAGGGTTCCTTGAGGTGACTTTCATTTCTTACTTGGAGTACAGGCTACCTGGATGGTTTTTTGAGTTCCATCCACAATGTTCTTACTAGATTCTTCTTGTCTAATGTGACTTTCTCTCTTTCTTCTTGGGGTTTTTAGTTTAGCCCCAACATTGGCTTTTTGTCTGCTCCTGGTAGCTGCAGGGGAAACTAGAGAGGGTTCTTTATTGTTGGATCTCTTCTTATTTTGGACCTTGCACTAGCCCTCATTTACATCTTTGTATTTTAGAAAGAGCTCTTCCTTCTTGGTGAGCTATCTTGGGGAAACAGTGACCGATAATTCTTCCATTTCTAGGACTTTATTTGAGTCTTGCATCTAAAGACATGGGTAGGATTCTTATGATGGGGGACCTTTAGCCTTATCCCTTATCAAATTGTAAAAGCAATCTTCCAGTAGGGATTCTAGGGAATCTGGAACAATGGAAATGAAGATAGACCTAGGGCACGAGTGACCTCCTTCTGCCAGACCATCTTCCTTGGTTTCTTCCATGGCATCTTGCTAGATGTTGACTTCCATACCTATGCCTTCTAAAGTGGGAAACTCCTCTCTAATATTTGTTTTTCCTTGACATGTCATCCCTTTCAAGTTAACCTATTATCTTGTCGACTCCCCATTAGCTAAATTATCCTTGTCATCCCTAGTTTCGAGGATCTCAGGTGAGGTCTCTAGTTGATCCTTTTTTCCACACTCTATGGCTATTAGCTTCTATACCCACCTGTGGTTTAGTGTTATCCCTAGATGGGCCTAGCTTGTCACATCTAGTGTTATTGCCTGACTTTTTCTTTCTTTCAGTGATTTTTTCTTTCCTTTCTTTCTCCGAGTTTTGGAATGCTAGACATGCTTTAGCTATGTGTCCAGCTTTCTTGTAAAGGAAAAAATAAAATGGGACACTTTCATAATCTAGCTTCTACACATGTTTGCCCAGTTTTGATCAAATCTCTATAATTTCTTACATGTCTTGGCCCTCTTCCACCCTATGAAAATACTGGCATAGGTTAGGCAATTTCTAGCAACTATCACTAGGTCTATCAAGAGAAGGGTACCAAAAGAGTTGGCTATTCCATCAAAAACATCTTCATACTAGAATTCTAGAGGAATTTCTAGGAGCCTAACCCAAACTAGGGCTTGGACAAAGAAAGAGTCATTAAGATCTAGCACCTGTGTCCATTTTTGCAATGCATGAGTAGCCTTTCATATAGCCCAGGTACCCGCACAAAGGATATTGTCTAAGTCCTACTTATATGAAAACTCAAAGCACAAAAATCCCTTAGCCATGGCTGTGACTTGGACATGGCCCTTTAAATCCCATTTCTTTTGAGAAAAAATCCTAACAACATTTATGTTAGGTCTAGACCCCATAAATTTTTCAACTAGAGTATGGTCCATTGAAGTAATGTTGTGATCTACTAGCTCATTGGGAATTTCTATGGCATATTTGTCTTTTTCCTTATCAAATAAATCCTTAATGGAGGGGAAAGAGGAATTGCCTATAGGTTTAAATCCAAAGAGATTAGACCACCGATGGTTGAGGGATATTTCATTCTAATCACATGCCTAGCTCTTTGTGACTATGGGAGATGTGGGAGGAAGAGCTAGATTATTGTCCCCCATGTCCCTACTTCCTTTCCTCGGTCTTTCTACTTTTCTCATGGGACCCCATCCTTTTTCTCTGGGTCTACGGGGTCCTATTCTTCAATAATGCCATTGCAAGAGGATCCCACATCCTATAACCTTGGGATCGTGCCCACCTTCAAATTCAAAAATCCTCCTACTCCCACTCCCACTCCCACTCCTGCTCATTTGCTTTCCATTTAACAATTAAAACTATATATTTATGGCCATTGGATTCTTGATATTGTTGGCCCTTTTGGAGACAAAAAAAAACACAAAGTCACAAAGAAATAATTAATTCTAAGAATAGTTTATATGCATCGAACAACTCTTGAAGTTGACATTTACCATGCAAATTCATCAGTGAGTATGCTATTAAAGAAAGTTAAAGATGAAGAGAAAAAGAAAAAGAGATTACAAAAGAAGGTGACTTCTTTGATTTATTTTATTTAATCCATTTTAGAATCAGATGATCAACTTATTTTTCAAGTTCCAATACTTCAAATTTAAAAAAGATTAGAACTCAATAAATTGAAAGAGATCAAGAGAAGTCAAGTTGTCACTAAAGTAGTCCACCCATGGATTAATAAGATGTTTGATGGGATAATGTTCATTGAATAGTGTGAAATTTTTTACACAAGTATAATAAAAAATGAAAGCTTGGAATACTAAGATACAAAATGTTGAAAAGAATAAGAATAATTTGACTTTAATTTTCAACAAATTAAAAGAAATTTAAAAAATGTAAAATTTTATTCTAGTTTCTCAAGGGACCATTAGTCAACCTAAAGAAAATAAATTGATAATCTGCCTGGACATGTGAGAATGGAAAATTTCTTTCTTAAGGATCTTGATACTCAAGTAAGAACTCCCCTAGCTTAGTGTCATTGCAAACAAAAATAATTAAGCAGACCCTTTTAATTTTGGATGTATCTTAGAAGAAAATGGAGAAATACTACATAAAGGAACTAATGTAGCACAAATTTTCAAAACAAGATTTTTCTACAAAGCTAATGAATGAAAGATATTTTAAAGCTTTGTCAAGTATAGTTATTTATCTGCCATCTTTTAAAATTGATATTCATGACATGTACCTGAGATTAGAGGGTTTAGATTGGAATATTAGTAAGAAAAAGTTAATGGTCAATATCACTAAATGCTCAAATTTTAAATTATTGGCTTCAATCCTTTGCAAATATAGGAACTACAAGGCAATCATGTGTAGCACAAGAACCTTGGGGAGAAAAAGAAATGCAGGAGGTACTAAGAGATAAACAAAGAGTGGGAGATGGGGAGTTGATCCTCCCAAATTAACCTTTCTTTAAAGATATTTCATAATCTCTTTTTATGTTAAAACTAAAAACTACTGGCTCTAGAAGACCATTTCCATTTAATTTTTAATTAAGTTTTAATTATCTATTTAAAATAATTATCTTTAAGAGACCATTATTTAAAAGAAAGTTACTTGGATTGGACTAAATATTTAGAATGAATGCTTATAATAAGAACTATTTTATTCTTTAATATTTCATAGATATCAATAGAATTTATTTGAATAGATTTTTAGGAATCTTAAGTCTCATGTTATGGTGAATAAATGACTTTCTATTCTTATGTTGAATGGGAAGGATAAGCCCTACTATTATAAGGGGAGAGTTACAATAATATATTTGAGGGCGGGGTCTTTCTCATATGACTAGTGAAGTGACTATGTTATAGTGAATAAATGACTTTCTATTCTTATATTTAATATATCACATGATTGGATAGCTTTATCTGATATCGATTAGATTATCTAAAAATTATTTATGCACATTCTCGGGGATAATTTTTCTTTAAACAAGTATTTGAAGTGATATCTATTTTAATGCTATAAATTTTATTGGTGTTGTGTAAAATATTTATATTCTATTCTACTATAATTTATCTTTCATTGTTGCCTTTTTAAAGTTGGTTTGTTAAAAGATCCAACTTATTTGTTGTATGGTTAAAACCATAGATGGTTTTCATTCATTAATTATTATTTTAAGATAGTTGTGCCTTCTAAGATAGCTAGAAGGTTAGTGTAAAATATCATTATATTTGACCCAAGTAGTGCTTTCAGTTATCCTAGAATTAAATAACAAAACTATAAAATAATAAAGTCTAATCATTTATTCAAATATTCCTATTTGTTTTGAACTCTAATTGTCCTAGTTTTGGAACCCGATCAACAAGTTAGTGAGTTTTTAAAGCTACTCCCTTTGGTTCATAATTTTACACAATACCCAATCATCCAACAACCTTTATAGCATATTTGGTGGTTATTAGTTTTGTGTAGTATTCAAGTCCTTGCAATCAATCAGTCATGGATATTGGAACATGTGCACTCTTAACATTAAATTGTGAAGGAGTCTAGAAATCATCAACCACATGACTTTATAGAGTTTTTTATTGTTCAAGACATACTCTTTTCAAAGATTTGGGAAATAATACTCATTAATAATCACTTGCATCAGATAAAGAATGGAAATGTACTTCCATAATTTTTAAAGAGGAATGATAGCACTTCTTATTGCCAAAAAATGATTTGGTTCCCGACTTGTGATTTGTCTCAATCCTGACAATTGATGAATAGCATTTATCATTATTGGCATTGATTATACATGACTAAAGTTTTTCTTTTATTATATCTCTCTCAAGTAGTTATGTATACTTTAATTTTTTAAGGATGTCTCCATTTTGGATATGACTAATGTTTATTGGCATGATTCTACATTTTCAAGCACAATTATTATCATTTACACTTTTCAATAAATTGAGACAATCATATTAGACTCTATTTAGGATATTGAATTATCATCTTTATTTAAAGAAAACTTACTCTATTAGACAAGGAAACCTACCAAAGAAAGTTTTTGTAAAGAGCCATTAGGAATGTCAACTTTTAATTGTTCAGTATAATATTTTTTTGGTAGATTAATAGTTGGAAGAGCCAGCACCCATTTTATTAAGACCTGAATCTTAATTCTAGCCCAAAACCATGGGTTGCTACAAACAGGGAACCAGCTACAAGGAAAGTTTAGTACCCCACAACCAAGACCTATTAACAAGTCATAAATCAAGAGTTAATTTTTTTTTAAATGTTAGTTTATGGATGAATAATAATTTCAAATTTTCCTTCCTTTATTGTCTTCTTGTCTCTCTTCCCTTTCACAACTTTTCATCCCTCCTTCTACATAATAATGTCCTTTTGTGATGCCAATGACTCACCAAATAAAGACCTCTCATCCAATGATAAAATCCTCCCAATTCCTTACCCTATTTGCAGCCAACACCATCATTGGATTTTTTCAATGGAAACAATTCTCCTTGGGCCTTAGCTGAGAAGAATGGGCTCTCTCCCATCTATAAACTCTTCATACAAACTTGATTAATATCTTCTTTCCCTTGTAAATAATAATCAACATTAACATTATTAATTGTCCTAGTCTTGGCCCTTTCCAAAGCACTAATGGAATCTAAATTGCTTTCCGCTTGTCCCTCATTATGTCCCTTCTCATTGGTTATATGAAGGATCATGGTAAACCAAGCTATGGCCTTAAGTGGCAATGAAAAATAAAAAACTCAGGGTTAGTCAACTTGACCTAAAAAGTTGAACATCTTATCAACCTTATGTGAAATAGTTGTAAAAATAGAATCTGTAGGAAATTGAATGTAGCTTCTAAAATACTAGCCCTTGTTTAAAAGAAAATAATCTAATTATTCAAAAAAGAAAGATTTCAATGTAGTAGTACAAAAAATTAAAAGAAAAAGATAAAAAGTACATGTATGTCTAACCACCTTAATCACAATCAAATGATGATATATTTCCACAAGATTATAGATATAAGTAGTAGACTCATGTCTATATGTGATGCATATTTTTGTGTAATTATCCCAAAATAAAAAATTAATTATGAATTTTTTGCAACAACTTATTCAAAATAAAAAAAACTCTCGTGGCTAACCATCTTAACTAATTATAAACTTTACAAAATTGAAGAAAAAAAATATATTATTGTAGGGGAAGCATAGAATGTGATGCATGTTTCAAGTTTCAAAAAGGATAAACCATTTGAAAGTTATAGTTGTTTTTCAATCAATTCATCAATTAGGACTTTAAATATAACTCAATTAAAAAAAAGTAATAATTACTTACTGAACTCAAAATTTGACTGTAATTATATTGATGGAAAGTTGATAATGTCTTTAAGAAACCCTTTTTTGTTTCATCAATTTCAGGTGAAAAAAAGGTTGTCTGCTACATGCTCAAAGTTTGGAGATCAAAGGAAATTTTTTGAACGCGTCTTTTGGGTTGACCATCCACGTTTGGCATTTCAAAGTGAAAACCCAAGGCAAATACCAAGCCTAATCAACTATCTGAAATAATATCATATATGCGATAAAATTGGATATTTGATAATTTCATATATCTGATAATATTGGATATCCAATATCTTCTACCCAATTTCATCTTGAATGTTTTTTTCAATTTTTCAATTTTAGATTTTTAGGTTATATATTATAATTTTTTTTTAATATTAATATTAAATGATAATAGCATTAGTATTATATTATTATTATTTATTTCTGTATTGTATAATAGTATAATATTAGTATTTAATATTTATTAAAATATTTATATTATAACAATAATACCTGAGAGAGAGAGAGAGAGAGAGAGAGAGAGAGAGACATGAAAACAGAAAAAGTTGAGGCAAAATTTGAGCAGGAGATTTTAGATATCTGATATGTCTGGATCTTCAATTTTTTTTTACTGGCATCAAAAAGAAAAAGTTTATTCTTGGGGTCCCTCAGTTCGAGAACCACATTTTTCTATAGAGAATATCATGGGATTGCAATTCTAGAAGATAAAAAATTACTTTTTGCACCCTTTTTGTTGGAATTTCTCTATTATCAAATATTTTTGCATCATCTTTTTGGTCCCACCATAGGGAGTAGTAGTCGTTGAAAGCATAAACGGAAGAGGAAAATCACAAATGAAGAGATTGGAATATATAGAGAAATGGATAGGGTTTCCCATTGGAACAAGAGACAAGGTATGTTAAATATTAATGAAGATGTGAGCATAGGCCCACCTTTAAATGTGGTTTCAAGTGAAGAAGAACACAAATTTAAAATTATTTATGACAATAATATTGAAAATGAAAATGTAAGGATTGAAGATAAAAACATAGGTTTTGAAAATGAACATGTAGATGTGGATATTGGAAGTGTGGACATTGATAATAACAATCCACCGATTGAATATGATGGAATTGACAATGATAATGGTGCACATGAACCAAATCAACATATCACATCTCCAAATTATATGAGAAATGAAGTCCCTTTGGGGGAAGAAATACAAGGTTCAAATTGAAGACCTTGAAGAACAAAAAAATGGTTACTTGAAATTGATGAAAACATAATGAGCAATTTCGATGGCAGGAGATCAGGAAGAACTGTTTGAGTGTGGATTTTAAAACTTCTTGATCAATTTTTTAGCCACAAGATATTGGTAGAGCAATGTCAAATGTTTGTGTAATTGTTAAAGATGCAGAAGATGAGACATATAGTAGTCAAATTGAAGATTAGTGTGAATAAGAAAAAGGAGAGGAATGCTATTATTGTGAGAAATATTTGTAGTGCTCTCAATTCCACTAGGATGAGTACCAAGGAAAAAGATAAGAGAGCCTCTAGGATGGTTATTACAACCTCCTTTGTAAGTCATCATTTAAGAAAGGCTCATTGAATGAGAAAAACTTGTGTTGACTTGAAACTAAATCATACAACTTTGGATAGAGAACTTGCAAGAAAAGAAAGACTTGATGATCTTCTTCATAATGATATGTGGGCTTATGGTGGGAGACTTTCACATTTTGATAAGAGTCTTACCGATGGTGTGACTTGGATCAAATTCAACTATTTTGTCAATCTAACTCAAGAGTGTCACCAAATGTGAAGGATGTCTTGAAGTTGAGAATTGGCATTTGAGACCGCACCCTACATCACAAACATTATTTGGAGGTGAGTCAAATAATGTTGTTCAAAAAAATTTGTGAGACACATCCAACATTGAAAATTTCACAAGGATATTTTGAAGACCTCAAGCCTTTTTTTGTGTGCCTCTGAAGATTTTAAATACTTGTTGCAAATATCATGTGGAGTTTTCAATGCACCATGAACTGGTACAATCCCTTCATTCTACTTTGCATACTAGTGAAATGTTGGAGGAGTGTCATGCAAGTGCTCTTCTAGAATCATCAAGAGACTTTCTAGATTATTTTTTATGTCCTAGAGATGATGTATGTTTCTTTTATAGAAAAGATTGCTTAAATGAAAATTTCTAAAAGTGTGGTGGGCTAGTGAAGTTTGTTGAATATTTTCATGAGGGTTGCAAACTTGATTTTGGAAAGATAATCATCCACAAAAAGGTATATGAAACCATTGAATATACATCAAAAAGTCTAGGTGAAGGCTCTAGATCTGAGTTGGTTACAAAAGAATGCAATGTAGTTGATTTTATTTCAGATTTTAGGAAGAATATTTTTTACAAGTATGGAAGGCATAGTCACAAGTCTCAGTGGTTGGATGAAAAAATCAAGATGTGTAAGGACACTTTTTTGATTGGCACTATTATATTGATCATTGAATTTTTAGTGAACTATACATTGTAGCACCAAAATGAGTTGCAAGATCAATATTAAAATTCTATGAAGGTATCTATTTTTATGCACATAACATATACACATTCCCTTCATAGTACAGACCATGACCGGAAGATAATCAAAGAGTGCCATTTTTATATGAACGATGATAGATCTCACTCTCACAAGTATGTCCAACATTTCTTTGAGAATTATTTTGAGTGGGTGTGGGAAAATAATATTGCCATGGATAGAAATCTCATTTGGTTAGATAAATGCACAGGTGAATTAAAAAATGCTCGCATATTTTATTGGTTATGTAAAATGCATGTAGAGAGAGGTGTACCTTATTTTTGAAGTTTTTTTAGACTATTCATGGAAAATGAAAGCATGATGGAGAAGGTGCAGGTGTAAAGAGAGCTCTATTTAAGGAGCAGTTGAGGATTTTAGGTACAAAAATCCTTGATGCTCTTTCTATTGTTGATTCGTGTACTTCAACATTGTCACATGGGGGACTCTTGATTCAGTGGTGTACAGATTCTTTTTGTTGGTTGAGTTGGGTACATTGGGAGATAGGTTGGATTGTCAAACCGTGAAAGATTCTTAAAAAATACATCTATTTTGAAGCTCGAATACTACTACATGGACCATTTGGACACAAGAGTTGGCTTGTTTCTATACGAGGTGTCTTCAGTGTGATTGGGATCAGTGTGAGTCAAGTGAGTGGGTCGATATATGGGCTCCAAATTATCTAACTCCTTTATCATCACACTCTCTATAATAAATTATGACATTGGTTGTTTACTTGACTATGACAATCTTTCAAATCTTTTATAGCTAGGACATGTTTTTTCATTGGTACGAGGAAAGTAGAAATTTGCACAATCAACATTAGATTATGATATGTTCACATATCTAACATGATCACATGTTGTTGCAGGAAAATGGTTGTGCACATAAATGATTAGAAATAATGGTACTCCTATGTTTGAAGACTACAAAAAGCACAAAACCATAGTCTTGTATTCACACCTTGTTATAGCAACCAATGTTAAGTTGTTGAAACATCAAGTAAAACCAAAGATAAAGGACCTTTGGACTATTAGTACTGTTGATAATGAAGCAATATTGAATAACCTCAAGCAGAGAGATGACCCTTCAGGCTAACTTT
The DNA here is from genome assembly GCA_027943335.1 of Chamaecyparis obtusa. Taxonomy (NCBI): domain Eukaryota; kingdom Viridiplantae; phylum Streptophyta; class Pinopsida; order Cupressales; family Cupressaceae; genus Chamaecyparis; species Chamaecyparis obtusa. The sequence continues at coordinate 402,257 of BSBK01003268.1, forward strand.
AGTAGGTAAGTTTAATTCACTGCAAGGTTTTCCATGTTTATTATAGTTACGTTCAATAAATTAATTGTAGTTTTCTGATTTATTTGTTTGAACCAATAAATTTGGTTTTGCATGTGGATTGCAAGTGCAGTTGGATATATATATGATAGATATGGAAGATCGAGGTGTGAATTTGATTATCCCATATTTTATGATGATAAACTTCAATATGCATTGGCTAGTCATGTTCTTTGGTTCATTTAGTTACTTATACATTCATAATCTTTTTTTCAACCTATAAACTTATTTTTTTCTCTATTAACTTTTCATCTTCCTTTTGAATGAAGGGATTGGAATGTAGATGCCATCGAGTACCATGTGTTAAACTTATACACTTTAGGAGTGAAAATGATACTTATTTTTGATATATAGTTGGGTATCTAAGATTTTGAGTAATTTTATATCTCAGACTTTTGATAACATTGATAAATTTATGAACATAATATGTTGTATCAATGATATACAATGAATTTTTATGATATATAATGTGCATATATTTAGATGCTAAATTTTGTATATAAAAACAAAAATCAATTGTAATATGCATATTTAGATGCCAAATTTTTTATATATAAATAATAATCAACTATAATGTGTATATTTAGATGCCAATTTTCATATATAAAAAATAAAAATCAACGACAATGTGCACATATAGATGCAAAATTTTGTATATATAAACAAAAATGAGCTTCATCATGCCTATTAGATGCAAAATTTGAAATATAAAAGTGCCCATGGGGTTGATTTGCAAATATTAAGAGCCCACATTTTGTATATCCTAATTTGTACCATTCAATTATAAATACATATTTAATTTTGTATCAGGTTACATTTGTATCATCTTAATGCCATGTAAAGTGAAAAAATTATGATTCCTTACTATGAATTTTGTAGATCCTTATATTTGTATCATGTTAATTTTGTATCCTTAAATTTATTTTTTCTTAATTCCATGTACATTTATATCGTCAAAAAATGTAATAGTTGGATTCATTGAGTTAAAATTGGTCAAATGTGTCTAAAGTAAAATGGTGATTCCCTAGAGTAAAGGGATAGTGTTGAAGGATTGCATCCTAGCACCAAATTTTCTATGCCATTAGCTCTGATTAGGTAGGTAAATGCTAGTGACAACCCCATTTCAACCATGGAGTCACTAGAACATTTGCGACCATGCTAGACCAAAGTGTCCCCAAGGTGCAGTAAGAATGATTGGGTAGCTATCTTTTGAGGCTTGTATTTCAGACCCTATGAGAGGTATTGACAAACATTGAGATTATAAAAGACCATGTTTTTGAGGCCTAGAATAACCTCTCTCCATTCTAGGAAATTTAAATTTGTTTGGATTTGGCATGCCAATCTCGCTCGATGCCAAAACTTGCAGTGAGGGTCAGTTGAAAGTTGCACCAATGATTTTCTTCCAAACCATTCATCCTAGCACCAAACAATCTATTTCATTAGCTCTGGTTGGGAAATTAAACACTAGTGACAACCCCATTTTGACCACAGAGTCACTAGAATGTTCGTGACCATGCCAGACCAAAGTGTTGTGAATGTGCACTAAGCACGATTGGCCAATGATATTTCGAGGATCCCATCTTGTACCCCGGGATAGGTATCAACAAACTATGAGATTCTACAAGACCATGTTTAATGTGAGGTCTACAATAACCTCTCTTCATTCTGGGAGATTGATTTTTTTTTAATTTGGCATGCCAATCTCGCTTGTTGCCAAAACTTACAATGAGGATCAGTTGAAAGTTGCAATAGTGGGTTTCTTCAAAACCTTGCATCCTGGAACTAAATAGTCTGCACCATTATATTTGGTTGGATAGATAAACACTAGTCACAACCTCATTTTGACCACATAGTCACTATAACGTTCATGATCATGCTGGACCAAAGTGTCCCCAATGTGTACTAAGCATGATTGGGTAGATATTATTTTGGGGCTTGTATCGCAAACCCTGTTAGAGGTATAAAAAAAATGTGAGATGCTATGGTACCATGTTTTTGAGGCCTAAAATAACCTCTCTCCATTCTAGGAGATTCAAGTTTTTTTGAATTTGGCATGTCAATCTCACTTGACGCCAAAACTTGGAGTGAGGGTCAATTGAAAGTTGCACCACTAGGTTTCTTCCAAACTATTCATCCTGGCACTGGATAGTATGCACCATTAGCTATGGTTGGGCATTTAAACACTAGTGAAAATTGTATTTCAACCATGGAGTCACTAGAACATTCCCAACCATGCTAGACCAAAGTGTCCCCAAGGTCAACTAAGCATGGTTGGAAACTGATCTTTCGAGGCTTGTATCTCAAACCCGATGAGAGGTATCAACAAACTATGAGATGCTACATGATCATGTTTCTAAGGTCTACAACAACCTCTCTCCATTTTGGGAGATTTGCATTTTTTTAAATTTTGCATGCCAATCTCACTTGACGCCAAAACTTACAATGAGGGTCATTTGAAAGTTGCACCACTGGGTTTCTTCCAAACCATTCATCCTAGCACCGAATGGTCTATTCCATTAGATTTGGTTGGCTGGTTAAACATTAGTGACAACCTCATTTCGATTGCGGAGTCACTAGAAAGTTTGTGACCATGTCGGACCAAAGTGTCCCCAAGGTGCACTATGCATGATTGGGCAACCATCTTTCGAGGCTTGTATCTCAGACTCCGTGAGAGGTATTGGTGAATCTTGATATACTATAGGACCATGTTTTTAGGCCTACAATAACCTCTTTTCATTCTAGGAGATTCAAATTTGTTTGAATTTGGCATGCCAATCTCATTTGACACTAAAACTTGCAGTATGGGTTAGTTGAAAGTTGCACCACTAGGTCTTCCAAACACTTCATCCTGGCACCAAATGGTCTACACCATTAGCTTCGGCTGGGTGGGTAAATTCTTTTGACAACCTCATTTGGACCATGAAGTTACTAGAAAACTCGTGACCATGCCAAACTAAAGTATCCCTAAGGTGCATTAATCATGATTGGGCAATGATCTCTCGAGGCTCATATCTCATACCCCATGAGAGGTATAGAAAAACTATGAGATGCTACAAGACCATTTTTTTAGGCCTACAATAACCTCTCTCCATTATGGGAGATTCCATTTTTTTTGAATTTGGTATGCCAATCTCGCTTGACGCCAAAACTTCTAGTGAGGGTCAGTTAAAATTTGCACCACTGGGTTTCTTCCAAACCATTCATCCTAGCATCAAATGGTCTATGCCATTAGCTCTTGTTTGGCAGCTAAATATTAGTGACAACCTCATTTTAAACACTAAATCACTAGAACATATGTGACTATGCTGAAGCAAAGTGTCCCCAAGGTGCACTAATCATGATTGGGTAGTGATCTTTCAAAGCTCATATCTTGAACCCCATGAGAGGTATCAGTGAACTGTGAGATGCTACAAGATGATATTTTTGAGGCCTATAATAACCTTGTTACCCAATTTTTCCTATTCCATACAAATTTGGCTATAGACTGGGCTCTATCCAAGGGTATTCATTTTAACCCTATTGAACCTCTAAAAAAAATTTCATGGCCTTGTGTCCCATCCTTTGGTCTCTGCAATTGTTTAGCTCTCTGGTCTAAGGATCATTTAATTTGAAAAATCTAGCGATTGGAGGCAAAAAAACCTAAAAACCCTTTTGCCTATTCTAATTTTCCGTTACCCTTTTCGGCCACTTAAGTCTCCATTTCCCATGTGCCTTTATATTCTAAGGCTAGTCGCAAGATCTCTAAAACCTAGTGGAATATTCTTTTATATCTCCTGATCCCGTGACTACACTTTGTTCATGAGATCTCCCAGTCAGAAAGATTTTTCCCTTTTCATTCAGCAACTAAGCGACTATGGTCGCATGATCTCTTATTCCTAAAGGTTAAGTCCTTAACACCCAGCAACTTGGCGAGCGGTTACTATTATATTTAGTGGTCTCAGTTCTGGAGTAGTTAAAGTTTAAACATGATCTACGACTATCATTATACTACTGAGGAAATATGCTCAAGGGTTAATATCACAATATAACAACGACCATTGATCTTCATTATAACACATCACTTCTCTCACAGTGGGTCCATTTTCAGTTATTGCTGAGGTGTTTGCTCCTGATTAGTCGAAGGATTGTGATGTGGAAGCATGTTAGAGCGGGCCTAGTGAGTTGTCTTTCCCTAAGATCTAATGGTTGTCTTATGATCGCATAGAATATTTTGAGCCCATGTGATCATATAATAACTATTCATCTTACTTTATTGCTAGGCTCTGTAAGGTGGGTCCTATTATTGTGACATACCCATGTTTTATTGGTCAAGCTGGATGGTAACAGGGAAAGTAGAGTGGGTCTAAGTATTTCAAGTGAGGTGGCAGTGAAATAAGATCTACGGTTGGTGCATGATCTAAAAGAATCTTTTGAGCCCATGAGATCATGCGATAGCCATCGATTGGGTATCAGGCCATGAAGGAACGTAGAAAGGGTCCTATGCTAGATAATCTAAAGTATCTATAAGTCAAGCAACAATATCATGACAAGTGGCAGGTTGGGCCCGAGGTTTGTGAGTTCAATCGGGCAATCGCTCGATCAGAAGGAATATTTCAAAGACTTCAAGTGACTTGGCAACCATCAAAGTGGGATAAAGGTTTGTCATGTAATCACTAGAATAAGCTAGGGTTAAATAAAGCATTAGGAGATTCAGAGACTAAAAGAAAAGGAAAGCTTGAGGTTAAATGCAAAGTTAAGGTTAAAAACATATGTGGTGCCCAAAAAAAATAGAAAGATCTACAACCACATTTTAAAAAATAGATCAGGTTTGAATATCAGTCGTAGATGAAGAAAAACTTGGTGCCACCTATGACCATTTATTCTTTTAAATTCAAATATCTAAGAGTACTAGATTTGAACAGTTATGGTGAGCCTGAGTTGTAGAGAGGTAGATAGATCAAGGTGGCTTATCTCTAGGCAGATATAGTAAGGAGATGGACATGCAAGCTAATATCTAATCGACTAGCATATTTTTCAAAGATACATTTATGATCAAACATGACATAGTTAGGGTTTTGATTATTATATGACAATCCATGTAACCCAAGTTAGGTTTTTGCTCCTACGGTGTGCAATTAAGGAGATGTATATAATGTTTTTTGGAGATTTTTGAAGCTTAGAGTTTACAATTGTAAAGGAGAGATTTTCTTTCTAAGGAGTTATCCATGGCATTCTTCTACCCCCTGCTTTCTATAGTTTGTAACCTTTCATTGATGTTTAGATATTACAAAGGTATTTTGTGACATTCTTTCTATTTGTATGCTCTTCTTGTCTGAATTTTCTCTTAATGAGTTAAAGTATATGTATTTTTTCAGTAATATCTTAAGGTTCTTGATCCCTCTTTCTTTCTACAATTCATGTGTATTCCTATGGATGATTTGATTTGAATAATCTTGTGGGTATACTTCAACCCCCTAACAATTTGTCTCATTCCTATACCTAGTTGTAGAAGTGGATTTTTGTTTACAAGTTAAAGTTTGTGTCCAATTTCTAGAAATGCTATTGTTTGTGAAATTTTCTCTTTCCCTAAATAGCCTCTTCCTATTGTAGACCCTTCTATGAAATATTAATGCAAGCCTATTTAGTAATTGGTGATCTCTTAGACCTAAGTTTATTCACTAATTTCATCCTTCATACTGTAATTCATACCATCATTTTGGTGTATCACCTAGTAGGATAATTTCCTTTTAGTCCTTTCATGCATTCCTTCTATCCCTTTTCCCCTCAAAATTTACTTTCCTGTCAAGAAGCAAATTAAGGTGATTATCCAAGGGGAACTGACCTAGAACTTGGAGGTCTCATCTCAGTTAGCATAGGTCCCACAACCTGGAGATGATTCCCATGTTATACTAGGTTATCAAGACCAAGAGAGCTTGAAACAAGGGTGCAAACTTAGTGTATAACAATTTTGGCATGCCTGGTGGGAGTAAGATTAGATTCAAATTAAGAAGACACCCCACCTTCGTCATAAAAATTATGGCACGCTTGGTGGGATAGTAAAAGAGGTTCATTGTTTAAAAAGATTATGTTATCTCTGATATACTGATTGCATAATATAGAATTTTATAAGTTTTTCTGTCAAGTATATCTGGCGACTCCACTGATTTCACAGATCTAGGCTAAAATTATTGAAAGTTTATGAGAAAGATTGAGACTAGGAGCTCAAAGCCTATTGAATTTTTAGAGTTGCCCTCAAAAAGAGGCTACAAAGGTAGATCAACCCAGAGAGCATCTCCTATAAGGAGAGTACAGTATACACCACTTGATACTTCAGAAAGGAGACTTTTTCCCTTTCATCTCAGAAGAAGAGGAAGATCTCTAACTAGAGATCTAGAAGAAGATTCAAATCCATCACCAAATAAAACTCACATAGTTGCTACTCAGCAAGTTTTAGCTCCTACAATGGCTAGCCATTTTTCTTTTGCACCTTTCAACCAGGGGAGTCCATTAGTCTTTGTTCAACATCATGATGTGCCCTTGGTGGCACTAAAGAGTCTACCTAATTTTATAGTTGAAGGACAAACTATAGCTTTTGAGCATATAAGAGATGTGACCACTATCTACAGTATACATAATATAACTCAAGAAGATGTGGCCACCAAGTTATTAGTAGCCTCTCTCAAAGGTAAGGCTCTTGAATGGTTTAGAACTTTAACTGTTGGTTCCATTAATTCATGGGATGGATTAGGTGATGCATTGAGTAAGCATTTTGAGGATAAATCAGACAACTTGTCTTTGGTTGAGCAGTTGACAACCATTAAAAGAGACCCTTAAGAACAAATGATAGATTATAACAATAGATTTCTCAAGACATGGAATAGAATTCTAGTCTGAATAAGACCATCAGCTGACTATGCTTTCCTATACTTCTTGCAAAGTTTGAATGGCCAAATCTCTATCATGATCCAATCTATGGGTGGTACCTCTCTACCCCAAGCTTTTGATATAGCTGTCAGGGCTGAAAATTGTTTAATCCAGGTAGGTATGATAGGTAGAAGGCCACCCATGCCCATCTTCCCTAGCCTTTAGCCCATTGCACCTTTACAAGTACCCCCATTTACCCCTATTCCCACCATACTAGCACCTCGGGCTAGTACTAGTAGTCAGGAGCCAAAAACAAGTTTCTCTCAAGAGCTGCAAGAGATGAAGAATAGTCAATAAACTAGTCAGCAAGAAATCACAAATTTGTTGCAAACTTTGACTAAAGAGGTCACAAACCTAAAGAGGGAAGGGAAAGGAATTACACCACCCTTTCAGCCACAAAGCCAAGGCCCTAATCAAAAATATCTAAATCAAGGACAACCTTATCAAAAAAATAGGCCACCATACCAAGGAGGTTATCAAGGACAAAGGCAAAATTTTAATCAAAGACCATTCCAACCATACAACCCTACACCTCTTAATTCTATAAATCTAGTTAGGGACATGGTCCCTAGTCAAAATAATATTGTTATGGACAATGAATGGTGTTTCCCTTCTAATTAGCCTCATAATCAGGCTACATGGTCAAATGGATGGATGAACCAAGCATTAATGGCTCAAAATGCCTCACAAGCTCAGTCAGAGGCTTCTTTCAGTGGATCAGTTCCTCAAAAAGAACCAAAAGATAATGAGACTTCTCTTTTCAATTGTGAGCAACAAGAATTCAATGGAGTCATTGGTGAACCTTCCATTGCTGATAACATAAGGTCAAAGAGAAGAGCTCAAGACATGGAGCGAGAAAATTCTATGATTAAAGCCGCTACATTAGCAAAACCAATGCAGCAAGCTACTCCCATCATATTTAAGAAGGTTCCTATCATTACAAGCAAAGAAGGCCAGACTCTCAAAGAGGTGGAGCCGATCATAGTAAAAGCACAACAAAGAGTACACATTGTGACACCTTTCAACATTGTAGACAACATGAAGAAGGTCAATATTACTATGTCTATGTGGGACTCTTTGGCTATTCCAGGGAAACCTAAGATTTTGAAGAGAGCTATGACTAAAATGAAAACCCCTTAGCCTACAAAAGAAGCTACAAAGCGAGTGTTACTCAACACTAATCAAGAAAAGGAGGCTCCAAGTTGCAACTCCAAAGCCAATCCCATGCAAGGTAGGAAATAAAAACCCCCTCCCTTTTATGTATCTTTAATTATTGGAAAATCCTTGGTACATAATTGTATGGTAGATAGTGGAGCTACTAGTACTATAATGCCCAAAAATGTGGTTGACCAATTAGGACTTAAATATGAACCCCTCCAAAAGAAGGTTACACAACTTGATGGATCCTTAGTTAACACTATAGGTGTGGCTAAGGATACCAGTCTAATCCTTCATGCTAGTCCTAATTTCTCCATCCTACTTGATATTTATATCATAGATCTCCTTGCTTTATTTGCCATATGTCTGTCAAGGGAGTTTACAGCCAAAATAGGAGGCTACCTTTCTTTTGACTAGTCTCACATGATTTTTCACACAAGATATGGTACCAAGGTCACCAAAAATCTAAATCATTAGCAAAACACCATATAGAACCATCAATACAAACTATCCTATAGTTGATGATAGTGATTTCCCAACTGTCAGAGAAGCAAAAACTAAGACAAAAAATATCCCTAATATTTTACTGGATGAACTAGAATTAGAAAAGGTTTTTGAAGCCTAGGAAAATGTCATTTGGGATGCTGGTTTGGGAAGTTATCTGATACAAGAAAGTGGATCTATAGAACCAAACCTCCTAAAAGAGGACACTGATTCAGAGGATCTAAGCAATCAGGTTTGGGAATTTTTTTTTGATGGGGCTAGAAGCAGACATGGCTCTGGTGGTGGTGCTATGCTACTGTCCCCAAAAGGAGAAAGATACTATACAGCTTTCAAATTTAGTTTCTCCTACACTAGCAACACTGCAAAATATGAAAGTCTAGTGAATGGACTGGAATGGGCTAAAAAAAGAGGTCTCAAAGCCTTAAAAGTCTATGGTGACAGTGAGTTAGTAGTCAACCAAGTGAGAGGGATAAGTGCAACCAAAAATGACACCTTGAGAGCATACAAACATAGAGTTTGGGATGCAATTGAAGACTTTTGTGCTTTCAACATTGTTGTTATCCCTACAAAGCTAAATCAAAATGCAGATAGATTAGCTACTGTTGGATCTCATTATGACATTCCTAATAGTATTTCAAAGGAGGAGACCCAATAGCATATCAAAGTGATTGTCAGACCTTTTATCCCTGATAATGATACTAATTGGAAAGTGTTTGACAATGATGAGTAGATCTTGCAATTCTTGTTTGAAGATGTTTTCTCAAAACATAACCAAGACAGACTATTGCAAAACTATGGTGACCAAGTGATACAACTTAAGTCTAATAAGATGCCTAGAGGTCTTGTCACCTTAGAGACTATCTTCAACAATGATGATCAAGTAAAGAAGAACAAAGCTGGCCTGGTAGAACTTCAACTAGAACATTGTGTTGAATTAGAGTTAGAACCAAGTAAAAGTTTACAATTTGGAAAAGTAAACACTGATTTGGAAAAGCAGGCTATACCCAACTATTCAAAGAATTCAGTGATGTTTTTGCTTGGTAGTATGAAGACCTTAAAGGTTTTAATCTAGCCCTTGGTTAGCACAGTATTGAATTAGAGCCTAATGCCAAACCAGTGAGACAAAAGCAAAGGCCTATTAATCCCAAGCTTGAGCCACTTATGCATAGAGAAGTGCTCAAATTGATAGAAAGTGGTATCATCTACCCCATCAAGCATACTAGTTGGGTTTCCAACCGTGTTCTTGTAAGGAAGAAGAATGGGGAGGTAAGGTTATGTGTTGACTTTAGGGATCTTAACAACGCCACTTTAAAAGATCGCCATCCATTACCCTCTATGGAACAAATCTTACAATGTGTCTCTGGATCTGAGAGATTTTCATTATTGGATGGCTATTTAGGATATAATCAAATCCTAGTCAATGAGGAGGATCAATATAAGACTGTATTTACAACCTAGTGGGGAACCATGGCTTATCAAAAGATGCCCTTTGGTTTGTCAAATGCAGGTGCTACTTTTCAAAAGGCAATGGATATGGCCTTTAAAAGCCTCATGTACAAGTTTGTACTAGTTTACCTAGATGACATAACTGTCTATTCTAAACATGCAGCAGATCATATCAAACATCTAAGGAAAATCTTTGAAAGATGTAGAGAGTTTGGGATATCTCTTAATCCCAACAAATGTGTGTTTGCAGTTCATGAAGGAAAATTGTTAGGATATGTAGTATCCAAGAAAGGAATTATAGTAGACCCTAAAAAGATTGTAGCCATTCTAGAGCTACCCTTGCCACATCATAAGAAAAGCCTTCAATCTTTCATAGGAAGGATTAATTTTGTTAGGCATTTCTTGCCTAATATTGTAGATTTATTGAAGCCTTTGACGACCATGTTAAAGAAGAGTTCAACTTTTAGCTAGACTAAAGAAGGGAAAGCTAATTTCCAGGCTATCAAAGAAGCCTTGACAGAAGGTCCTGCTCTATTAAACCCAAATTTCAGTAAGGATTTTATCCTTTATGCTTATGGAGGTCATGATGCTATATTTTCTATGTTGACTCAAGAAAATTTAGATGGATTGGAGTAACCTATTGCTTTCTTCAGCAAAGGTTTAGAAGAGTATGAACAAAGGTACTCTTTTGTGGAAAAACATGTACTTGTTGTGGTAAAAAGTCTTAAAAAGTTTAGATATCTATTGACCCATAACAAGGTACACTCAAAGGTTACTCATCCAAGTGTCAAAGAATATTTTCTTTCCAAGGACCTAAATGAGAAAAGAGTTGGTTGGATTACCAAAGTGATGGAGTATGACATTGATATCCAAACCACCAAGCTGGTTAGAGGAAGAGGTCTTTGTGAGTATTTTGTAGAGGATGAAAGTTCAAAGAAAATAGAGCAAATAGATGCATCTCTAGTTGTGCATTCTACAGAAGAACATGAGAAGGCATCAGGTTGGTTTCCTAACATGATTCATTACTTGAAGACGGGACAATGTCCTGCAGGCCTAGATTCAACAAAAAGAAGATATTATAGGTTACACTATGTTCCCTTTGTGATGATATATGATGTTCTTTTTAGAAAGGATCATAGTGGTGTCCTTTTAAGATGTATTGATTCAGAAAAGATAACTGATGTCCTATTTGAATTTCATGATGGGCCTTCTGGAGGTCACTTTTCTCCTAGGACTACTACTTTTAAAATCATGTGGGCTGGATACTATTGGCCATGTATCTTCAAGGATAGTCATGACTATGTGAGAAAATGCATCAAATGTTCCATGTTTGTAGGAAAAGAAAGGCTTGCAGCTCTACCCTTTCATCCAATCAGAACAGAGCAACCGTTCATGAGATGGGGCATAGACTTTATTGGTATGATTAATCCTCCATCTAGTGCAGGACACAAGTGGATAATCACTACAACTGATTATTTCACTAGATGGATAGAGGCAATTTACTTAAAAGAATCAAATGAGAGTGTTGTCTTAAGTTTTTATGAGAGTGAATCTATGAGTGATTGTCATAGATTCGTCACTCCAGACTCCATAATATCAGATAATGCATTGGCATTCACAAGCCTTAAAGTCTCAAAATGGGCAATCAAAAATGGCATTTATCTGAATATAAGTTCAAATTACTACCCTCAAGGCAATGGTTTGGCTGAATCAACTAACAAGAACTTGATTAGGATAATCAAGAAGACTCTACAAGATAATCAAAGGGATTGGCATACTAAATTGAAGTCTACCTTATGGTTAGATAAGATTGCCCCAAAGAAGATCATTGGGAATTCTCCTTATGTATTAGTATATGGAAGAGAGGCTAAGTTGTCCATTTAAACTGAATTGTCAGCTTTGGACTTGGCCACTCAATATGTCCTATTTGAAGAGGGAGATCCCTTACAAATCAGGTATGCTTAGCTCATAGAGTTAGAGGAAATCAAAGATAAATCCATGAAAGATATGGAGCTCCATCAGATATAGAAAAAGAGGAGTTTTGAGAAAAGAGTCAGGGCTAGAGACTTCAAAGTTGGAGATGTAGTCCTCAAGTGGGATGAATTCAGATCAAAACCTAACAAACATACAAAGTTTGATTCCTTCTGGGGTGGACCATTTGTTATTACAGAATGCAAGGGGCCTAATGCTTTTCAGCTATCAACTCTTGGAGGAGATGCCTTTCCTATATCAGTTAATGGATTCCACTTGAAGCCTTGCTTTGAGGTCAATCCTTCCTTGTAAATCTCTGTGAATGTGTTTCTTGCTTTCTTTCCTTGCTTTTTAGGTTAGTTTTCCCTATTTTCCAAGAAGTGCTTGTGCACAATTTGAGCTCCATCTAGGTCTCTCTCTTTGTCAAGGAGGTTTTTGTGCTCAAATGATGACTCCTATGCCTAATGGATGATTTTAAGGCCACTGATCAATGTCTAGCAGGCTGACATCCAGCAGAAATCGCTAAAATGTTACCCAATTTTTCTTGTTCCATACAAATTTGGATATAGACTGGGCTCTATCCAAAGGTCTAAATTTTAGCCCTATTGAACCTCTAAAAAAAATTTCATGGCCTTGTGTCCTATTCTCTGGTCTCTACAATTGTTTAGCTTTCTGGTCTGAGGATCATTCAATTTGAAAAATCTAGCTATTGGAGGCAAAAAACCCTAAAAACCCTTGGGCCTGTTCTAATTTTCCGTTACCTTTTTCTGCCACTTAAGTCTTCATTTCCCATGTGTACTTTATATTCTAAGGGTAGTCACAAGATCTCTAAAACCAAGTGGAATATTCTTTTATATCTCCTTATCCCGCGACTACCCTTTGTTCATGAGATCTTCCAGTTAGAAAGCGTTTTTCCCTTTTCATGCGGTGACTAAGTGACTATGGTCACGTGATCTCTTATTCTCAGTGGTTAAGCCCTTAACACCCAGTGACCTAGCGAGTGGTGACTGTTATATTTGGCGGTCTTAGTTGTGGAGTAGTTAAAGTTTAGACTTAATCTACAACTATCGTTATACTACTAAGGAAATGTACTCGAGGGTTAATATCGCGGTATAACAATGGTCATTGATCTTTATTATAACACATTGCTTCTATCACAATGGATCTGCTATCAATTATTGCCGAGGTGTTTTCTCTTGAGTGGTCAAAGGATTGTGATGTGGAAGCGTGTTAGAGTGGGCCTAGTGAGTTGTCTTTCCCTAAGATCTAACAGCTATCTTATGATCGCATGAAATATTCTGAGCCCATGTGATCATACGACAACCGTTGATCTTGCTTTATTGCTAGTCTCTGTCAGGTGTGTCCTCTTATTGTGATGTGCCCATGTTTTATTGGCTGAGTTGGATGGTGACAGGGAAAGTAGAGTGGGTCCGAGTATTTTGAGTGAGGTGGCAATGAAATGAGATCTACGACTGGTGCATGATCTAAAGGAATCTTCTGAGCCTGTGAGATCATGCAAAAACCATCGATTGGGTATCAAGCTGTGAAGGAAAGTAGACTGGGTCCTATGCTAAATAATCTAAGGTGTCTGTAAGTCAAGCAATAATACCATGACAAGTGGTAGGATGGGCCCAAGTTTGTGAGTTGAGTCTGGCAATCGCTTGATCGGAAGGAATATTTTGAAGAATTCAAGCAACTTGGTGACTATCAAAGTGGGATAAACATTTGTAATGTAATCGCCAGAATAAGCCAAGGTTAAATAAAGCATCAGGAGAATCAGTGACTAAAAGGAAAGGAAAGATTGAGGTTAAATGTGGAGTTAAGGTTAAAAATATAAGCGGTGCCTGAAAAAAATAGAAAGATCTATGGCCATGTTTTAAAAGATAGATCAGGTTTGAATATCAGTTGTAGATGAAGAAAAGCTTGGCACCACCTGTGACCATTTATTCTTTTAAGAGTACCAGATTTGAACAGTTATGGCGAGCCTGAGTTGCAGAGAGGTAGATAGATCAAGGTAGCTTGTTTGTAGGTAGATATAGTAAGGAGATGAACATGCAAACTGATCTCTGATCAACCAGGATATTTTTCAAAGATGCATTTATGATTAGACATGACATAGTTAGGGTTTTGATTATTATATGACAATCCATGTAACCCTAGTTAGGTTTTTGCTCCTACTTGTGTGCAATCAAGGAGATGTATATAATGTTTTTTGGAGCTTTTTGAAGCTCAGAGTTTACAATTGTAAAGGAGAGATTTTCTTTCTGAGGAGTTATCCATGACATTCTTCTACCCCCTAGCTTTCTACAGTTTGTAACCTTTCATTGATGTTTAGATATTGCAAAGGTATTTTGTGACATTCTTTCTGTCCTTATGCCCTTCTTGTCTAAATTTTCTCTTAATGAGTTAAAGTATATGTATTTTTTCAGTAATATCTTAGGGTTCTTGATCCCTCTTTCTTTCTGCAATTCATATGTATTCCTATGGATGATCTGATTTGAATAATCTTGTGGGTATACTTCAACCCCCTGACAATTTGTCTTATTCCTATACCTAGTTGTAGAAGTGGATGTTTTTTTTCAGGTTATAGATTGTGTCCAATTTATAGGAATGTTATTGTTTGTGAAATTATTTCTTTCCCTAAATAGCCTCATCCTATTGTAGACCCTGCTATGAAATATTGATGCAAGCCTATTTAGTAAGTTGTGATCTCTTAGACCTAAGTTTATGCACTGATTTCATCCTTCATATTGTAATTTATACCATCATTTTGGTGTATCACCTAGCAGGATAATTTTCTTTTAGTTATTTCCCTTTCATGCATTCCTTCTATCCCTTTTCCCCTCAGAATTTACTTTCCTGTCAAAAAGAAAATTAAGGTGATTATCCAAGAGGAACCAGCCTAGAACCTGGAGGTCTCATCTCAGTTAGCATAGGTCCCACAACCTAGAGATGATTCTAATGTTAGACTAGGTTATCAAGACCAAGAGAGCTTGAAACAAGGGTGCAAAATTAGTGTATAATAGACCTCTCTCCATTCTGGGAGATTTTAATTTTTTTAAAATTGGCATGCCAATCTTGCTTGATGCTAAAACTTGTAGTGAGGGTCAGTTAAAAGTTGCACCACTAGGTTTCTTTTGAACTATTTGTCCTAGCACCGAATGGTCTATGCCATTAGCTCTTATTGGGTAGGTAAACACTAGTGACAACCTTGTTTTGGACATAAAGTCACTATAATGTTCATGACCATGCTGAACCAAAGTGTCCCCAAGGTGCACTAAGCACCATTGGGTATGTTGGTGAGCATTTTGGTGTGTCAAGAGGAAAAGTGGGACCATTCCTAGGGTAAACCTACCCAACCAAACATGATGGAAGAATCAATTTGTGCCCAAAATGAACATATGTTTCTTCTCCAAGGGATATGGGGACATGACCATAAAGGGTCATTGGAAAATGTAAAGAAACCAAGGATGATCATTTAAATGTGTTTTAAACATGTTTTTAATGCTTTGATGATCATTGTGTGACATTGATAAAGACCTTGAAGGTCGACATTGATTGTAATGTGATAAATAGAGCCATTAAAATGATGTAAATGTACCAAATATGCTAAAATGGTGTAATAGTGCCTTATTGGCAAAATAAGCCTTAAGGGTTAGTTTGTGACTATTGTAGGTAGTTTTAGAGTTAGTTGTTGTCAATTTTAGAGTGTTTGGGGATCTCCTAGAGGAGATCTGGTCGAGTATGGTTTAGTATATATAGTAGTTGATAGAGAACCAATGTAAATGGTTCCAAATCAAAAAACAAATATATATTCTTGTAAACTAGTCCACTGGCCCGTGGATACAATCATTAAACTAGGGCATTTGAATGCATTGTGGAATGTGTTTGTGATTGGAAATAGAGTAAATTGATTGTCTATTGTCTTTTTATCACTTTCATGTCCATATTGCATCATTTCCTTGGAATTTGAAGGCAAGGAATTAACTAGTGTCTTGTACAATAGTGTTTGGTTGTAGGGATATGTAGGATATATGGTGGTGGAGAGACCACAAATGGTGGTAAATGTTGATTGAAGGTCCATGAAGAAACATCAATCATTTTTGCAAGCATATACTCCAAAGGATGAGTATCTTTTTTGGTGGATCTATGCTATTTGGGTCCATAGGGATGTGTTAGATCCATTGGATAGATCAAGAGAGATTTACAAGAGTCTTTTTTAACAAGCCCTGGCCTAGAGACCCTAGAAAGGAGGGTTTGGTACCTAGAATGATGGGTCATTATTTTCTCAATAGCAGTTTGACAAAATCTTGATGTATAAGCCTCATTCCATAAGTGTTCTTACTAATTCTCATGGAATGATGTGTCTTTGACATGTATAACAGAGTTCTAACATGATACATTGTAGAAGAGTTGATTTGACAAGGTGATCATGTGATTTTTCAAGTAAACTTTGAAGGATTTTCTTAGTTGAGAGCATCAAATACACATGAATACAATGTAGCACATAAAGCATGAATCCACTTAAATAATTAATTACACATGTGAACACACATAGCACATAAAGCATGCACATAAATTTTCTTAAGTCATGAAGCATACATGTGGCACTTCTAGATTATAAAGCATACACGTGAATTCACTTAAGTCATGCATGTAGACCATACACATGAATTTAGGTTTCAAAGAATATACTTGAATATACATGAATATACTTAAGGCACAAATCCTACATATGAGTATATACACACAAGCATATTTACATACTAACAATGAACAATTGAACACATAATTAACAAATTGAATCGAATATCATGTTTCATATGTATAAAAATGAACAATAATTCTATACATATTTACAAAATAAATCTATCTAGATACAATGTGGCATACACCATCTCAAAATGTGTCATATGGAATCTCAAGATAAGAATTTTAACTACAAATATTTCCAAGACATCCTATTCTACTGGTGAATCATCAAAATATAGGCTCTTTGAAGTACTCTTTGGCTATGATGGATCTTGTATTAAAACACAAAAGTGAAACCCCAAGTTAGATTACTTAATTTATATGGTTTCTACAAATAAAAAATAAAAATTCAAAATCATATCAACAATAATAAATAAATAAAATTTAAAATTGAACTTTCATGTACCTCGCCTCTCTGTCTCCTCACACGAACATGTGACCTAATATATGCCATTGGTAGTGAAGGTACAATGCCACCAATATCAACTCTAACCTATATATGTTTGTGAACATGAGATTGATCTATGAGTTATACTATTTAATGTTAATTCCTTAGTAGAAAATATATGTTTACAAAATAATTGAATTAACATTAAAACTTGCATGTGTTGAACTTTCTTCATGAAATATTAGTTGAATCATCAGCGATACAAACCCTTACCATTGTACTTCCCTCAAACTAGGGGTGACCTACAAAAGTCAGATAGATACTTTGAATAAAATCATGAATTGATCATATTATATATACTTGATAGTAAAATACACACAAATAACTTTATAAATATATGTACTGTGGGGCTATCACTGTGAATTGATATGTTTGTGACTCTATCATGGCAAAAGGGTCTCACGACATCATCAGAAACTATCCTCTTTTAAATAAACCATGTAAATTAAAAATAAGTACGCACAACTGTCAAGTATACATGTATGCATAAATAATCTAAAATACTTAATTACCTTCCCCTTGTAAACACCAGACTCATTAACCCCCCACATTACCCCCTAGTGCCAATTGGTGACACCTACATCACTATGTAATAAGATGATCATGAAAATTAGAAAACACACATATATATACTATTATAATAAAAGGAAACCAATGAGTAAATTAAAATGTATGTACTGTGGAAGTGTCAAGGAAAAGAAAATGGCTAAAAGCATGGACCCCTCCACCTATGCCATCTCCTCCTCTATCATGAACTAAACATAAATGGAACACATAATAAAACATAAGTGGGAAATCATTATAAGAAAATTCTACTAAAAAAATGAACGTTTAAAATTAAATATAATGTAACAAATGAAATGTTTTCTTTTACCATAATAGTAGGATTCCATGGCTCTATATGCTCGTGATGCACATCTTCATGAAGTTCTTTGGTGCCTTTAGTGTGATGTGTAGTATCATCCACCTTGAAGACGTAGTTATATGCATCATTATCATTCAGGGAACCCAATTAGCATAGACTTGTACACATAATGCAAGTGTGGGTAAAGAAAACATGTGATCTCATGGGGGATGTGGAAGGGCCAGAAGAATCAACACGAGGAGGCAATAATTTCATGCTCTGTGTAACTAGTAGATCACTCAAGGTGTGAATGGATCAAATATTTTTTGAGCTAGCATCAGTAATAATATTAGGATATTGCACTGTAGGAGGTGGTGAAATCTTGAGAGGGGGGACATATGTGTGGGATTCCATTTGGTGTTCGCATGGCATATCCTAAGGAGCACCTAAGCCTACACCCTGGTTCTGTCTCATGCTCCAATAATTTACCTTGTGACCAAGCAAAATTTAGCATACCATTTTTTATTGAGTAGAATGGGACATCAAATTATTGTGGGGTGGTCTATCAAAAACCATCCACTAGTGGTCCCAAAAGTTGTCATGTATTGCATCATTTGTGCACCATTTAATTGAAAACTTGGGTTTTTTAGAGTCCACCTTTAAACTGGTTTTGGGATCCACAAAAAGATTGCATATGTCATGTTTTGTTATATTTAGGTTCATAGCTTGATCATAGTAAAGTCCATCATCAAACTAGGCATGCATGGAATCATACCAAAGAAGTGCAACATTGTGTTGCTTTGTAAGTTTCTCCATGTTTTCAATAATGAAGTTCAATGTGGAAAACACGGGGCACAATTTGGGGATATTCGCATATGTAGTCTGATATCCTCTAAGTTGATTTAGATTGTCTTCTATGAGATCCTCTAAATGTCAAGGGTTTGAGACTGGTTGGTCTTCTGAAGGTGGGAGATTGTTTGGAGGTGGTTCTGGATTATTTGCGGGATCATTGGGAGGGTTTTCTAATTTTTTTTGAGTCCATGTCTGATTACAATTAAAACCAAAATAGACAATTATAATCAATTTTTTTAAAAAAATAAAAAATATCATTTAAACCCTAGTTTTTATAAAAAAAACTACAAATTTCCATTAAAAATAATAAAAATAATAAAAATTTAAAAATTGAACTTACCATTCGATCTTGAGAAAATCATATATCAGATTATTTTTTATATGCAAAATTCTTTGGGTTTTTTTCAAGGTTTTCATAATAAAAATGTTGAATGTCACCACAGGCTACAAATACAATTTACTAGTGAAAATCAAATATTTGACTAGGCTTGTGCTTTGGATTTTGGCTTGGCCAGATGAACTGAAACCTAAGCCAACTAAAAAGTAAACAAAATTTTTAGTGCACTTTTGGATGAGTGAAAAGTTCATTTTTCACATCACCACTTTTTGGCATACCATGATCTTGCACATACCCCATTACTAGTATTTAGAACATCATTTTTAACCAAATAGTGTTGTGGATTTGCCTCCTTTCACCAAGTATCTTTGTGTGGTCTTTTCTTTTGGCACAATTTTCCACCATATGATGAATCTGGAATTAATGCCTACATCTAAAGGGAATTCGTTCACCATCTATAGGCTGCAACTAATTTTTAGTTGTAGATTTCAAAACAATTTTTTTCTAGAGGTGTCTTCTTTATATCCAACTCAACAAGAATGAGAGCATATGTAGTATGAAGGAAAATTTGAGTTCTAGGAGACTTGGCCAGAAGCCCCTAAATTTCATAATTTATGACCTATCTCAAAGAAGTATTTTTGAAATATCTTTGTTGATATCACCATCCATACAAATAAAAAGACTTCCATCTAAAGGCTTGATGTACAATTCTTGCCCGAATCAATACTAATCACCCTATCTCTATTTGCTCCATATTGTCCAGAGCTAAAATCCACACCACTACCTGACACTTGTTTATGATTTTCATTAGTGACAAAATTATCATTCATGACCCCATGCAAGTTTCTTGTATTGAAAGAGGGGAAAGAAGACCCTAATCATTGAGAGCCACCAAATTATTGACATGGGAGAGAGAAAGAAATCCCTTTATGATTGAAAAACACAGATGAAGAAGTCTGCAAAGTGTTAGATACACCCGAAGTAGGAGACCAATAAAAATAAGGGTTTTGGCAGTATTTGGAAGCATATCACACATCCACCTTCTTGCAATCATTTTCCTTGTATTATGAAAACAATTTGGACCCCACGTCATTGGTCAAATCCTTTAAATGTAAATAGTAGAGGGCATCTGTCCTTATGCAGAATCCCTAGAGTAGAGTGGAAGTGTCATTTCTTCACTATCCCCCATTTAGTATATTATTTTATCTCTATTCTCTTCATTCTTATAACTATACTATTAGGTTAATGAAGATAATTTCATTCTATTTTGAGGGTTATTATAGATGGTGCTACTTCGAGCTATGTAGTTTCAAATGTAAGGAGAGACCAATTGCAATTAGAGATAGGAGAGTGTCCAAGGAAGTTTAGATCCTAGGCATGCCACAATAACATTAAGGTCTCTCATTATGTCTAGGACATTGTAACATTGAACAAGACATGAAAATATTGATTGTCATGATTGTATATTTTCAAGCATGGCTGCATTAGAATATGGACAATTGAAAAGAATTATAGGAGTGGAATAATGTAGATGTGAATCCTTGAAATATGACTTATGAATTTGATATAAACCCATGAAGGCTACCCCTTTGGGTTTTATCTACTC
This sequence comes from Chamaecyparis obtusa, assembly GCA_027943335.1. Classification (NCBI taxonomy): domain Eukaryota; kingdom Viridiplantae; phylum Streptophyta; class Pinopsida; order Cupressales; family Cupressaceae; genus Chamaecyparis; species Chamaecyparis obtusa. Next base: position 423,135 of record BSBK01003268.1, read on the forward strand.
CAAATTATTCCACTTCCACCTTCTTCTTTGGCACATTTGTCTTTGCCTAGAGACCAAGGAAAAAGGGAGTTTTATAATATAATATTTTTATTTTTTTATTTTTATTTCTTATATCTGCTCTATTAGGTTAAGAAAGGTGATATCATTGCAATATTGATATTATTATAAATTGTGCTACCTCAAACTATGTAGTTCTAGAGGTAAGGACATGCCAATTCTAGTCAAAGTTAGCATGGGTGGAATCAAAACAAATGATAGTGGTTACATTATACCCTAATAATTAGAGTGCTAAAATAATTGGAGCTCCTAAAAATGTTTCAAGAACATTAGGTTTAAGGATGAAATCGTTTATTCTAGTATGAGAGTGATTAAGTTAGAATGGGGGAATTGGAAAGAATTAGAGCACTAGAGAAATTTAGGTTAGAAGTCTTGAAATAGGGATTTTAACTTGATACGAACCCATAAAGACTCCCTTTCTAGGCTTTGTGTGGTTTGTAATGAAGTACATACTTTTAGAAAAGGGGAATGAATTATTTCACTTTTGTCTTATTTTTTGATCCATTGGTCTTTGCCTGATACCTATGCAACATTTTTTTTGTGACAACAACATGTTGAAGGATATGGTGTAGATCCTAAAGCTGGAGTCAAAATATGGCTCATTGGGGCTTCACTTCATGAATATGGATCATATTATATGCATTCAAGACATACTAAATAATACCCTAATCTAAAAAAAATTGGCCCTAAACTCCTTTTTCATCATCCTCCTCCAATACTCACCCAATACACCACATACCCCTTTTCCTCTATCAACCCTCTTAATCCCCCACCCTCCACCCAACCCACCTCCCAATACAGACAATATATTGCCCTATTTTTGGTCCATTTTAAACCACCCATTATTAATGCATGTGACAGACTATTTCCCCATTAATGAAGTTCCCATGTTTACATTAAATAATTATCTTTATTGTGTATGTTTTTGTAATGTTTTATGTTCTAATACAATGTAGGAGAAACCTGTAAGGAAGAAAAGGTGTGTGGAAATGCTTCCTACGCTAATCTTGAGAGGATGGTTATGCAAATTTCAACTTAAATATCACAAAGATCTCAAGAAATGCACAATAAAGCATAAACAAAATAACAATGAACACATAACACAGTGATTACCATGGAGAAACCCTTCTAGGAGAAAACCCCAACCTCCCAAACCCGTACAATGTATTATCAAATCAAGATGATTATAATACACTTGCAATGTAAGTTCTTACAGGAGTGGATCACCACAACTCAAACTCGAAGAGACTCCTTCTAGCATCCAGTCTTGCAAAAACTCAATTGTACAAACACCTCCCCAAGCTCTCCTTTTATAGTGATTTTACAACTTGGAAACCACTTGTGGTTTTACAAAACCATGGGCTTAACCACCATGCCACATGGTGCCTATTTTTGACATTTATATTTCCAAGATGGAAAAACAACCAAGTTAAAATAGTAATCCCGTCCATAATCTTTTCCTCTTCTTTAGACCCCCATAAAAGTCACAAAATGAGTCATTAAGGCTCTAAAAATGGCCCACCTATATTCTACTATGGACAAGACTCATTTTTGACAACTCATTAACCAATTTCCAATGTATAAACATGTAGAAAACTACCACAAAATTTTTTTGGAATTTTTCAAAAAAAGACTACAAGGTTGAGACACATGTTCTCAACATTCTCCCACTTGTCAAACACCTTGCAAGAGTTAGGGCCCAAAATATCATAGACTTAATTGCTAGGGGCCAAGAGGCCCATAGACTCTGAACACCATCTAAACTTCTCTATGCTCACGGGCTTAGTTAATGCATCAGCAACATTCACCAAAGTTTCTACCTTTTCCAGCTTCACCTTGCCATCCTCAACCATATCTCTCACAAAATTATATTGTACATCAATGTTCTTGGTCTTGGCATGAAAAGTTGGGTTCTTCGCTAGGCAGATTGCACTCTGACTGTCACTGTAAATTATCACTGCACCCTATTTGAATTATATATCTGAACACAATCTCTTAAGCCAGATGGCTTCCTTACAGGCATGAGTAGCTTCCATATACTCTGACTCAGTAGTGGACAAAGCAACCGCAGCTTGTTGCTTGCTCATCCAACTGATTGTACCACCAAATAATGTAAACACATATGCACTGGTGGATCTTCTTCTATCAACATCACTAACCCAGTCTGAATCCTCATAGCCTCGAATATCTAAGGAATGCTTGTTTCCTATTCCATGGAAACATATCGAGTACTCTGAAGTACCCCTCAAGTATCTAAAAAAAATTTTTACTGCATCCCAATGTGCTCTTCCTGGATTAGACATATAATGGGAAAGTACTCCCACTACTTGGGCAATGTCTAGTCTTGTACAGACCATAGCATACATCAAACTTCCAACATCACTCTGATATGGTACTCGACTCATCTCTTCCATCTCCAATGGGGATGTAGGACATTGTGAAATAGAAATCTTTGTTCCCATTGTAATAGGAACACTCAATGGTCTAGAATCTTGCATATTGAATCTTTTCAGAATAGTACCAACATACTTCCTTTGGCCTAGCCAAAGCTTTCTGTTTTGTCTATCTCTTACAATCTCCATTCCCAGAATGTGCCTAGCTGCACCAAGATCTTTCATTTCAAACTTTATCGATAGTTGAGATTTTAACTCTGAAATCAAACCTTTTCCTTTGCCAATAAACAACATGTCATCGACATACAAGGCAATAACCAGGAAACAATCACCATCAAATTTAAAATATATACAATGATCAGATTTAAATCGCACAAATCCCAAACTCAACACATATGTATCAAACTTCTGGTACCACATCCTAGGAATCTATTTTAAACCATACAAGGATTTCTTCAACTTACAGACCAAATGACTTTTACCTTTCTCCACATAGTGCTCTGGCTGTGTCATGTAAATTTCTTCCTCCAAATCTCTATGAAGGAAAGCAGTTTTCACATCCATTTGCTCGATCTCTAGATCATAAGCTGCTGCAATAGAAAGCAAAAATCTAATGGATGTCATTTTGGCTACTTGAGAAAAAATCTCACCATAATCTACTCCCTCAACTTGAGAGTAACCTTTTGCAACCAAACATGCTTTATACTTCTCAATACTTCCATCTAAACCCATCTTCTTCTTGAACACTCATTTACAACCAACAGGCTTTCTTCCTTCAGGCAATGGTACAAGGTCCCATGTTTCATTCCTCTTAAGAGCTACCATTTCTTCATCCATGGCTATTTTCTAGGACTCTGAATCATTCATACCAAGAGCCTCTTCTACAGATCTTGGTTCATCAATGTTAGCATTCAATGCAAATATGCATCTCCAATAATCAGGAGAATACCCATACCTTTTAGGTGGTTTTATCTGTCTAGTAGACCTTCGAGCAGGTTCAGCTTTAGGTTCAACTTCAGGTACCTCTTCTTCCTCTAATGATTCAGAACTCATAGAGCTCTCCTCAACTTCTTGTCTTTATAAGAGCCTCGATTCAACTTTCTTTGGTGTAGTAGGTAGTTGAATCACATCTTTCTTTTGTTTTGTTTGTTCTGGCTGCACTGTAATAGAAAAAGGCTTAGTTTCTCTAAAAATAACACTTCTGGAATAAAATACCTTTTGTTCAATAGGATTCTAAAGCTTGTATCCTTTCACACCATAACTATATCTGATGAAAATATATTTAACAGCTTTGTTGTCCAATTTTGTCTACTTCTCCTTTGGCACATGAGCATATGCTTCGCAACCAAACACTCTCAGATGTCTAAGTCAAGGCTTGCGGCCCGACCATGCTTCTATTGACATCTTATCGACAAGAGCTGATGTAGGAGACCTATTTATCAGGTAGCAGGCAATGGCTACAACTTCAGCCTAGAAATTTTTTTCTATTCCAGCTCCACTCAGCATACTCCTAGCCTTCTCCATCAAGGTCCTATTCATTCTTTCTACAACTCCATTCTGCTGTGGAGAATACAGAGTTTTCTTTTCTCTTTTAATACCACAATCTTTACAAAATGTGTCAAAATCATTGGAGCAAAATTCACCACCATTATTAGTTCTCAAACATTTTATTTTCTTTCTATTCTGTAACTCAACCATTGCTTTAAATTCTTTGAAATGACTGAAAACTTCAGCTTTACTCCTAAGAAAATAAACCCATGTTCTTCTATTGAAATCATTAATGAAAGAAACATAATAGACTGATCTACCAATAGAAGGAACATCAACTAGACCAAATGCATCCGAATGGATTAGATCCAAAATACATGAGGACTTATGAGAACTCAAATAAAACTGAATGCGGTTTTGTTTACCATAGATAAAATGCTCACAAAAATCAAATTCAAGATTGCAATCATTCAACCCATCAACATGGTTCTTATTTTTCAAAGTCCGTAGACCCTTCTCACCTATGTGGCTGAGTCTCTGGTGCCATAACATGGTCTTCTTTGCAGGCAACTTTGATTTGGTAGACAGAGCACCCTTGGGTACCCAAAACCCACAACCATCTGTTGAAAGAAAAACCCTCTCCTTTTCCAACTGAGTAGTCTTTTCCACAATCTTATTAAAAGTACTATTGCACTCAACTCTGCATGCATCAAGCTGGTACAATGTACCCAATCTGCTTCCTCTTGCTATTACCATAGCACCTCTCCATTTTCACACCTGCTTTAGAAAACTATACATGCACACCCACATCTATTAGCTTGCTAATAGATAACAAATTTCTTGCTAGTCCTGGGATATGCAAGACACCATCAAATCTTCTAATTCTACCATTAGAAAATTTCACACAAATACTTCCACGACCAACAATATCAAAAATTGAGTTATCACCCAAATACACCTTACCACCATCAAAATTTTCATACTTACTAAACCAATTTCTATTAGAAGTCATGTGGAAAGATGCACCTGAGTCTATTAACCATGTATTGTCACCTGCACAAGTGGCCAAGGCTACGATGAAAGCATCTCCATCTTCCTTCTCAAACTTAGAATCAAAATCTTGCTTCTTCTTCTTCTTTTTATTCTCCTCTTTGCAGTCCTTTCGAAAGTGTCCGGGTTTGCCACAATTCTAGCAGATTGCCTTGGACTTCGCAGGAGATTTTAATCTCTCCTTATTCTTGGACTTAGAACGGTCATGCTGCTTTTCATTCTTGCCTCTTTCTTTTGGTCTTCCTCGAACACTCAAAGCCTCTTTGGCATTCAGAGACACCTTCCTTCTCATCTCTTCAGAATGTAGAGAACCAACAACATCCTCCATCTTCAAGATGACTGAAGTGCTCCCTATGGCCATGACAAGGCTGTCCCATGAGTCTAGCAATGAACATAGCAAGATTTGGCATCTTTCTTCTTCATCCATCGGCACCCCAACAGAGGTCAACTGAGTCACCAACATGTTAAAACTTTCTAGATGCTCAGAGATTCATCCACCTTCTTCCATTCTCAAAGAATACAATTTCTTCCTTAAGAAGATCTTGTTCACAAGTGATTTCTCTTGATAGATCTCACTTAGCTTCTTCCAAAGCTTCTTTGCAGTAGATTCTTCATGGACATTTATCAGAATAGAGTCTACAAGACACAATCTGATGAGACCTTTAGCTTTTCTATCAGTCACATCATATTGTGTTACTAAAGTCAGATCTGTGGGCCTATGCTTATTCTCATCAATCGCATCCCATAGATCCTGATCAATCAACAGATCTTCCATCTTCAGCTTCCACATCTCAAAGTTTGTGCCAGAAAACTTCTCTACATCAATCCTTCCTGAAATGCTTGCCATCTTTTCAATCCTGCAATACAGAAATGAAATACTCTGCACAAGCTCCCATTCACATTGATTAGCTCAAAAAATCCTGTACCCAACAAATAGAACCAAAATTGGCCAGGCTCTGATACCACTTGTAAGGAAGCAAAGGTGTTCGTAAATGCTTCCTACGCTAATCTTGAGAGGACGGTTATGCAAATTTCAACTTAAATATTACAAAGATCTCAAGAAATGCACAATAAAGCATAAACAAAATAACAATGAACACATAACATAGTGATTACCATGGGGAAACCCTTCCAGGAGAAAAACCCCACCCTCCAAAACCTGCACAATGTATTATCAAATCAAGATGATTACAATACACTTGCAATGCAAGTTCTTACAAGAGCAGATCACCACAACTCAAACTCGGAGAGACTCCTTATAGCATCTAGTCTTGCAAAAACTCAATTGTACAAACACCTCCCCAAGCTCTCCTTTTATAGTGATTTTACAACTTGGAAACCACTTGTGGTTTTACAAAACCATGGGCTTAACCACCATGCCACATGGTGCCCATTTTTTACATTTATATTTCCAAGATGGAAAAACAACCAGGTTAAAATAGTAATCCCGTCCATAATTTTGTCCTCTTGTTTAGACCTCCATAAAAGTCACAAAATGAGTCATTAAGGCTCTAAAAATGGCCCACCTATATTCTACTATGGATAAGACTCATTTTTGACAACTCATTAACCAATTTCCAATGTATAAACATGTGGAAAACTACCACAAACAAATTCTAGAATTTTTTACAAAAATATTGCAAGGTTGAGACACATGTTCTCATCAAAACCTGATGCAGGAGCATCTTGGGTATAAGAGCAATCTTGCATCACCCAAAAATATATCTATTTTTGTATTCAATAAGGGTTATCTTGTGCAGAGTTGCTATTTATGGAAACTTTCTATTTTTAGTAAGTTGGTCTTACAATCTCAGAATGTCTGATTTTACATATGGAGGTTCATCTCAGTCATATCAACCTACTAGCAAAGTTTCATGGCTAGATCAGGTGTAGTTTTGAAAATATTGAAGATTTTCGATATTGGTAGCAGGGTACAGAAACTTCGAACTCAATTTTGAAGGCTTTAGAGGCCCTGGGTGAGGTTGAAAATTTGGGTGATAGGTGCTTTGCGTGGGTCACGCCTGTAGAGCGCTTCGTGGTATTTCCAGAATGGGGTTATAATAGCCAATCGAGTCAACGGGCGATGACTTATGGTTTTCAGAAGTTGGGTCACCTGAAATGGCAGAAAATAATTTTTCTTCAAAATTTCTGTTTAGGTTTCAAAACTCATTTTGAGCTGACTTTGATGTAATAAATTGTAAAATAAAATAATTTTAAGTTTGGTCGGCCCTAAGGGCTAAATTTTTAGAACTTTCTCGGGCGGTGGAAATTGCCTATATAAAGAAGGCCCGTAGTGTTGTCTAGGGCAGTTCTGGGTAGTAGATCTGGGTATTGATTCGAGGCTTTGTCCTACAAAATATTGTAAGGGAATGCCCATGTGGATTTGCATATTGTAATTCTAAAAGTTTGTAATTCCACATTTGTGGAGATAATAAGAAGCCAATTTTTTGTTCTTGCATATTATTGTTGTTGTTTATCTATTTCTGTTATGTGCTTGTGGTATTAAGGGGAGCATCTTTCATCAAGTGGTATCAGAGTAGGAGTTCTTGAGTGTGTAAATAGATTTCTGACTATGAGGCACTTTGCACCAGGACTGTGGTTAGGGTTTCAGTGCGCATCATGAAAATGCCTCCACGAAGAGAATATGGTGGAAGAGCTAGTGCTGTAACACCTGAGGTTAGAGAGCTGCAGAGACAAGTGTGAGCATTGCAAGAAGATATTCACAAATGAATGAATCTTAATGTCAGAGACGAAAGCAAGGATGAAGCCGAAGAAGAATATCAAGAAGGAGAAGCTGAAATTGTGAACCAGGAGGAAGAAAGATTTTTTTGGGCCATTTCCAAGATTGGAAAAAGACCTAAGATTGAGGTTCTTATATTTTCTAGAAATCTTAACCCAGAGGAATTGATCGACTGGATCAATGAATGTGAGGAATATTTTGAGTATGAAGAGGTTGAGGATCCTGATAGGGTCAAATTTGTGAAGGCCAGATTGAAAGCTCATGCGAAGATCTGGTGGCAAGAAATTCAATTGGAGTGAAATAGAAGAGGGAAAGATAAAATCACAAGATGGGATGAGATGGTGGATAAATTGAAGTGAGAATTCATTCTTGTTGATTATGAGCTTGACCTACTAAAAAAAATGCAAACTTTGAAGCAAGCAGGAAGATCTGTTCAGGAGTATACAGATGAGTTCTATCGACTCCTCATCAGAACAGGCCATGCAGAAGCTGATAAGGAGAAAGTTGCCTAATACCTTAATGGGTTAAGGCCAAGCATTTAGGAGGAGTTGAATCTGGTTCGAATGAACAGTATTGAGGAGGCATACCAATTTGCCCTAACAATAAAGGAAAAGCTGAACAAGAAGTTTGAGAGCAGACAAAATGGAAGAGGTCGTGGTGGAAGATCTAGTGGACGGTCATATGGTGGCTAAAATGATGATCCAAAAAAGAAGGATGAGGCCAGTAGCAGTCAGAATCAGAGAGGAAATAATTCTAATCATTTCCAGGATCAGAGTAATAGAGATTAGAGAGGAAGAGGAAGAGGACAAGGATCTGGAAGAGGAGGCTTTCGTGGAACATGTTTTCACTATGGAGAAGAGGGTCATAGGGAATTTGAATGTCCTCAGCGCCAAGGCAAAATAGACAGGAGAAATGAAGGCCAGGCCAGAGTTGCACATGTAGATGAAGATGCCAGATCATCAAATTTTGAAAATGCTGAAAGAGGAGAAATGCTAATTAACAGAAGAGTCTTGCTGAGTGGTGAGAATGAACCTGAACAAAGGAGGAGCTTGTTTCGCACTAGATGCAAGTGTGAGGGTAAATGCTATGATGTGATTATCGATAGTGGAAGCACTGAAAATTTGGTGTCAGAAGAGATGGTGACAAAGTTGAAGCTCAAGAGACAGAAACACCCACATCCATATCAGATTGCCTAGGTGTAGGATGACCACAAGGTCATGGTTAGTGAATAGTGCTTGGTAAAGTTCAAGATCGGTAGGTACCAAGATGAGGTACTATGTGATATCATCTCTATGGATGCATGTCATATGTTGTTGGGTAGACCGTGGTAGTTTGACAGATGTGTTGTATACGATGGTCATGCGAATACCTATTCCCTGACAAAGGATGGAGTGCGACATAAGCTAAAGCCATTGAAGGAGATAAAAAAAAAGGTATGTGGTAATGCAAGAATAACATTTGTTGATGGAAGAAAATTTCTAGATGGTATGAGGCATGAGCATGTGTGTTTTGCTTTAATTTCAAAAGTTGGTACAGAAGAAGTAGAGGATGTACCTGTAGAGGTTGCAGATTTGTTGAATGAGTTTCAAGATATTGTATCTGATAATGTACCTGATGGATTACCACCGGTAAGGAAGATCAGTCATCAGATGGATTTGATTTCAGGAGCTAGTTTGCCAAACAAGGTAGCACACAGAATGACACCAGCAGAAAGTGAAGAGTTGAACAGACAAGTACATGAGTTATTACAGAAGAGGTTGATTCAAGAGAGTTTGAGTCCTTATGCTGTACCAGCAGTATTAGCAGCAAAGAAGAATGGAGAGTGGAGGATGTGTATAGATTCCAGAGCAATAAACAAGATCACAATCAAGTATAGGTTTCCATTGCCACGAATGGATGTTATTATGGATTGTTTGAGTGGGGCTGTGTATTTTTCAAAGATAGATCTGAAGATTGGATATCACCAGATTCAGATCAGAGAAGGAGATGAATGGAAGACTACCTTCAAGACAAAGGAAGGACTGTATGAGTGGTTAGTCATGCTTTTTGGGCTAACCAATGCACCAAGCACTTTCATGCGGCTCATGAACGAGGTTCTAAAAGAATTTTTGGGTAAGTTTGTCATTGTTTACCTAGATGATATTTTGATTTTTAGCAAGACATTAGAGGAACATATGATGCATATTTGTATGGTGTTTGAGAAGTTGAGAGATGAGAAATTGTTGATTAATTTGAAGAAGTGCAATTTTGTGAAGAAAGAGTTAGTATATTTGGGATTTATAGTTTCAGCAGAAGGTCTAAAAATAGACCCAGAGAAGGTACAGGCTATCCTTGAATGGCCTACTCCAAGGAGTACTACTGAGGTAAGATCTTTTCATGGTTTGGCTAGCTTTTACAGAAAGTTTATCATAAATTTTAGCAGTATTTGTGGACCCGTGACTCAAACAATGAGAGGGGATAGAAAAGAGTTTAAGTAGACTAATGGGGCAGAAAAAAGTTTTCAATTGTTGAAATAAAAAGTTACAGAACAACCTATTTTAGCACTTTCAAATTTTAATAAGGTGTTTCAAGTAGATTGTGATGCTAGTGGTACTGCAATAGGAGTTGTTATGAGCCAAGAAGGTAAACCTGTTGCTTATTTCAGTGAGAAGTTAAATGATGCCAAGAGAAAATATTCTGTCTATGATCAGAAATTTTATGCTATAGTTCAGGCATTAAAGAAGTGGAGACATTATCTGCTTCCTAAGGAGTTTGTTTTGTATACTGATCATCAAGCATTGCAATATTTGAATAGTCAAGGAAAGTTGAATCAGAGGCATCTGAAATGGGTTGAGTTTTTGCAGAGTTATACATTTGTTTTGAAACATAACAGTGGAAAGTCTAATAGGGTTGCGGATGCTCTTAGCAGAAGGCAACTATTGCTGACAGAGATGCAGATTGAAGTGGTTGGGTTCAAGGAACTCAAGAATTTGTATTCAGAGGATCCTGATTTTGGTGAAGCTTGGAAAGCTTGTACAGAACCTGTTACTCTAGACAGGATGAAATGGCTGAATTTTATCATCCAAGATGATATGTTATTCAGAGGGAGTCAGTTGTGCATTCCATGAAGTTCTATGAGGGAGAATCTCATCAAGGAGAAGCATAGTGGAGGATTGGCTGGACATTTTGGTCGTGATAAAACCCTTGCTTTGGTTGGTGAAAATTATTATTGGCCAAAATTGCAGTAAGATGTGAAGAAGTTTGTATAGAGTTGCAGAGTATGTCAGATGGTGAAAGGAGTGAAGCAAAATACAGGGTTGTATCAACCATTACCTGTACCAGAGAAGCCTTGGGAGGATATCAATATGGACTTTGTTCTTGGTTTACCGAGGACACAACGGGGACATGATTCAATTTTTGTAGTAGTTGACAGATTTTCAAAGATGACACATTTCATTCCCTACAAGAAGACTAATGATGCTGTTCATGTAGCATAATTGTTTTTCAGAGAAGTGGTTAGACTACTTGGTTTGCCAAAGACCATAGTTTCAGATCGAGATACTAAGTTTGTTGGATATTTTTAGCGGACATTGTGGAAGAAGTTGAAGACAGATTTGAAGTTTAGTTTATCACATCATCCACAAACTGATGGACAGACAGAGGTGGTGAATAGAAGTTTGGAAAATCTGCTGAGATGTTTGGTTGGAGATAAGCCAACAGGATGGGATTTGATTTTACCACAGGCAAAATTTGCATACAATAATTCTATCAATAGGAGCACTGGTAAATCACCATTCTAGATTGTATATGGAAGTAGTCCAAGAAATGCATCTGAGTTGAGAAAGATAGATAAAGGAGAAATAAGTAGTGCTGAAGCTGAAGATTTTGCAGAACATTTGAAGAACATCCATGAGGAGGTGAGGAAGCATATTACCAAGATGAATGTGCAATATAAGACTAAGGCAGATGAGAAAAGGAGGCATAAGAAATTTTAGGTTGGGGATGAAGTCATGGTTCATTTGCAGAAGGAGCGATTTCCAGTTGGTACATATAACAAGCTGAAAATGAAGAAGTTTGGACCATGTAAGATACTGAAGAAGCATGATTCAGGAAATGCATATGAGGTAAGATTGCCTACTAAGCTGAATATTTCACCAGTGTTTAACATTTCATATTTGACAGAGTATCATGAAGGAGGTGTTGAAGATGAGGTTGCAGCAGCACAGTGGAGTATTCCAGCAACCAATTCAGATATCAAGGAGATTGAAGACATACTAGACAGTCGTGTTGGTAGAAGCACAAGGAACAGGACATATGAAGAGTATTTGGTCAAATGGAAAGGATGACCTGTTGAAGATTCATCATGGCTAACAAAGGAGGAGGTTAACCGTCTTAGTTTTCCTCTACACACCTGAGTCCTGACAGGGTCACTTCTCAAATTACCCCAGGTGTCTGATGTAGGAGCATCCTAGGTGTAAGAGCAATCTTGCATCACCCAAAAATATTTCTATTTTTGTATTCAATAAGGGCTATCTTGTGCATCGTTGCTATTTATGGAAACTTGCTATTTTTAGTTAGTTGGTCTTACGATCTCAGAATGTATGATTTTACATATGGAGGTTCATCTCAGTCATATCAGCCTGCCAGCAAAGTTTTATGGCTAGATCAGGTGTAGTTTTGAAAGATATTGAAGATTTTCGGTATTGGCAGCAAGGTATAGAAACTTCAAACTCATTTTTGAAGGCTTTAGAGGCCTCGGATGAGGTTGAAAATTTGGGTGACAAGTGCTTTGCATAGGTCAAGCCTGTAGAGCGCTTCGTGGCATTTTCAGAATGGGGTTATAATAGCCAATCGGGTCAACGGGCGATGACTTATGGTCTTCGGAAGTTGGGTCACCTGAAATGGTAGAAAATAATTTTTCTTCAAAATTTTTGTTTGGGTTTCAAAACTCATTTTGAGCTAACTTTGATGTAATAAATTGTAAAATAAAATAATTCTAAGTTTGGTCGGCCCTAAGGGCTAAATTTCTAGAACCTTCTCAGGCGGTGGAAATTGCCTATATAAAGAAGGCCCGTAGTGTTGTCTAGGGCAGTTCTGGGTAGTAGATCTGGGTATTGATTCGAGGCTTTGTCCTACAGAATATTGTAAGGGAATGCCCATGTGGCTTTGCATATTGTAATTCTGAAAGTTTGTAATTCCACATTTGTGGAGATAATAAGAAGCCAATTTTCTGTTCTTGCATATTATTGTTGTTGTTTCTCTATTTCTGTTATGTGCTTGTGGTATTAAGGGGAGCACCCTTCATCAAAACCTTAGTTGTATAATTATTAATAGCTACATTATAAATTCAAGCAATAAAATTATTTAAGAAGGAAAATATAAAACCTTTTCAACATTAACACTTACCATTGCTACCCACTCCCCTTGAAATTTATAAAACCTATTAGCTAATCGTTGCACCCCTAAAACTACATAATTTCTATTTTGTAATTTTATTTATTCATCACATTTAAAATTTATTTTTGTATTCCAATCATATATAATGATATGCATAAGATCAAATGCAATAATATGCAATGATCGTATTATCTTGTTTTACATATGTTTATATTAATTCTTATTTGTCAGAATAAATTCTTTTAACACTAAAAGTAACAAACAAAAACCAATCTATATTAGTAAACTATTTTCATTTATATGTAATCATAATTAATTAATACCTTTTCTAATAAATCTAAATTTATATTAGACCGACAATTATTCATAGGGAACCTTCTCCTTGTACATAAAAACTATTAGATATTTAAATTTACTACCATCAAATACATGACCTCCTCTTTCACTTGACCTTTCATTTCTATCCACGTTGACCATTTAAAATTATCATGCATTGTACTTTTGTAACAATTTCCTATGTTCTTGATGTTCAAGTGATCCTATTATGTTGCAAGAGGTTTATTTCTTTTTCTTGAACCAATATAAACTGAGCCAAAATGAACACTATGTGGTTTTTCTTGATGAAAATTGCATTCCTTTAAAAGAAAACAATAAAAATATTTTGATAACCTATACTCATCTCTTCAAACTAGTGTAATACCCCAAAAATGGGTTATATGTTCATTAATCTCCTACATCTTCAATTCGAACAAAATCGACATCAAAGTCATAATCTAAGGCACATTTAAACATCATCGAATCATAATTGATTATCTTAAATTCTGCATCGGGGAATATTCTTAGTAATATTCCTAATCATCATAATTATCTTTAATTTTATAATTATTTGGCAATAAATCACATTTATCCTAAAGTTTGATTAATTGAATATTTTCATATTTAATTAATTAGATTTAATATTTGCCACTTAATTGTGTAATTAAATTTAATTCTATCTATTATTAATTGTATTATTTAATTTTGACAATAAATCTAATATCATATGAATAATTGATTAAATTCTTATTTAATTAATTAAAGCAAGTTGTCATTATTTAATAATATAATTTTTAATAAAAGTTTGATTAAATAATTGATTAACCCATAAATCAATTGTTTTATTTTTAAAAACAGTTAAGTTGAAAATAAATCACTTTATTATTAAATTAATTCATAAATAAAACATGCACAATCATAAAAGCAAACAACTATCAATTATCAATTAAAGCTAAACTCTATTTTGAGTTAAAGCTTAGCTTTTGCATGTTTTTGTGAGTTAATTATCCTTTATTTAAAAATAACTCAAAAATCAACCTAAGTTATTTGAGTGATTTATGGCTTTTTTTCATGCACCTCCAAAGCCTTGGATTTCTATAAAAATAATGCTCAGCTCTTCATAATTCATCTCTCAATCATCTCGCAAATTGCAAACTTACTCTACAGGAATCGTAGCATATCAAATTTGAAGAATTTGCACAATTGGAGCTTGAAAGAATCAACTTGCGAATTTAAAGCTTTGTGAGATCAATTTCAATTGCATATTTTTCATATCATAGCATAGAATTTCATAGCTTTGCATATCATTGTTAGATAGATCAATTCATAGCATATCAATTTCATCTAGCATAGATTCATATCAGTTTTTATCATTCTTATTGCATAGAAAATATCAAAAATATAGATTAATTGCATTCAATTTCATATCTATCTTTTGCATTCAAATCCTTCATTTAGGTGTCATCTAGGTCACTGATCTCGATTACAATCTGAGAACATCAATCTCGCACCTATTAGAAGGTAGTAAATCGCTTAGTTACATAGTTTTCAATTTTGCACGATTTTGATTATCACTAACCTCTAATGTTTTACTGAGTGTTGTGTCTACAGATCAGGTACAATTTTCACACACACATTTCTAGCGCCCACCGTGGGGCAACCCAGCTTTGCATGCTGATTTTGATTCTTGGAGCTAAAACCCTTAAGTTTCAAAGATTTAATTTTATCTCCCAAATAGCTTGGATTTTTGGTTTGAATTTTTTTTTTCAAGTTGGAGACATATCAGGGAAGCTTTGAAAAAAAATTCAGAATTTTCTTAATTATTTTAAATTTTTAATAATATTTTTTTTATTTTTCATAAAAAATTAATATCTGACGCAAATCATCATATTTTTCTAAAATTTTTACATTTTTGAAAAGATCCTTAAATTATACAGGGGGTCTATTATTTGTGTTTTAAATTTGGATGCAATTTAATAGCTCAAATAGTCAATTTGCAAAAACTAGTCTATTTTGATAAAATGGGTCTCTAGGGCACAAATGAAGAGATTTTTCTAAAATTTTTGCATTTTTGGAAAGCTCTTTATTTTTTAGTAGGGGTCTCTATTCTGAATTTCTATTTTTGTGGCCAAAATCATATCAAACAAATCAGATCTTGTTGACTAGGTCAAATGTAGTGCAAAAAAATTAAAATTTTGTGATGGGTATACACTTATTTTTCATATGATTCAATGCATGATATGAGTTGTCATTTGGATTAATTTCTGGTTATTATTACTCCTAACAATTGATTTTTAGATCTAACCCTAGGGTTTTCATAAGTTGAATATACCTTGCATATCTTGTTTGCTTCTTGGCTTGTTGGAGAGTTCGTAGCTTGCTTGCATAGTAAAGCTCAACAAAAATTGCTAAATATTAGGTAAAATCTACTAAGCGCATTGCGAGGATCATGAGGTATTCTCCTTGTTCTGAAAATATTTTGATTTGGACTTAAAATAAATCTCTCACGTGTCAAGCTTGTGTGCATCTTTTCATGCTTTTGATCTATTTCTACACACTTGCATAATTTGATACTAGGTTGTGATCCCTTAAGGATTCATTAAGTAGTCTTAGAATACTTGTGATTGATCTTGATTGCTATCTTAGGTTATTGGACTCGCTAATCCGCCGGCCCCTCATTTTCGCCCCGTGGTTGCAATCTCAGCGCCATAAAGGGGAGGGGTCAACAGGACAGAAGCGTTAAGTGTTCCACCTGGCAACCCTTTTGTGCTTTTAGGAACTCACTTGTTGATGCAGGAGCATCCTGGGTGTAAGAGAAATCTTGCATCACCCAAAAATATTTATGTTTTTATATTCAATAAGGGTTATTTTGTGCAGAGCTACTATTTATGGAAAGTTACTATTTTTGGTAATTTTCGTATGTGCTCAGAATGATCTGATTTCTTTCTTGGAGGTTCATTTTGGTCATATAAGTCTGCCAGTAAAGTTTCATTGCCAGATCAAGTGTATATTGGAAGATATTGAAGATTTTCGGTATTGGCAGCAGGGTACAGAAACTTTGAACTCAATTTTGAAGGCTTTAGAGGCCCCGGATGAGGTCAAAAATTTGGGTGACAGGCGCTTGCGCCGATCAAGCCTATAGAGCGCTTCGTGGCGTTTCCGAAATGGGGTTATAATAGTCGATCGGGTCAACTGGTGATGACTTATGGTCTTCGGAAGTTGGGCCACCTGAAATGGCGAAAAATAATTTTCTTTAAAATTTCTGTTCGGGTTTCAAAGGTTATCTTGAGCCGACTATGATGTAATGAAATGTAAAATAAAATAATTCTAAGTTTGGTCGGCCTTATTGGCTAAAATTCTGGAACTTTCCCAGGCGGTGAAAAATTGCCTATACAAGGAAGGCTGTATTATTGTCTTAGGCAGTTCAGAATAGTTCTGGGTAGTAGATCTGGGTATTGATTTGAGGCTTTGTCCTACAGAATATTGTAAGGAATGCCCATGTGGCTTTGCATATTGTAATTCTGAAAGTTTGTAATTCCACATTTGTGGAGATAATAAGAAGCCAATTTTCTGTTCTTGCATATTATTGTTGTTGTTTCTCTATTTCTGTTATGTGTTTGTGGTATTAAGGGGAGCACCCTTCATCACTTGTTTTCTAAGTTGTGGACTTGTTTTCAGCTTGTGTGAGGTGTTAAGTGTTCCACCTTGTGTACTCATCTCATATTCGCTTTAAGCGTTAAGTGTTCCTCTTTCTGCTTTTTGGATACTTTTGGTAGATTTGCTTTCGAGAATATATCTGTGCTCACATAGTAATTAGGCCCTATGAACACTATTCGTGATTCTTGAGAGATTGGATTCTCAGCAAAATCTTTCTTGATGACAGAATCCTTGTAGGTAGGGAGGATACTTAGTGCATTTCACATTCAACTTGGTTAGTGTGTCTTCTCTTATTGATCGACACATTCTCTCTCCGGAGAGGTTGATAGATCACTTAAGGTTGATATCACGAGCTTTGGTGAATCAAAATTGGTTAGTGCATCTTCTCTTATTGATTGATACATTCTCTCCCCGGAGAGGTTGATAGATCACATGGAGTTGATATCACAGACTTTGGTGGAACAAAACTTTGTCTTAGCGTGTCGGATTAATCTACTTGCTTTGTTTGGGTTAAAAGTGAAGAGGTGTCAAAATCTTGAATCTGGAGCCAAGTCCCCTTGTGGTATAAATATGTGAGTCACCTTTAGAGAGGGTTAACCGTAGCGGACAATCCCTTCACAGGGCAAACTACGTTGACGAAACCTCAAGCGGTAATAGCCATTTTCACCATGGTAGTGACAGCTGCTATATAAATGTCCTTGTGGAAGAAATCTCCACAGGTATGGTTCATTGTTGGGTTGTCAGATCTCCCTAGCAGCTCTTGAAGATTAAGTTCTTGGACTGTGTCAAAACCCTGGTGCGCCGAGATTAGAGTTCACCCCTTTGAATCATAAAAGTTGCAGAGTCAAACCATTACTAAAAACCCTAGAGAGGCCAATTTTTTTCACTTTCAGGTATATGTGTGTTATTGCAAAACTTTTCAGAACATACACATTTAGTACTCTCAGGGATAAGCACAATTTGGTCACTTGATTGTTCATGCGCAAGGTTGCTTTTTCCCTTGTTCATTATTTTCAGACGTGCTTGGAATCACTTGCTTGCTATTCTGCATGTTTGTTTATCTACTTGGCTATTAAAAATGATCAAATCTGGTATAACCTTCAAAATTTGGACAGTACAATTTGCAAACAATCCAGAACTGAAAACCTTAAATTTTGCAAAAATTGACGTAAAATTCTTTCTAGAGTCAAAAGTCATTTCAGGAAGTCAAAAATCGTATGACTTTTTGTCAAATGTCATTTCAGTATTGCCCATCTGTCGTATGATTGAGAACCCAGTGTCGTACGAGTTTTCATGCCAGCAAATCCAAGGAAGTCAAAATCCTGTTAGCAACTGTCGTATGATATTTACAACTATTGTTTCATTGCTACCCAACTGTCGTATGAGTTTAGCAACTGTCATTTCATAGACTACCCAATGTCGTACGAGTTTGCAGAGTGCCGTTTGGAAAAATTTGAGAGAGTTGTCAGAAATTGTCAAATTGCAAGATATCCAATGTTTTCAGCCTAGTTCCAGAATCTGTCAAAAATATCATTGTGTCAGGAACACAACAGTAGCTATTGAGCATTCTACCATTTTCTGAGTTTGATCTTTTGAATCGGATCTAGTCTTCTGTTTGATCAATTTGAGTCCTTTTTATCTTGTGTCAAAACCTTGTCATAACTATCAATCTTCAATCAATCTTCAAAAATAGACTAAGTGTTGAGAACTCGTGTCCGCTATCTTTTGGGCGATCTATCCCATACATCCAGGGCATAGTTTCCTTCACCCACATCTCATCAGATCTTCAAAACTATCATAATCTTGACAAGGTTGCGTCATCCGATTTTCTTGAATCAAATTGTTCTTCAGTTGTCTTCATCTTTTTCTTCTATTTCATTCAAAGTTAATGGTGGAGACCAGAGCTTCTTCACACAAGAAATCAAAAGAAACATCTCAGAACTTACTTTTGACCAATACCCCAAGTCCAACTCTTGAACAACTCATCAAGTCAGGTATCTATGAAGACAACGGTCTCGGTAACTTTCTATTGAAAACTAGTTACATACCTCTTTTATCAACTCACAGAGGTAATCAGCAAACTCCTCATTTTGTTCTAGGGAGCCCAAAAATTCCTATCATGTCTCAAGCAGGGACAAACCATGGTTCTCTAGGAGGAGGGTCCCAAGGAAACCATTCTCAACATAATGTCGACCAAGAACCTACCCCCTCTGAAATCCATCGATGTCAAAATGACGATGAATTCAAGAGAATGATGAGGCATTTCTTGAAAGTGGATAGAGAGGCATACTTTTTACAATTAGCCCAGGAAGGGGCTAAGCTTCCTCCCAACTTTAACGTTGATGATATAATCACACATGAGGAAGAAACTCCACTCACAGCTATGACAAGACAGATGCATGCTATGCAAGTAGAACTTAACAATCTTAAGAAAGAGAAGGAACCTAAAGAGCTCTCCATGGAGGCCCTATGTCCTTTTTCGTTCGACAGAAACTTGTATATGCCACCATTTCCAAAGAGAGTGGAGATTCCAAAGTATGAAAAATATGATGGACACTCTGATCCTCAAGATCATGTTAGAGAGTTTTGTACGCAATCCATGGAATTCATGCATGAACTGACTTATCTAATGCATCTTTTTCCTAGATCCTTGGGAGGGGCATCCATTCAGTGGTTTTCAAGATTACCTTCTACGATCAAAACTTTTGAGGAATTGATTAAAAAATTTTATCAACAATATTCCTACAATATTCAACATCTGATTACCATGATCGATATCTGTAACCTCAAGCAATATCCAGGGGAATCATTCCTAACTTTTCTCAAGAGGTGGCGAAAGAAGTTTTCTCTATATGCTAGACCAATTCCTGAAATGGAGAAACTTGAAATCTTTATCAATAACCTTGTTCTAGAGCTTAACTATCCATTACAAATGCAAGATCATGTATCTTTTGATAAAATGGTGGATAATGCAATCAAGATTGAGAAAGTACTTGTCAAGAAAGGAGAAATCACACTTCAAAAGGACAAGTCTCAATCTAGATCTAGCTCAAAAGATAAAAACAATAGCTGGAATAGAAACAAAGGTATCATCTCTGATGGTGTTATTGACACTATCCACACCCCATCAAAGGCACCAGCCTACAATCTCACCCTTGCCACCAAAGCCATTGAAGCTTCAGAGAAAAAATCTACTGAACCATCTCCAAAGAAGCCATTCAAATGATGGGATAATAAATGAAAGTTTACTCCCCTGGGAGAATCTTTGGAATCTGCCCTGAGAACCCTGATATCTGATAACATGATCTCTTTACCACCAATCCAAAACCCTGATCCGAATCCAAAACCATATTGGTGGAAATATACTGAATACTGTGCTTTCCATCGGACTAAAGGCCACAGAACTAATGGATGCTTCCACTTGAAGCATACCATTCAAGACTTGATAGATCAAGGGGACATCACAATCGATAATCCTACCAGCAATAATGATCACACAGCATTTACAAAACTATTTCCACAACATGGCAAGGGAGTTTCCAATTCTCAGCCTAACATGGGGGCAAAAGTCAACTATGCCTACCCTGGAAACAATGCTGTCATCAATATGGTTGAACCATGTCTCTTTGAGAGCTGCAATGTCATCACGATTGTACGAAGAGATAGAAATCATTCCTCAGCTAATGCGGTTACCAGATCACAAGCTCAAGCTCATCTGAAAGGACAAACACCAAGTTCATCTAATGTCTCTAAGATACCTTTCAATCTCACATCTTCTTGTAAATAGAAGGTTGCCTCAAAATCTTCCAATCCAAAGGATACAAGACCTACATCTTACAGCATCGTCCAACAACTCTAGCATACCAATGCCAAAATCTCTATGTTTGAGTTACTTTGAATATCTCCAGCTCATAGAGATATCCTAGACAAAGCTTTGCTCGGCTCTAATGTTCCTGATGATCTAGATCTAGACAGGTTCCAAACTATGGTTGGTCATCTAACATCTTCACAATATATCTCCTTTTCAGAGGAAGATGACAACTCCCTAAGTCACCCACATAATCAGCCCTTGCACATAGAAGTCTTGATCCAGAACTGTCAAGTCAAATGTGTGTTGATAGATGGGGGCGCAGGCCTCAACATTTGTTCTTACAACTTAATCACACAGTTGGGATTCTTAGAGATGGCTATTGATCCTCGAAAGAAGATCACCATAAAAGCCTATGATGAACAAGAAAGAGCTTCTAAAGGCACCATTGTCTTACCTATCCGAGTGGGTCCGGTCATCAAAGATACCACATGTCAGGTGCTTGATCTACCATTGGCTTACAATATCCTTCTAGGGAGACCCTGGATACATGAAATGCAAGCTATTCCTTCTACGTACCATCAATGCTTGAAATTTCCCTATGGAGTGGAGGTTACTATCCTAGCAGATTTGAGTACAACTTGCAATACATTGAAGGAAAGTACCGATAAGCTTGTTCCCAATAACTGAGAATCTTCCATCAAGCAGCTAAATGTTGCTTCCACATCTAAGATGGATGACATTTCTAAAGAGATCAATATCAAAGAAAATGGGATGGGAGAATACACTATAGAGCCAATCTTGTCTTTGACATCTCTCCCTATCTCGCCCAAGTCATATGGACAATCTTTGAAGCAATCTAAATCAGAACCTAAGGAACCTATGGAAGCATACAAAAGAAATTTTGTGGCGAAGCAAGTATCCCAACAAGAATTTGAAGAGGATGAAGCTGTGCTGGCATGGCTATACAAAGAGGATTCTGAATCTAAAATTGTTCAACCTAGTGAATCTATAGCACCTACAATCCCTTCTAATTCATATGGTCCAGGGAACAAATTGATAGCCAAGATGGGATATTCCGGTCAAGGACCTCTAGGAATCAGAGGAAAGGGTCTTGTGACAGCCATTCCACATATTGGTAGAGCCAAAAAAGATACTGGTGACTTAGGATTTAAGAAGAAACCCTATCATCTCAAAGCTGGTTGTTCTCATGTCATAGAACAAATTGCACCAGGAGAACCCCTTCTCAAGAAAGAAGAGACAGAACCTTCAGATGATGATTCAGATAGTTCAGAACTCATCCCTTATGAAAAATTGCCTAAAGAGATCAAAGATCTTATTGATGATAAAGATGATCCTATCAAAAGAATTAATGTAGTAGACACACAAGAACCTACTGTAGCACAAGAGATGGTTGCACCACAAGAACCAGCCAATCTTGAAGGCAATCAAACTGATCAAGAAGAAGGGGGCAGTTATTTTGACACTGATTCCCATGAATATGAATTCAAGTCAGAGACTGAGGGTAATCCTTCTTGGGGTATTCATCCTGATTTCACACATTTTCTAAGATTTCCTAGAGATCCTGAATCAGAAGCTGAGTCAAATGACTATGAATGGGGTGCCATTCCAGAAGAAGATGAGCTTATCAAAGAGAAATATATTGATGTTATTCACCAATATGTATCTCAACCCAATGTAGGTCTAGAGCGAAACAATGAACTTAACGTGTCTGATCCACCTATGGCTGAAGAGGACTCCCATGATGATGTTGAGCCTATTCACGAATTGAACATTTTGAGCTGTAATATCAACTTTGAAATTAAGCGTCAGGTTAGGACCAATGATGACATATCTCCATCTGTGAACACCATATCCCAAGCCTTTCCCGCTTTGACTATCCAACACCCTAATCTTATCGACCAAACTTCCACAAACCCGAGCCATGGTATCTACACCTTTCCAAGTGACTATGCCCTTTCTTGTTACCTCAATGGAGTCGAGCCTATGAGGACTTCCATCAGTGAACTGAGCGTCAGCATGACCGAGTCAGACATCAAATATCTTAGTCATAAAAATAAAAATAAAAAGAAAAAGAGTTCTGAGGGTGAAAACCATTTTGTGGCAGTCTCAGAACCTACAAAAGTAAAAAGAAAAGATGTATCTGAAGGTGAAAACCTCTTTGAGGTGCCTAAGGATGAGATATTTGATGTCCTTCCGAGTCATTTACAGGATAGATCTCCCGTTCTGATTGAGCCCACTCAATCCATCAATTTGGGTACAACAGAGAAACCACAATTGGTACATGTAACACAATCTCTATCAGAAGAAGAGAAACAGAAATTCACTACATTCTTATCAGAAAAAAAGATCAATTTTGCATGGAAATATTCAGATATGCCAGGATTGGATCCCAATCTCATTATGCACCATCTATCCATTGCTCCTGGAGTAAAACCAATCAAACAAAAACTGAGAAAGATGCATCCTCATGTTGCACTCTTAGTCAAAGTAGAACTAGAAAAACTCCTAAAAGATAGATTCATCCGTGTCATAGACTATGCTGAGTGGATCTCTAACATTGTACCTATTTCAAAACCAGATGGTTCAATCAGAGTGTGCACAGACTTTAGAGATGTAAACAAAGCATGCCCGAAGGATGATTTTCCACTGCCTAACATTGATATGATAGTGGACATGACTGCGGGCTATGAAATGTATTCCTTAATGGATGACTTTTCTGGGTACAACCAAATCAAAATTGCTCCAGAAGATCAAGAGAAAACTACGTTCACATGTGCATGGGGAACCTTCTGTTGGAATGTTATGCCATTCGGACTCAAAAATGCTGGAGCTACATACCAAAGAGCAATGACATCTATTTTTCATGATATGATGCATAGAACAATGGAGGATTATGTTGATGATACCTTAGCAAAATCAATGATTAGAACTGAACATCTAACAAACCTAAGCATGATCCTAGATAGAATGGAACAGTTTAGTTTCCGACTAAATCCTAAGAAGTGTGCTTTTGGTGTCACTTCTGGAAAGCTCTTAGGATACATAGTTTCAAAGAAAGGCATTGAAGTTGATCCGGCTAAAGTCAAGGCTATAATAGAGATGCAACCTCCCATAAATATCATTCAAATGCGAATGTTGCAAGGCAGAGTACAGTCCATCAGAAGATTCATATCATAGCTAGCGGACATATCACAGCCTTTTACAAAAACATTACATAAAGGTGTGACCTTTGCATGGAATGAAGAATGCGAGAACAACTTTAACCATATCAAGAAGTATCTATCAAATCCACCTATATTGATGCCTCCTATTCATGGGAAGCCATTAATATTATATGTCTCCACAACAGATACATCATTGGGGGCATTGCTAGCACAGCATGATGAGAACAAAAAGGAAAGAGCCATCTACTATATAAGCAGAACATTGGTGGCGTATGAAAAGAACTATTCTATGATTGAGAAAGCTTGTCTCGCTGTGATCTTTGCATCATAGAAACTGAGACATTACATGTTAGCTCATACCACTCATTTGGTAGCTAAGATTGATCCACTAAAGTACCTACTAAGCAAAGCTGCCCTCACCGGTAGACTAGCTAAATGGGTCATGCTTCTAAGTGAATTTGACATTGAATATGTTGAAAGAAAAGCTATAAAAGGTCAAGTTATTGCTGATCAACTAGCAGATGCACCCATGTTTGATGATACACCCATGCAAATGGAATTTCCTGATTCTACTATCATGCACCTCTCTTCTAGAGCATGGCGGTTATTCTTTGATGACTCCTACACACAGAATGGATCTGGAGCAGGCATATTGTTCATCACTCCTCAAGGATACTTGATACCCAAAGCATTTAAACTAAAGTTTCCTTGCACAAACAATATTTCTGAATATGAGGCACTTCTCAATGGTATGAAAATGGCAATACAGTGGAGAGTTACAGAGATGCACATTCATGGAGACTCACAACTAGTTATCCACCAAGTCAATGATGTGTACCAAACCAAAGATGAAAAGCTCATTCCTTACAAGAGAATGGTAGATGATTTAAAGAAATACTTCATCTCTATCACATTTGAGCAATATGATACCTCTTCCATGGAGAGTGACACATCTAGCTTTGGAGACTATGATGACTATGACGACAGATAATGTAATGATACCTATGACACCTCTGTTCCTAAGAGTCCTCCGCATCGTCCATTCCTGCTTACTACAAATGGGCCGTCACATTGGATAGATCATGAGGGTGATCCATATGATTCTAATTATGAAAGAGACTTTGATGATTTCTATGCACAATACCTAGATGATCCATCTATTTCACTTGAGGAAGAGAAAGTTTACCACGCTGATTATAAACATGCATACTATAAGGATCTCTCCTCTAAGAACTCTCAGGCTGAAAATAAAGATTACACTCTCAAGCAAGATCATGTTAATGTTGGACCTTTGTCTTGTGATGGTTCCCTTCCATCCCCTACTTCCTCCAATACTCGTACATTTCCTAAAGCTTTTGAGTCTTTCAAATCTTTCACAGAACCTTCATCCGACACAAGCCCTGATACTTTTCATGTGGTTCCCTATAGTTATCCTCCAGGGCTACCTCTTAAAGAAACTCAAGCTAACCTTCACCAGGCTACAAATACTTTCAATGATGATAAACCTAAAGAGCCTAAACCTTTATATGCTATGATGCCTACTTCAGCTAGTTCTACACCATCTCTTCCACAGTCTTCCATACAATCCCACCATGCTTCCTTGTCCTTAGAAGTAGCTCTATGTCAAGAGGACTCTAAAAATGATAAAGAAAAGAACATAAAGAAAGATCAAGATCAAGAACCCTCCATGTCATCCACTCCTTTTCACGATGTCTCTTATCCACCTCAGGGTTCTTTTGATCCTGTACCCCCTTTTTCATGCATTCCACCATGTCTTAAGTCTTCTCCTAAGCAAGATCAAGCTACTACTCACACTGTTGAGCTTATTGACAATCAAAATGACCTTACTACACTTGCGCTTTCCAAAGATGATACTTCCATTAAGGTTGGTAAAAATAGTGTTGTTACTTCCAATGTTAAGCCTATTGAAAATCAAGAGACAAATTATGCGCTGGTGCTATCCAAAGATCCTTGTCAAGATCAAAGTCTTCCATCTTCTTATTCTACCACTCCATGTTCACTTCCACTTTCTACTCTTCCTAAGTCTTTGCAAGCTTTGAACAATCCTATCAAAGAAGGTGCTCATATTCAAGATGTACTTGATTCTATTGAAAATTCTAATGCTCACTCTAAAGATGTTGATGTCCTTGGTTGTCATATAGATGTTGATGAACTTATTGATTATCTTTTTGTGTCTTCCACTTCCATCCTTGGACCTCTTCCACCACTACTAAGGGCTTCACGTCTACCTTCCATCTTGGGTCCTTATGTCCCTTCACTTTCCCCTCCTAACTCTCCTAATTTGCCATCCATCTTAGGTCCTTACATACCTCCATCTCCTATCTTTCCTCAAGATCAACATAGATGCATACCCTTGAATCCTTTTCATCCACCCACCCATCTAAACCAGTCATATCCTCCTTCTTCCACAAGTCCCAAGTCTTTTGGAAGTAACTTGAATGTTCAATACAAGAAAAAGAAGCAATACAAGAATCCATCAAAAAAAAATCACTATGGCTCCTCTAATAGACATGGAAACATAAAGTCAAAAGAGATATCTAAGAAAAAAACTACAAAACAAGTATGGGTTCCAAAATCCATCATTGAAGATATTCTCTCTAGATCATCAAAAGGAAATAAAAAGCCTACGGCTATATGGATTCCAAAGTCTCTCTTGAAAGAGTCTGGTGTTGAGCAAAAAGTGAAATTGACATTCAAGCTTCCAAAGGCTTCAAAAATATTCTTTCATTCCATGCACCTAAACCTCAACCTCTGCTATCCATTCGCCATATTCCTTCACGTATTCCTTCATTCACATTTCCTCCACCCTCTCGCCACCCTTCAAGGTGTGTGTTTACGTTGATCTTGCCTTCCTTTCCACCTACCCTTTCACAATCCTTCCATGCATTATCCTTCTACCTTCTATCATTTTTTCTCATTTTCCTATTCCTCCTATCTTCCAACCTCACTCGCTTTACATAAAACCTTATCCTCCATTTTTCTCTTCCATCTCCCTTTCCCTATCAGCATTTTTGAGCATATCATTTGAATCCTTGGCATATCATGGTTTATCCTTTCAAGGAGCATTATCTAAAAAGCTTGCCTTCTTCCAAAAAATAAAAGAAATGAAAAAAAAAATTGAAAATGTGCCTTGGTAAAAACTTGGAAACAGGCACCTTGGTAGCAAAAGTAAAGAAAAATAAATTCATCCTATGGTGAAAACCACTCCCTTGTGGCACCTTGGATAAGTACCATGATGAAAACCTAGCAATCAGGCATCATGCGTAGTTCTTCTACATATTTCATCCATTCCATCTTCTCTCTTTGATCTTGACAATGTTGATCTATACACGAATATTTGGCTATTTTGTGAACTATCTTATGGTGATCTTGCTTTCATTCCTTCCATGTTTAGCCTTCATATCCATCTTCCTCCATTCATTTTCGCCTATCGCTATCCTTTTCCCCTTTGGTCTTGATCTAATAAGAAAAAAAAAAAAAGATTAAAACACGGTGCTATGAAGCCTCTTGACATGTCTACTTCTTTGGAATGCATCATGTCCTTCTTTGGCATTACGCTTTTGTGACTTATCCTATGCTGGCCTTTTATTGCTTGTCCACATGTGCTTTACATGACAATTTTTCCCTAGCTTAGGTATTCTTGAGGAGTTTGCCCTTGAGGATTTCTTCCCTTCATTATCCTTTATTCTCTTGTCTTCCATCTCTTCCACCAGCTTGCCAATCCCTCTTGTTCTCCACCTTGCTAGACATTGGGACTGCATGATATAATCTTGCTTGGGAGTTTGCAATAGAAAAATATGCTATCAAGTATACCCAGTATCAGAACAATTATCAGAATCAGTATTAGAACCAGTATCAGAACAATTATCATAATCAGTATCAGAATTAGTATAAAAACTAGTATCAGAACAATTATCAGAATCAGTATCAGAACTAGTATCAGAACAAATATCAGAACAAGTATCTGAACAAGTATCATAACACCTACAGGGGCTACACCTTTCACTTTAGTTTATGGGTCTGAAGCGGTACTGCCTATTGAGGTTGAAATCCCATCACTCAGAATCAGAATGCATGGATTTGTCACTGATGAAGACTACCGAGTGTCTAGGTTACAAGAACTTGAATTACTAGATGAACGCAGGCAAGCAGCATATGATCATCTCAGAATGTATTAGAAAAGAATGTCTAGAGGCTACAACAAGAAAGTTAGACACAGAGAATTTCAGGTTGGTGATCTAGTTTTGAGAGAGAATCCTAAAAATCAATCCCATTGAGAACGCAAGGGGAAGTTCGAACCCAATTGGCTGGGTCCCTTTGTAATCACTGCTACTTTTGGCTCTGGTGCCTATCAACTCTCAATGACTGAAGGAGAACATCTTCAAGAACCAATCAACGTTCTCCATCTGAAGAAATTCTACGCTTAAGGCATTCAGTGCTTGGTAAATGTCCTAAAAAAATCTTAAAAATTAGAAAAAGTCCTGAAAAAATGAACATCTTGGTGAAAACCTAGCAATAGGCGCCTTGATGATTCACAAAAAAATTTTAAAAAATATCAAAAATTCAAAAAAATCAAAAAATATCAAAAATTCAAAAATATCAAAAAATATCAAAAGTACAAAAAAAAAAAATTTGAAAAAATGAAAAATACAAAAAAAAAAATTTTAAAAAAAAAGTGCCTTGGTGAAAACCTGGAAACAGGCGCCTTGGTAGCAAAAATAGAATCTCTGCCAAGATGGTGAAAACTTGGCAAACGGGTGCCACTTGTTCAAAATGCTCCATCTATCAGCACAATCTTGGTCTTTCCCAGCTTTCAGTCAAGCTTTAGTTTGTACATATCTCCCAGTTTATTTCTGCATTTCCAGTTTTCAATAAGTCAATCTGTATACCAATCAGCTTGAGCGTCTGTATCCTATCAATGTTCAAACTTGGGGGCAATCAATGTCATATCCTATGGCCTCCAATGTATCTTAGACGTGTCATATCCACTCAGAGTCCTTTGAAGCTTCATTTGAGTCAATTAGTCAGTCTTGTCTGCAGAAAGAATTTTGCATCTATAACAACGCAATCAAACATTAAACACAAACTGAAAACAATCTGTGCTTTTCATATTTTTATCTCCTTGTATGCTTACTGATTCGCATTGAGATTTTTGCATATTGTGTCCCTTCAAGCTCTTCAATGATGTCCTTTATAGGATTTAGAGAGTGATGACTGGGGGCATAATCTTTTCTTTGTCTTCTGCTTGTATGTGAAAATCTAACAACTTTGGAAATTTTGGATTGAAATGGTGTCCGACTATAAGAGCCTCTATCTGGAATTGGATGGCCATGCGTACCTTAACCATTGATACCTAGACAATTCAAGGAAGTTTGATCTAACTATTATCTTTTTGAAGTAAATTCTTTTTCCTACTGTGGAACACGATCTTGCTTAAGGATGTGAACGATAAAGGGTCACTACAGGTAATTCACACTAGATTTAGAATGATCTTTTGATTGTTTGATGTGTATGTTAAATGCAAGGCGTACTCAGGTCATCACGACGTTTATGTTTTGATGCTTGTACAAATTGCTATATCAAAATGGACATGATATTCAGGTCATCCTGGCATTTGTGCCTTGATGCTTATATCTAATCCGACATTCTGAAAATAAAATCAATATTCATATATCCATGGTTGTTGACCAGTGGGTGTTGTATTGATTCTTGCGCATACAAATCAATATTCATATGTCTATGGTTTCATGGCTAGTGGGCATTGTATTGATTTATCCGATTACCTAAAAAGTTCAATGATGATAACAAATTGACATATGATTAGTGACTAGGTCCTAGGTCTTAGGTTGCATTTCATCTTGCATGCTTCTTTGCATTTTTCATCTTTGCATGATCTCACATTGATTAAATGAACTTCAAAGCTTAAACAATTCTTCAAATCGCATCTTCAAATCTAACAAGAGCTGAATCTCACATGAAGGTGCCTCCAATGAAACAGCAAGTAGAATTTTTTTTTGGGATCAAAATTCAAATCTGAGATCATTCATATTATTAACTACTTGCATATTTGACCTTCAATCATCACAAAAATCTAGTATTCAACTTAACTGATTATCTTACATCAAACTATCAAAATTTCAACTTGGTCAACCATGGTCAACTCATGGTTTAACCTAGTCAAACTTGGTCTTTTGGACCTCTAAACGATGCAGAATGCATTCACTGGACGTGTTTAACCACTTCTCAAATTAATTAACATGCTTCTAAACTCTCAACGCTGACTTTTCTTGTCAGATTTTAATTTTAATCCTGAAGGGGGCATGGTATTGCACATCATTCAAAGTCTGTCAATCAAATCTATCAATATCTTTCATCAGTAATCAAGACAAACAATCATGTCTAGTTACTGATTCATTAAAAAAAAAAGACCTCATCGCTCGGGGCAAATCTATCATCACTTGGGGCATATCAGATTCATCAAGATCCATATCAATCTGGTATTCTCCTAATCTTGTAAACTGTATCAGTTTTTGCAACCATCGGATCATAGTGTTCTTTCCTTGGTTCTTCGGCAACTGAAGGATTCAGATGTGATACCTGCTAGTTCTGCTAAGACAATCGAGTCTAGAACAGGTCACTCACTTCTTATCAATCCTAAGGTTCAGAATCAGGCATTTTGACACTTTTTCGCAATCATAGGTTCATTTGCTACTACAGTGAACATTATCTCTGGTCATTCAGGACCTCCTATCTCAATATCTTTCAGTCAGTTTCTATCTTGAGATCGGTTTATCTTTTGAATCAGTTTCATATCTTTATCAAACACAGACTATCTTTGAACCACTGCGCTTCGCACAGTAATTCAAAGAGGGGCAAAATGTAATACCCCAAAAATGGGCTATATGTTCATTAATCTCCTACATCTTCAATTCGAACAAAATCGACATCGAAGTCCTAATCTAAGGTACATCTAAACATCATCGAATCATAATTGATTATCTTAAATTCTGCATCGGAAAATATTCCTAGTAATATTCCTAATCATCATAATTATCTTTAATTTTATAATTATTTGGCAATAAATCACATTTATCCTAAAGTTTGATTAATTGAATATTTTCATATTTAATTAATTAGATTTAATATTTGCCACTTAATTTTGTAATTAAATTTAATTCTATCTATTATTAATTGTATTATTTAATTTTGACAATAAATCTAATATCATATGAATAATTGATTAAATTCTTATTTAATTAATTAAAGCAAGTTGTCATTATTTAATAATATAGTTTTTAATAAAAATTTGATTAAATAATTGATTAACCCATAAATCAATTATTTTATTTTTAAAAGCAGTTAAGTTGGAATTAATCACTTTATTATTAAATTAATTCATATATAAAACATGCACAATCATAAAAGCAAACAACTATCAATTATCAATTAAAGCTAAACTCTATTTTGAGTTAAAGCTTAGCTTTTGCATGTTTTTGTGAGTTAATTATCATTTATTTAAAAATAACTCAAAAATCAACCTGAGTTATTTGAGTGATTTATGGGTTTTTTTATGCACCTCCAAAGCCCTGGATTTCTATAAAAATAAGGCTCATCTCTTCATAATTCATCTCTCAATCATCTCGCAAATTGCAAACTTACTCTACAGGAATCATAGCATATCAGATTTAGAGAATTTGCACAATTGGAGCTTGAAAGAATCAACTTGCGAATTCAAAGCTTTGTGAGATCAATTTCAATTGCATAGTTTTTATATCTTAGCATAGAATTTCATAGTTTTCATATCATTGTTAGAATCTTCATTGTTAGATCATTTAGCATTCATTTCATATCAGTTTTCAATAGCATTCATAGATTCATATCAGTTTTTATCATTCTTATTGCATAGAAAATATCAAAAATATAGATTAATTACATTCAATTTCATATCCATCTTTTGCATTCAAATTCTTCATTTAGGTGTCGTCTAGGTCACTGATCTCGATTACAATCTGAGAACATCAATCTTGCACCTATTAGAAGGCAGTAAATCACTTGGTTAGATAGTTTTCAATTTTGCACGATTTTGATTATAGCTAACCTCTAATGTTTTACTGAGTGTTGTGTCTACAGATCAGGTACAATTTTCTCATTCAAAGTCTGTCAATCAAATCTATCAATATCTTTCATCAGTAATCAAGACAAACAATCACGTCTAGTTACTGATTCATCAAAAAAAAAAGACCTCATCGCTCAGGGCAAATCTATCATCACTCGGGGCATATCAGATTCATCAAGATCCATATCAATCTGGTATTCTCCTAATCTTGTAAACTGTATCAGTTTTTGCAACCATCGGATCATAGTGTTCTTTCCTTGGTTCTTCGGCAACTGAAGGATTCGGATGTGATACCTACTAGTTTTGCTAAGACAATCGAGTCTAGAACGGGTCACTCACTTCTTATCAATCCTAAGGTTCAGAATCAAGCATTTTGACACTTTTTCGCAATCATAGGTTCATTTGCTACTACAGTGAACATTATCTCTGGTCATTTAGGTGCTCCTATCTCAATATCTTTCAGTCAGTTTCTATCTTGAGATCGGTTTATCTTTTGAATCAGTTTCATATCTTTATCAAACACAGACTATCTTTGAACCACTGCGCTTCGCACAGTAATTCAAAGAGGGGCAAAATGTAATACCCCAAAAATGGGCTATATGTTCATTAATCTCCTACATCTTCAATTCGAACAAAATCAACATCCAAGTCCTAATCTAAGGCACATCTAAACATCATCGAATCATAATTGATTATCTTAAATTCTGCATCGGGGAATATTCCTAGTAATATTCCTAATCATCATAATTATCTTTAATTTTATAATTATTTGGCAATAAATCACATTTATCCTAAAGTTTGATTAATTGAATATTTTCATATTTAATTAATTAGATTTAATATTTGCCACTTAATTGTGTAATTAAATTTAATTCTATCTATTATTAATTGTATTATTTAATTTTGACAATAAATCTAATATCATATGAATAATTGATTAAATTCTTATTTAATTAATTAAAGCAAGTTGTCATTATTTAATAATATAGTTTTTAATAAAAGTTTGATTAAATAATTGATTAACCCATAAATCAATTATTTTATTTTTAAAAGCAGTTAAGTTGAAAATAAATCACTTTATTATTAAATTAATTCATAAATAAAACATGCACAATCATAAAAGCAAACAACTATCAATTATCAATTAAAGCTAAACTCTATTTTGAGTTAAAGCTTAGCTTTTGCATGTTTTTGTGAGTTAATTATCTTTTATTTAAAAATAACTCAAAAATCAACCTGAGTTAT
Source organism: Chamaecyparis obtusa (assembly GCA_027943335.1). NCBI lineage: Eukaryota > Viridiplantae > Streptophyta > Pinopsida > Cupressales > Cupressaceae > Chamaecyparis > Chamaecyparis obtusa. The sequence goes on from BSBK01003268.1 coordinate 456,589, forward strand.
TTGAGTGATTTATGGCTTTTTTTCATGCACCTCCAAAGCCTTGAATTTCTATAAAAACAATGCTTAGCTCTTCATAATTCATCTCTCAATCATCTCGCAAATTGCAAACTTACTCTACAGGAATCATAGCATATCAGATTTAGAGAATTTGCACAATTGGAGCTTGAAAGAATCAACTTGCGAATTCAAAGCTTTGTGAGATCAATTTCAATTGCATATTTTTCATATCATAGCATAGAATTTCATAGCTTTGCATATCATTGTTAGATAGATCAATTCATAGCATATCAATTTCATCTAGCATAGATTCATATTGGTTTTTATCATTCTTATTGCATAGAAAATATCAAAAATATAGATTAATTGCATTCAATTTCATATCCATCTTTTGCATTCAAATCTTTCATTTAGGTGTCGTCTAGGTCACTGATCTCGATTACAATCTGAGAACATCAATCTCGCACCTATTAAAAGGCAGTAAATCGCTTGGTTACATAGTTTTCAATTTTGCACGATTTTGATTATCACTAACCTCTAATGTTTTACTGAGTGTTGTGTCTACAGATCAGGTACAATTTTCACACACACAACTAGCATAGTGCTTGGGCTATGAAGAGTTTATTTCTTCAAGCTAGATTTGTTGGCCATTAGTGTTACTATGAAAGAATATTTCAAAACAAAACTACACATGTAGATAATTTAAATATTTCAAGAATTAGAAGGAATTTAAATTTAAAACACGTGAATGTAAATTTTGATGAGATTTAATAATTGTGAAACTCAAGGCTTTGAATCGTCAAGTACAAGGTTCTTCTCCACCAACTTTACCAAATAGTAAGACCTATTTATCCAAAATATTTTGTTCACTAAGTCAACTAGACATTTGTTAGAAAAATTATTAATTGTGATCTTTATTTGAGATCTTACTGCCCTTGTCTTGCAAGATGACATTTTTGGAGAAAAAAGAAAGAACTTAGTGCAAATACTTCTTACGAACAACCAACCAATCTCAATATCAAACTTTTAGATCACTCAACCTTTACATAAAAGAGTTTTAAGGTCCCATAAGGAATCTCATTCTAATATTATTCATCATTATTAATTTATTAATAGAAATGGTTTATTTTGGTCATGTGACTTAAGACCAACCTGAAGATTACTATTGATTGATCTTGTCACATGAACAAGTCACCTAAACACCTAAATATGATTATGCACCAAGAATTAAGTCACCTAAACACTTAAGCATGCTTGCAAGATGAACCATAGTCCTCTACATCTTTCTCCTCCTTATGCAAGGCTGATTTTCAAGGCAATGGTGGGGAATGTTGTGACACTGAATCACAATAAGTAGCACACCAACAAGCCATTCCGTGTTGATCCCACCAATCACAATATCTTAAATGCTTGCCCTCTCCTTTTTGACACAAATCGGTGCACTCATCTTTTCTCCATATTGTGCATTGCCTGTGAAATAAAGCGCTCAACTCACTATAATAACAATTTCCAAATTGATTGTAGATAGAGTTCATGGATAACACCTGAGGGCCTGTTTGGATGCTGGAATACAAAATGCCAATTCTAGTCAATTCTGGAAGATGCTGCAATTCTGGAATATACAAATCCTGAAAATGATTTCCGGAATATGGGCTGACATATTTGGTTCACCTGGAAGATGACTAAGAAGATGCATTCTTTATTTTAATTTCTTTAAATATGGTGTGTGTATATATCTATATATACACACACATACATGTGTGTATAAACACATATGCACACATATGTATATATACACATGCACACATGTGTATATATAAACAAATACACACATGTGTGTAGATGTGTGTGCATACATACACATACATACATATACACGTATATATACACACATATGTATGTATATATACACACACGTGTATATATACACATATGTGTGTATATATATATACATATATATACACATGTGTGTGTATATACATACATGTATACATATATAGACACGTGTATATATATACACAAATACACATGTGTGTATATATACATATATACACATTTGTGTATATATATGTACACACACACACACACACACACACACACACACACACATATATATACACACATGCTTATAACAATATAGTATGTACATCCTTATAGTCATAGATCCCACAAAATATTAAGTTTGGTGTTATAAAAATTAGAATTAGAATTCAATATTACAATTCCACCTACTTGAGTGGAAGATGAAATAACCATTTTGAGAGCAAAATAGGAATTTCGAACTTTCAATTCCAATTTTTTAGATGAACACAAACTTGGAATTGGCATTATCTGAAAATCTAATTCTGAAATATCCAGTCTAATTCCAGCTTTCAAACAGACCCTAATTGTAATAAAAAACCATCATCACTTTACGAATCAGTAATAACGAGTTGAGAACATCAACACATAAAACCATGTATTAATATTAATATTAAAAGTGAAGAGAGAGAGACGAATATGATTATTACCAGGCGTAGCCGTGAGCAATGAAAACAGCAGAAACACGGATATTATGACCTTCGCCATGTGAGACCTCAGCTACTGTTATATAAGAGGGACGCTCCAGTATAAGGAACTAACTAACAATATTTTTTCAAAAACGTTTTCAAATTTCTTTGTGTAAAATACTCTTATCTAATTTAATGTCCCCATTTTTCCATAAATGAGAAAGGGGTACTCGCTAACTAGTAGAATCTTGGAGCACAACTTCCACTATTTTCTTCAAGCCCTGAAGCTATTCATTCCAAATGTCCTTGTGGTTGTTCCATTCATCAATCACATGGTGTAGCTGAACTATGTGAACTCTGACAGAGGTATACTTCTCTTTTGCCTCAGCAAGAGTTGCTAGTACATCTTCAAAGTATGCTTGATCATGCTGAATGACATTGCATAGACAATATATACTCAGAACACATAAATACTCAAGATTACTGAGAGGCACAGTGAAAGAGTCATGCTGATGATACAATGAAAATAATTTTTTCTTCATGATGTCAATCTGAGAACGAAGGGAACCGTCAAGATCATCAATTAACTTGAAAGACGCGTAGGCATTTTTAATCTGTAGCTCAATGGAATCCATTATTTTCTTTATCTTATTGATAGTAGTAGGCCATTGTAGTGTGTACCAATATGGTCCATTTCTATCCTCAATAAGATCTAAGCCTTGAGAAATTAAACTTTTCAACTCGGCAAAGGATTTCTTGTAATCGAATTGAAATTGTAATAGAAAAGACTACTTGAGTTCTTTGTCTTTCATCAAAACTAGGTCATCGACTGCTGAAGCCAAATTTTTAACAGAAGCAACTAAAAACATACATTTCTATTTGGTAGAGGATGTGGAAGAAAAATGATAAGAAGGAATGATAGCATGCAAAGAAGAGATAGTTTCTTCAATAATATTACCCTTTTCTTCAGATTCTCTCAATAATTCATCCTGAGCTATGGCAGTGATAGTTTCTCCAATCTACAACTTATGTCTAGCGGTAACCCTATTGAACTCAATGAAGACTGAGGAGGTGAGCGATCGAATGGAGATAGGGGATGGAAAAAAGTTCGTCAACAATCTTTGAGAAGTACTCCTAATTAATAATCTTCAATTAATAACTTCAACGTTTGATTTAATGGTGTCGGTGGATACCGATACCATTACATCCTTCTTCTCTTCTAGTTTCTCCACTGGAACAATTTCTTCATAATTTCCTTCAATCTTTTCTTCTTCCATAGGCTTGTCGCAGTCTTGAGTTATACTATCTATCTCTTATCTTCGAGTATCTCCTTCTCTTAATTGTCCACAATGTCAATAAGGACCACAATCTTCACCGATACATCAGATTTAGATGAAACTAGTTTCTTTGAATTGTGATCTGTATCAATAGTTCTATGTTCAGAAGCAACTATAACATCGTGATCGATCTTATCTTCTACCGCGGTTACTTCTTAAATTAACATAGAAGATCCTTCTAGAGTGCCATTCAACTACTCAAAATCAGGAGGATTTTGATCAAGGTTCTATACATCATTATCAGTAAATTTTGAGATGTGCTAATCCTTATTAGGTTTTGTAGCTTCCTTTCTATCCAACATTTTTAGCTCATTGGAAAGATTTATCAAATCCTTTAGTTGCCAGGTGGAATTGGAATTTGGGAGAGAAAACCTGGTTTTGACTCCAAATCTTTTGTTTGGTTGCTTACATTAGAAAATGTGAAAACCATAATATAATTTTCATCTTCCAATTTTGCTCCAAAACAAGGATTTGCATCTTCCACCTAAAAAGGTGGAATTCATTTGAAAACCTGGTTATGGTATTTTATTGCTCTACTTTTATTGGCTCATTTCCCAAAATTGGCTCATCTTCCCCTTCAACCAAACAGTCCAACTTATCTTCTGGTAATGCAAAACCAGAATCTAAAAACCTTATTATGAGATAATAAGGTTTTGGGCCATATTCCAATTCTGCAAAGAAACAGGGCCTTATCATGTCTTGCCTCAATTGCACAATACATGATTTATCCGTCATAAAAAATCCCATTCTCTTTTTGGATTTAAGAGAGTGACCTTTAGCAACTCCTGTTTAGGAGTCCACATACTATTCACCCATAACATAGATACAAAGAGAACTAGGAATATCCTTCTTCTACTCTTCTAAATCCATATTTTTCTCAAAATTAAACTAAAGAAAAGCTTCAACGATGGCATGTTGCCCATCAGCAGCAAGAAGATAATAGAGCTTACTGAAACAGTTTATTTCTCCTGTAGATAGATAATCAAACAAAATACTTCCGTCCAAGGGATTAGAACCTAAGTCAGACTTAGAAATTACTTCAATCTTCTTTCCCATTTTAGTTACTTTAATTATGAACTGGTCAGATTTAAGATTAGAAGAATTGTCCGAAAGCTCATTATTGGAATCGACTATGAAAGATACGTCCTTAGCAACTTTACCTTTCACCTTCTTTTTTGTACTGGATACTGATCATGTGAGTCTTCTTTTCCTAGAGGATCCTTCTCCTTCATTTGCATCAGGTGGAATAAATGCAACTGTTACACTGGTAGAACTTATGGTAGTACTATTACTAAATTTTCACACATGTTTTGATTTGGTGGAGCCATATGTAGTTTTGAAAGAAAAAAAGGCCATCTGAATCTTTTTTTGACTTGTTAGCCTCATGTGTAGATACATATTGTTGGTGTTAGTTAATTCTAACTGCCATTCTAGATCAGTTTTATATGGTGATTTATAAGTAAACTTTAGTTATCTTTTATCTAATCCATGATCCATGGTTGATAGTCTGTTTAACTGTTCATGTTGATTGGTGATAACTAAAACTCTTCACCATAATTTGTTGATGCAAACGGTAGTTTAGTTCTGTATAAATCATGCACTATGTGCATATTGTAATCAACAATTTGTTTTATTGAATTATGGAATGAGAGATATAATTTCATTGTTGATTTGCTCTGTTTTTATTCTATTTTTGCAAGCTATCATTTTTCTTATTTCCTAGCTAGATCTATGCTGAAAATTCTACATGGTATCAGAGCTTAGGTGCTAGGAAGGAGAAATGTAAGTTTTTTTTTGTAGGTTCTAAAGATCAGATCAATTGCAAAGAATGGATTTTTTAGCCTTTGCTCTTCCCACACGATTCAACTATTTTGAATGGACGCCACAGATTTTGCTTTGGCCCACAAGTAGAAGCTTGTATCAAACAGTTATGGCAATAGAGGCTGAGCTGGATTTTGCATCCGAGATAGGTCAAGGTCATGCTCTCTTTGCATGGGCCTTGCCTTCTTTTCCTCTTTAGTGACACCATGTTAGTGGACCTATCATGCCTCCTTTTTTCAACATTATGGAAGGGTTTTCTATTGTTCATGTTGATGTTTCTTTGCTTCCATAGTTGATCAGTTGTATAGACAATTGACACTTGTATTTTCAACCGACACTTTATTCTTTCATAGTTGATTAGCGTCAATAGAGTCACTCATACAGATTTACATGTCATCTGCATCCTTGAATGGTAGATGTTTTGTCGATGTTTGTAATCTATTCATTACTTGGGAGCACATATGTAGATTATTGTCTTCTATATCTTTGATTGACAAATGTTGTGCCTTTGTTTGCCATCTATTCTTGGTTTGAGTAGTGTCACTGGGGGCACTCATGTAGATTGATTCTTTTCTTCATTTTGGTTCTAGAGCAATCTCTTCATCTAGCACTATGGTAGCTATCATTTGACAGAGCTCTGCATTTTTTCTCTTCACGGGATTTTCAGCTACATCTTTTCTTTCTTTAGTTTTTATTCTCCTTAGTTGGAATTAAAGGGGGTTGTTGGTGGTAGTTAATTCCAACTGCCACTCCAGATTAGTTCTATAGTGATTTACAAGTAAACTTTAGTAATCTTTTATCTAATCTATGATTCATGGTTGATAGTTTGTTTAACTGTTCATGTTGATTGGTGATAACTGAAACTCTTCACTATAATGTGCTCTTGCAAATGGTAGTTTAGTTATGTATAAATTATGCACTATGTGCATATTGTAATCAATTTTTTATTGAATCATGAAATGAGAGATAAAATTTCATTGTTGATTTGCTTTTTTTTTTATTCTATTTTCTAGCTAGATCTATGCTTAAAATTCTGCACATATGTTTATCCTAAAGCACGTGGGGTAAAATGGGCTCCCACAAGGGTAGAGCTCAATGTAGAAAATAAGATAGAGTGGAGTCAAATGTTACAAAGTGATTATATACAACTGTAGAAGTGAAAAAATAACATGCTACAAGAACCTAAAATAAAGATATAAGATGATGCAAAGGGGATCAAAGATGCAAAAGCATCATAGTTGGAAGACAAAGAGTTATACTGATGGAGGTGTGCATCATCAGCATGACTTTCCCTAATGAGGACACTAAAAAAAAATGAAAACATATGTAATCAAGATCACTTACATTGATTGTGGAGTGCAACACTACATGATAATCCATGCTGGTGTAGTTTATGCCAATGATATCAAGTGAGCAATGGGAAAATGACTCATTAGTGTGACTCTCACTGATGTGCTTCATCGGCATGGAATTCTCTAGTGGTGAAATTTTTTTTATGTCTTGTCGATGCCCGATGAGCTCATCAGTACAACATACCATGATGGGGTTATTGGGTTGTCTTTCATCAATGAGCTTCATTGGTGAAACCTGTTCCAGTAGAAAAGTGTTCTTTTCTCTTACTAATAGTTGATGAGGTTATCGGTAAGACTTATGCTGATAGTTATCTAAATGGGGGTTCTCTTTTAGTGTAGCTTTGTCTGATGTGTGGCATTAGAGTAGCTGGGGCCATTGGTATACCATTGTTTGTGCTACCCTGATGCCCGATGAGTTCATTGGTAGGACTCTCACCGATGTGTTCCATTGGCATGACTTGCATGAGCAATGAAGGATTTTTTTGGGTCTTTTTGAAAGCCAACAAGGCTATCGGTTAAGCTTATGCCAATGAGGAAGGAAAGAAGACATATGGGGGATTTGTGCCAATGAGAATCATCAGTATAGAAATTATCAGTCATGGAAGATTTTTTGTGCCATGTCAATCCCCAATAGACTTTTCAGTTTGAGTTTTGTTGATGGAAACATGAAGTGAAAGCTTAGAGAGTGAGTAATAATTTTTTTCCGATGGTGCCAAGGAGGTAATTATTTATTGGTGAGACCTACATAGATGAAGGGTAATTTTTGCTCCAATTCAAGTTTCAAACAAGGCCATGGATTTTTTAGAATTTTCCAGCAATTAGAGGAGACTGTGATGCTACATGTAGGCACATTTTTTGGGTATACAATAGACATGAAGGCTTCTACTAATTTACTTCATTAAACGTGCATCCATGGTGGCAGAACTTCTCTAGTAGTAAAAAGAGGGACAAAGTGAGATAACAGTGAGCCAATAATAAATACAGTTGTTGAGATTAGAGGAAGGAATTTGACTTGAAGTTTGTTTTTGCTGGGAGCATTTATGAGGGAGGGGTGGCACCTTGCTATATCCTCATATCATAGGAGTTCATTTTTAACTCAAAGACAAAATAGCTAGCTCATTGAGTCTTTTTAGGAGAATTGTCTAGTCAACTTGGAGTTGTCATCATTCATTTCTTTTATTTCTTTTAGACACTTTTTTGGAGTTTTCAAAGTCCTCTTTTGAGGGGTTTGGTTTCTATCTAAGTTGCATTTTTGAAATACAATTTCACCTTTTGGGAACCAAATTGGTTGGTTTTGAGGTTGCTATATATAGCTCTTTTGTACTATTTCAGGGATGAGAGTTCAGTTTTTGGAGATAACCTATGTCATGTGATAGACTTTGTCCTTTACATTGTGCTTATTTCAACTACTATTGTAGGAGAGTGATTGGTATTTTATTCCTTGAAGGATAATATATAACATATTGGATCTATATTAAGGCTTGTCTTTGTATGCAACTCATGATCGCTGTTCTTCTTTGTGTTTCATTTCTAAAACCTTAGTTTTCTATCTCATTTTTATATCTTTGTAGGAGTATTGATCTCGCCATACTAACTATGATTGTAGAATTTTCAGCATAGATCTAGCTAGGAAATAAGAAAAATGATAGCTTGCAAAAATAGAATAAGAACAGGGCAGATCAACAATGAAATTATATCTCTCATTCCATGATTCAATAAAAAAATTTGTTGATTACAATATGCACATAGTGCATGATTTATACAAAACTAAACTACCATTTGCAAGAGAAAAATATGGTGAAGAGTTTCAGTTATCACCAATCAACATGAATAGTTAAACAGAGTGTCAACCATGAATCATGGATTAGGTAAAAGATGACAAAAGTTTACTTATAAATCACCATATAGAACTGATCTCGAGTGCCAGTTTGAATTAGCTAACACCAACACCCCCCCTTAATTCCAACTAAGGAGAATAAAAACTAAAGAAAGAAAAGACGTAGCTGAAAATCCTTTGTGATGAGAAAAATGTGGACATCTGTTAAATGATAGCTACCATAGTGTTGAATGAAGAGATTCCTCTAAAACCAAAATGAAGATCAGAATCATTTTGCATGAGTGCCCCCAGCGACACTACTCGAACCAAGAACACATGGAAAACAAAAGTAGAACATTTGTCAATCGAAGATACAGAAGACAATAATTTGTATATGTGCTCCCAAACAATGAATACATGGCAAACAAAGGAAAAACATCTATCATTCAAGGATGCAGATGACACATAAATTTGTATTAGTGACTCTATCGACACTACTCAACTATGCAAGAATAAAGTATTGGTTGAAAATATAGGTGTCAATTGTCTATACAACTAATCAACTATGGAAGCAAAGAATCATCAACACAAACAGTAGAAAACCCCTCCATAATGTTGAAAAGAGAGGCATGATAGGTCCATTGACATGGTGTCACTAAATAGGAAAAGAAGGCAAGGCCCATGTGAAGAGAGCATGACCTTGACCTATCTCTGATGCAAAATCCAACTTAGCCTCTATTTCCATAACTATTTGATACAAGCCTCTACTTGTGGGCCAAAGCAGAATCTGTGGTGTGCATTCAAAATAGTTGAATGGTATGAGAAGAACAGAGGTTGAAAAATCTATTCTTTGCAATGATCTGATCTTTAGAACTTGCAAAAAAAGACTTACATTTCTCCTTCATAGCACCTAAGCTCTGATACCATGTAGAATTTTTAGCATAGATCTAGCTAGGAAATAAGAAAAATGATAGCTTGCAAAAATAGAATAAAAATAGAGCAGATCAACGATGAAATTCTATCTCTCATTCCATGATTTAATAAAAAAAATTGTTGATTATAATATGCACATAGTGCATGATTTATACAGAACTAAACTACCATTTGCAAGAGAAAATTATGGTGAAGAGTTTCAGTTATCACCAATCAACATGAACAGTTATATAGACTGTCAACCATGAATCATGGATTAGATAAAAGATAACTAAAGTTTACTTATAAATCACCGTATATAACTAATCAAGAGTGGCAATTGGAGTTAACTAACACCAACAATGCTAATGTTAAGCAAATAAATGTGAAGAAAGGAAAAATAAGAGAATATCTTGCATGATACAGAGAAAAGATCGGGAATGGGTATGAATAAGGAAAGTATATTGTATTTATAGAGAAAGCATATTATGTTTGAATAGGTCAAACTTGAAATTCACTGAAGAATGGTGATATTCAAAGAAAAAAAATATGGTGTGTTGAATTGAAGCATTTCAAGAGGCGACAAATAGACTTTGGTGTTGTTTATGGTGCTTTTATTTTGAGAAGTGTAGACACGGTCGAGAATGGACAAATTGAGGAGACCAAATATTATGCAGGGAGAGGATGGACATGCAAACCGTATTTTGAAGGACATGGTGTAGATCTTGAAGCTAGCATCAAAATATGGTTCGTGGGGGCTTCACTTCATGAATATGGATCATATTATATTCATTCACGACATACTAAATAATACCCCTATCTAAAAGAAATTTGGCCCCAAACTTCTTTTTTGTCATCCTCTTCTAATACTCACCCAATCCACCACATACTCCTCTTCCTCTATCAACCCTCTTAATCGCCCATCCTCCACACAATCCTGCCTCCTAAAATAAGCAATATATTGCCCTATTTTTTGCCCATTTTAAACCACCCAATATTAATGCATGTGGAACACTATTTCCCCATTAATGAATCTCCCATGTTTACATTAAATAAATATCTTTACCATGTATATTTCTATAATATTTTATGTTCTAATTCAATGTATGAGAAATCTTGGTTGTATAATTATTAATAGCTACATTATAAATTCAAGCAATAAAATTATTTAAGAAGGAAAATATAAAACCTTTTCAACATTAACACTTACCATTACTATCCACTCCACTTGAAATTTATAAAACCTATTAGCTAATCAGTGCACCCCTAAAAGCACAAAATTTCTAGTTTGTAATTTTATTTATTCATTACATTTAAAGGTGATTTTTATATTACAATCATATATAATGATATGCATATGATCACATGCAATCATATGCTATGATCATATTATCTTGTTTTACATATGTTTATATTAATTGTTATTTGTCAAAATAATTTCTTTTAACACTAAAAGTAACAAACACACACCAATCTATATTAGTAAAATATTATCATTTATCTGTAATCATAATTAATTAATACCTTTTCCAATAAATTTATTATTAGACCGACAAGTATTCACAGGGAACCTTCTCCTCATACATAAAAACTATTAGATATTTAAATTGACAACCATTAAATACATGACCTCATCTGTCACTTGACCTTTCATTTCTACCAACATTGACCATTTAAAATTATCATGCATTGTCCACAAACGATATTGCATAGAGTTTTCTATGAAGAGTTTATTTCTTCAAGCTAGATTTGTTGGTCACCAATGTTACTATGAATGAACATTTGAAAACAAAACTACATATGTAGATAATTTAAATATTTCAAGAATTAGAAACCATTCAAATTTGAAACATGTGACTATAAATTTTGATGAGATTTAATAATTGTGAAACTCAATACTTTGATTCCTCAAATATAAGGATCTTCTCCACCAACTTTACCATATAGTAAGACCTATTTATCCAAAATATTTTGTTTGCTAGAAATCACTAAGTCAACAAGAAATTTGTTAAAAAAATTATTATTTGTGATCTTTGTTTAAGAAATCAGTGGTCTTGTCTTGAAGAGAGAGAAGAATATGATTATGAATATTGATCGCAGACAGAGTTCATGGACACTAATTCTAATAAAAAACCATCATCACGTTACAAACAAGGGACGCAAGCGTCAAAGTTCCTGCCTATAGTGTAATGTTTTTTAGGGTAAAATGTGGTTAAATGAGAGTTTGGTTAAGGCATAGTGAACTAATTGTCTCACATGTGACTTGTGGAAGTCATATAATTGTATTGAATGGAGCATATTGATTTTAAGTTGAAATTTGTATGTAGATTTGAGAGAAGAATTTAAGTTTGCATATTGTCTGAAAGATGCTTAGTACAAGTATGAAACGTTGAATATGATGCGGAACATAATCATTTAGAAGAAGACATTGTAAATTAATCATTGTGATTGGAATAATTGTTTTGTTTTTTTTATTGATTAGAGAATATGTATTAGGTCAGGAAAGTGCCCTCTACTTTTTAGCAGTGGTTGTAATAGTTTTTAGTAAATCTAGAGAGTGGAAAGTGAGGTTTTTGATGCTCGTTTTGATGGTCAGTACTTATTATCAGGCTGGATTGAGCAGGGTTGCTCTTTTTGTTCTTCGTTTTATGAAATAGCATGGATTGGAAGCTCCAGTCCATTGGGATTCTTAGCGAGGTGGAATACACGGATACAAGTAGTGATACCATTGAGGAGATGCCTTAGTGCAAAATTTCTTTAGATATTTATAATCAACAGTTTAAATGGTGGCTAATTTTATAAGAAATCATATAATCATGAATAGAAAGTAAACTAAAAAATTAAAAGCAGATAAGTTTAATTTCATTCCATAATCTTAGAAATGACTGCAAGCTAAACACAAAATTGTATGAAATCATATTTTCTGATAACGTAAATTAATTGCACATAAATAAATTAGAAAATGATTCTATAAAGAAAATCAAAACAGAAGAATAAATTAGACAATATTCTTATTGTTTTAAAACCTCTAAATAAATGAAGTAGTAATAATTGCTTCCCCATTTTAGGCTTCGTTCATTTGGTGCCTATTTTTTTTTGTCAGCATTCCCTAAGCCTCTGTAATGATGTAGGAATGATAATCATTCATACTAAAAACCGATTAAATTTTGACCATTGTCTATTAAAAATTGATTTTCTAAATTATTGATTACAAGATGAAGACTTTGCATTTCACCATAGAAGAGAACGCATTGTTATCGAAGACAGCTGACTGACAAAATAGGCGTTAGAGCTTCTATTTGTGGGGTTTAGGCAGGATTATGCAGGTAGTAAATCATAGTAGGTACGTGGCATTTGCAAAGCGGTTCACATGCCATGTCTTTGCTATCACATTTTGCATACATGCAAGGGAGATGAAGGATAGGTTGAAGCATTTTCCCCTAGACATGTAGATCGAAGCATTTTGCATTGCAAATGCTGCTCATTTTAGTCCAGGCTGGAATCAGAAGCGAATTTCAGTTTAGGTTGTAGAAATTGTCTCAAGGACTTAATGACATAGGCTAGAAAATCAGACAGTTTGAAATGCCCAATTCATTCATCTTGCCGCACAAAAATGTCAACACTAGACAGTTTGCTTTCAGATTCATTGAATGGTGGATCTAAGATTACATTATGGCATTTTATAGATTTATTTGAATTTGCTGAATTGCAGTGGCAGAGCATGCCACCATTAATAATGCTATTGAGCTTGGTCAATGGAACTACTATTTTCTTTAGATTTAAAAAAGAAATAAAAATCACATCTGCTGTATGTATCTTGTAGCTAGATGCCATACTATTTTTTGAATTCCTGTCATTCTTTCTAATAAGGATAAGATTGATGAAATAGATAAATTCAAAAAGAAAACATACACTCTATACCTGTGAAATTAATGGACTAAGATTTAAAATTTCAGGGGGTTAAACTGTACTTGAGTCTTAACGACATTGTTGGGAGTCAAATCAATCCAAGTCTTTGCCTGTGTGGATACTTTGTAGAACTTTGGCTTAAGTTCTTAGGCACTTGAAAAATGTTATATCTTTTGTTTGGGGTCCAAAATATCAAGTTTCAAATTATTTCTGATCAGGCATGGCTATTTCACAATCATTTGATGCAATTTTTCAAGGAGATCACTAGTTTGTGGCTTCTAGTGCTCTCTTTCTGAATTTCTTATCTATTTACTTTCACGCATAGTTGAATTTCCCTGAGGAAGTAGCAGTTTGGTTAAGACTTTCCCTTTCTCCCATTGTTGCCCAGCTTTCAAATTACTGTTGTGTGGTTTGCCTATTTTTTTAGTCATATTTGAAACAAAAGGTGTCAAATAATATAATAAAGAAATAAAGAAACACTCATTAGCATGTGCATGCTTCTAAAAATGCTTTTATAGATCTAAATTTATTTCATTTCTTTAAATTTTTTTGGCATGCAAAATGAAAAACCATGAATTCCTCTGCCTTAGCCGCTTGGACTAAATATAACCCAAAAGAAAGCAGAGACTGTAAAAAGCTAGCTAAATTTTCACAGAAATTTGAGTGCCTGTAAACCTATTTCCAAGTACTTGAAAGAATGGGAAAAATATTTACACTGGAAAGGGAAATTTTTGCAGATAGCTAAATGCTTGTAGACGTAAACCACACAAGCAACTAAAAACAAACAAAATTCAGCCTAGGTTTGCTTACATACCTTAGTATCAAGCATAACCGTGCATTACACCTGCCAATTGTATTTTCTTGGAAGTCTAAAGCTTTTTCAAAAAGCTCATTTTGTGCATATCCTACAATAATTGCAGTCGAGGGATACTGTTGTGCCTTATCTGCTTCCACATTTTCCATATATGTCTACCAGGGCAGTTGCAACTATAGCATTTGACAAAAAGCCTCTACCCTTTATGCTTTGATGGATGTCCATACTTTTTCAAAAGCTCCCATTTTGGCTCAAACAGGGAGGATGGATGCTAGCAAATAAAATTTCTAAAGTAAAAGATTTCTCTACAAGGCAAATAAAACGGCGTGGCATGCTATGTGTTTGAAGCTTGATCCCTCAGCATTCTATAATTTTTAACAACCAAGATCTGCCCATATTTTGATTAATTGTTTTTCTGACTTAATTTTGATTAGTTGTTGCTTCCAGTTAGCGTATTATAGTCGAAGGAATTCCTTAACTGAGGAAGATAATGTCAGTTAGTTTGTAAGCTGTCTGTAATTGGAAACTAGTAATAACGTGAACAAGGCATCAGTCCAAATCCACTTATAATTTTAGTGCTGGGGAGAAGGAGAAGGTACATTTGACATGTTTTATCATTCAGAAAGACAATTGGAGATTTTGTATCATCATTTAGGGAGGAAATGACTCCAATATTTGCCTACTTAGGGAAGTAGGATATCTAACATTCAAGCTCTAGTATGAAATATAGATTTATTTCTAGTGGAGGCACAATTTTGCAATATAGTTTCTTTGTTGTCGAATCCTCTTCGGTTAGCCTGATGCTTTTTTTCAGTAAATTCTCTGTTACAAACTTCCATAAGTAAGGCTCTCCACGAACTGTATCCTTTGCAGAATGATCTATAGCAAAAAGGATAGAATGCATCACGTTGAATCCATTATTGCAGAGTTCTTTTGTTGTGTCTTGTGCAAAACCACAAATGTCAGTACCCATCACGGGGATTTCAAACAATCCAAAATTTAGAATTGTAGGCATGAAGCGATGGAGACTCCATTATTTTTGCAATTGTTTATGTCAATCAAAATGCTCGTAAAGCCTCTACAATCGTTGTAACAAACAATGACAAATACTTTTCCAACAGCCTCGATCTGGAATGGATCTCGCACGACAAGGAGACTTGATTTCGGGCTGTTGGTGACAAATTCGAGGAGCTCTTGCCCACCATGATGAGCTTAAAATTATCGTCAATTATTCCTCCATTGGACCAGAAGCAAAGTCGATTCACGTTATTTGACAGAAGTTATGCTCAGCGGCCTCAAGTACAGAGCACAATAAGCCCTGGGAAAGGGTTTTATGGATTTGTCACATGGGAGTTCTGATGAAACCCTCGATGCTGCCATTAATAAGGCTATTGAGCTTGAGAAATGGAATCAGAAAGGGGAAGTCTACTTGGGGCTCAGACTCGGCACATTTTCCAGAAGCTGCAGAGAAGATTGGAATCCGAAGTCTTATTGTACTTCCTTCCAGATTGTGAATAGGGCGAGGCCACGAGCTCCAGAAAAACCACCTAAAACTTCTGCCATTGCATAGAAACTGCTGCTGGTATTCTCATAACTTTACCTCTTAGCACAAATTTGCTTTCTTACCCTGTATTGCTCCCTTGTAGAACTCCATTTGGCTTCCTAGTAAGCCGCATGGACTCCTCCTCCATAGCTGGTCTAAATCCTTTGAACCCTAGCCGTCTCTCTGCTTAACAAGACATATCAAAAAAGAGGCTTAGATTTAGGGCAAACAGATGCCATATCAAAAAATTCTAACAAATGACACATAATCCAAAGACCCCATGAGAAACACGTTATTAAAAATGGACAAGGAAGAAACCCATGGAACCATTAGCACTCCCCACACTTTGGCCTCTCTGTATATGAAAAAAAAATGATAGCAGGATAACCTACTGATCTTGGTGATTAAAGATAGATGAGAAACTTATCTGCAATAACAGAGGAAAAAACATCTCTCTGATTGTTCTGTAAAACAAACATCTGTGAACCCATTTGAAAACATTTTTATCGTTTAGAAAAAAGCATATCATCGTCAAATTAACAAATATGCAAATATCACAGCTTCAAAATACCTATGAACATTCAACACCATTGCCTGAAGCAGTCGAAATAGTTGCCCTGTACATGGAAATCACAGAGTTTCTCGTCCTAATTACCAGCATATGAACACACCAAGCGCCATTTCAACTAAAACACTGATGCTGAGTACCTTTCCAGAAGGAAGGAAGGAGGAACTTCCAGAAAGAAGGTAGGAGCTTCCAGCCGAAGCTTCGAGAATTCTGTAGTCGTAAAGTTTTTAATTTTTTTTATTGTTATAATGTTATGAATTTTGTATTTTTTCAAGGAAAAAATTGATTTTTCAGCTTGCCCAAACCAATAAAAATTCAGATAAATAGTATTTTTAAATTATTAAAAATAACTATAAATAATCAACTATTAAGTTTTGGCATGATAGAAATTAATACTTTACTCTCATTGGTCACTTGACTGGTCAAATTAAAAAAAATGCACTAAACGAAAGCATAAGTTACCTGCCTACGGCAGGAACTAATAAGTAATAACTAGTTCAGAACATCAAGACATAAAACCATGTATTAATATTAAAATTGAAGAGAGAGAGAGGTAAAACCAGGCCTCGCCGTGAGCAATGAAAAGAGCAGAACCACGCATATTATGAGCTTCGTCATGTGAGAGCCTTCTGACATATTCTATCTGAAGGGACTGAATTATAAGTTATATAGCTCAGCCACCAGCCAAATCTTCTTTGTATGCTACGCACAATTTCCTTTGTTTATTGATGTTTTCAACTTTATTGCTACCACGAATCCTATTAAAATTTCCTTTTGGAGTAGCTACGTATTCGGCGATACCACATAACCCTTGGAAAATACATCTTATTTAAAAAATAGCATAAATGAAATCGCACAGTTGTTACACTCTACAGATACATTGTCATTATTAGCTGAGCTCAAGGTCGCAGAAATCTTTAGAATAATTCAATTTAGAAACAAAGAACTAAAACTATAGTAAAATATTATAGACATTGTAACTACTCTAACAATAGAGATAGCAGTGGTATGAATGAAACTACTATTAAACATTCACATAAACACCAAGTGTACCATAAATGTTCCTTTCAATAGAAAGAAATTTTGTAATTAGATAAACAACTTTGTTCTCAATCTTATGTTTGTATATAGATTTTATGATATTTGTTATTTTGCAAACTTTTTAATTAGGGAAACAGATTTAAATCAAAGACAATGATTTCCATGTTTTTCACATATGTATGTCCAAGATCTTATGAAATTATGAATTAAAAATTTGTTAGTTTTATCTTTCGTACTATGTCACATTTTTTCAAATGGTTTTTAATGTCTCTAAAGTAAACAATTAAAATGTCTTAGATCATTTTTAGAGATCTTGTAAGATGTGTATACGAGTTATGTATGACTTGTTCTCCATTATCATAAGCTCGGTTACTATAGGATGCTAATTAAGTAGGAACTTATGTTTCCCATCCTTATATTATGATCTCTACAAGGTTGGGCCTTATTCATGACTGATGAAGGATGCTCCCCTTAATACCACAAACATATAACAAAAATAGAGAAACAACAACAATATGCAAGAACAGAAAATTGGCTTCTTATTATCTCCACAAATATGAAATTACAAACTTTCAGAATTACAATATGCAAAGCCACGTGGGCATTCCCTTACAATATTCTGTAGGACAAAGCCTCGAATCAATACCCAAATCTACTACCCAAAACTGCCCTAGACAACACTACGAATCTTCTTTATATAGGCATTTTCCACCGCCCGATAAGGTTCTAGAAATTTAGCCCCTAGGGCCGACCAAACTTAAAATTATTTTATTTTTCAATTTATTACATCAAAGTCAGCTCAAAATAACTTTTGAACCCAAACAAAAATTTTGAAAGAAAATTATTTTCTGCCATTTCAGGTGGCCCGACTTCCAGAGACCATAAGTCATCACCAGTTGACCCGATTGACTATTATAACCCCATTTCAAAAAGGTCACAAAGCGCTCTACAGGCTTGACTCGCGCAAGCGCTTGTCGCCCAAATTTTCAACCTCATCCGAGACCTCTAAAACTTTCAAAACTGAGTTCAAAGTTTTTATACCCTATTGCCAATACCAAAAATCTTCAATATCTTCAAAACTAGACTTAATCTAGCCATGAAACTTTACTGGCAGGCTGATATGACTGAGATGAACCTCCACATGTAAAATCAGAATATTTCGAGATCATATGACCAACTTACTAAAAATAGCAAGTTCCCATAAATAGAAGCTCTGCACAAGATAGCCCTTATTGAATACAAAAATAGAAATATTTTTGGGTGATGCAAGATTGCTCTTACACCCAGGATGCTCCTGCATCAGACACCCAGAGTAATTTGAGAAGTGACCCTGTCACGACTCAGGTGTGCAAAGGAAAATCAAGACGGTTAACCTCCTTCTTTGTTAGCCATGATGAATCTTCAATAGGTCATCCTTTCCATTTGACCAAATACTCTTCATATGTCATGTTCCTTATGTTTCTGCCAACACAACTATCTAGTATGTCTTCAATCTCCTTGATATCTGAACTAGTTGCTGGAATACTCCACTGTGTTGTTGTAACCTCATCTTCAACACCTCCTTCATGATACTCTGTCAGATCTAAAATATTAAATACTAGTGAAATATTCAGCTCAGTAGGCAACTCGACCTCATATGCATTTCCTGAATCATGCTTCTTCAGTAGCTTACATGAACCAAACTTCTTCATTTTCAACTTGTTATATGTACCAACCGGAAATCACTCCTTCTACAAATGACCCATGACTTCATCTCCAACCTGAAATTCTTTATGCTTCCTTTTCTCATCTTCCTTAGCCTTATACTGTGCATTCATCTTGGTAATATGCTTCCTCACCTCCTCATGGATGTTCTTCAAATATTCTGCAAAATCCTCAGCTTCAGGACTACTTATTTCTCCTTTATCTAACTTTCTCAATTCAGATGCATTTCTTGCACTACTCCCATATACAATCTGGAATGGTGATTTACCAGTGCTCCTATTGACAGAATTATTGTATGCAAATTCTGCCTATGGTAAAATCATATCCCATCCTGTTGGCTTATCTCCAACCTAATATCTTTCTAAGGCTTATCTGGTACAGGTAATGGCTGATACAACTCTGTATTTTGTTTCACTCATTTCGCCATCTGACATACTCTACAACTCTATACAAACTTCTTGACATCTTGCTATAACTATGGCCAATAATAATTCTCACTAACCAAAGCAAGGGTTTTATCACGATCAAAATATCCAGCCAATCCTCCGCTATGCTTCTCCTTGATGAGATTCTCCCTCATAGAACTTCTTGGAATGCACAACTAACTCCTTCTGAATAGCATATCATCCTGAATGATGAAATCTAGCCACTTCGTTATGTTTAGAGTAACAGGTTCTTTACAAGCTTTCCAAGCTTCACCAAAAGCAGAATCCTCTGGATACAAATCCTTGAGTTCTTTAAACCCAACCACCTCAATCTGCATCTCTGTCAACAATAGTTGCCTTCTGCTAAGCGCATCTACAACCCTGCTAGACTTTCCACTTCTGTGTTTCAAAATAAATGTATAACTCTACAAAAACTCAACCCATTTCAAATACCTTTGATTCAACTTTCCTTGACTATTCAAATATTGCAAAACTTGATGATCAGTATACAAAACAAACTTCTTAGGGAGCAGATAGTGTCTCCACTTCTTTAATGCCTAAATTATAGCATAAAATTTCTGATCATAAACAGAATATTTTCTCTTGGCATCATTTAACTTCTCACTAAAATAAACAACAGGTTTGCCTTCTTGGCTCATAACAGCTCCTATTGCAGTACCACTAGCATCACAATCTACTTGAAATGCCTTATTAAAATCTGGAAGTGCTAAAACAAGTTATTCTGTAACTTTCTATTTCAACAATTGAAAACTTTTTTCTTCCCCATTAGTCTACTTAAACTCTTTTCTATCCCCTCTCATTGTCTCAGTCAAGGGACCACAAATACTGCTAAAATTTTTGATAAACTTTTTGTAAAAACTAGCTAGACTATGAAAAGATCTTACCTCGGTAGCACTCCTTGGAATAGGCCATTCAATGATAGCATGTACCTTCTTTAGGTCCATTTTTAGACCTTCTATTGAAACTACAAATCTCAAATACACTAACTCTTTCTTCACAAAACTACACTTCTTCAAATTAATCAACAATTTCGCATCTCTCAGCTTCTGAAACACCATACGAATATGCATCATATGTTCAACCAATGTCTTGCTAAATATCAAAATATCATCTAGGTAAACAATGACAAACTTACTCAAAAAAAATTTCATAACCTTGTTCATGAGCCACATGAAAGTGCTCGGTGCATTGGTTAGCCCAAAAGGCATGACTAACCACTCTTACAGTCCTTCCTTTGTCTTAAAGGCAGTCTTCCATTCATCTCCTTCTCTGATCCAAATCTGGTGATATCCACTCTTTAGATCTATCTTTGAGAAATACATAGCTCTACTCAAACAGTCCATAATATCATCCATTCATGGCAATGAAAACCTATACTTGATTGTGATCTTGTTTATTGCTCTAGAATCTATACACATCCTCCATTCTCCATTCTTCTTTGGTCCTAATACTGCCGGTACATCACATGGACTCAAGCTCTCCTGAATCAATCCTTTTTGTAACAACTCATGTACTTGTCTGTTCAACTCTTCACTTTCTGCTAGTGTCATTCTGTGTGCTGCCTTGTTTGGCAAACTGGCTCCTGGAATCAAATCCATCTGATGACTGATCTTCCTTACCAGTGGTAATCTATCAGGTACATTATCAGATACAATATCCTAAAACTCATTAAATAAATCTGCAACCTCTACAGGTACATCCTCTACTTCCTCTTTACCATCTTTTAGAATTAAAGTAAAACACACATGCTCATGCCTCGTACCATCTAGAAATTTTCTTCCATCAACAAATGTTATTCTTGCATTACCACATACTTTTTCTTCAGTCTCCTTCAATGGCTTTAGCTTATGTTGCACTCCATCTTTTGTTAGAGAATAAGTATTCGCACGACCATCATATACAGCACATTTGTCAAACTATCACGGTCTACCCAACAACATATGACATGCATCCATAGATATGATATCACATAGTACCTCATCTTGGTACCTGCCGATCTTGAACTTTACCAGGCACTGTTCACTGACCATGACCTTGTGGTCATCCTGCACCCAGGCAATCCGATATGGATGTGGTTGTTTTTGTCTCTTGAGCTTCAACTTTGTCACCATCTCTTCTGACACCAAATTGTTAGTGCTTCCACCATCAATAATCACATCACAACATTTTCCCTCACACTTGCATCTAGTGCGAAACAGGCTCCTCCTTTGTTTGGGTTCATTCTCACCACTCAGCGGGACTCTTTTGTTAATCAATGTCTCTCCTCTTTCAGCATCTTTTGAATTTGATGATCTGGCATCTTCATCTACATGTGCAACTCTGGCCTAGCCTTCATTCCTCCTATCTGTCCTTCCTTGGCATTGAGGACATTCAAATGCCCTATGACCTTCTTCTCCATAGTAAAAATATGTTCCACAGAAGCCTCTTCTTCCTGAACCTTGTCCTCTTCCTCTTCCTCTTTGATCTCTATTGTTCTGATCTTGGAAATGATTGGAACTGTTTCCTCTCTGATTTTGACTGGTACTGGCCTCATCCTTCTTTTTTGAATCTTTATTTCGGCCTCCATATGACAGTCCACCAAATCGTCCACCACGACCTCTTCTATTTTGTCTGCTCTTGAACTTCTTGTTCATCTTTTCCTCTACTTTTAGGGAAAACTAGTATGCCTCTTTAATACTATTCATTTGAACCAGATTCAACTCCTCCTGAATGCTTGGCCTCAACCCATTAAGGTAACGGGCAAATTTTTCCTTATCCGCTTCTGCATGGCCTATTTTGATGAGGATTCGATAGAACTAGTATACTTCTAAACAGATCTTCCTGCTTGCTTCAAAGTTTACATCTTCTTTACTAGGTCAAGCTCATAATCAATAGGAATGAACTATCACTTTAATTTATCCACCATCCGATCCCATCTTGTGATTTTATCTTTCCCTCTTCTATTTTTCTCCAATTGAATCTCTTGCCACTAGATCTTCACATGACCTTTCAGTCTAGCCTTTGCGAATTTGACCCTATCAAGATCTTCAATATCTTCATACTCAAAATATTCTTCACATTCATTGATCCACTCGATCAATTCTTCTGGGTTAAGATTTCCTAAAAATGCAGGAACCTCGATCTTAGGTCTTTTTTCGATCTTAGAAATGGCCTGAAAAAGTCTTTCTTCTTCTCGATTCAAAATTTCACCTTCTTCTTCTTGATCATCATTTCCTTCTTCGGCTTCATCCTCACTTTCATCTTTGACATTAAGATTCATTCCTCTATGAATCTCTTCTTGCAATGCTCGCACTTGTCTCTGGAGTGCTCTAACCTCAGGTGTTACAACACTAGCTCTTCTGCCACGTTCCCTTCATGGAGGCATTTTCATCTGATACCACTTAATGAAGGATGCTCCCCTTAATACCACAAACACATAATAAAAATAGAGAAACAACAACAATATGCAAGAACAGAAAATTGGCTTCTTATTATCTCCACAAATATGGAATTACAAACTTTTAGAATTACAATATGCAAATCCACATGGGCATTCCCTTACAATATTCTATAGGAAAAAACTTCGAATCAATACCCAAATCTACTACCCAGAAATGCCCTAGACAACACTACAGACCTTCTTTATATAGGCATTTTCCACCGCCCCATAAGGTTCCAGAAATTTAGCCCTTAGGGCTGACCAAACTTAGAATTATTTTATTTTTTAATTTATTACATCAAATTTGGTTCAAAATAACTTTTGAAACCCAAACAAAAATTTTGAAGGAAAATTATTTTCCACCATTTCAGGTGGCCCGACTTCCAGAGACCATAAGTCATCACCAGTTGACCCGATTGACTATTATAACCCCATTTCGAAAAGGCCACAAAGCGCTCTACAGGATTTACTAGTGCAAGCGCCTTTCATCCAAATTTTCAACCTCATCCAAGGCCTCTAGAGCCTTCAAAACTGAGTTCAAAGTTTCTGTACCCCGCTGCCAATACTGAAAATCTTCAATATCTTCAAAACTAGACCTAATCTAGCCATGAAACTTTACTGGCAGGCTGATATGTCTGAGATGAACCTCCACATGTAAAATTAGAACATTCTGAGATCATATGACCAACTTACTAAAAATAGCAAGTTCCCATAAATAGCAGCTCTGCACAAGATAGCCCTTTATTGAATACAAAAATAGAAATATTTTTGGGTGATGCAAGATTGCTCTTACACCCAGGATGCTTCTACATCAATGACTCTACATACCCTACAGTGGGCATTGGTCAAATTACTATGTTCATTAACCTTAACTTGAACTCTAAAAATAAAATAATAAACCATTCAATTCATATTGTTTTAAGTTTAGTTTATTTTAGTATTTAGTTTTAGAGTTAGAGTTTTTTTAATTTCGAAGACCTCAAATTCTGATAAGTCAAGTATTTAGACAAAATGAAAGAGGATCATACAATTTCTTGATTGCATATAATTGGAAACATATATGTCACAATATCCATAAGAAGGGAAGTTTAATCAAAAGGATATTATTTTACATTCACTTGCCTAGGCTTGAGAAGCCTAAAGTAGAGAGGATTGTGATCACATCTTTTTAAGTATGAAACTAATCCAAAACTTTAATGATTAGAGATTGGCTATCTCATATATGTGCTCTTCCTTAGTTTATATCATTGCTAGAAAGGAATCTAATAGGCCAAGAGTAAAAACCCTAGGCTCTCCCACTCATGATGTACCTGTGTTTAAAATCTTATCATAATTATATCTAGAATATTTGAGAGGAAATGAAAATAATATTTATAATACTTTCCTTTCCTTTCTTATAAAATTATTTTCACTTGATTATGACCATGTGCCATCCAAAAATGTTATTACAAATGATCAACCCAATTCCTCTATGATTGGTTCCCCTCTATTGAAGAAGGTTGTGGAGAAGAAGAGATATGCATGTGCCAATTCTAGCTGTAGAAGTGGATATAGTAACCAAGCTTCTACATGACACACCCAAAACAAAAAAAAAAGTACAAAAGGATGTCACAGATGATTGCTAACCATATTTATGGCTACTATATTTTTGAGATTATTCACCCTTTTGGGGAAGAAAAACAAACACAAAGTCACAAAGTTCAATAATTCATTCTAAGAAGAGTTTATATGCATCCAACAACTCTTGAAGGTGGCATTTACCATGTAAATTCATCAGTGAGTATGCTATTAAAGCGGGTTAAAGATGAAAAAAATTAAAAAAGATTACAAAAGCAGGTGACTTCTTTGATTTATTTTGTTTAATCCATTTTAGAATCATATGATCAACTTGTTTTTCAAGTTCCAATAGTTCACATACAAAAAAGATTAGAACCCAAGAAATTGAAAGAGATCAAGAGAAGTCAACTTTTCACTAAAAGAGTCCACTCATGGATTAATAAGATGATGTTTGATAGGATAATCTTCATTGAACAGTGTGAAATTTTTTACACAAGTGTAGTAAAAAATGAAAGCTTGGAATAATAAGATACAAAACGTTTTGAGCTCGTATGACCAACTTACTGAAAATAGTAAGTTTCAATAAATAGCATCTCTACAAAGGATAGCCCTTATTGAAAAGAAACCAGATATATTTTTGGGTGATGCAAGATTTCCCTTACACCTAGGATGCTCCTGTATCAGTTAGAGGGTTTAGATTAGAATATTAGTAAGAAAAAGTCAATGATCAATATCACTAAATGCTCAAATTTTAAATTATTGGCTTCCATCCTTTACAAATATAGAAACTACAAGGCAATCACATGTAGCACAAGAACCTGAGGGAGAAAAAGCAATGTAGGAGGCACCAAGAGATGAGCAAAGAGTTGAAGATGAGGAGGTGATCCTCCCAAATTAACCTTTCTTTAATGATATTTCATAATCTTTGTTTATGTTAAAACTAAAAACTATTGGCTCTAGCAGACCACTTCTATTTTATTTTTAATTGATTTTTAAGTATCTATTTAAAATGGTTATCTTTAAGAGACTATTATTTAAAAGAAAGTTACTTGGATTAGACTAAATATTTGGAATGAATTCTTATAATAAGAATTTTTTATGCTTTAATGTTTCATAGATATCAATAGAATTTATTTGAATAGATTTTTAGGAATCTTAAGCCCTATGTTATGGTGAATAAATGACTTTCTATTCTTATGTTGAATATATCCTGATTGGATAACTTTATCTGATATCAATTAGATTATCTAAAAACTATTTATGCACATTGTTGGAGATAATTTTTCTTTAAACAAGTATTTGAAGTGATATCTACTTAATGCTACAAATTTTATTGGTGTTGTGTAGAATATTTATATTCTATTCTAATATAATTTATCTTTCATTCTTACCTTTTTAAAGTTGGTTGGTTAAAAGCTCCAACTTATTTGTTGTGTGGTTAAAACCATACATGGTTTTCATTCATTAAATATTATTTCAAGGTAGTTGTGCTTTGCAATTTATCCAAAAGGTTAGTGTAAAATATCATTATATTTGACCCAAGTGGTACTTTCAGTTGTCCTAGAATTAAGTAACAAATCTATAAAATAATAAAGTCTAATCATTTATTCAAATATTCCTATTTGTTTTGAACTCTAATTGTTCAAGTTTTGGAATTCGGTCAACAAGTTAATGATTTTTTAAAGCTACTCTCCTTGTTTCATAATTTTAAACAATACCCAATCATCTAACTACCTTTATATTATATTTTGTGGTTATCAATTTTGTGTAGTATTCAAGTCCTTGTAATCAATCAGTTGGGGATATAGGAACATGTTGTAAGGCCCACCCCGTTTCCACCTTTTCCTTGATAGTTTGATGTCGGAGGATTAAGGGGTGTTGTAGTATCTGGATGATTGGTAAATCCCTAACGGAATTGTACCTCAGAATAGACCTATATATTATACCTTCATATTAGGACCTATCAACTAAGTGTCGCTATGACAGAGGTGATATCTCTAGGTTATTAATTGTGAAAGTGAATCTTGGATGCAGTATGTTACCCTACGAATCATAGATCCAGCTAGACTATTAAGGTTCCATTGAGTACTTTTGTTGAAAGGATTTGATTCGAGAAGTCGAGATGTAAATGCCAAATTAGTTATGTGTTAAGTCTTAAGTTTATCTTGGATTTAATTAATAGTGATGTGATGATTCTAGTAACTCCTACGAGGAGGATGAGTAATGTTTTGATGATGTATCATATGATTATACCATAGTGATGTTTTGGTGATATTATTAGAACCCTGAACAAGGAATTGTTAGATCCTAGACTAATAGGATTATTCTGCATTTTGTTTTCCTAGATTAGGAAATTTAATCATACTTGTGATAAGAATTTTATAGGACTCGACTGTTATGGTTACCCCTTACCGATGTTCAACCATCGATTTATCTTAAATATTATGCTAAGGAAAATTGAGATACTTGGACTCATTCAATTTACTGTTATGTTATGATGGACATGTTAGACTATACATTTTGTTGACTTTGTATGTGGATCCATGATTAGTGGATTTGGATTTGATCATGTTAGACTTTATTATTATCTTCATGTTTTGAGAAACTGAAGATTATCTTATGATGATGATAGATTATGGATGATCTTGATTTCAATCGAACTATGAATTGAATTATGCAAATTAAATTATGAATTATATATGCAATTGAAGTATGAATTGAGTTATGCAAATTGAATTTATTTGATGTGATTATTGAATCCTATATGATTACATGCAGACAATTGAATTATGACATTTCATTCTATGTGATTGAATGTTCAAGTTGAATTGTGTAAGATCATTATTTGTTGTGTGATTTCATGTATGCAATTGAGTTATGAATAATGTGTGGATATTACATCTTATATGTTTATATGTGATGGTTTTCTTCCTTGAATTACTGATGCTGCATTAAGGTTTTGCAGGTGGAAGGAGCATGGAAATATTCGGGGAAACCACATTGAATGCTTGTGCTATCAGTAAAGCCAAGGCCCCGTCTAATGAAGAGACCAAGGCCTCATTGTGAAGTGTTTTATTTTGTAACCGTAATGTGAATGTATGTGTAGGGTTGTTAAGTGTTGTAATATGTTGGACATACCTTAATTGTGATGTTAATTATGTGAGTGTCACTTGACACTAGAGTTATTTGTTAACTAAGGTATGTCATGTGATTCGAGTGCGAGAGCAAGTCCTAGAAGCTTCCTCGAGGGGGTATTCTAAGTGCATCCTCTTGTCTTAGGACCCCTAAGTGAAGTCATACCTTACATTTTCGTGCATAAACTGAACCATGGTTTTTGGAGGGTTAAATGGGACCCTGGGGGTAGTTTCATGCATTTTTAGGTAGCCCATTCCTTGTACCCATAGGTTAGGGGTAATTTTAGCATGGGAGAAGCCATATTTTGACCTTTTGTCCCCTCCAATAGTGCCCATTTAATCTTGAACGAAATTGCAACTTGCATCATGGACCCAGAAGTACTTCCTAGGACCATCTTAATGAGGGTTGTGGAGAGTTGGTTTGGGGTCCCTTTTTAGTAGAACTTTTAGAGGGGTTTGGGTTGTTCACCCACTCTCTACCTTTAGAGACCACAAAAACTTGGAGAAGGAGAAAACTAGGGATAGAAGAAGGAGAAGGCTCAAAACTTCATCATTTTGCATTGGATCATAGGTTGGAGGATCTTGCCCTTCATTTCTCTCATTTTTGTTGTAGTAGTTGTATGTGTTGTGTATTTGTTCTTTGGCTCCCCATGGTTGGTCATGGAGGAGGCTTGCAATTCCTAATTGTTGTGTTTTAGCTCCCCATGGTTGGTCATGGTGAGAGCAAGCATGTATTGTGTTTTTCTTGTAATTGGATTTGGGGTTGTTTTACTCTTGGATTAACTCACCCATGGGAGGGAAGAGCAACCAAGAGGGGGTGTGGGAAATGGAGGCAACTCCATGTGTAGAGTCTCCTCCATGTGTGGGGAAGGATGAAGCTTGGGTGAGTGATTTTCCCCAAGTAACCTTGCATATAGCCCATGAGGCATTGGGGGTATAAGGAGGGAAGATTGGCCATGTGAGCCTTGTTATGATAATGTGCTTAATTGGGTCCATGTGTGGCCTTGTTTTGATATTGAGCATATTTGAGTCCATGTGTGGCCTTGTTTTCATGCAATGGTTGTCTCCATGGGTTGTCCACCCACACCCCACAAAAGGAATTCTTGGGATTTCTTAGTTTCACCCTCGAGGGAATTTGGGTTTGCAATTTATGTTATCTTGTGAGTGTTTGGTGTTTGAGTGGTGTGTATCCCATTCGGTGTGGTTTCCCCAAGCTCGGGGGTGGCCTCATGAGAGGCCTAGGATGGGAGGTGAGCATCCCATGGCCTTCCTTCTTTGCCTTGTTTCTTGCAGATTTTTGGAAGCCTTGAAGACTCATTGTTGGAGCAATGTTCTTGTGGATATGTGAAGAAATCTTCTTGGTGTTGAAGCATCTTTTGTATTGTGAATAAAATCTCGTAGGGATATCTTGTGATATCCATGAGATCTTTGTAATTTGAAATGGAGTATCACTCTCCAACTCTTATATTGTATCAGGGATTATTGTGAAAGGTTGTGAGTATTTGTTGTAAATCTTGTGATAGTTTTAATTATGATATAGTAAAATCATGTTTTATGGTTACAAAGATTAATGAATAAAGTTGATTTCAATGAGTACATTGTAAGTTTTTCAAAGCATTGAGTAGTGATAGTAAATGTGGTTACTTGAAGTTTCTCTTTGAGATAGTAATGAGAAAATGAATTGTTATTCAAAAAAAAGTTATCAATACATTATAGTTATTGTATTGAGATCATTGTATTTATATGTTAATTGATTTGAAAACAAAGATTAAATGGCTATCCATTCTCTATCCTTGCAAACTTCAAAAGGATAGCCTGATATTGCATTGTTAAAGAAGCTATCAATTAGTTGTGTTTATTGATCTATTCTTAACATTAAATCCTTTTCCATTATAGACTATGTTATAATTAGATATAATGCTATGCCAACTTTAGCACATTTTATGTACCTAAACCAAGCAAGTATAAAATTATACCATGTAAAATCGAGAGAAAAATAAATTATCACATACAAATTTAAATGAAAGGACAATTGAAGACCTACAATCTCTGGAATTTGTATGGGAAAATTTCCCATACAAATTCCTTGCCACAGTCAATATTAAAACATTATATTTTTTTTTTCCACTTGTATTCAAACTCATATAAAATAATAACAATAAATACTTTGCCCCACACCTTCATTAATCTCCCAAAAAGTGGCACAGGAAAAAAAAAAAGGAGTTCTGTCTTAGCATTAAATTGCTTGAGTTTTATTGGCCAATGCCCATTTCATCATGAGTACTTTGTTGCTATTTTATTGGTTGATGACCTTTCCTTGACCACACGTGGCCATCAATAAATTAAGGCCTGCAATGTTATTAATGCATTAACTATCCTATGTCTGGTTGTATCTTTTAATTTTAATTGTTTTATTGCCTTCCTATCCCCCTTACGTGAGTACTTGGATTGCTTGGTATTTACTCCAAGACCTTATGGTCTTGTCTCCTCTCTTTTTCCTAGAAAATCTCATGGCTGACTTGGTAATAAATTGCATTTGAAAACCAGCAAATTATACTCCATCATCTCCCAACGTAAATCTAGGAGCTCCTTGTATGATGAGAAAGGTGGATCCCACCTTGCTTGGTGCATGTGATGTCTCCTTTGGAAACTCACGTAGGCTTGAGGCTTAGGAATATTGCATTTCCTTTAAATTTATTTTGAGACCTTTGATAAAGTTTTGACCTTGGTCATGTCACCCCACTTGGCAAGTGGCCTAGGGAATAAGGATGACATGATAGGTGATAGATGTAAGTGTTATAAGTAGGGTAGTTGTATAGATAGAGTAGGTATTTAGGTAGGAGGTTTAGATTTATTAGTAGTTTAGTAATATTGTTAAGATAGTTTAGGGTGTTGTAAGTAAGTGTAAATAATTTAATTTAAGATGCTTGCCAATGTTAGTTAATAATAGTATTTTTTTTGTTATTAAATAAAATAAGTAATCCTTATTAATTGATTTTTGGTTGATTTAATATTAGTTATTGTTTCATATTTAATAATTTATAGTTAATATTAATTATTGAATGATATTTACTAAATTATCATTAATATTAATTAATGAATAATATTTAATAATTTATAATTATTATTATCTAATAATTGGGTTATCTAATACAATTATAGTTTAGTAAATTAATTTATAGTGATTATTCAATTGTGATTTTAGGGTAATCACTATTTAGGTTTCCTATTAGATATCTTTATGCTCTAATAAATGTATTAAGTTGGTAACTAATATAATTAGTGCCACTTAATACTTTATTATATACTAACTGTTATAACGATGTTTACGTGTATTGTTTATCAAACACAATAATAATTAGTACAAATCAACTTTGTAAAAGAAGAATATGTATATTCATTATGTGGACATTTAATGTTATAATGGGGCAGCGTTATGCTTCTTATGGATGAGCAAAATGGGCTAATCTTTAAAATAAAATGTAACCTAAATTCTCGAACTTTGAATTGGTCTAGCCGATATGTTGGTTATTAAATATTCATTTGTTATAGTCACACGACAATTTATATGTTGAATCCTATGACCCAACATAGTATAACTTTGCCTTTAGTCTCATTCGTTCGATAACAATTTAGTTGAAATTAAATGAGGTACTCTCATAAACAACCTTTAACTGTTAAACTTAAACTTATTTATCACCGTTTAAAAAAAATTTTGTTGGTTGTGTTTTGACCCGAAATTTTGGGCATTACACATGTGCACCCTTAACTTTAAATTTTTAAGGAGTTGAGAAATCATCAACCACATGACTTTATGGAGTTTTGTATTGTTCAAGACATGCTCTTTTTAAAGAATTGGGAAATAATACTCATTAATTTTGGCCTTCATGGGAGAAAGAATGCAAATGTACTTCCATAATGTTTTAAGAGGAATGATATCACTCCTTGCCACCAAAAAATGATTTGCTTCCTGACTTGTGATTTGTCTCAATCCTCACAATTGATGAATATCATTTATCATTATTGACATTGATTGTACATGACTAAAGTTTGTCTTTTATTATATCTCTCTCAAGAAGTTGTGTATACTTTAATTTTTTAAGAATGTCTCCATTTTGGATATGACTATTGTTGATTGGCATGATTCTACATTTTCAAGCATGATTTTTATCATTTACACTTTTCAAAAAATTGAGACAATCAAATTAGACTCTATTTAGGAGGCTATGTGCAGGATAATGGTATACCAAACTATGGCCTTAAGTGGCAATGAAAAATCAGAAAATTGGGGTTAGTCAACTTGATGTAAAAGGTTGAACATCTTATAAACCTTATGTTGAAAAGTTGTAAGAGTAGAATCTATAGGAAATTGAATGTGGTTTCTAAACTACTAGCCCTTGTTTGAAATTTTTTTTGTCTAATTGTTCAAAATTTTAGATTTCAATGCAATACTACAAAGATTTTAGGGAAAAGATAAAGAGTACGTGTATATCTCACCATCTCAATCACAATCAAATGATGATATATTTTCCCAAGATTCTAGATATAAGTAGTAGACTCATGCCCGGATGTGATGCATATTTTTTTGTAATTTTTGGTCAAATAAATAATTAATTATGAATTTTCTGCTACACATTTTTTAAAATAAAAAAACCCTCGTGTCGGACCACCTTAACTAATTCAAAAAAAAATTTCTTATAGTAGCCGAAGCATAGAATGTGACGCATGTTTCAGATTTCAAGAAGGTTAAACAGTTTGAAAGTTATAGTTATTTTTCAATCTGTATGTCAATTGTGACTTTAAAGATAATTCAATTGAAAAATAAGCAATAATTACTTACAAAACTCAAAATTTGACAGTAGTTATATCGATGGAAAGCTGATAATGGCTTTAAGAAACCCTTTTCGTTTCATCAATTTTGGGTGAAAAAATAGTCATCAACTACATGGTTGAAGTCTCGGTATCAAGAACTATCTCCTAAAACATGCCTAAAGGGTTGACCACCCACGTTTGGTAATGCCGAAGCAAATACCAAGCCCAATCGGATATCCAATAAAATTGAATATCCGATAATATCAAATATCCGAAAAATCCCACCTATTTTGAAATTTTAAATTTGAATTGCCCCACTTTTCCCAAATTAAAATTTGATAATAAATGTATTTTATTCATAGCAATATTAATTGTGTTATACTAAGTTGTATTCTTTTTATGTTAATATTAATTCAAGTTTCATATTAAATTATATTTTTGTTATGTTAATATTAATTTCATTTTAAATATTAATATTAAATAATAATAGCATAGCATTAATATTATAATATAAATTTTTATATTAGTATGTATTATATTATTTGATATACAA
This sequence comes from Chamaecyparis obtusa, assembly GCA_027943335.1. NCBI lineage: Eukaryota > Viridiplantae > Streptophyta > Pinopsida > Cupressales > Cupressaceae > Chamaecyparis > Chamaecyparis obtusa. The sequence goes on from BSBK01003268.1 coordinate 489,812, forward strand.
AATGATTTCAAAAAAATACCTGCATAGTTGATTTGAGGACAGACAATTTCAGCCCAAATCCTCTTGAAAGTATCTAGCACAGGATTTTTGTACAGACTCCTCGTAATTTTGGCAGTAAGTAGCTCATGTCAATGGACTTCCCCTCGATTGAATATAATCAATTGATTTTTTAACTCTCGAAAAGAAATTTCACATAGATGCAGAACCATTGTACGCTCATCATCTATTCTAGAAACTAACAATGGCATAAAAATTAATGTAAGAACATTTAAGGTACATTGTCCACAAAAAGGTATATGAAACCTTTAAATATAAATTAAAAAGTGGAGGTGAAGGCTCTAGATCAGAGAGAGAGAGAGAGAGAGAAACATCTGGTTCATCTACTTGACTGGGGCATATTATATTTGTTAGTGGAGGAGATACACCCATTGGATAATGCTATGGTCACTGGAATTTCCATTTCTCTTCAATTGGGATACTCTTTCCAATATTGCATCTACCCTTTTACCAATTTGGGAAATCAATGGGTCTAATTGTGAACCTCGAAGGAGTTGGTCATGTAAACAAGAACCTTGAGATGAATCAAGAACTTTTCTATGAAACAGATCAGTACCTTGAGAAGCTCTCCACTTGTCAACTGAATTAAAACCTTGCACCATAGATGGCTGCCCTTTGTTGTAAAATGGGGAGTGAGACTACCTTGCCAAAGGTGGCAATGAACTTACATTTGAGGGATAATGTCCAACATGAGTAACCTGGTTTGCCAAGTCCCATAAATGTAAAGCCATTGACGAATAGGCATTTCTAAAAGAAATATTTATGGTGCTAGAATGAAGTGCATGAACAATTTCTTTGCCTGCTAATGAACCAATTCGAGGCTTCATTTCACATTGCTCTATGGATAATTCCACAACACTTGTTACTTCTCTATCTCAATTTTTTGTGTCAGTGTACATGTGCACTAAAGAGCTTCTATCACTACTTGAGCTACTAGCAGATGATGCGTACTCATCATCATCATCTGACATAGGCTCACACACATATCTTACTTCTTTCCTTTGCCACTTTTCCCTTCCTAGCTCTTCCATAGGGGTCATGGAAACTTCCTAGGGGTCCTAGTATGTCTTATCACATCTTAGGACCCCTAGGAAGTCCTCATGACCCCTATGGACACATTTGAATACTCAAGTGTGTCCTAAGGGGTCTTACGACCCCTTCTAAAACACTTGATGATTCAAATGTGTCAAAAGGGGTCATGGGGACTTCTTAGGGGCCCTAGAATGTCTTATCATGAGTTAGGACCCCTAGGAAGTCCTCATCAACCCTATGGACAGATTGGAATGCTCAAATATGTCATAAGGGGTCCTACGACCCCTTCAGACACACTTGAGCTTTCAAATGTGTCAAAAGGGGTCATGGGGACTTCCTAGGGGTCCTAGTACACCTTATCATGCATTAGGACCCCTAGGAAGTCCCCATAACCCCTATGGATACATTGGAATGCTCAAGGGTCTCCTAAGGGGTCATGGGGACCCCTTCCAACACACTTGATAATTCAAATGTGTCAAAAGGGGTTATGGGGACTACCTAGGGGCCCTAGTATGGCTTATCACACGTTAGGGCCCCTAGGAAGTCCCCATGACCCCAATGGACACAATGGAATGCTCAATTGTGTCTTAAGGGGTCCTACAACCCTTTCAAACACACTTGAGCATTCAAATGTGTTAAAAGGGGTCATAAAAACTTCCTAGGGGCCCTAGTACACCATATCACATGTTAGGACCCCTAGGAAGTCCCTGTGACCCCTATAGACACATTGGAATGCTCAAATGTGTCTTAAGGGGTCCTATGACCCCTTTCAGACACATTTGAGAATTTTAGGGGTCCTAGTATGCCTTATCACACGTTACCACTCCTAGGAAGTCCTCATGATCCCTATGGAAACATTTGAATGCTCAAGTGTGTCCTAAGGGGTTCTAGGACCCCTTTCAACACACTTGATCATAAAAATGTGTCAAAAGGGGTCATGGGGACATTCTAGGGCCCCTAGTATGCCTTTCATACGTTAGGAACCCTAGGAAGTCCCCATGACCCCTACGAACACATTAGAATGCTCAAGTGTGTCCCAAGGGGTCCTATGACCCCTTAGGACACACTTGATCATTCAAATGTGTCAAAAGGGGTCATGGGGACTTCTTAGGGATCCTAGTATGCCTAATTACATGTTAGGACCCCTAGGAAGTTCCCATGACCCCTATGGACACATTGGATTTCTCAAGTGTGTCCCAATGGGTCCTACGAACCCTTCCAACACACTTGATCATACAAATGTGTCAAAAGGGGTCATGGGAACTTCCAAGGGGTCCTAGTACAACATATCACATGTTAGGACCCCTAGGAAGTTCTCATGACCCCTATGGACACATTGGAATGCTCAAATGTGTCATAAGGGGTCTTGTGACCCCTTTAGACACACTTCAACATTCAAATGTGTCAAAAGGGGTCATGGGGACTTCCTAGGGGTCCTAGTATGTCTTACCATGCATTAGGGCCCCTAGGAAGTCCCTATGACCCCTATGGACACATTAGAATGCTCAAGTGTGTCCTAACTGGTCCTACGAACCCTTTCAACACACTTGATCATTCAAAAGTGTGAAAAGGGGTAATGGGGACTTCCTAGGGGCCCTAGTATGCTTTGTCATGTGTTAGGGCCCCTAAGAAGTTCCCATGACCCCTATGGACACATTGGAATGCTCAAGTGTGTCCTAAGGGGTCCTATGAACCCTTCCGATACACTTAATCATTCAAATATGTCAAAATGGGTCATAGGGACTTCCTAGGGGCCCTATTACACCATATCACATGTTAGGACCCCTCGAAAGTCCTCATGAACCCTATGGACATAGTTGAATGCTCAAGTGTGTCCTAAGGGGTCCTACAACCCCTTCAAACACACTTGAGCATTCAAATTTGTCAAAATGAGTCATGGAGACTTCCTAGGGGTCCTAGTACACATTATCATGTGTTAGGACCCCTAGAAAGTCCTCATGACCCCTATGGACACATTGGAATGCTCAAGTGTGTCCTAAGGGGTCCTACAAACCCTTCAAATAGAGTTGAGCATTCAAATGTGTAAAAAGGGGTCATGGGGAATTCCTAGGGGTCATAGTACACCTTATCACATGTTAGGACCCCTAGAAAATCCTCATGACAACTATGGACACATTGGAATACTCAAGTGTGTCCTGAGGGGTCCTACGACCCTGACAGACATAGTTGATTATTCAAATGTGTCAAAAAGGGTAATGGGGACTTCCTAGGGGGCCGAGTATGTCATATCACATGTTAGGACCCCTAGGAGGTCCTCATGACTCCTATGGACACATTTGAATCCTCAAATGTGTCCTAAGGGGTCCTAGGACCCCTTTGGACACACTTGAGCATTCAACTATGTGAAAAGCGGTCATGAGGACTTCCTAGGGCTCTTAGTATGCCTTATCATGCATTAGGTTTTCTAGAACGTCCCCATGACCCCTATGGACACATTGAAATTCTCAAGTGTGTCCTAAGGGGTCCTACAACCCTTTTCGACAAACTTTATCATTCAAATGTGTCAAAAGGGGTCATGGGGACTTCCTAGGTGTCCTAGTACACCATATCATGTGTTAGGACCCCTAGGAAGTCCTTATCACCCCTATGGACACATTGGAATCCTCAAATGTGTCATAAGGGGTCCTACAACCCCTTTGGACACACTTGAGCATTCAAACTTGTCAAAAGGGGTCATGGGTACTTCCTAGGCATCCTAGTACACCTTATCATGACTTAGGGACCCTAAGAATTCCCCATGACCCTTATGGACACCTTGGAATGCTCAAGCATGTCCTAAGGGGACATGGAGACCCCTTCTGACACACTTGATCATTTGAATTTGTCAAAAGGTGTCATGGAGACTTCCTAAGAAATCTAGTATGACTTATCACGTATTAGGGTCCCTAAGAATTCCCCATGACCCCTATGGACACATTGGAATGCTCAAGTGTGTCCTAAGGGTCCTACAACCCCTTCCAACACACTTGATCATTCAAATGTGTCAAAATGGGTCATGGGGACTTCGTAGGGGCCCTAGTACACCATATCGTATGTTAGGACCCCTAGGAAGTCCTCATGACCCATACGAACACATTAGAATGGTCAAGTGTGTCCTAACAGGTCCTACAACTCCTTTGTGCACACTTGAGCATTCAAACATGTCAAAAAAGGTTATGGGGACTTCCTACAGTCTTAGTACAACTTATCACACATTGGGATCCCTAGAAAGTCCCCATGACCCCTATGGATACAATTGAATGCTCAAGTGTGTCCTAAGGTGTTCTACGACCCCTTCCGACACACTTGATCATTCAAATGTGTGAAAAGGGGTAATGGGGATTTCCTAGGTGCCCTAGTATGCCATATCACACGTTAGGACTCCTAAGAAGTCCTCATGACGCATATGGAGATATTAGAATGCTCAAGTGTGTCCTAAGGGGTCCTACAACCCCTTCGAACACACTTGAGCATTCAAATGTGTCAAAAAAGGTCATGGGGACTTCCTAAGGGTCCTAGTAAACCTTATCACGTGTTAGGAACCCTAGCAAGTGCTGATGACCCCTGTGGACACATTGGAAAGCTCAAATGTGTCTTAAGGGGTCCTATGACCCCTTTGGACACACTTAAGCATTCAAATGTGTCAAAAGGGGTCATGGGGACTTCCTAGGGGTCCTTGTACACCTTATCATCTGTTAGGATCCCTAAGAAGTCCAAATGACCCCTATGGACACATTTGAATGCTCAGATGTGTCTTAAGGGGTCCTATGACCCCTTCGGACACACTTGAGCATTCAAATGTCTCAAAAGAGGTCATGGGGACTTCCTAGGGGCCCTAGTATGCCTTATCATGTGTTACGACCCCTAAGAAGTCATCATGACCCCTATGGACACATTGGAATTCTCAAGAATGTCTTAAGGGGTCCTACAACCACATACAACACACTTGATCATTGAAATGTGTCAAAAGGGGCCATGAGGACATCCTAGGGGCCCTATTATGCCATATCATGCGTTAGGACCCCTAGGAAGTCTTCATGACCCCTATGGACACATTGAAATGCTCAAGTGTGTCCTAAGGGGTCCTACGACCCTTTCAAAAATACTTGAGCATTCAAATGTGTCAAAAGGGGTCATGGGGACTTCCTAGGGGTCCTATTACACCTTATTACATGTTGGGACCCCTTAGAATTCATCGCGATCCCTATAGACACATTTGAATGCTCAAGTGTGTCCTAATGGGTCCTACAACCCCTTCCGACACACTTGATTATTCAAATGTGTCAAAAGGGGTCATGAGGACTTCCTAGGGACCCTAGTATAGCTTGTCACATGTTATGGCCCCTAGGAAGTGCCCATGACCCCTATAGATGCATCTCAATTCTCAAGTGTGTCCTAAGGGGTCCTACAACCCCTTCCGACACACTTGATCATTCAAATGTGTCAAAAGGGGTCATGGGGACTTCCTAGGGGCCATAGTATGTCATATCATGTGTTATGACCCCTAGGAAGTCCTCATGACCTCTATGGACACATTGGAATGCTCAAGTGTGTCCTAAGGGGTCCTACGATCTGCTCTAACACACTTGAGCATTCAAATGTGTTAAGCGGGGTCATGGGGACTTCCTAGGGGTCCTAGTACATGTTATCATGTGTTAGGACCCCTATGGATACATTTGAATGCTCAAGTGCATCCTAAGGGCTCCTAAGTCCCCTTCTAACATACTTCATCATTCAAGTGTGTCAAAAAGGGTCATGGTGACTTCTTAGGGGCCTTGTATGCCATATCACATGTTAGGACCACTAGGAAGTCCCCATGACCCCTTTTGATGCATTTGAATGGTCAAGTGTGTCCAAAGGGATTGTAGAATGCTTAATTGTGTCTGAAGGGGTCCTACAACCCCTTCAGACATACTTGAGCATTCAAATGTGTCAAAAGTTGTCAAGGGTACTTCCTAAGTGTCCTAGTAGGTCATATCACATGTTAGGACCCCTAGGAAGTCCTCATGACTCCTATGGACACATTTGAATCCTCAAATGTGTCCTAAGGGGTCCTAGGACCCCTTTGGACACACTTGAGCATTCAACTATGTCAAAAGTGGTCATGAGGACTTCCTAGGGCTCTTAGTATGCCTTATCATGCGTTAGGTTTGCTAGGAAGTCCCCATGACCCCTATGGACACATTACAATGCTCAAGTGTGTCCTAAGGGGTCCTACGACCCCTTCCAACACATTTGATCATTCAAATGTGTCAAAATAGGTCATGGGGACTTCCTAGGGGTCCTATTATGCCATATCATAGGTTAGGACCCCTAGGAAGTCCACATCACCCCTATGGACACATTGCAATATGCAAATGTGTCATAATAGGTCCTATGACCCCTTTAGACACATTTGAGCATTCAACTATGTCAAAAGGGGTCATGGGGACTTGCTAGGTGTCCTAGTATGCCTTATCACATGTTAGGGCCCCTAGGAAGTCCCCATGACCCATATGGACACATTGGAATGCTCAAGTGTGCCCTAAGGGGTCATAGGGACCTGTTTCAACACACTTGATCATTCAAATGTGTCAAAAGGGGTCATGGGGACTTCCTAAGGGTCCTAGTATACCTTTTCAGGTGTTAGGGCCCTTAACGAAGTCCTCATGACCCCTATGGACACATTGGAATTATCATGTGTGTCCTAAGGAGTCATGGGGACATCCTAGGGGCGCTAGGATGCCTTATCATGTGTTACGGCCCCTAGGAAGTCCCCATGACCCATATGGACATATTTGAATGCTTAAGTGTTTCCTAAGGGGTCCTATGACACCTTTTGATACACTTGATCATTCAAATGTGTCAAAATGGGTCATGTGCACTTCCTAGGGGCCCTAGTATGTCATATCATGTGTTAACACCCCTAGGAAATCCTCTTGACCACTATGGACATATTGGAATGCCCAAGTGTGTCCTAAAGGGTCCTACAACATGTTTGGACACACTTGAGCATTGAACTATGTCAAAAGGGGTCATGGTTACTTCATAGAGGTCCTAGTACACCTTATCACACATTAGGGCCCCTAGGAAGTCCCCATGATCCCTATAGACACATTTGAATTCTCAAGTATTTCCTAAGGTGTCCTATGACCTATTTCAATACACTTGATCATTCCAATTTGTCAAAATGGTTCATGGGGACTTCCTAAGGGCCCTCGTATGCCTTATCACACTTTTGGGCCCCTTGGAAGTCCCCATGAGCCCTATGGACACATTTGAATGCTCAAGTGTGTCATAAGGGGTCCTATGACCCCTTCTGACACACTTGATGATTAAAATGTGTTAAAAGGAGTTATGGGGACTTACTAGTGGCCCTAGTACACCATAACATGCATTAGCACCCCTAGGAAGTTCTCATGACCCCTATGAACACATTAGAATACAATAGTGTGTCCTAAGGGGTCTTACAACTCCTTTAGACACACTTGTTCATTCAAATGTCTCAAAAAGGGTCATGGGGACTTCTTAGGGGCCCTTGTATGCCATATAACATGTTAGGACCCCTAAGAAGTCCTCATGACCCCTATGGACACATTTGAAATCTCAAGTGTGTCCTAAGGGGTCCTACGACACCTTCAGACACACTTGAGCATTCAAATGTGCAAAAGGGGTCATGGGGACTTCCTAGGGTTCCTAGTACACCTTATCACATGTTAGGACCCCTTGGAATTCCTCATAACACCTATGGACACATTGAAATTCTCAAATGTGTCTTAAGTGGTCCTACAACCCTTTCAAAGACACTTCAGCATTCAAATTTCTCAAAAGGGGTCATGGGGACTTCCTAGGGGTCCTATTATGCCTTATCACACGTTAGGATCCCTAGGAAGTCCCCATGACCCCTATGGACATATTGGAATGCCCAAGTGTGTCTTAAGGGGTCCTAAGACCCCTTCTGACACACTTGATCATTCAAATGTCTCAAAAGGAGTCATGAGGACTTTCCAGGGGCCCTAATACTTCTTATCACATGTTAGGACCCCTAGGAAGTCCTCATGACCCCTATGGACACATTGGAATGCTCAAGTGTGTCCTAAAGGGTCCTACAACCCCTTCACACACACTTGTTCATTCAAATGTGACAAAAAGATTCATGGGGACTTCTTAGGGGCCCTAGTATGCCATATCACATGTTAGGACCCCTAAGAAGTCCTCATGACCCCTATGGACACATTGGAAATCTCAAGTGTGTCCTAAGGGGTCCTACGACACCTTCAAACACACTTGAGCATTCAGATGTGTCAAAAGGGGTCACAGGGACTTCCTAGAGTTCCTAGTACACCTTATCACGCGTTAGGACCCCTAGGAAGTCCTCATGACACCTATGGACACATTGGAATGCTCAAATTTGTCTTAAGGTGTCCTACAACCCCTTCGAACACACTTGGGCATTCAAATTTCTCAAAAGGGGTCGGGGGGACTTCCTAGGGGTCCTAGTATGCCTTGTCATGCATTAGGATCCCTACGAAGTCCCCATGACCCCTATGGACACATTGGAATGCCCAAGTGTGTCATAAGGGGTCCTAAGACCCCTTCTAACACACTTGATCATTCAAATGTGTCAAAAGGGGTCATGAGGACTTCCCAAGGGCCCTAATACTTGTTATCACATGCTAGGACCCCTAGGAAATCCTCATGACCCCTATGGACACATTTGAATGCTCAGATGTGTCTTAAGGGGTCCTACAACCCCTTTGAACACACTTGAACATTCAAATGTGTTGAAAGGGGTCATGGGGACTTCCTAGGGGTCCTAGTATGCCTTATCACTTGTTACAACCCCTAGGAAGTCCTCATGACCCCCGTGGACACATTGGAATGCCCAAGTATGTTCGAAGGGGTTCTACAACCCCTTGTGACACACTTGATCATTCAAATGTTTCAAAAAGGGTCATAAGGACTTCCTAGGGGCCCTAGTACACCTTATCATGCATTAGGACACCAAGGAAGTCCCCATGACCCCTATGGACAATTTGAATGCTCTAGTGTGTTCTACAGGGTCCTACAACCCCTTTCAACACACTTGATCATTCAAATGTGTCAAAAGGGGTCATGGGGACTTCCTAGGGGCCCTAGTACACCATATCACACGTTAGGACCCGTAGGAAGTACTCAATGTTAGCACTTGAAAGAATTTTTATGGTTTTCTATCTTTTATCTAGTCTTTCCCTACAAAATTTCATGGCCCTAGCATGTTTCTTCTGGTCCTTGTGATTTTTATGTCCCTGGCTTTGAAACCCTAAGCAAAATTCAAAAACTAGTCATTGGTAAGAAATGCCCTGGCCTTGTTCTAATTCTTCATTACCTTTTCAGGCCACTTAAGTCTTGTTAAATGCATGTGTGCATTTATTTTCCTTGTTGGTCACGTATTCATTTAATCCTCAAATGGTTTGTCTTTTATTTCAATGAACTAGAGATTACCTATTTGTCGCTAGTTCTCTAGGTTTCCTGGTAGTTTATCTTTCCTCTTGGTGATTGGGCGAACACTGTGTTCGCATATTCTCTTATTTCTGGGTGATTATCTCTTAATTGTTTGTGACTTGGCATGGTGGCTTCCTTCTCTTTAGTCATGTGTTCACGTGGTATCCAGGCCCAGCTTTTCTGACAACATCTTGATCTAACGGCAGTCATATGTTCTCAAGAGATGTGTCAGAGCTATGCGCTTTTATGCTGGCCATTGATTTTATTGTATGAGATAGCCTTTCTTTTTAAGTGGGTCCACATGCCAGGTGTGCTGATTTGGTAGTATTTGATTGGTCAACAGGAGTATGAAGTGGAATCCTGTGAATGGGACCAGTTTTCCTGGCATCCAGGCAGGTTAAAGTTTGGTTTGATCTTGTGGCTGTCGTTATTCCTCCAAGATGACATGCTCGACCTTTAACAAAACATTATAGTGATAGCTGTTGATTCTCCTAGAGGATTAGTGGGTCCAAGGTAACACTTAAGCACAATTGGTAGTCTCTGATTGATCCATGTAATAACACAGTGGCAGTTGTCAGTGGGACCTAGTTTTCGGATGCGTCAGAGGGTCCTGATGTTGTTAGTAAATCAATGGTTGGCATAAGTTCTTATGAGGTTTGTCAAAGGCATAAGATCTTGTGCCAACCATTGATTTCATATCTTGTTAGAGAGTTGTTAGGGTAGGGAGGAGATTCTTCATCCAACGACAAGTGTGTAATCTAATGGAATCTTGTCAGGCCTTGCACTTTTGAGACAACTATCGATCTTCTTGATGCGGGCCTGGTAAATTTCTCAGTCTTTTAGTGATTCTGGAAAATGCTTGCTTGGTTCACTAGTTTGCGTGATGATTTGGCGGAGGGGCTAGAGACTTAGTGATTTGGTGAACAATGTTCGCGTAGTAGCCAAATGATTTAGCAGTGCCCTCAAAGTTCTTGGGAAGGGGCAAGGGTTTCTTTGGTTGCATGTTCACCAAATAGAAAGAGGGTTAAAGGTTTTCCAGAAATGGTAGGACCATCTAATGATTCATTACTAAGGTGTCGTATTCTTATTCACTGAGTTGGAGGATGATAAGGATCTTGCCAATGGGACCTATAGAGAAGGTTTTTTGATCAACGGTTGGTGCATGATCTTAAGGGATATTCCTACCCCATGAGATCATGCGCCATCTGTTAATCTTGCATCTTACTTGGATGTGTCAGTGGGTCCTGTATCAGGGGAGACCGAGCGATTGCAGTGAATGGTGTAGTGACAAATGGCATAGAGTGGGCCTAGGTGCGGTCTATTGGGTATATTCTTAATTTTCTAAGGTTTTTTTCCAAATGTTGGTTTAGTCCTCTGGTCTGTGAAGTTTTCATAGGTCCAGGTGTAAAAATTTCTTCAAAAAATTGTCATAGCCCAATTCAAAAATTCTTACCCTAGGTCTTGTCTTTGAAGAATTTTGAATTCATGTCAAAAACCCTAAAATGTTTGCCATTTTCAAATAAACCCTAAGTCATTCTCCTCATTTCTTTTTGAACGTTACTTTTTAAGTCACTTAAGTTCATTAAAGAGCACATTCATTTATTTTTCATGCGGGGGTTATATCTTTTCCTAAGTCTAGAAACCCGATGATATAAATAACATATCCTATGTCCTAATTACCTTATATTCTAATGTTCCAAGTTTCATCCAACTGTGTATCTTTAAAGAAGATCTAATGGCGGTCGCGTGTTCACATGGAATATTTCTAAGCCATGAAAACATGTGAAATAACCATAGATTTTATAATGAAGCTTGATGCGGAAACAAGGTGGGACCACTGACAAGTATTTCACAAGTGGCGGCCTTTTATTTGTAAAGGATAGTGGGGCCGGTGGCAAAGGAATCTCCAAAGTTTGAAAAGCAATAAAGGGAAGATCAAATGGCTGTCATATAATCACATGGGATCATGCGATCATGCGACAAGCCATTGATCTTTCTTTAAGCCAAGCGCGGTTCTCAGGTGGGACTTTTGACTGATGTACATGAATAGTGTTTTCTCATTGGCTAGTATCAGCAGACACTAGTGCTCGAAAAGAAAGAAAGTACCTGACAATTTGCCAGGTGTTGCAAGCGTGGATTTTCTTTATTGACAAAGGTGAGGTGGGACCGGTGATTTGAAGAAAGACAATGACGGTGATAAATGCTAACGATTTTTTGCATAAGCTTCTTTTAAGCTACGTGACCATGCGAATAACATTTTGTCTTAATGGTGGAAGTTATAAGAGACCACCAAAATAGAGAGATAATGTGACGGTTAGTCGTATGTTCACATGAGTGATTTTCACACTATGCAATCATGTGACAGGCTGCTAGATCATCTACTAATGAGGATCGACGGTTCTAATTCAAACTGGAGATAAAGTGATGCAAATTTGAAGTTTCCTATTGAGAAGTGATAGTTTGTTCTTCCGGAGGAGTAATTGTTTTAATCGCGCTAAATTAATTGTTGACATGACTGCTTTAATTGCTCATATATTAGAATTCCATGCACTCTCAGAAGCATAAAAAGATCAAAAAATTTACAGAGACTCGAGCGTGAAGAATTACGAGGACTGGCTGCTATTCCCCAGTGGTTTCTGAGAAAAAGGTTGGTGAAATACTTGTGCGAGTTGCTTCCTTACTAAAAGAATCATAGTTCTATAATTTGTCTATCTTGCAAAGATTTCTTTTAAAGATAAACCCTAAAAATGGCACCAAGGAAAGAATTGTCAGGTAAAATTGAGTATAGTGAAAGAGGTTTGCACAAGGATTTGTTGCAATTACTTCCCGGCTCTTCCACTACCCCGGGGAAAACCAAGAGTTTGATTCCCAAAGATCCTAGGGTAAAAGTAGCGGAGGATTTATATGGCAAGAAAATTTTATTAGAGAGGCCAAAATTGGTACAATCAACGCAAGAGGTGACTTTGATATCACAGGATTGGAATTATTCAAAGTAGGTTTTAGTCAGAGAAATGCCCCTCACCCTGCAAGCAATATATGGCAGTCTGACCTAGGAAAACTTGTCGTGCCCAATGTCTTTTTAGATGTAGATTTGATGACCCAGATTGCAAAGAGTTATGAGCCAATCACTAGAGAAATTAGGGATGCAAAGGGAGTACTATTGATTAAAGTTTCTGCTGAAGAAATCAGGAAGGTGTTCAGGTTAAGTGAACCCTCAGATAGTTTGGATAACATTGATTTTGAAGAGCTAAGGCAAGTGTATGATGCACAAAGGAACTATTTTAGAGGCAAATTATTGAAGGATTTCTGCACCAGAATTGGAAAAATGGTTATTATGGGACAGAACACTCAAGAGCCTTTTAAAATAGAATATTTTGATCTCAGAGCTAAGGGTGCATATTGGTCATTATGTCAAATTTTTGGAGAGGATGTTAGTGAAAGGATTCCAATACACTTGATGTGCATGGTGATCCAAATTCTACATGCACACGTATCTATTACTTTTGATTTTGCTCCTTTTATTGTTGAATTAATCCATAATGGATTAGTGAAGATTCAAAAGAATGAAGGTGACAGGCCCTTTTTCTGGTACTCTTTCATAATGTACATGTTTTTGTTTAAAGGAGCAAGTTATTTTGAACAAGAAATGGAATTAGTGAGAAAGAAGGATGGTGAAGATATGCTAGTCCAACTATGGAGCCTCACAATGACCTGGGATAAGAAGGATCATAGTTTCATTAATTTTGATAAACGTTTTGCAGCCAGACTCAGGAAGCTATTTGTCTTAGACAACCCAAGAATCCCAACAGTATTGGCACAACTTATTAGGCCAAACCAGTTTGCTAAGAATCTGAATATTGTACACAATAGGGGAGATGTTATTTTTTACAATGTATCAATTATCATCAGGTTGTCTGGTTTCAGGGGGAGACCTTTTATATTGCCCTATCAGGTACCCCTTAGAATTGGAATTGCAAAGTTCTTGAGGAAATTGGGAGATATTGAAGAGTGTGCCCTCACTGGAAAAGGCAAGGGAACTTTATTCCCAAATGTTACCATTGCCCATCAATTCATAATTACCAAGGGTGGATGGGTTTACAAGGATAAAATCCTGGCTCCATACCATATGGCTACTGCAATTGCTACAACAACAGATCTAGAAGGTTTCTATAATGAAATATTTAAAAAGAGAGCCAAGTGTGCCATGATTAACCATATTTTTAATTTCCCTGAAGATATTGTCAGGAATGTAGCAAAGATTCAGGAACAAGAGGTTATGAAAGAAAAATGGCTGGTATACAGGAAGACATTAGATTTTATCTAGCAATTTGATTCTGGATGGGATCCCCTGAAAAGCATAACTCCAATGGGGAAGAAAATAGATACTCTTATGAATTATTTTTAGGATATTTTTCAGACCCTAAATGAGAAGAAGGAAAAGGTTATGAAGGATGATCTAGAGAAGGCTCAACAATTGTTGAGCAAGCCTGTATTTGCAAAAGGGCTACCCCCGGGGAGGTACATGGTGCAAAAGAAGACTGGTTACAATGTTGTGATACCAGAACAAAGCCAGCAAAAGCAAATAGATAAAAGGGATATCCCATCAACCTTACAATAGGTTGAAAAACAAAAGGAGATTATAGAGATCCCTTATTCTCCTCGTCCTCAAACTTCTAAGGATATAATTGATTCTCCACCCCCATCAAAAAGGAAAAGATTGGAAGAAAGACCTGCTCATGTGGAAAAGGAGTACTCCCCATCACAGTCTCCTCTAAGAATTTTTGATGACCAAGAGATTGCAGAACAAGTATAGCAAGTAGATGCTCTAGATCAAATCTTTATGACTTATGAAGAAGTAAATGAGGGAGTGCCAAAGTTACCAGAAGAACCTAAGTTGGATTTAACAGCAGGGGAATTGGCAGGTACAGAATTTGACCCTATAATCGAGCAAGCTTGTGAAGAGTTTTTGGTTGATGATACTATTGTTAGAACTAGGGCCTTTATGCAATTTCTTTGGAAATTAAACATCAAAAAATTTCAAGAAATCTGTGAGAAGAGACATGAAGAGAATTCAGAGAAGGATTTACAAGTCATAGAGGAAGAAGTGAAAATAGAGATGACTGCAAAATTTAAGCAAATCACTCCAGAACAGGGAAGAGATATGGTAAAGGTATCAGGAGTGCTAATCCTCTCAGAATGGGATATAGCTAATGCAGTAGTGTTTGATGCAGTCAAAAAATAGACCATTCATTTCCACAGAACTCCAGAGGAAGCAGAACAGGCTGTTAAAGGAGTCACTTTCAGTGACAATAATCAAGCATTGGTGATGTGGTCTTTAAGAAAGAATGAAAGTAACAAGGAAAAACAAATTGTCAAAGATGACCTTTTAGGGAGTCTAATTGTAAGGAGAGTTACTGACACTTCTTTGGTGGAAGTTGTTAGTCCATTTTCTAGTTCAATGAAAAATCTTATGAAAATGGCCTATTTCCTTGCATGTTTTTGTAGAGTGTCCTGCCCCGTGCTCTTCAATGTTGTCACCAAGCTCTAGCCCAAATCACATGTGCTGATTCAAAAAATCCTAAAAGTTGTTCAAGTTTTAAGGTCTACCAAAAAATATTTCACAATCTGCCATAGTGTCGAAAACCCACAGTGTTTCTGAAAATCCATGATGTTTTCGGTATGTTTGAAAACCTTCATTATTTTCGACCTTGTGCCTTCCAACTTTGGTGCACTTATCTTTTGGTCTGCATGGGAACTTTGTGTGTTTTTGACATTGGTCCTAACTACACAGGTGCAATAGATGGTGGGGCCCAGTCCTTGCTCGGTTGTGTCATTGATTCTCCAGATCTCCTGGTGGTTACATCTCTTATTCGGTGACCTGGTGACTATGTTGTCATGCAATCTCTTGTTTCTGGTAGTTAGGTGCCTAACCTTCAGTGACTTGGTGACTATTAGTCACGTGATCTCTGAGTGTTTGATGGTTATCGGCTAACATTCAATGACCTGGCGGGCGGTCTATTTCTCTTTAGTCATGTAATCTCTTCATTCTTGGTAGTTAGTGGCTAACATCTCACAACTTGGTGAACGGTTAGTCACATAGTCACTGAATGCTTGGTGGTTGGTTCGTGGGCCCAACTCTTTTCATTGCCCGATGTGGTTAAAGCTTAGACAGGATCAGTGGTTGTTGTATGATCGCGTAGAAAAGATGCACGATGTTTAGCCTTTGCACTTTTGTGACGGCCGTTGGATTTTCCTATGTGGGCGTGAAGTGGGCTCCTCCTGATTGGTTGTCACATGGCTACATGTCAAAGTTTCCTGACATGCCATCATGCAACCATTTTCCAAGTGTACGCATGGGTCCCAGTCTTCTGTGGTGTTCAGTTACTTGGCGGTTAAGTTTTCATTCCGTGACCTGGCGACTAATGGTTATCTCCTTGTCGCTTGATTCTGGTGGTTAAGGCCTCAGCATTTGGCAACTTGGCTGGCGGTTTGTTCTACTTTAGTCACAAAGTCACATGATGGTGGGCCCGATATTCTTAGGCGGAATGACATTACAAGGGAGATCTACGATGGCCGCATGATCATGAGGAATATTCCTCCCCTTTGCGATCATGCGACCACCATCCGATCTTCCCAAAGGGGCAAGGCTTTTTGTGGGTAGTGGGTCCATTTTCCAGGAGGTGCTGATGTGCGTGATTTTCATTGGCTGGCAGGTGTTGAGGTGGATACACATGGTGGGTCTGATAATTAAGGGCGGGCAGTGGTTGTAGTGTTAGCAAGTTGTCGCATGATCACATAGCCCATCTTTGTGCTATGTGATCATGCTACAAACTGTTGTCCGTCGCCGTTGCGGAGTTAACCCAAGATGTCTGGATGGGTTAAAAATGTAAAGCCCACGAAGGGAGATTGATCAGACGGTGGGGATATAAAGTTGATAAAGGTTTAAATTTTGACCGTCGATTCAATGCTGGTGCCAAAGAAGTGACCATTGAGATTCAAATTTGAATTTTTGAGAATTTCCAGTGACAAAGGGTACCATCTTTATGGAATTCAATGCAGAAATGACCCTATTTGGTGAGAAGCGATTGGTTTGCCATTTACAGTGTGGTCCAGAGGCCTGTTACTTGTTTGCAAAGACTTTTGTGTCGTATGAAGGACTATTTTGATGCTCGTAATTGCAGATTTTGTCTGAGATTTTTCTCTCTCTGGATTGCTTGGTTTCCTACCCTTGCAGTAAATTTTGATGTAATTTTGATTGATGTGGTGGGTGAAACCCTAGCCTTAGCTATCCGTAGCTTGTTGCAACCTGTTATGGGTTTCCAAGGAAGCTAATGGTAGAAAGTGTCAAATTTTTAACTTTTAAAAGGTTCTGAATTTTGTCAGTTCCAGTGAAGGGCCCTTTTCCTATAGATTTTTCTCTTCTTCCTTTCATATAGAGTGTTCCTCTTTCTCTTGTTGGTTCAGAGAATACAGTGCATATTGTAACAGATTTGTCTTATGTGTGAGGATTTAATATATTTTTACTGTTACCAAACTATCTCCATTTGAATTCTGAGTCCATTAGTCATACATTAAGGGTGTTTGATTTGTCTGCTTGTATTGCCTATGTGTTCGTAAGTGGAGTTATCTTCATAGAGATAACTGGTTCAGGGTTAGTGTTCATGTATGTATGGGCTGAAATATCAAGGATAGGCCATGCTTGTCTTCCAGTGGATGCTAGTTAATGTATTGTCTATTCATAGGTCTCTTCTAAGGGGAGGGTCAAAATCCTTTGATGGGTAATAAGATATTTGAATGCACATGTGGGTGTTAAGTTGAGGTTTGGTCATGGTGTGTGATTGATGTAAGACATCAACACATTAGGTATATTATTTTCTTGTTTCATAGCTGTCCTTTGCAATACTATATTTGACTCTATGGCCCATTGGATAAGGGATTGGCTATGAGAGACTTAGGGTATCTCTGGGGTCCCTTCAACCCATCTTTAAAATAATTTCCCTTCAGCTCCACCCTTTCCCTTTCTTGTTGTTAGGATAGGTCTGTAGCTTTCAGTCTCATTCCATGCAAGTAGGGCTATTGCATGAGATTTTCTATCATCAGGGTACAGGATACCTATAGGAGATTGATTACTATTCCACATTAATCTATCTGCAGGCCTTTGGTTTGTTATGAGGTGTCTTGAATGTGCAGATAAGGCAATACCCACCTGAGTGAATGTGGAGCTCAAAGAAGAAGGAGGATTTCTCTCTATCCTCATCAATTGGTTTACTTTTCTTGTCAAACTTGAGTGCCTAACCTGTGTTTTAAGCCCAACCATTTGATTCAAGTTTGGTCCAGCAAGGAAAAGAACCAATAGAAGCATTAGGTATGGTAATGGCGATGGCACAATTAATAGCAAAAGTGGCAGAAAAAGAAGCTAAAGAGAAGGAAGAGCTCACTGCAAAATTGGAAACAGTATTGAAGATTTATGGTGAGATGAAATAGGGGATTCTTCAGAGAGATATTTTGATTGCAGACTTAAGAAAGAGATTGGGAGAACATGGCCCAATACAATTATCAGACTAGATTTAGATAGCTTCCTCCCCTGCTAGGCCTTCCTCATCAAGCCCTATTGTTGAACTTCCCCCTTCCCCTTTTCCTCCTTCCATAGATGAGGAGGATATTGATCAAAAAGTAAAGGATAGGTTAGATAAAAAGATAAAGGATGTTATTTCACATTTTGTTGCAAAGGTGAGGCCTAAACAAATATACAAATCTGCAAAACAATTAGCAAATGTCTTAGCAATTTTTTAGAAAGAGGTGGCTACTGTGGACAAAATTTTGAAAAGGTGGTCTACAAGAAAAGATAGTCTCAGGTCATTTTTTTATCATAATAAGGATAAATGTGTTGTGAATATAGAGCTAACAAACACTTACAGGTTTTTCAAGGATGTTTTTGACTTTGAGATAAATAGGGGGAGTATAAGAAGAATGTCCGAAATCCTAAGGGCAAGATACTTCCAAGATGATTTCCAAATTTTTCCTAGTCTTATTAAGGTAGATGGGGTATTCAAAGATAAAGATCAATAGATGAAGCAAATAGATAGACAAGTATTGTCTAAAGTAGATTCTATTTTATTTACAAATGATAATACCCCATTCATACAATTTGTTGAACTCCTTCAGGATGCTAGGATACACTTTGCAAATGTAAGAATAGAGGTTCACCAGTTGGTTGCTGAGTGTGACAAGTTATCACCAAAGAAAGATGAGGTCCTTGCCTTTCATTGGCCAAGTGAAGAAACCTACATGACTTGGGAATTGACATATCTTTCAGAAGATTTAGAAGAAAAGGCATCAAATGAAGAAGCGGCAAGTGTTAGTACTCCAAACCCTTAAAGATCAAAGTAAAAAAGGAAAAAGATGCCAAGCAGTTATCATAGGCACGAATATGACACCTGGCCAAAGTTGAACTACCCTTGGGAGTTGTTGCAAGATTTTGGCACTCTTCCTAACAATCCATTTTGAAGATTTGTAGCAAGAAAAGGAGGAAGAAGAATAGAATGCACATGGAACCTGATCCAAAATTTGAGGGAGAACGGTTTCAAATAGAGGGTGACGTAAGTTAGTCGGATGGCGGTCATCATTCATGCAACAAATTTAGCAACTGCTCCAAAATATCCTTAGACAAAGGTGCCACCTGCAAGATTGTTGGAAATAGATATTTTTAATCTGTTGTAGCAATCAAATTTTGTCAGTTTGTAATCTTATTTTTAGTGCAAGATCTTTCTAGCCATCCCAAGCTTGTTGCATCCTTTCAAGGATTCCAAGATGACTGATTAGTATATATAGCAAGTCTTTGTTCATTAGAAGGGGTGGTTAAAATACTCTGTAAGAAAGGTTATGAATACAAAACCTTATTTTCTTTAAATAAGAGGATACTGTATCAATACATTTTGACCATTAAAACAAAATATTGGAGTTCTGTTACTCCTATTTTGTTGTCTTTATGTATGGAGTGTTTTAGTTTTCTTATGTATTTAGATTGCAAGGCATTTCAAATACATCATTCACAAGGTGAATATAGGGGTTAAGCTTAAGTTTATTTCAAGGAAGAATAAAATCATAGGGGAGGTCTCTGGGAATTACAAATCCATGTATGAATTTGATGACAATTGTAGGAATTAAAAAGATGATATGTTAGGCATGTCATTTGAGTTTCAGTATTTTTTTTTTGATAGATATATTTGGAGGTAGGGTTTCACTCTATCACCCAAGTGGATAAGGCACTGGTTCTGGATCCATTTACATTTATTTTCCACCCAAGATATAAGCAATTGATTGATTTTACTCTATTTGTATAAACCTTAATCTGAACTACTCTATGACGAGTTCATAGACATATATTGTAATGCTTTATAGAAGCACTGAATGAGGTTAACCTTCCTTGAGTTCAACTCTTAAAAGAAGAAGGATGAATATCCTTAAACCATTGTTTCATGTTTTTGCTTTCATGATTTCCATCATAGTTTTGTGTATCAGGATAATTTGGGCCATACTCAGAGTTTTGTCATCTTACTAAGTTGATGTTTGAAAGCAATAACAAAGTAGTGAAGGAGCTAGTTCACAATTCAGAGCTCAATTAAACATTGAATTGATATAGGTACACCCGCCTGAGTAATCATACTCAAACTGAAGAAGGTTTTCTGACCTTAATACCTTAGTGTTTGCATTTTGCTAGATTATGCCCATTGGGATTATATGAGTATTTGATAATCTACAGATTTGAGCACTAACAAAAATGGTGACTCTACTGGGGAGCTTCTGAATAGCTTGCAATAGGTTAGTGAAAATCCTATCTTTTGTACATTTGTAGACCAGCATAAAATAATTTGATTCCCGCTTAATAGTGGATGGCGACTCTAAAAATCTATGTTACCAGTTGCTAATAATTGCAAAATTTTGTTAAAATTATCATGATATACTATGAGTTGACCAAGATACACTAGGTCTTAGTACAAGGATCACCCAAAAGATAATATGGGTGATGAGCTCCATACACCAAGTAGAAAGCAATGGTCTAGGAGAGTTCAGAATAATGCTAGTTCCCAAGGCCCTTCTCGAGAAAGATCTTGTGTCCCACTTCCTCATGAATCTTCCTCCTCCTCTGATGATCATGAACATGTTAAAAGGGTCATGCCAAGTGTGCATATGCAGAAAGAAGTAATCACAGAGGTCACAGAAGTAGGTTATTTCCCTATGAGAGAAACCCTAGAACAACTAGAAGAAACCTCTACTACTGAAACTACTTCCTATGATTCTAAGAAGTTGAGAGAAGTGATTGCTTTGAGAAAGAAAGAGTGTGAAAAACTTGCTGAGATTGCAATAGGGTGAAAGTGAGGGAACAGAAAATCTGTGAATTGTTCATAGAGAGGCAAGAACTTCTCAATAGAACCAAGAAGAATGAAGCCCAGGTTAGTGATCTAAACCAAGATGTTCAAGGTTTAGATAAGGACTTGTTTGGTGATATGGAAGATTTGAGAAAGCAGGCTCAGGATAGTAGACCAAAACAAGGTGAATTTGAGGGAACAAGCTATGTCCTAAGGCAATTGAATCCCTCTAAAATCCAGAGAAATAAGGAGATTAAAATTTCTCCCAAAGAAATCCCTGATAAGGGAAAACAAAAATTGGTGAGTGTAAATATTAATGAGCCCAAGAAAATTATGGCTCCTCCTAATGTACCTTCTCAAACAAGTATAGACTTGGAGAAGGCTAGAAAAGAAAAGGAAGATTTGGCTATTCAACTGGAGAAACTTGAGTTGGAGGCTGCTGCTAATGAAATGAAGAAGAAGATTGCCTTCCTACATGCTAACATGAACACATCCACTAGTAGCTCTATCCCTATCACCATAGGAACAATTCCACCTAGTCAGCCCAATACTTCACTTCCAAATGCTCAAGCCTTTCACCCTGGACAAACTTTTCCTGGACCAGTTCCTAATCAAGTTCCCCTTATAGCTAGTGGTACAGTGGGAAATGTACCCTGTCAAAATGTTGTAGCTACCTCTCTCAATCAACCAAATATCCAAAGATGACCAGTTCATTTGGATAGATATAGGCCTCTATTTTTTGATGGTATTCCTGGTCAACCTAATCCCCAATGAAATTAGAAAGAAAATCCCATTATTCACTGGGAATAATGTTATCACCTATGAAGAGCATATGAAGTTTTTCATAGATAAGGTCAACGATTATGAGATTGAACATGAAGATGTCATTATGAATCTCTTTGTTCAATCATTGATTGAGGATGCCCGGGATTGGTACAGGGGTCTACCTAAGAACAGTATTGCATCCTGGGAAGAATTTGTCAGATATTTTAAAGAGCAATATGTAGAACATGTGAACTCTAGCTACATGCTCAATGAGTTCAATAATATCAAGAAACACTACAATGAGAGCATGTCAAAGTTTAATAGCCGATCCCAAAAGGCTATGTATAAACTATTCCAAGTATTGAGACTAGATGATGCAGTCTGCATGACAACTTATTTCAATTCTATGGATGGTAAGATGTCTTACCTTTTGAGAGATAAGAGTCCCTGTACCCTTAGGGATGATTTTAAGTTGGCCATAAATATTGAGAGTAACTGAAAGGCATCTGGCCAAATGTACAAGAGGGATGAGGGTAGACTATGGAAAGAAACTTGGCCACAACCAGCAAGGCCATCCAAAGAAGAGGACAGAATGGACAAAGGACCTGGTAACACTAAATATTTCCTAGCAAGGTTTGATAAAGGTGGTAGAAACTTTCAAGATGTGAGACCTCCTTATCAAAGGCAGGACAAGGCCCCTAACTTAAGAGATATGCCTTACAAAACAAATTGGAAAGATGGGAGGCCTGTTCCTGATAATAATAAACCCCAAAAGGGAAGAGATACACCAAATCCTTTGAAGAAAAATATAGCACATAAGGTGGAAAGTACCCCTTAGTGTGTGGCCTATAATATGCCCCACTCACCATTCCAATGTGTTGTTGCTCAGGCTTTGGGAGAAGATGCCAATGATTCATATGCAAGAGATTATGAAGGATCTGAAAAGCCTGCTATTAACATGTTCACTACTAAACTAATGGGGGACCTAGTGTCCTCAGATGATGAATTTATTTGTCCTGATGTTGATCATAAGAGGAAGATCTTTTCTTATTATGAACAACAAATATTTACTCAATCTGATTAGGAAGAGTTTGATAATAATGATTGTAAGACTCATATGGTAGAATCTAGATCAGATGTAAAACAATGGAGAAAGCCCAGTGAAGAAGAGATCAAAAGTCTAACTGTGGCTGCCATTACTCAAGCAAAACCCTCATACAATTTGAGGAACAGAAAGGTAGATAATGAGTAGGGAGTCCCCAGATAAGTATTTGTTAAGAATAAGCTCCAAAATGAGGATTCCCCAAAGCCCAATGTTATAAATAGTAAAGATGAAGGATTTGAAGCTGAGGAGAAAAGGAAACTAGAAGTTATTACTAACAAGGTGAAAAAGAAAATTGGTAAGTCAAAGGATCACCCTAATTTTTATACTGACTCCCCTACCTTTGATATGAGACATGCCTTGTCCCAAATGAAGGTCTCCATCCCTTTGCTTGAGATGCTTAAAATAGAAGAGCATAAGGTAACAGCCTTGGCTCTTATAAATGAGCAGAGATCTGTGCCTACTTTACAAGAGGAAGGGAAGTCCATGGTTAAACCAATTGCAATTAATGACATCTCTGATGTATGTGTTGGGACTATTGTGACACAAGAGCCCTCTTCTATCAATCCTTTCTACGTTACTTTTCTTGTAAATAATTGTTTGCTAAAAAATTGTATGATTGATTATGGCGCTGCTACAACTGTAATGCCTTATCAAGTGATGAAGTAGTTAGGGTTGCAAGTTGATACATCTAGTGGAAGGTGTTATGCCATGGATAATAGGGTAGTACCTATTGTAGGGACCCTGATTGGAATTGAAGTAAATATTTCTGCATTCCCAGAAGCCACATATAAAATGAATGTGGTTGTTGTTGATACAAAACCTCATTATGGCATGTTACTCTCAAGACAATGGGCTGCAGCAGTGGGTGGAAAGTTGCAACTAGATTTGTCATATGCTACCATCCCAATAAATGGAACTAAGGTAAAGTTGTACAGGGATCCCTGTTCTTCAGTCATGATTAAAGTGGTTGCTCTGGAGGATCTAAATTGTTTTGTAGATATTGACATGAGCAATTTTGTGATTGAAGAAGTAGTACCTCAATTGAGAAACATAGATCCAATTGTGCATGAGCTGATTTTGCAGCAAGATGGGCTTTGGAAAATGTTCTTTGATGGTGGATGCTCCAAGGAAGGATCAGGAGCTAGTTTTGTATTCATTTCCCCATCAGGTACTACTTTCAAATACTCTTTCTTGTTAACTTTTGAGTGCACAAATAACACTGCTGAGTATGAGGCTCTGATACTGAGATTAGATGTGGCCATAAAACATGGTATTAAATCTTTAAAAGTTCATGGTGATTCCCAGTTGATTATAGTCCAAGTGAGATCTCAGTATGCTTCTAAAGATGAAAAGTTGAAACTGTATAAACATGCTGTTTGGGACAGACTAGAGTTTTTTTATGCTTTCAATCTACTTTGGGTAGAAAGATCCAATAATATCATAGAAAATTTTCTTGCAAATGTTTCCCTTAAGAGTGAAGACATAACCCTCATTGGTGTGTCTATGTTAGAGGTCAAAACTAGGCCTATTGTGCTTGATAATGTATATAATTGGCAAGTTTTCGAGGATGACCTAGATATCCTTAGGTTTCTTTAGGGCCTTGATCAATATGATGGTCAGCAAATAGATTTCAATAAGATACAACAATGTGTTGAGGGAAAAGAATGTATCATGGGAAATTAAATAGTGCAGTTACTATCCAACCACATACCTAAAGGGTTAGTAGAATTGGAGGGGATGTTTAAAATAAATGATGGTTTTTTGTCCCAAAAGTCTAACACCAAAATGGAAGACTTAGAGGAAATAAACCTAGGATCTGAAAATTTCCCCCGGATGGTATACATTGGCAAGAAACTGAGCAGAGAGATCAGAGGAAATTTCATCAAGCTTTTGAATAGATACAAGCATGTATTTGCTTGGTCCTATGATGATCTTAAGGCATATAGGTTTGATCTATTTCAACATGAAATTCCTTTAAAAGAAGAAGCTAAGCCTTTTAGACAGAAGCAGAGACCCATTAACCCTTTACTGGCCCCTAAGATGAAAGTTGAGTTGACAAAATTGAGGGATGCTGGTATCATTGAGCCAATCAGGCATTCTACATGGGTTTCCAATCTTGTGCCAGTGAGGAAAAAGAATGGTGACATTAGGCTCTATGTTGATTTCAGGAACTTGAATGTGGCTTCACTTAAAGATAATTATGGATTGCCCAATATGGAAGCCATGTTGCATAGGGTAACTGGTTGTGAGCTTTTGTCAATGATGGATGGTTTCTCAGGTTACAATCAATTGTTGGTCAAGGAATTAGAGTAGTTTAAGACAACATTTACTACCCCATGGGGAACCTATGTATATATCTGCACACCCTTTGGTTTGAAAAATGCTGGAGCAATTTTTCAAAGAGCAATGGATGTTGCATTCAAAGAATTAATCAATGTTCTCATGGTTGTTTATCAGGATGATCTCACTGCTTATTCCAAGAAAGCTAGTGATCATTGTTCCCATTTGGAAAAGGTTATTCTTAAGGCTTTAGAGTTTGGTGTTTCCCTTAATCCTAAAAAGTGTCAGTTTGCTGTGACAGAAGGAAACTTACTTGGACACATAGTATCAAAAGAAGGAGTCAGGATTGACCCTGAAAGAGTAGAGGCAATTAACAAGGTCCTTCCACAAAAGAACATAAAGGGTGTGCAATCATTCTTGGGATAGATTAATTTTGTAAGGAGGTTTATTGCTAACTTTGCAGAATTGGTCAAACCCATAGTGAAGTTCCTTAAGAAAGAAGTAAAGTTTGATTGGAATCTTGAAGCTCAACAAGCTTTTGAAAGAATCAAACAAGCAATTCAAGAGGCCCTAGTGTTGGTGTCACCTGATTACTCAAAACCATTTTCTCTATTTTCTTTTGCATCTTTTCATACTATTGTAGCTATCCTTTTACAAAAGGATCAAGAAGGATATGAGCATCCTATAGCCTTTTTCAGAAAATCATTACAATCTGCTGAATTAAATTATGAACTAATGGAAAATCAAGCCTATGCCCTTGTAAAGGTAGTCAAAGCTTTCAGACCATATCTATTCTATGCAAAGGTTAGTGCTTATGTGCCACATGCTGCAGTAAAGGATATCCTAACACAGAGTGAAGTTACAGGAAAAAGGTGTAAATGGATAAACAAGATCCAAGAGTTTGACTTTGAAATTCACATTACCAAATTGATAAGAGGATTGGGACTTGCTAAGTTAATGACTGAGGAAAATATGGACCTTGTCAAGGTAAATAATGTTGTTGCTAATATTGATATGATTACTAGTATTGAAATGCAACCCTGGTACAAGGATGTTATTTATTTTATTAAAAATGCTAAGTGTCCACTTGAAATGAATGATAATCAAAGAAGGAGTTTGAGATTGCAAGCTCAGAGATATGTGATGATCCAGGGTGTTTTGTACTGGAAAGATAATGCTTGCATCCTACTCTTTTGTCTGGATAAGCACCAATCAGAGAAAGTGTTGAAGGAAATGCACTCTAGAATGTGTGGAGGACATCATTCTGCTTAGTCAAAAGCTCATAAAATTTTAAGGGTAGGATACTATTGGCCTGTATTGTTTAAAGACACTCATTCTTATTTTAGAAAATGTGAACCTTGTCAAAGGTTTTCTAAAAAATTGAAGTTTTCAGGTGCACTCTTATTGAACCCTGTTGTTGCAAAAGCTCCTTTTGCAATGTGGGGTATGGATTTTATTGGAGAGTTCTTTGAAAAGTCTAGTGGAGGAAATAGTCACATTTTGGTGGCTACTGATTATTTCACCAAATGGATTGAAGCCATTCCAACCAAAAGGGCAACCAGTACTGTTGTAATTGAATTCTTGATGAATAATTTAATCACTAGATTTGGTGTCCCTGTTGAATTGGTTGTTGACAATGCTATGACTTTTAGGTCACAAGAGATTACTGATTTATTCAGAAATGGGCATAGTATTGTCTTACTCATCCCCTTATCATCCACAGGCCAATGGACAAGTTGAATCCAATAATAAGAGTATTTTGCAGATTCTGAAGAAAACCCTGGAAAAGAATAAGAGAAGTTGGCATGTGAAACTAAAGCTAGCCCTATGGGCTGATAGAATTTCTGAGAAGAGAGCTAAGGTAAGTCCCCTTTTGAGATGGTATATAGGGCAAAATCAAGGTTGCCAGTCAATAATTTCCTTCCAATCTATAAGTTTATGCAAGAAGAGGGCATGGAAATCAGTGATCCACTACAAGATAGAATGGTTCATCTAATTGAATTGGATGAGATTCAAAGGGAAGGACAAAGAGAGAATGTGAAACTACAGAAAAAAAATGAAATATCTCTTTGATAAGAGAGCAACTATGAGAAAATTCCAGCCTGGTGATATGGTTCTCCAATGGAATGCCAAGAGTGAGGATAAAGGGAAGCACAAAAAATTTGATTCTTTGTGGATGGGACCTTATATTGTTCATCAAACCCATGGTAAGGATTCATACTTTCTAAAAAATTTGGATGGTGAAAAGCAAGAATTGCCAGTGCATGGACAGTTCCTAAAATTTTTCTTCAGCTAATTATTTTCCATGCATAGTAGGCTTGTATATATGTGTACGTGTGTTTGTTTCCTATTTTAGGTTAAGGTTTTGTGGTCTGCCTCCCAGAGATTCGTAAGTTCTTGCTATGATTTTGCAATCAAGCATCCTCAGATAGAGCTACTGTTGGGTATATTCTTAATTTTCTAAGGTTTTTGTCCAAATGTTGGTTTAGTCCTCTAGTCTGTGAATTTTTCCTCGGTCCAGGTGTCAAAATTTCTTCAAAAAATTATCATAGCCCAGTTCAAAAATTCTTACCCTAGGTATTGTCTTTGAAGAATTTTGAATTCATGTCAAAAACCCTAAAATGTTTGCCATTTTCAAATAAACCCTAAGTCATTCTCCTCATTTCTTTTTGAATGTTACTTTTTAAGTCACTTAAGTTCACTAAAGAGCACATGCATTTATTTTTCACGCAGGGGTTATATCTTTTCCTAAGTCTAGAAACCCGGTGATATAAATAACATATCCTATGTCCTAATTACCTTATATTCTAATGTTTCGAGTTTCATTCAACTGTGAATCTTTAAAGAAGATCTAACGGCGGTCACATGTTCGCATGGAATATTTCTAAGCCATGCAAACATGTGAAATAACCATTGATTTTATAATGAAGCTTGATGCAGAAATAAGGTGGGACCACTGACAAGTATTTCACAAGTGGCGGCCTTTTATTTGTAAAGGATAGTGGGGCCAGTGGCAGAGGAATCTCCAAAGTTTGAAAAGCAATAAGGGGAAGATCAGATGGCTGTCATATAATCGCATGGGATCTTAGAGGCCTATGCGATCATGCGACAAGCTATTGATCTTGCTTTAAGCCAAGTGCAATTCTCAAGTGGGACTTTTGACAGATGTACATGAATAGTGTTTTCTCATTGGCTAGTATCAGCAGACACCAGTGCTTAGAAACAAAGAAATTACCTGACAATTTTCCAGGTGTTGCAAGCATGGATTTTCTTTATTGACAAAGGCAAGGTGGGACTGGCGATTTGAAGAAAGATAATGATGGTGATAAATGCTAACGGGTTTTTGCATGTTTGCATAAGCTTCTTTTAAGCTACGCAATCATGTGAATAACATTTTGTCTTAACGGTGGAAGTTATAAGAGACCGCCAAAAATAGAGAGATAACAGGATGGTTAGTCATATGTTTGCATTAGTGATTTTCACACTATGTGATCATGCGACAGGCTATTAGATCATCTGCTAATGATGATCGACAGTTCTAATTCAAACTGGAGATAAAGTGATGCAAATTTGAAGTTTCCCATTGAGAAGTGACAGTTCATTCTTTTGGAGGAGTAATTATTTCAATCATGCTAAATTAATTGTTGACATGACTGCTTTAATTTCTCATATATCAGAATTTCGCACACTCTTAGAAGCACAAAGAGATCAAAAAATTTGCAAAGACTCAGGCGTGAAGAATTACAAGGACTGGCTGCTATTCCCTAATGGTTTCTGAGAAAAAGGTTGGTGAAATACTTGTGCGAGTTGCTTCCTTACTAAAAGAATCATAGTTCTATAATTTTTCTATCTTGCAAAGATTTCTTTTAAAGATAAACCCTAAAAATGGCACCAAGGAAAGAATTGTCGGGTAAAATTGAGTATAGTGAAAGAGGTTTGCACGAGGATTTGTTGCAATTACTTCCCTGCTCTTCCACTACCCCGGTGAAAACCAAGAGTTTGATTCCCAAAGATCCTAGGGTAAAAGTAGCGGAGGGTTTATATGACACAACAAGTTTTATTAGAGAGGCCAAAATTGGTACAATCAACGCAAGAGGTGACTTTGATATCACAGGATTGGAATTATTCAAAGTAGGTTTTAGTCAGAGAAATGCCCCTCACCCTGCAAGCAATATATGGTAGTCTGACCTAGGAAAACTTGTCATGCCCGGTGTCTTTTTAGATGTAGATTTGATGACCCAGATCGCAAAGAGTTATGATCCAATCACTAGAGAAATTAGGGATGCAAAGGGAGTACTATTGACTAAAGTTTCTACTGAAGAAATCAGGAAGGTGTTCAGGTTAAGTGAACCCTCAAATAGTTTGGATAACATTGATTTTGAAGAGCTAAGGCAAGTGCATGATGCACAAAGGAACTATTTCAGAGGCAAATTGTTGAAGGATTTCTGCACCAGAATTGGAAAAATGGTTATTATGGGACAGAACACTCAGGAGCCTTTTAAAATAGAATATTTTGATCTCAGAGCTAAGGGTGCATATTGGTCATTATGTCAAATTTTTGGAGAGGATGTTAGTGAAAGGATGCCAATACACTTGATGTGCATGGTGATCCAAATTCTACATGCACACGTATCTATTACTTTTGATTTTGCTCCTTTTATTGTTGAATTAATCCATAATGGATTAGTGAAGATTCAAAAGAATGAAGGTGATAGGCCCTTTTGCTAGTACTCTTTCATAATGTACATGTTTTTGTTTAAAGGAGAAAGTTATTTTGAACAAGAAATGGAATTAGTGAGAAAGAAGGATGGTGAAGATATGCCAGTCCAATTATGGAGCCTCACAATGACCTGGGATAAGAAGGATCATAGTTTCATTAATTTTGATAAACATTTTGCAGCCAAACTTAGGAAGTTGTTTGTCTTAGACAACCTAAGAATCCCAACAGTATTGGCACAACTTATTAGGCCAAACCAGTTTGCTAAGAATCTGAATATTGTACACACTTGGGGAGATGTTATTTTCTACAATGTATCAACTGTCATCAGGTTGTATGGTTTCAGGGGGACCCATTTTATATTTCCCTATCAGGTACCCCTTAGGATTGGAATTGCAGACTTCTTGAGGAAATTGGGAGATATTGAAGAGTGTTCCCTCACTGGAAAAGGCAAGGGAACTTTATTCCCAAATGTTACCATTGCCCATCAATTCATAATTACCAAGGATGGATGGGTTTACAAGGATAAAATCCTGGCTCCATACCATATGGCTACTGCAATTGCCAGAATAGTAGATCTAGAAGGTTTCTATAATGAAATGTTTAAAAAGAGAGCCAAGTTTGCCACAATTAACCATATTTTTAATTTCCCTGAAGATATTGTCAGGAATGTAGCAAAGATGCAGGAATAAGAGGTTATGAAAGAAAAATGGCTGGTATACAGGAAGACATTAGATTTTATCTGGCAATTTGATTATGGATGGGATACCCTGAAAAGCATAACTCCAATGGGGAAGAAAATAGATACTCTTATGAATTGTTTTTAGGATATTTTTCAGACCCTAAATGAGAAGAAGGAAAAGGTTATGAAGGATGATCTAGAGAAGGCTAGACAATTATTGAGCAAGCCTATATTTGCAAAAGGGTTACCCTCGGGGAGGTACATGTTGCAAAAGAAGACTGGTTACAATGTTGTGATACCAGAACAAAGCCAGCAAAAGCAAATAGATAAAAGGGATATCCCATCAACCTTACAATAGGTTGGAAAACAAAAGGAGATTGTAGAGATCCCTGATTCTCCTCGTCCTCAAACTTCTGAGGATATAATTGATTCTCCACCCCCATCAAAAAGGCAAAGATTGGAAGAAAGACTTGCTCATGTTGAAAAGGAGTACTCTCCATCACAGTCTCCTCTAAGAATTTTTGATGACCAAGAGATTGAAAAACAAGTATAGCAAGTAGATGCTCTAGGTCAAATCTTTATGACTTATGAAGAAGTAAATGAGGGAGTGCCAAAGTTACCAGAAGAACCTAAGTTGGATTTAACAACAGGGGAATTGGTAGGTACAGAATTGGACCCTATAATCAAGCAAGCTTGTGAAGAGTTTTTTGTTGATGATACTTTTGTTAAAACTAGGGCCTTTATGCAATTTCTTTGGAAATTAAACATCAAACAATTTCAAGAAATCTATCAGAAGAGACATGAAGAGAATTCAAAGAAGGATTTACAAGTCATAGAGGAAGAAGTGAAAATAGAGATGACTGCAAAATTTAAATGAATCACCCATAACAGGGAAGAGATATGGTAAAGGTATCAGGACTGCTAATCCTCCCAAAATGGGATATAGCTAATGTAGTAGTGTTTGATGCAGTCAAAAAATAGACCACTCCTTTCTACAGAACTCCAAAGGAAGTAGAACAGGCTGTTAAAGGAGTCACTTTTAGTGACAATCATCAAGCGTTGGTGATGTGGTCTGTAAGAAAGAATGAAAGTAACAAGCGAAAACAAATTGTCAAAGATGACCTTTCAGGGAGTCTAATTGTAAGGAGAGTTACTGACACTTCTTTGGTGGAAGCATCAGGTATGGTAATAGCCATGGCACAATTAATAGCAAAAGTGGCAGAAAAGGAAGCTAAAGAGAAGGAAGAGCTCACTGCAAAATTGGAAATAGTTTTGAAGATTTATGCTAAGATGAAATAGGGGATTCTTCAGAGAGATATTCTGATTGTAGACTTAAGAAAGAGATTGGGAGAACATGGCCCAATACAATTATCAGAGTAGATTCAGATAGCTTCCTCCCCTGCTGGGCCTTCCTCATCAAGCCCTATTGTTGAACTTCCCCCTTCCACTTTTCCTCCTTCCATAGATGAGGAGGATATTGATCAAAAAGTAAAGGATAGGTTAGATAAGAAGATAAAGGATGTTGTTTCACATTTTGTTGCAAAGGTGAGGCATAAACAAATATGCAAATCTGCAAAATAATTGGTAGATGTCTTAGCAATTTTTTAGAAAGAGGTGACTACTGTGGACAAAATTTTGGAAAGGTGGTCTGCAAGAAAAGATAGTCTCAGGTCATTTTTTGATCAAAATAAGGATAAATGTGTTGTGAATATAGAGCTAACAAACACTTACAGGTTCGTCGAGGATCTTTTTGACTTTGAGATAAATAGGGGGAGTATAAGAAGAAGGTTAGAAATCCTAAGGGAAAGATACTTCTAGGATGATTTCCAAATTTTTCCTGGTCTTATTAAGGCAGATGGGGTAATCAAAGATAAATATCAATGGATGGAGCAAATAGATAGACAAGTATTGTCTAAAGTAGATTCCATTTTATGTACAGATGATAATACCCCATTCATACAATTTGTTGAACTCCTTCAAGATGCTAGGATACACTTTGCAAATGTAAGAATAGAGGTTCACCAGTTGGTTACTGAGTGGGACAAGTTATCACCAAAGAAAGATGAGGTCCTTGCCTTACATTAGCCAAGTGAAGAAACCTACATGACTTGGGAATCGACATATCTTTCAGAAGATTCAGAAGAAAAGGCATCAAATGAAGAAGCGGTAGGTGTTAGTACTCCAAACCCTTGAAGATCAAAGTAAAAAAGGACAAAGATGCCAAGCAGTTATCATAGGCAGGAATATGACACCTGGCCAAAGTTGAACTACCCTTGGGAGCTATTGCAAGATTTTGTCACTCTTCCTAACAATCCATTTTGAAGATTTGTAGCAAGAAAAGGAGGAAGAAGAATAGAATGCACGTGGAACCTGATCCAGAATTTTAGGGAGAATAGTTTCAAACAGAGGGTGATGTAAGTTAGCTGGATGGCGATCATCATTCATGCAAAAAATTTAGCAACTGCTCTGAAATATCCTTAGACAAAGGTGCCACCTGCAAGATTGTTGGAAATAGATATTTGTAATTTGTTGTAGCAATCAAATTTTGTCAATTTTTAATCTTGGTTTTATTGCAAGATCTTTCTAGCCATCCCAAGCTTGTTGCATCCTTTCAAGGATTCCAAGATGGCTGATTAGTATATATAGCAAGTCTTTGTTCATTAGAAGGGGTGGTTAAAATACTCTGTAAGAAAGGTTCTGAATACAAAACCTTATTTTCTTTAAATAAGAGGATACTGTATCAATGCATTTTGACCATTAATACAAAATATTGGAGTTCTGTTACTACTATTTTGTTGTCTTTATGTATGGAGTGTTTTAGTTTTCTTATGTATTTAGATTGCAAGGCATTTTAAATACATTATTCACAAGGTGAATATAGGGGTTAAGCTTAAGTTTCTTTCAAGGAAAGAGTAAAATCTTAGGGGAGGTCTCTGGGAATTACAAATCCATGTATGAATTTGATGACAGTTGTAGGAATTAAAAGGATGATATGTTAGGCATGTCATTTGAGTTTTAATATTTTTGTTTTGATAGATATATGTGGAGGTAGGGTTTGACTCTGTCGCCCAAGTGGATAAGGCACTGGTTCTGGATCCATTTACATTTATTTGCCACCCAAGATATAAGCAATTGATTGATTTTACTTTATCTGTATAAACCTTAATCTGAACTACTCTATAACGAGTTCATAGACATGTATTGTAATGTTTTATAGAAGCACTGAATGAGGTTAACCTTCCTTGAGTTCAACTCTTAAAAGAAGGATGAATATCCTTAAACCATTGTTTCATGTTGTTGCTTTGATGATTTCCATCATAGTTTTGTGTATCAGGATAATTTGGGCCATGCTCAGAATTTTATCATCTTACTAAGTTGATGTTCGAAAGCAATAACAAAGCAGTGAAGGAGCTAGTTCACAATTCAGAGCTCAATTAAACATTGAATTGATATAGGTACACCCGCCTGAGTAATCATACTCGAAGTGAAGAAGGTTTTCTGACCTTAATACCTTAGTGTTTGCATTTTGCCAGATTATGTCCATTGGGATTATATGAGTATTTGATAATCTGTAGATTTGAGCACTAATAGGGTCTAGGAGTCTAGCGGTCCTAATAAAGTTTTGGCGGCCCGACAAATTTTCAAAGGGGTTTGCTTGTTTGCAAAGAAAGACAACAGTTCTCTAAGTGTTTTAGCAATTCAATGAATAAGCATTTGCATAATCACTAAACTTTCTGACAGCATTATAAAGTGTTTTGTGAACTAGCGAATGGACCTCCAGTCACCGGTTCGCTAAATAAGAGACCAAGGTTAAATGTTTTCTTCTTGTCACTAGTTCACAGAGTTAAATGGTGGGTTAGGTTTAAATTTTGCAAATAGGAATTTCATTACCGCCTAGTCGCTAAATGTAAACCAGGATTCCTATAATGGTTAAGTCATGAATGGCCCACAAAATATAGAGATCAGAGAGTCAGGACTTAAAGTTGATCAAGATTCAAATTATCACTGCCAGTTCACTGCTGGTTTTATAAAGGTGACTGTCTAATTTCAAATTCAAATTTCTAAGGGTTTCCTACGACCAGAAGGACTAAAATTCAATGCAGAAGTGACTGGGGTTGGTAAGAAATGATTTGTTTATGGTTACAGTGTGGTCCAAGGTGTGCCTTAATCATCTGTAGGGGTTTGTACTATGATTTTTGTGCTCGAGGTGTGTTGTAGGTGGCCAAATAGGTTGACATTTTAGGCATTTTTATGGTCCTTAGTACCTTCTCTATGAGTTTTTTCATGATTACGGATCATTCTAGGATTTTCTTTCTCCTGGGTGCCTAGGTTTCTTCACCTGTAATAACTTTGTGACCATTTCTAGTGGGTTTGGTGGGTGAAACCCTCACCCTAGTCATCTGTAGCTTGTTGCAACCTATGTTGGGTTTCCAAGATGACTAGGGAGTATATATTGCAGGATTTTTTGACTTAGCAGGGGTTCCAAAATTTTCTTTGGTCCCTGGTTGTTAATGGTATTACACTGAGTAAGGAGAGCCTAGATTTTGGGTCTGTTTCTTTGGCATTTTGCTATTTGATAATGTATTGATCCTGCAAGTCTTAATGAGAATATATTTGAATTCCAATCTCATAGTGGTGTATGTCTTCTTTTTTTTTTCTTGAGCTCATATATGTTAATTTCACAAAGTGGATTAACATATGGTAAACAAAGAGTATTTTGAGATTATCTTTGAGTTCCTAACAAAGTTAGGATTAAAGTCTTTCGAGTAGTCTCAGTGAGTTCATGTCTTGATAAGAATTCAATGTCCTGGTATGTGAGTGAGAGGGATAATAGGCAAAGCACTTATCCATAATTCAAGTGTGTTTGAGTTAGGGTTTTTAGTTGATGTATGCTATTAGGTGACTCTATGCCCTGGTTAAGGCACTGATCCTTTCTCTAGAGGCAGTCCATCATCATCAATCACACTCAAATTTAAATAATAATATCTTTTATTCAGTAAGTAAAAGACATAGTTGAATATTATTTTGAGACTCCTTTGGAGAAGTGAGTCAAGGGTACACCTGCCTGAGCATTAAGGCTCAAAGTGTAGGAGGATCTCTTTGATCCATCAAAGTATAAATCTACAAGATTGAAGATCAAAGGGAACCACCAACAAAATGGCGACTCTGCTAGGGAGAACAATAATGAAGAAATATATCTATTAAGATCTCTGGTTGGAGTTATATTGTTATATTCAAAATCTTTTGTTGACCAGATTGATTTACCTATCTGAGTCACCAACAAAATGGTGACTCTACTAGGGAGAGTCTACAGATAAAGGTTATTAAGTGCACTCTTGTTTTCCTATTGTACTCAGTTGAATGATTTCCCATCTAAGTGGGTGGGGACTCAAAAGAGGTTTGAACTAGTGCTATAAACTGTAAATCATGGACAAAAGGAGGAATACTAGGTCCTTTGTCAAAAAAAATCTAGAGGTCACTCTGGAACAATTGCCTAGACAGGAGAAGAAGAGTTGGATCAGAAGGAATGGTGAGTCAACTAGTGCTCCCATAAGAGAACAAAGAAATACCAGAGATAGAGCACCACAGGTTTCCTCAAGTGAGGAAGGTTCACAAGATAGAGTTTCTAGATTAGATGGTGGTTGCTCTGAAAATAGATTTTATGATACCCCAGAAGCTGTATTTCAAGACAAAGGTTCATTTCCTACGGGTTAGGCTGAACAAACCAGAGAGATGGGTTTGGAGATTGATTTAGATCTTGATGAAGATAATTTCAGAAGAGAACCCATGAGACCAAGGAAAGTCCATTTCCCATATCAAAATCTCACTGATATGGATGTGTCATTAGGTTCTGATGACATTATGGTAGACCTAGATGATTTAAATGCACTAAGGTTATAGTTGATAGAACAGGATGCCATACATAAGAGGTTACAAAAGGAGAGAGAAGCTGAGAAGGTTAATGCTTTGATAGAAAGACAATCTCTCCTTAGAAAGATTAATGAAATGAAGGAGAGAAACAAGATGCTTGCTTCTACTCCTAAGACTTTGCAACATGATGTCTTTGGTGATCTTGATGCTTTGAGGAGTGAGCAAGAGTGCTTATTGCAAGATCATGAATTTGATAAGGAGGGCCCTGTGGTTAGACAGGTTCAAAGTTATGCTTCCCTCCCTAAAGATAATGATGGGCATGAGATCACTAGGCTTGTTGTTGCTACTGGTGAGAAAGGAAATCAAATGATGGTGGGACATCAAACAAGTGGATCATTGACAATACCAGGGGTCCCACCACCCAATTCAAATAAGGACACAGAGATAGAGAGAAGAAGAAAAGAAGATGAGGACCTTGCAAGAGAATTAGAGAGGGCTGAAATTGAAGCCTCTATTGCAGAAAAGAGAAGAAAGATCTAGTTCTTGAAGGCTTCATCAGCCAATGCTCTTGGTCCATCTACTATTGAACTAGGTATGCCATCTATGACTACTACTATTCCACTTAGTAATTCTACTAGTTCAATTCCTTCTTCATCTACTAGGATAGGTGCTGATCTTAGGTAGTAGTCAAATGCACAAGTAGATGGAAATGTAAATGCAAATGTTGATCCTAGGGTTAACACTAGTTCAAGTTTTCAAAGAAGACCTATGCAATAAGAACGCTATAGGCAAATTAGTTTTGATTGGATTCCTGGCTATCTGAATGCTTTTCCAAATGGTATAAGAGATAAGGTACCTAAGTTTGCTGGTAATAATGCTATTAGTTATGAGGAGCATCTTAGGTTATTTGTTGATATGCTTAATGATTATGAGGTAGAGCATGAGGATGTAGTCATGATATTGTTTGTTCAATCTCTAATGGAGGATGCTAGAGATTTGTTTAAGAGACTTCCTAATAAATGTATTGATACTTGGGATTCTTTTGGGAGATGTTTTAAAGAGCAATATGGTGATAGGCCTAATGCTAGTTTCATGTTGAATGAATTCAATATCATAAGGAAAAATTAGAATGAGTTTGCAGCTGAATTCAACATGAGATTTCAGAAGGGTATGCATAAGTTGTTCCAAGTTATGCGATTAGATGAAAATTTTTGTCTGACTACATACTTCAATGCATTTGATGGAAAGATGGGATACTTTTTGAGGGACAAAGAACCAAGAACTCTAAGAGATGCTTTTAGGATTGCTGTCAATATTGAGAACAATATGAAGATATCAGGAAAGTTGGGTGGAAAAAGAGATGATACAAAGTTTTTGGGGGACAAAAAAGAAAATGATAGGAGTGTTGGAACTAGGAGGCAAGAAGAAGAAAAATTGGATAAGGTGCTCAATGCATTGAAGGATTTGAAGGCACCTGTAAATAGGAACATCAGTGCTCCTACCAATGAAAGGCCTTAGTTCAACAACAATTTCAATAAGCAGAATAGATTGCAGAACTACCCCTACAACACCCAATGGAAGGATGGAAAGCCTGTTGTCCCTACTGCAAGAGGAAAAAATGATAGAGGTGTCCCTGAACCTCTACAAAAAGCTTCAATAAATGTCATGGAAGACATACCTTGGTGTGTTGCATGTCAGTCCCCTCATTCTGTAGAGCATTGTGTGGTTTCACATTCTATGGCTGCAAATCAAGATTGTGGCAATGAGCAGATAGATCAGGAAGAAGATCAAGATGATGTTGGATGCAACATGGCTACTTCATATCTAGGATATGAAGATGATTCTAATTTTGATGAAGAAGTAGATGTAAATGTGAAGAGACACAATCAAGCCCTTTTTCATCAAGAGGTATTTTCTAATAGTGAAGACATTGATAAGAAGACATGTAATATGAACTCTTCTTCTGAGCTAGTAAATTTGAGAAGACCTTCTAGAGAAGAGATGGATAGGATTACTGTAGAAATGATTGCCCAAGTGCAAAATAGAGGCATGGTGGCAAGGAATACAAATGAGAAAGCTATAGGAATGTTTATAAAGAATACCAACTCTTAAGAGCCTAATGAAAACAAATCAAAAGGTGATCACATGGTGAAATTCAAGAATGTAAAAGGTAAGAATTGTGAGCCTAAGGGAGTTGGAGTTGAAAAGGTTTCTAGTGAGATTGAGAGGCCAGTTAACACAATGGCTAAGATTGAAAAAATGTGGGTGATCAATACACCTAATGTATTAGATAAACAAAGAGATGCTAAGGTAGTGCAGACTGAGATTCCTCCCTCTGCTCTTATTGATATGTTAGTTGTATTATCCCAAATTACAATTAAGGTTCCATTGTCAGAATTGTTGAGGATCCCTGAACACAAAGACAAAGCTATTGCATGGGTAGATAAGGTTCATAACATTGATGTTGCATGCAATGGGTCTCAGGATAAAGCTTTGAAAGGTGTTGTTGCTCAGGGAATTGTATCTCAAATTCCTCCTATATCTTTGGATAGTTCTATCAACGCTAGCCTTGAAAACATTGATCCATTCTTTTCAAGTGTCCTTGTGAATGGAATGAAACTAAGAAATTTTATGATTGATAGTGGTGCCTCTAATACTGTCATGCCTTTCAAAACCATGGAGAAGTTGGGCCTTAAAGTTGATACAATTCAAGGTAGATGTTTTGCAATGGATCAAAGGGAGGTACCAATTATTGGGACTATCAATACAATGCCATATAGGTTGGCAACATATCCAGAGAAAGAGTTAACAATGAGTGTTTTGGTGGTGGACATCCCTCCTCATTATGGGATACTGCTATCTAGAAGGTGGAGTGCTGCTATGGGTGGAAGTTTATAGTGTGATATGTCCTATGCAACTTTCAAGATTGATGATTAGTTTGTCAAGATTGATCGAGAGCCAAGAGTATGCCACATGATTGAAAGGAATATTGATAATGAAACTACATGTTTTGAGGATACTGATATTAATTCTTTTAGGGAAAAGATCCCTATATTTGAGAAGGAACCTATTTTTTCACCTTTCTCTATTGAGGTAATTGCTAATTCTATGAGAGGTGATTTGTGGGTAATGTACTTTGATGGTGCAAATTACAAGGATGGAGCAGGAGCAGGTATTTTACTTATTTCTCCTGATGGAAACACCTACAAGTTCTCTTTCACATTGAATTTATTTTTTACCAACAATATAGCAGAATATGAGGCATTGTTATTAGGTTTGAGGTTGGCACAAAAGCACTGTATTAAGTGCTTAAATGTTGTTGGTGATTCTGAGTTAGTGGTGTCCCAGGTCAGGTCAGTATATGCTTCCAAGAACAAAAGGTTAAAAAAATATAGGAATGTAGTTTGGGATTTGATTGAACATTTTGATGCCTTCAATATTGAATGGAAGGATAGGAGTAACAATAAGATGGCTAACTTGTTAGCCAATATTGCAATCAATCCCAATGTTATTACTTTTTCTGGTATCTCTAAAGTTGAAATTCAGGCTAGGCCTAGTATACCAGACAATATTGAAAATTGGCAAGTTTTTGATGATGATAATGATATTTTGAAGTTTATGAATTGTGAAGATCAATATCATGGTCAAGAATTTGATTGTTCAGCCTTGGTTGAGTCAGTAGAAGGAAAAGAGGTTTTCTTTGGCAATGAAGTTATTCAACTTAGAACTAACAGGGTTCTTAAGGGGCTTGTTGTCTTGGAAACTATCTTTGATAACTAGGATAGAGTTCAAAAGAATATCAAAAGAGAAGACCATGCTGATCTAGAAGAGATAAATCTTGGAACACATGAAGCACCTAAGAAAGTATACATTGGCAGAGATATTTCTCAAAAGGTAAAGAAATCTTTGATTGAATTATTGAGAAAATTCAGTCATGTTTTTGCATGGTCATATGATGACCTAAAGGTTTATAGAGTAGATTTATTTCAGCATATTATTCCTTTGAAAGAAGATGCTAAACCATTCTGGCAAAAACAAAGGCCTATAAATCCCACTTTGGCACCCAAGATGCAGGAAGAGTTAATGAAGTTGAGAGATGTTGGCATTATCAAGCCTATTAGGCATTCTTCTTGGGTGTCAAACCTTGTTCCTCTGAGAAAGAAGAATGGTGACATCAGGCTTTCTGTGGACTTTAGGAATTTGAACATCAGCTCATTAAAGGATAATTATTATCTACCCAATATGGAAGCTATGTTGTAGAGAGTGACCAGATCAGAATTAATGTCTATGATGGATGGTTTCTCTGGCTACAATCAAGTCATTGTCAAAGAATCAGAGCAATTCAAGACAACTTTTACAACACCTTGGGGGACATATGTTTATGTGAGAATACCTTTTGATCTCACAGATGCTGGTGCTACTTTTCAAAGAGCAATGGATGTTGCTTTTGCAAATTTTATCAATGATTTCTTTGTTGTATATCAATATGATTTAACTGCTTATTCCAAGAAGGAAGAAGACCACTATACTCATTTAGAGAAAATATTTATAAGGGCCTTGGAATTTGGCATTTCATTAAACCTAAGGAAATGTGCTTTAAGTGTCATTGAAGGTAAGTTGCTTGGCCACTTAGTTGGGAAGCAAGGAGTGAGAATTGACCCTGAGAGGGTAACAGCCATTAATAAAATTTAGAGGCCAAAGAATGTTAAAGGGATTCAGTCCTTCTTTGGTCAGGTGAATTTCTTAAGGAGGTTTTTGACAAATTTTACAGAGGTTACTAGACCTATTTCTAAGATGTTGAAGAAGGGACCTGCAATAAATTGGGAGGGTGAGCCTGATGAGGCTTTCAAAAATATCAAGCAGGCTATCAAAGATGTACCAGTGCTTAAGGAACCTGATTATAATGTCTCAATGCATATCTTTTCCTTTGCATCTTTTCACACTATTGTTGCAATTTTGTTACAAAAGAATAAGGATGGTTTTGAGCAGCCTATTGCATTTTTTAGTAAATCTTTGTAGGCAGCAGAATTGAAATATGACATAAATGAAAAATAGGCATATGCACTTGTGAAGGCAATCAAGGCTTTTAGGTGTTACTTGATGGGAGTAGTTGTGATTGCTTTTGTGCCAAGTGCAGCTATGAAGGATATTTTCTCACAGCATGAGGTGTCTGGGAGAAGATGCAGATGGATCAATAGGATCTAAGAATTCAATGTTGAGGTCCAGATTACCAAGTTGGTTAGAGGATAGGGATTGGCAAAACTGATAGCTCAATCCAATCTTGATGCAAATCAGGTAAATCATTCTGAAATTGATTATACATGTGACATGGATGATTGTATCTAGTATCAGGATATTATCTATTATTTGAGAAATATGAAATGTCCAGTAGGAATGAATGATAATCAGAAGAGGACATTGAAATTACAAGCCATCAAGTATGTAATTGTGAAATGTAAATTGTATAGAAAGAATTTAGATTTCATACTTTTGAAATGTGTTGATGAAGATCAGGCTAACAAGTTGTTGAAAGAAATGCATGAGGGAGTTTGTGGTGGGAATTATATGGGTAAAACAAATGGTCATAAAATCTTGAGAGTAGGTTTTTGGTGGCCCACAATCTTCAAGGATGCAGAGTAGTTGGTGAGGAGGTGTGATGCTTGTCAAAGGTTCTCTGGTAAGCTTAAATTTTTAGGTAACATGCCATTAAAACCAGTAGAAGTATAGGTTCCTTTCCAACAATGGGGAATTGATTTCATAGGGGAGATACAAACAAGTCAAGTGGAGGACACTCATGGATCTTAGTTGCCACCGATTACTTTACAAAGTGGGTAGAGGCTATACCTACAATAAATTCAACTAGCAAGGTGGTAATTGATTTTTTGTTGAATAATATTGTTACAAGGTTTGGGTGCCCTGAGAGAATAATAAGTGATAATGCAATGTGCTTCAGGTCTACTGAATATAAGCACTTTTGCAAAGGTTTAGGAATTCAGACTTCTTATTCCTCACCTTATCATCCACAAGGAAATGGTCAGGTAGAATCTACTAATAAGAGTTTGATTAAAATTCTAAAGAGAATTCTTGAAAAGAATAAGAGGGCATGGAATTCAAAGTTTCCATTAGCTCTATGGGCTAATAGGGTAACTGTGAAGAGGGAAATTGGTTGTGCACCATTTGACCTAGTATATGGAATATATGCAAGAATGTCCCAAAATAATTTATTAGAAATGTACAAGTTTGTTTAGTTATATGATGATGACATTGATGATGAAATGTAGTTGAGAATTAAGGATCTCATCAGACTAGATGAAACAAGAAGATAATCAGTTGCAAGGAATGCCAAATTGCAGTTGTAGGTTAAGAATTTATATGACAAGAAGATTGTTGACAAAAGGTTTGAACCTAGTGATTTGGTGTTAATTTGGAATGCTAGATTGGGGGATAAGGGAAAA
Organism: Chamaecyparis obtusa; assembly: GCA_027943335.1. NCBI lineage: Eukaryota > Viridiplantae > Streptophyta > Pinopsida > Cupressales > Cupressaceae > Chamaecyparis > Chamaecyparis obtusa. Next base: position 532,608 of record BSBK01003268.1, read on the forward strand.
AATGGTAAATTTGATCCAATCTGGCTAGGGCCGTATCAAATTCATGAGAAATGGTGCCAAGATTCATACATTGTCAAGGAGTTAAATGGTGATATTTAGGAATTGCCAGTTCATGGACAATTCTTGAAGAAATACTTCAATTGAAGTATTCTATTTTCCATGAACAGTAGTTAGGTTTGTATATATTGTAAATTCTATAAATAATTGCTTGCCCCTATCTTGTTTTGTCCTGTTCCTAGGGTTTTGCCCTGTGGCTCTCACTTGTTCAAAATTTTGTCTAGTAGGTGGTCTACTATGACCAATGATTCTAGATTCTTGTTGTGCCTACAAGAGCCACGTACCCCTAGATAGAGCCACTATTAACACTTGAAAGAATTTCCATGGTTTTCTATCTTTTATCTAGTCTTTCCTTGCAAAATTTAATGGTGCTAGCATGTTTCTTCTGGCCTCTATAGTCATTTTTTTGTCCCTGGCTTTGAAACCCTAAGCAAAATTCAAAAACTAGCCATTGTTAAGAAATGCCCTGTCCCTGTTCTAATTCTTCATTACCTTTTTGGGCCACTTAAGTCTTGTTAAATGCATGTGCAAATTTATTTTTCTCGTTGGTCATGTATTCATTTAATCCTCAGATGGTTTGTCTTTTATTTCAGCAAACTGGCGATTACTTGTTTGTCACTAGTTCTCCAAGTTTCCTAGTAGTTTATCTTTCCTCTTGGTGATTGGGAAAACACTGCATTCACGTATTATCTTTTTTCTAGGTGGTTATCTCTTAACTATCTACAACTTGGCATGGTGGCTTCCTTCTCTTTAGTCACATTTTCATGTGGTATCTAGGCCTAGGTTTTCTGACAACATCTTGATCTAACGACAGTTGTATGTTCTCAAGAGATGTGTCAGAGCTATGTGCTTTTATGCCAGCCATTGATTTTATTGTATGACATAGCCTTTCTTTTCAAGTGGGTCCACATGCTAGGTGTGCTAATTTGGTGGTATCTGATTGTTCAATGAGAGTATGAAGTGGAATCCTATCAGTGGGACCAATTTTCCTGGCGTCCAGGCAAGTTAAGGTTTGGTTTGATCTTGTGGCTATCATTATTCTGCCAAGATGAGATGATCGACCTTTAACACAGTGGTATAGCGATAGCCATTGATTCTCCTAAAGGATTAGTGGGTCCAAGGTAACATGTAAGCATAGTTGGTGGTCTCTGATTGATCCATGTAATAACAGAGTGGCAGTTGTCAGTGGGACCTAGTTTCCAGATGCATTAGAGGGTCCTGATGTTGTCAGTAAATCAATGGTTGGCGTAAGTTCTTATGAGGTTTTTCAGAGGCTTAAGATCTTGTACCAACCATTGATTTCATATCTTGTCAGAGATTTGTCAGGCTAGGGATGAGATTCTTCATCCGATGGTAGGCGTGTAATTTGATGGAATCTTGTCAGGCCTTGCACTTTTGAGACAACCGTCGATCTTCCTAATGTGGGCCCGGTAAATTTCTTAGTCTTTTAGTGGTTCTGACAAATGCTTGCTTGGTTTGCTGGTTCACATGATGATTTGGCAAAGGGGCTAGGAACTTAGTGATTTGGCAAACAATGTTCACGTAGTAGCCAAATGATTTAGCAGTGTCCTCAAAGTTCTTGCAAATGGGCAAGGGTTTCTTTGGTCACCTGTTCACCAAATGGAAAGAGGGTTAAAGGTTTGTCAGAAATGGTAGGACCATCTGATGATTCATTATTGAGGTGTCATATTCTTATTCACTGAGTTGGAGGATGATAAGGATCTTGCCAGTGGGACCTGCAGAGAAGGTTTTTTGATCAACGGTCAGTGCATGATCTTAAGGAATATTCCTACCCCGTGAGATGATGCACCATCTATTGATCTCACATCTTACTTGGACGAGTTAGTGGGTCCTATATCAGGGGTGGCCGAGTGATTGTAGCAAATGGTGTAGTGACAGATGGCATAAAGCGGGCCTAGGTGGGGTCGAGGAGTCTAGCGGTCCTGATAAAGTTTTGGCATCTTGACAAGTTTTCAAAGGGGTTCACTCATTTGTGAAGAAAGATGACAGTTCTCTAAGTGTTTTAGTGGTTCAGCGAACAAGCGTTCGCGTAATTGCTAAACTTCCTAGTGATATTATAAAGTATTTTGCAAATTGGTGAAAGGACCTTCAGTCGCCAGTTCGCTAAATAAGAGATCAAGGTTAAATGTTTTCTTGTCACCAGTTCACAGAGTTAAACGGTGGGTAAGGTTTTCATTTCGTGAACAGGAATTGCACTATCATGTAGTCGCTAAATGTAAACTAGGATTCCTATAATGGTTAAGTCATGAATGGCCCATGAAATACAAAGATCAGATGGTCATGACTTAAAGTTGATCAAGATTCAAATTATGCCTGTCAATTCACTGCTAGCATTATAAAGGTGACCGTTTGATTTCAAATTCAAATTTCTAAGGGTTTCCTACGACCAGAAGGACTAAAATTCAATGCAAAAGTGACTGGGGTTGCTAAGAGATGATTTTTTTGTGGTTGCAGTGTGGTCCAGGGTGTGCCTTGATTGTTTGCAAGGGTTTGTACTATGATTTTTGTGCTCAAGGCATGTTGTAGGTGGCTGAAGAGGTTGACATTTTGGGCATTTTTATGGTCCTCAATACCTTCTAAGTGAGTTTTGTCATGATTATGGATCATTCTAGGATTTTGTTTCTCCTAGTTGCCTAGGTTTCTTGCCCTTTAATAACTTTGTGACCGTTTCTAGTGGGTTTGGTGGGTGAAACCCTAACCCTAGTCATTCGTAGCTTGTTGCAACCTGTGTTGGGTTTCCAAGATGACTAGGGAGTATATATTGCAAGGTTTTTTGACTTAGCGGGGGTTCCAAAATTTTCTTTGGTCCTTGGGGTTTCAAAATTTTCTTTGGTCCCTGGTTGTTGATGGTATTACACTGAGTAAGGAGAGCCTAGATTTTGGGTCTGTTTCTTTGGCATTTTGTTGTTTGATAATGTATTAATCCTGCAAGTCTTAATGAGAATATAGTTGAATTCCAATCTCATAGTGGTGTATGTCTTTTTGTTTTGTTCTTGAGCTCATATATGTTAATTTCACAAAGTGGATTAATATATGGTAAACAAAGAGTAGTTTGAGATTATCTTTGAGTTCCTAACAAAGTTAGGATTAAAGTCTTTCAGGTAGTATCAGTGAGTTCATGGCCTGATAAGAATTTGATGTCTTGGTATGTGAGTGAGAGGGATAATAGGCAAAGCACTTATCCTAAATTCAAGTGTGTTTGAGTTAGGGTTTTTAGTTGATGTATGCTATAAGGTGACTCTATGCCCTAGTTAAGGCACTTATCCTTCCTCTAGACGTAGTCCATCATCATCAATCACACTCAAATTTAAATGATAATTGTTATACACTAAATTTTCACCCTTAGTTCAAGCTCTCGTAGTCTTGATAACTTAGTATAACAAGGGAATCACCTCAAGGTTGTGGGACCTTTTTCTAACCGAGATGAGACCTCCAGATTCTAGGCTGGTTCCTCTTGGATAGTCACCTTGATTTGCTCTTAAACAAGAAAGTAAACTTGAGCAGAAAGGGTTAGAAGGAATGCATGAAATGTAAATGATAGGAAGCAAATCTATCCTACTAGGTGATGCACCGAAACTAGGGTTTGGATCTCAGTATAGAGGAATGAAACCAATGAGAGGCTTAGTTCTAGGAGATCACAACTTATTGAATAGGCCTACATAAGTGTTTCATGGAAGGGTCTGCAAAAAAAAGAGGATGTTCAGGGAAAGAGAAAGATTCTTTCACAACAACAAGACTCTTGGGATTAGACATCAATCCATGACCTGCAAACAAACATTCCCTCCTATAACTCGGTGTAGGATTGAGACAAGACTATCAGGGGCTGAAATATACCCACAGAGCATCTAAATCAGATCAACACAATAACACACATAGTTACAGAAAGTAAGAGAAATCAGGGGAACTAAGACATCATTGAAAACATGCATCCATAAACCTCAATCCAATAAGAGATAATGCAAGCAGGGAAGACACAAGGACATGAAAGACTATCACAAAAATGCCTCTGCAATGCTTGTATTATCAATGGGAATTTACAAGATATGAAAAACCAGAGAGCAGAAATGCTACAGATAGTTCTCCAAGGAAAGACTTTCTCTTTCTACAAAATGTGAATTTTGAGCACTACAGGCTCCAAAAAATAATATATACACCTCTACTGCATGTAGGCAGGAATCAAAAATCTTTTAGGGCTACATAAATATGCATTATAATAATTTGGCCCTAAAACAAGTCACTTCTGATCATAATTAAACTCTGCAAAAATATAACCGATCAGATGTTTAGCCTTTGCATGCCCATCTCTGCACTGATCCTGCCTACAGATAAAAATTCATCTTGATCCGTCTACCTCCCTACAACCTACTCAACCATGAATGCTCAAAAATCTGATCAGATATTTAAAAGGACTTAAAAATGGCAGCCTAAAAGATCTCTACACACATCTATCCAACTGCAACCGCCTTGAAAATATCATCAATTTTTTAGCTGCCGCACTTGCAAAAATTTCCCTCAGAAGAAAGCTCATATGCCGCACCACTTTGACAAAGCATTGGTCACATGATCACATGAGCCGAAAATCCTTCATGTGATCATGTGACAACCTCTTGAGAAACTACCTCCACCCTCAGAAAATATCAATGGTCGCATGATCGCATGAGCCAAAAGGCCTTCATGCGATCATGTGACAACTCCTTTAAAACTACCACTGCCTTGCCATGGAATGACACCTTAGGCCCGCAAAAATCTACCACCCGTCAAGCTTCACCGACCGCCAGCCATCATACTTGCCAAACTCGCCATGTCCCCAAACTACAAGCCCACCAAAGCCTTGTTGACCCCTGGGGGTTGTCACATGATCGCATGCGGCTAGGAGGCCGCATGAGATCATGCGACAAGCTTTAGATGGTCAAGCAAACTTAACCCCCAGGTTCATCCTTCCTTAGTCACCAAGTCACATTATTTTTCTTAACCTCAAGCCTCTACTCAGTGACTACACAAAATCCATTGATCTTTGCTCCCTCCGACGGTAGTCACTGAGTCACGTTACCCCATCGGCATATTCTTTTCCATCAGGAGATTACCCGACTAAAAGAAGTCTCTTAATCGCCAGATAAAAATAATATTCCTCTTTCATTTGCAAGACTACCCGACCAAACATAGAATCGGGCCCACCTCCAACTGTGCAACTACACAAAAAACCTACCAAACCTTGCCACATGGCACTCCCTTACTTATCCTAGCCACTACCCTAGCAAACACCTCGGCACCCCTGGCATGGGACCCACTGTAAACTCTAGATTCCCATCAGATGGTTGTCGCATGATCAGATGGGATCGGAAGATCCCATGTGAACATGCAACCACCGTTGATCTTCATCGCACCTGCACTAGTATAGAAACCTCAGGCCCCACCTCCAACTACCTATTGTAGTTGACAGTTTGTTGCATGATCTCATACGGTCACGAGACCACATGCGATCATGCGACCAACTGCTAGATGTTAACTATCAAACTGTGAACCACCGCCACTAAAACCACTGATGGTTTGTCACATGGTTTCATGGGCTTGGAAGAGCCCATGTGATCATGCGACTAATCACATGATGCCAGCCACTGACCGCCACCCTCTTTGTTTGCTTGACCACCTACTGCAGATCTTGACCGCTGATCCTCTAATACTGCATCAATAGTTGTCGCATGATCTCATGGGATCGAAAGATCCCATGTGATCATGTGATAGCCATCAGATCTTCTGCATTGGCACAGCCTTTGGCATTGGGACCCGCCTGTCAGAGTTGCGCACTTAGGGCTGAAAACACAAAAGCAGTGTCAAAAACACAGAAGGTTTTCGAGAAAAGGTCAAAAACACACTAAATTTTTCAGAGCTGAGAGGTCAAAAACACACCAAACTTGGGACAAAAGGTAGAAAACACAGATATTTTTGACACTTGAGCATTTCTTCTTGGAAAATAGGAACCGTGGCCAAAAATGAATGACAGGGAAATTTTGGGCAACATTTTGGTGACCTCTGCAGGATGTCAGCCTGCTAGACATTGGACCAATTGCCTTGATGTATCCATTGGGCATAGGAGTCATTTAAGCACAAAACTGGCAGGGACAAAAATTAAACTGGGAAGACAAACCTGTGCACGTGCACTTCTTGGAAAATAAGGAAAAACTAAACTAGAAAGCTAGGAGAAAGTAGGAAAACTAACCTACCCTAAACTAACCATTGCAGGGACTTGGTCAAACAAAGCCATTCACTGGCATGTTGAAGTAGCTATTCTTCCTCAATAAGACATTTTGCACTAAACACATGAAGATAGCTACAAGGATATGAGGCATATGAAAAATTGGCAAATGAGGATATGCTGCCTCTGCAAAAATAAGATCAAGTTCACTCACCTCAAATGGATCATATGGAGGTGTCTTAGTGAACTCCTTCTAGGCCAAGTATCTGATGGGGCAGCCTCTTGAAAGTCTGAAGGTAGGACTTTCATTGCTAGTTTCTTCTTTATCTTTGTGGTTGCTTTCCATCATGGGCAGCCACATCAACTCATCATCCATGGACAGGGGACTATCATCTTCTTCTTTTAAACCAACCAAGAGCTCATCAAAGTTGTCAATATCTTGAAGATTTGGAACTGATTCCAAATCCTGCTCATGTAGTAGCTCCTTGTGAAAAGGGGAATCCAAGACCAGGCCCTCTTCAACAGGCACATGACCTTGAACCTCCACTCCAAGGAATAGGGGTTCAACATCCAATTTGTCACAAAAGACCTCTATGATATTGGAAAAATCATACTCTTCTTCAAGGCTTTTGTCTGTGTCCTTTTCTTGGAAAGCCTCTACCATGGCTTCATCATCCCGCTTCATAAAACAAGGAAGCTCACTCAACAAGGGCATGGCATCCATCATAGAATCAACTTCCTATTGATGATGGACCTATTGTTCTGATTGACCTTTAGTCATAGGTAACGGTATGGTCTCTTCTTCATCATCAACAAAAAAATGGAGCTCATCATACAAATCAGCCAAGAGCTCAAGCTGAGCATCAATGTCCACCTCCACACCTTGCTGCTCATTTTCACCATAGTCATCACTCTACATTGATACCTCAGATTTCTTCTCCTCTTCAAATAGAAGTTCATTTTCTACCAGTCCTTGCTCAGACACCAGACTAGTGTCCTTACAAAGGCTTGGCATCTGACAACCAGGAGGGAGAGTCCATTGGGGAATCCAAATCACCTCATCATCCTGAGAAACCAGAGGGGCCTCTTGGGATGAAAATATTTCTTGAATGGGCTGCTCTTGCAAAGTGGACTGAACCTCAAGTACAGGCCTTTGAAAAGAATTTTTTGCCTTGAAATTTGGGATGTGAGAGTGAGGGGGAGAGGGGAGAGACAAAGAAGGCATAGCTGCTATAAAGCTTGGAAATGAATGCTTAGCGGGCTCCCTATGTGTAGGCTCTTGAGGCAAATGGGCCCTCCAGCTTGAAAGCTTAGGCCTAGGAGCCTCTTGTTGAGCAATCAGTGATCTCAACCTTGCTGTCTCAATTTTAGCTCAGTGTCTGATCTCTTCTTGAAACTCTCTTGGTTGCTACTCATCAACAAGAGTCTCTGCCACTTGGTAAGGAATGAACCCCTGCTCATAGCTTTGGGCTTCCATCTCTTGGTAGGGAGCTGACTCCTCTTCATAATAACTTTGAGCCTCCTGCTCTCTCTATTCCCTGAGCTCAAACACTTGCTGAACTAAATCAAGCAACAGACTCTTTACCTCTTGCATCTCCTTGAAGTCTAAGTTCAGAGTCTGCATCTGCTGCTGAATAGGCTAAGAAGCATGATGGGAAAGTTGGCCTTGCATTTTCTATTGTGCCTCTTGTGCCCATGATCCACCTTGCCTAAGAGCCTACTCATAACTTTGCACAAGGGAAAACTTATTTGGGGCATACTGGATATACTGATACCCTTGAGAAGTATAATAGCTTGGGGTAAAAGGAGGCTTTGGGTGGGTTTGGTAAGGCTGAAAACTAGCTGGTTGAGCATTATTCTCACAATAGGGTGGTGAGTAACCTGACTGTGTAATACCCCTCTAACCCTAATATAAGTTTTGTGTTTTTGAAAGAATTAAGATCTTTCAATGTTTTCTTACAGCTTAAGATGTACATGATACTTGTTTGATCTATTCCTATAGTTTGTTTATAATAATTTCATAAGCTAGTACTCAATGATTCTAATATTAGACATACTATCTAGAGGTATCATTTTTGTATGTATTTATCTCCGTGTATGTATTGAGTACCTTCAAGACCTTTATGAACATAGTTAGGATGTTATATGATATGTACTTGATAGATATATATATATAAGTGGTTATTTATATTTTCTCCTATTAAGGTTACTTTGGATGAATCTTGTATCTCACTTGATGATTTGATTATGTTGATTTATTATTAGTATTGATAAGAGACTAACGCAATGCTTGAGATTCTAACCTTCTTTATGATGATGCTACATGCTTTGAATGTATATATATACATGATGTGTTTTCATGATTCAGGATGAAGTCGTAGTTACTCACATAGCTCAGGTCCACATGATGTATCGATCTCGATCATCTGTCTGCAATATTTTATTTTATATGTATATCCGTGCATATGTATTTCTTCTTTGTGATGCAGGCTTGCAGGTACCGGGCATCGACTTCACTTGGCTTCACAGGTTTGAGCATGCCCTCAAATCCTCAATGGTTGTTGTTATGGAGATAGTCCTAAGGCCCCTACATGAGTCTTCCTTTGTCATTATTCCAATTTGGGAATATTAGGGTTCCTTCTTTGTCAGTCAACCTTTGGGTCAAAAACCCAGATCCAATGCACCCAGTTGGGCATGGTTGTAGTTAGTGCCTTGTGGCCACTTGAATTCATTTGGTTGTATGATTTGCTTACTCATTTTATTTATTTCTCCTTCTTGGTATGATTCTTAGTTAATCTTTCTATGTTGTGTTTCAGGAGTTTGGCTTGACTTTCCTTGTTGACTTTGGTTGACCTTGTTTGATCTTATGGTTTTCTTGATATGTTTCATAGATGATTTGTATGGCCTCTTTGGATGATTAGATTTATTTCGAGGCATGTGATTTTATTCTACCTCAGTGATTATATCCTATAGTAATTATAAATAGGTAATAATATTGTGATCTATTACTTCATAATCTTATAGATTATAGTGTTTGGTATTTGGCATGTATCTATATAAATATAAATATATATATAGAAATATATATATATGGGTGCACACATATATGTATTTATATATATATAATTTATATGTGATTATATGTTAATTATTGTAGATATTGTTGATGGTGTATATTTTGGGATTAATGTAAAGTATAATATTATTAATAATTAAATATTAAATAATGCAAGGTATATTATTCTCAATTGTTAATTATTAATAATGAGGATAGGTTATATATATAGATATTGATGTAATTAATGATGGCATATGCATATATGTTAGGATAATATTACATATGTGTATGAATGAATACAAATAATTTTTTATTGTATATTTGAGTAATATAGTTGTATGATATTAAGTTATTTTATAATACCCTTTAGTTAAGAGTTAGTTGGGAGTTGGTTACTTTTCCTCTCAACCTTTGGAAATATATTTATATGCACTACTTTCTCATTGAAGGGAGGATATTTTGGGGGCTGAAGCATTGAGGAGAGGATGGCCTTACTTTTCATGGAGATTTTGGAGAGAAAACTTGGAGATGTGAGGGAGAGTTTGTAAGCATATGTCTTTAAGAATTTTTGGTTATCTTTGCTTTTGGGAGAGAGACATTTTTGTGAGAATTTCAGTAGTTGAGAGAGGGATTCTTTTCTATGGAATTATTTCTTTCTTTCATGGAGATTTCTGAAAGTGGATAGGGTTTGAAGGACGCATCTCAAGTTTGGATTTGTCTTCTCTTTTGTTTCCTTCCTTCTTCGATTCAACCTTCGTAGGACATGAGGTATGGATTGAATATTTTAGTTACTTAATTTCTTTGATAGATTATGGATCTATTTATATATTATTATTATTCCTTATATCTGTACTTTTCATTTCTATAGTTATTTTAAATTTTTGAGTTTTTGTTTGTAAGAATTGGCATGTGTTTTCCTAGGGTTTTTAGCAACCTATTTTTGGAGATATATTATTATAATAATTTAAATTTAATCTAAGGTTTTACTAAATTCATTTTCTAGAAGTAAAATTCATAGATCTCAAATGGGTATCTCTCTGATTTTATTTTTAGGGTTGAATTAATGCCTTATTTTTGACATTTTGGCAGACTATGCCTGTCCATTCTTGATTCCTAATTTTCTGTCAAATGTATTCATATGCTATAGGATGATATGATTATATAAAAGTATGAATTTGATATCAAAGATTATAATATTTCTTATCTTTAATTTCCAATTTTTTTGGATAATTTTTATTATGTTTTATGAAAATTACAATTATTTTAGTGAAGGCAGGTCTAAACCCTAACCAAAATTTTTTGTTTTAAACCAGAAGTCATAACTTTCTTTCCCACCATTGGATCTTCCTAAAAATAAAATTTAGAGTCCATAATTATGTTATCTAAATTTCCATTGAAGAGATTTCCTTTATTATTTGTTTTGTGGAAGATATGGATGACTGTTCTATGATGACTATTCTTTGCATTTAATCCTTCTTGAAATAATTCAATTTAAGAACATCACTAAGTCTTAGGGTTTTGTATGGTTACCAAAGCCTATTAGAATTTTTTTTTGGTTAATTGGATCTATTTATTCTCTGAATATGTTTATAATATCACTTGGATGTCTTCTTATATGTTTGGAACATTCTAAATGCCATATTGGGTTTAGGGTTGTCAAGTGGACTAGGGACAACATATGTTTTCCTAAACTCAATCAAATGTTGTTATGGAATTGATATAAATTCTTGATGATGAATCTATTATGTTCTTATTATTTTTATATGTATGTTAGGGAACCTAAGTACACTAGGTGAGTGGCTCATAGTGAGGGGTTGGGGCCCTAAGTGGCTAGTACCAGGATAACCTACTATGAGTTATTTAATCAAGTGATAACCTAAATAAATGAATTGGGAATAGGAGATTAGTGGAATGGGAAATTACACACTAATCAAGATTAATTTTTCCTCACCCATACCTTTAGTGATAGTAAAGACTAAGGATGGGAGTGGGAGAAGGTACCTATGTGTAGGTACGATTGAATGACCTTGTCTATACGAGAGGCATTCGGTTCCGCATGTGCCTACTTGGGGGCCGGGGCCAAGAGTGGCTAGTACCAGGACAACCCAAGGGGTGAGGGCTATGTGATGACACTCACCTAGCTTGTAGCTTAGATTCTCTACCAAATTTTATCATGCCTCTGGTAATCCTTATGGTCTTCTTGTCTTTTCTTTTGTGTTGGGACTTTGGAGAAATTTTATCACCACCTTAGGAATTTCCTAGTTGTTACCTCTTGTATGGGCCTTTGGTTCTATCTCCTAGCTCAGGGGAGTGGGCCTATTGGTTCCACATGGTTGGGTGGTTAATATTTATATCAAGGTATTGATCATGATTCTTTGGATGATCCTAGCACATATTCTTTTCCAGATCTACAGTTGAAGATTTCTTATTGGATATTTTAATATGTTGAGATGTACTTATGTATTTGTATTCATGTAATTTTTAATCTCCTAAAAGGAGTCTTGTAGTATTGATGTAATCTCAATTCAAAGCAATGCATAAGGGAATGGGTAGTCCTAGGTAAAAGAAAGGGAAAAGAATGTGGAATATTGGACATGTTACTAGCATTAAGAGAAAGTGTTTATGTCATTTCTCCTATCCTCTTATGTTGTCCACATGTAAATATAGTTATATATAATGATGTATCACAACAATAATGTATTCTCTCTTGATGAAAGAATCCAAGGAAATTATTGAGAAATGATAGATTAGTGATTGTAATTATTAACAATGAATGGTTATGAAACAATGCAATAAAATAGTAATTTGATTTTAATGTTAATACTTGGTTCATGTTAATGAAGCACCTAGGATGATGCCTACCTTAATGAATATTAATCTCTTACCTAAATTATTAGAGAAAAGTGATATAAAGGATAGTAGATGTAGATGAAATCAGTATGAATTTATGGAATGAGTTGATAGAAGGGATAATGACGTTGGATGATTAACTTATGTTTAATAAAAGAAATAAGTTAGGGACATTTAACTTGATGCATTAAAATGAACGTAGATCTGTTAAGCTCATGATTCCATGAATATCTTATGCATGTAAATGGTTTATATGATGTTGCTTTAGTAGCGACATTAGGGAACCCATGAGGACTTAAGTTGTATAAATCTTACATTCAAGTAGTAGAAAATTATTTCTTCTTTTAGAAATATGAAGTGTAATGATGAATATTATTCTAGTTACAATTTTTTTTTTAAAAAATTACTACTTGCATTTTATAGAGGTTTTATGTCTTGTCCTCTTGGGTTGCCTGGCGGGGCATTACAGACTGTCCATAGAAACTTGACATGTCTACTCATGCAATCAGCTAGAACTTGAATATGAAGATTGAAAACATACCAACATCTGATCTTTGAAACTAGTAGACCCTCTGGAGTCACCAGATATGCAGCAAAATGACCTCTCCTAGGTCTGTAATATGTTACGAGCATATCAGAGATAGCATATTCTTTTCAAGTAGACTTCATTTCTCCCACCGGGCATGCCAGAAATGTTATACACTGAATTTGCACCCTTAGTTCAAGCTCTCATAGTCCTGATAACTCAGTATAACAAGGGAATAATCTCAAGGTTGTGGGACCTTTTGCTAACTGAGATGAGACCTCCAGATTCTAGGCTAGTTCCTCTTGGATAGTCACCTTGATTTGCTCTTAAAAAAGAAAGTAAACTTGAGGAGAAAGGGTTATAAGGAATGCATGAAATGTAAATGATAGGAAGCAAATCTATCCTACTAGGTGATGCACCAAAACTAGGGTTTGGATCTCAGTATAGAGAAATGAAACCAATGAAAGGCTTAGTTCTGGGAGATCACAACTTATTGAATAGGCCTGCATAAGTGTTTCATGGAAGGGTCTGCAAACAAAAGAGGATGTTCAAGGAAAGAGAAAGATTCTTTCACAACAACAAGACTCTTAGGATTAGACATCAATCCATGACCTGCAAACAAACATTCCCTCCTATAACTCGGTGTAGGATTGAGACAAGACTGTTAGGGGCTGAAATATACCCACAGAGCATCTAAATTGTATCAACACAATAACACACATAGTTATAGAAAGTAAGAGAAATCAGGGGAACTAAGACATCATTGAAAACATGCATCCATAAACCTCAATCCAATAAGAGATAATGCAAGTAGGGAAGACACAAGGACATGAAAGACTGTCACAAAAATGCCTCTGCAATGCTTGTATTATCAATGGGAATTTACAAGATATGAAAAACCAGAGAGCAGAAATGCTACAGATAGTTCTCCAAGGAAAGACTTTCTCTTTCTACAAAATGTGAATTATGAGCACTACAAGCTCCAAAAAACAATATATACACCTCTACTGCATGTAGGCAAGAATCAAAAATCTTTTAGGGCTACATAAATATGCATTATAATAATCTCACCCTAAAACAAGTCACTTCTGATCATAATTAAACTCTACAAAATCATAGCCGATCAGATATTTAGCCCTTGCTTGCCCATCTCTGCACTGATCCTACCTGCAGATAAAAATTCATCTTGATCCATCTACCTCCCTGCAACCTACTCAGCCATGAATGCTCAAAAATCTGATCAGATATTTAAAAGGACTCAAAAATGGAAGCCTAAAAGATCTCTGCACACATCTATCCAACTGCAACCGCCTTGAAAATATCATCAATTTTTTAGTTGCTGCACTTGCAAACATTTCCCTTAGAAGAAAGCTCATATGCCACACCACTTTGACAAAGCATTGGTTGCATGATCGCATGAGTTGAAAGGCCTTCATGCAATCATGTGACAACCTCTTGAGAAACTACCTCCGCCCTCATAAAATGTCAATGGTAGCATGATCGCATGAGCCGAAAGGCCTTCATGTGATCATGCAACAACTCCTTTAAAACTACCACAGCCTTGCCATGGAATGACACCTCAGGCCCGCAAAAATTTGCCACCCGTCAAGCTTCACCGACTGCCAGCCATCATACTTGCCAAACTCACCATGTCCCCAAACCGCAAGCCCACTGAAGCCTTCTTGACCGCTGGGGGTTGTCGCATGATCGCATGTGGCTAGGAGGCCGAATGAGATCATGAGAAAAGCTTTAGATGGTCAAGAAAACTTAACCCCCAGGGTCACCCTTCCTTAGTCACCAAGTCATGATATTTTTCTTAACCTTGGGCCTCTACTCAGTGACTATGCAAAATCCATTGATCTTTGCTCCATCTGACGGCAGTCACTGAGTCGCGTTACCCCATCAACATATTATTTTCCATCAGGAGATTACCCAACTAAAAGAAGTCTCTTAATTGCTAGATAAAAATAATATTCCTCTTTCATTTGCAAGACTACCCGACTGAACATAGAATCGGGCCCACCTCCAACTGCGCAACCATGAAAAAAAAATGCCAAACCTCACCACATGGCACTCCCTTACTTGTCCCAGCCACTACCCTAGCAAACACCTTGGCACCCCTGGCATGGGACCCACCGTAAACTCCAAATTCCCATCAGACGGTTGTCGCATGATCACATGGGATCAGAAGATCCCATGCGAGCATCCGACCACCGTTGATCTTCATCACACCTATGCCAATATAGAAACCTCAGGCCCCACCTCCAATTTCCTGTTGTAGTTGATGGTTTATCGCATGATCTCATGCGCTCATGAGACCACATGCGATCATACGACCAACCGCTAGACGTTAACTGCCAAACCGTGAACCACTACCACCAAAACTGCTAACAGTTTGTTGCATGGTCGCATGGGCTTGGAAGAGCCCATGCAATCATGCAACTAACCATTAGCAGTTTTGGTGGTAGTGGTTCATGCGATCATGTGACTAACCGCATGATGCCAGCCACTGACCACCACCCTCACTATTTTCTTGACCGCCTACCGCAGATCTTGACCATCGGTCATCTGATACCACATCAATGGTTGTCACATGATCTCATGGGATCAAAAGATCCTAGGTGATCATGCAACAGTCGTTAGATCTTCTACACTGGCATGACCTTTGGCATTGGGACCCGCCTGTCAAAGTTGTGTGCTTAGGGCTGACAACACAGAAGCGGTGTCGAAAACACAAAAGGTTTTCGAGCAAAGGTTGAAAACACATCAAATTTTTTAGAGCTGAGAGGTTGAAACACACCGAACTTCTGACAAAAGGTAAAAAACATAGAGATTTTCGACACTTGAGCATTTCTTCTTTGAAAATAGGAACCGTGGCCAAAAATGAATGATAGGGAAATTTTGGGCAACAATAATATCTTTCAGTCAGTAAGTAAAAGACATAGTTGAATATTGTTTTGAGACTCCTTTGGAGAAGTGAGTCAAGGGTACACCCACCTGAGCATTAAGGCTCAAAGTGTAGGAGGATCTCTTTGATCCTTGTTAATTGGACCTCTTCCTTGTAGACTTTGGAGTGGTGATAGAGTCAAAGTAATATTAAAGTTATCCATCAAAGTATAAATCTTCAAGATTGAAGATCAAAGAGAACCACCAACACTCAGGACACCTATGGAGACATTGGAACTCTCAACTATGTCCTAAGTGGTCCTACGAGCCCTTCGAACATGGTTCATCACTCAAATGTGTCAAAAGGGGTCATGGGGACTTCCTAGGGGTCCTAGTACACCTTACCATGCATTAATACCCTAGGAATTCCTCATGACCCCTATGGACATATTTGAATGCTCAAGTGTGTTCTTAGGGGTCCTACGACCCCTTCCAACACACTTGATCATTCAAATGTGTCAAAGGGGATCATGAGTACGTGCTAGCGGCCCTAGTATACCTTATCACATGTTAGGGCCCCTAGGAAGTCCCCATGATGCCTATGGACACATTTTAATGGTCAAGTGTGTCCTAAGGGTTCCTACAACCCCTTTAGACACACGTCATCATTCAAATGTGTTAAAAGTGGTCATGAGGACTTCCTAGGGGCCCTAGTATGTCATATCACATGTTAGGACCCCTAGGATGTCCTCACGATTGCTATGGACACATTGGAATGCTCAAGTATGTCCTAATGGGTCCTATGACCCCTTCAAACACACTTGAGAATTCAAATGTGTCAAAAGGGGTCATGGAGACATCCTAGGGGTCCTAGTACACCTTATCATACTTTAGGAACCCTAAGAAGTCCTCATGACCCCTATAGACATATTTTAATGCTCAAGTGTGTCTTCAGGGGTCCAACGAGCCCTTTCGACACACTTGATCATTCAAATGTGTCAAAAGGGGTCATGAGGACTTCCTAGGGACCTAGTATGCCATATCACATGTTAGGACCACTAAGAAGTCCCCATGGACCCTATGGACACATTTGAATTCTCAAATGTGTCCTAAGGGGTCATACAACCCCTTTGAATACACTTGAGCATTCAAATGTGTAAAAAGGGGTCATAGGGACTTCCTAGGAGTTCTAGTAAGCCTTATCACACGTTATGGCCCCTAGGAATTCACCATGACCCCTATGGACACATTGGAATGCTCAAGTGTGTCCTAAGGGGTCCTAGTACACCATATCAAATGTTAGGACCCCTAAGAAGTCCTCATCATCCCTATGGACACATTGGAATGCTCAAATATGTCATAGGGGGTCCTACAACCCCTTCAAACACACTTGAGCATTCAAATGTGTCAAAAGGGGTCATGGGGACTTCCTAGGGTTCCTAGTATGCCTTGTCACCCATTAGGGCCCCTAAAAAGTCCCCATGACCCCTATGGACATACTAGAATGCTCAAGTGTATCCTAAGGGATCATGGGGACCCCTTCCGACACACTTGATCATTCAAATATGTCAAAAGGGGTCATGGGGACTTCCTAAGGGTCCTAGTATGCCTTATCACATGTTAGGGCACCTAGAAAGTCCCCATGACCCCTATGGAAACATTTGAATACTCAAGTGTGTCCTAGGGGGTCCTACGACCCCTTCTGACCCACTTGATCATTCAAATGTGCTAATAGGGGTCATGGGGACTTTCTAGGGGGCCTAGTATGTCTTATCGTGCATTTGGACCTCTAGGAAAGTCCCCATTACCCTTATGGACACATTTGAATGCTCAAGTGTTTCCTAAGGGTTACTATGACCCCTTCAGACACACTTGACCATTCAAATGTGTCAAAAGGGGTCATGGAGACTTTTGATGGGCCCTAGTATGCCATATCACATGTTAGGACCCCTAGGAAGTCCTCATGACCCCTATGGACACATTGGAATGCTCAATTGTATCCTAAGGTGTCATACAACCCCTTAGAATATACTTGAGCATTAAAATGTTTCAAAAGGGTTCATGGGTACTTCCTAGGGGTCCTAGTACACCTTATCACACATTAGGGCCCCTAGGAAGTCCACATGATCCCTATTGACACATTTGAATGCTCAAATGTTTTCTAAGGGGTCCTACGACTCTTGTTGAGACACTTGATCATTCAAATGTGCCAAAATGGGTCATGGGGACTTCTTAGGGGCCCTAGTATGCCTTATTAAGTGTTAGGACCCCTAGGAAGTCCCCATGACCACTATGGACACATTTTAATGCTCAAGTGTGTGCTAAGGGGTCCTACGACCCCTTCCAATACACTTGATCATTCAAATGTGTCAAAAGGGGTCATGGGGACTTTTTAGGGGCCCTAATATGCCATATCACATGTTAGAACCCCTAGGAAGTCCTCACAACCCCTATGGACACATTGGAATGCTCAAGTGTGTCCTAAGGGGTCCTACAACCCCTTCGGACACACCTTATCTTTCAAATGTGTCAAAAAGGGTCATGGGGACTTCCTAGGGGCCTTACTATGCCATATCATGTTTTAGGAACCCTAAGATGTCCTCTTGACCCCTATGGACACATTGGAATTCTCAAGTGTGTCCTAAGGGGTCCTACAACCCCTTCAGACACACTTGAGTATTCAAATGTGTCAAAAGGGGTCATGGGGACTTCCTAGGGGTCCTAGTACACCTTATCACATGTTAGGACCCCTAGGAAGTCCTCATGGCCCCTATGGACACATTGGAGTGTTTAAATGTGTCTTTATGGGTCCTACGACCCCTTTGAAAACACTTGAGCATTCAAATGTGACAAAAGGGGTCATGGGGACTTCCTAGGTGTCCTAGTATGCCTTATCATGTGTTAGGACTCCTAGGAAGACCCTGTGACCCCTATGGACACGTTGGAATGCTCAAGTGTGTCTTAAGGGGTCCTAAAACCCCTTCTGACATACTTGATCATTCAAATATGTTAAAAAGGGTCATGAGGACTTCCTAGGGGTCCTATTATGCTTTAAGATGCGTTAGGGCCCCTAAGAAGTCCTCATGACCCCTATGGACACATTTGAATGCTCAAGTGTTTCCTAAGGGGTCCTATGACCCCTTTCAACATACTTTATCATTCAAATATGTCAAGAGGTGTCATGAGGACTTCCTAGGGTCCCTAGTAAGCCTTATTACATGTTAGGGCTGTTAAAAATTCTCCATGACCCCTATGGACACATTTGAATGCTCAAGTGTGTCCTAAGGGGTTGCACGACCCCTTTTGACACACTTGATAATTTAAATGTATCAAAAGGGGTCATGTGGAGTTCCTAGGGGTCCTAGTACACCTTATCATGCGTTAGGACCCTTAGGAAGTCCCCATGACCCCTATGGAGACATTGGAATGCTCAAGTGTGTCCTAAGGGGTACTATGACTCTTTAGGACACACTTGAGCATTCAAATGTTTCAAAAGGGGTCTTGGGGATTTCCTAGGGGTCCTAGTATGCGTTATCATGTATTAGGACCCCTAGGAAGTCCCCATGACCCCTTTAGACACATTTCAATTCTCAAGTGTGTCCTAAGGGGTCCTACAACTCTTTAGGACACACTTGATCATTCAAATGTGTTGAAAGGCATCATGGGGACTTCCTAAGGGTCCTAACTTGTGATAAGGTGTACTAGGACCCCTAGGAAGTCCCCATGACCCCTTTCGAATCATTTGAATGCTCAAGTGTGTCCTAAAGAGTCGTAGGACCCCTTAGGACACACTTGAGGGTTCAATTGTGTTGAAAGAGGTCATGGGGACTTCCTAGGGGTCCTAACATGTGATAAGGCATACTAGGACCCCTAAGAAGTCCCCATGACCCCTTTCAACACATTTGAATACTTAAGTGTGTCCTAAAGATTTGTAGGACCCCTTAGGACACACTTGAGCATTAAAATGTGTCAAAAGGGGTCATGGGGACTTCCTAGGGGTCCTCACTTGTGATAAGGCATACTAGGACCCCTAGGAAGTCCCCATGACCCCTTTCAACACATTTGAATTCTCAAGTGTGTCATAAAGAGTCGTAGGACCCCTTAGGACACACTTAAGGGTTTAAATGTGTCAAAAGGGGTCATGGAGACTTCCTAGGGGTCCTAACACATGATGAGGCATACTAGGATCCCTAGGAAGTCCCCATGACCCCTTTTGACACATTTGAATGCTCAAGTGTGGCTAAAGAGTCATAGGACCCCTTAGGACACACTTGAGCATTCAAATGTGTCAAAAGGGGTCATGAGGACTTTCTAGGGGTCCGTTCATGTGATAAGTCATACTAGGACCCTTAGGAAGTCCCCGTGACCCCTTTCGACATATTTTAATTCTCACGTGTATCCTAAAGAATTGTAGGACCCCTTAGAACACACTTGAGGGTTCAAATGTGTCAAAAGGGGTCATGGGGACTTCCTAGGGGTCCTAACATGTGATAAGGCATACTAGGACTCCTAGGAAGTCCCCATGACCCCTTTTGACACATTTGAATGCTTAAGTGTGTCCTAAATAATTGTAGGAGCCCATAGGAAACACTTGAGCATTCAAATGTGTTGAAAGGGGTCATGGGGACTTGTTAGGGGTCCTAACACATGATAAGGCATACTAGGACCCCTAGGAAGTCCCCATGACCCCTTTCAACACATTGGAATGTTTAAGTGTGTCCTAAAGAGTTTTAGGATCCCTTAGGACACACTTGAGGGTTCAAATATGTCAAAAGGGGTCATGGGGACTTTGTAGGGGTCCTAATACACCTTATCACATGTTAGGACCCCTAGGAAGTCCTCATGACCTCTCTCTCTCTAGGTGAGAGAAAGAAAAAGAGGATAATAGAGAGAAAGAGAGGAGAGAGAAAGGTGAGTGAGATCTCTCTCTCTCTAGGTGAGAGAGAGAGAGATATCAGATATCCCATAATATCAGATATCCAATATTATTGGATATCTGATTTTGTCCATTGGTGTTAAAAAAAAACAAGATTCTCTGGGTCCCTCTAGAGGGTCATGTGTTTTTCTTGAATTATGGGATTCAAGTTGCAGTGAGAAGACAAAAAACCACTTTTTGGGGTGATTTTCTCTATTACCAAAGCTATTTCATCTTCTTTTGGGGTGATTTTCTCGATTACCAAAGGTATTTCATCTTTTTTTGGGGTGATTTTCTCTATTAGAAAAGGTATTTCATGTTTTTGTGGGGTGATTTTCTTGATTACCAAAGGTATTTCATCTTTTTTGGGGGAGATTTTTCTATTACCAAAGGTATTTGCATCTACTTTCTTGTCTAACTATGAAGAGTATTAGTCGTTGAAATTGTAAATAGAAGAGGAGACTCACAAAGGAAGATGTTGAAGTGTATAGAGAAATGGATAGGGTTGCCCATCAGAACAAGAGACAAGGTATGTTAAATATGAATGAAGATGTCGGCTTAGACCCACTTTTGAATGTGGTTTCAAGTGAAGAACATAAATTTGAAGATGAAAATGTAGGTTTTGAAAATGAAAATTTAGGTTTTGAAAATGAAAATGTAGGTTTTGAAAATGAACATGTAGATGTGGCCAATGGAAGTGTGGACATTGCCAATGAAAATTCACCAATTGAATATGAAGGAATTGATAATGATAATGGTGCAGAAGAAACAAATCAAAGTTACACATCTCCAAATTATATTAGAAATGAAGTCCCTTCAGAGGAAGAAAGACAAACTTCAAAATTGAGACCTTCGAGAAGAACTAAATGGTTACTTGAAATTGATGAGAACATAATAAGCAATTTCGATGGAAAGAGATCAGTAAGAACCGTTTGGTTGTGGGTTTCAAAACTTTTTGATCAATTTTTTAGCCACAAGACATTGGTTGAGCAATGTCAAATGTTTGTGCAATTGTTAAAGATGGAGAATATGAGATGTATACTAGTCAAATTGAAGATTAGTGTGAACAAGAAAAAGGAGTGGAATGCTATTATTGTGAGAAATCTTTTTAGAACTCTCAATTCCTTTGGGAAGACTACCAAGGAAAAAGGTAAGAGAGCTGCTAGGAGGGTTATTGCAACCTCCTTAGTAAGTCATCATTTGAGAAAGGCTTGTTTGATGAGACAAATTTGAGTTGACTCGAATCTAAATCGTAAAACTTTGGATAGAGCACTTGAAAGAAGAGAAAGACTTGATGATCCTCTTCAAAATGATACATGGGCTTATGGTGGGAGACTTTCACATTGTGATAAGAAGATTACCATTGCTATGAAGGATCAAATTCAACTATTTTGGTAATCTAACTCAAGAGTGTCACCAAATGTGAAGGATGTCTTGAAGTTGATAATTGGCATTTGAGACTGCACCCCGCATCCCAAACATTATTTTGAGGTGAGTCAAACAATGTTGTTCAAAAAAATTTGTGAGACACATCCAACATTGTAAATATCACAAAGAGCTTTTGAATCCCTGAAGCCTTTTTTTTGTGTGCCTCTTAAGATTCAAAATACTTGTTGTTGCAAATATCATGTGGAGGTTTCAATGCACCATGAATTGTTACGATCCATTCATTATACTTTGCATAGTAGTGAAATTTTGGAGGAGTGTGGTGCAAGTGCTCTTCCAAAATCATCAAGAGACTTGCTAGATCATTTTTTATGTCCTAGAGATTATGGATGTTTCTTTTATAGAAAATATTGCTTAAATGACAAGTGCTCAGAGTGTGGTGGGTTAGTGAAGTTTGTTGAATTTTTTCATGAGGGTTGCGAACATGATTTTTGAAAGACAATTGTCCACTAAAAGGTATATGAAACCATTAAATATAAATTAAAAAGTGGAGGTGAAGGCTCTAGATGTGAGTTGGTTACTAAAGAATGCAAGGTAGCTAATTTTATTTTAGATTTAGGAAGAATCTTTTTTACAAGTATTCAAGGCATAGTCACAGGTCTCAATGGTTGGATTAACAATTCAGGATGTGTAAGGACACTTTCCTAATTGGCACTATTATATCGGTTGTTGACTTTGCAGAGAACTATACATTGCAGCCCCAAAATGAGTTGCAAGCTCAATAGTACAATTCTATTCAGGTTTCTACTTTTGTGCACATAACATATAGACATTCCCCTAATAGTACAAAAGATGACTAGAAGATAATCAGAGAGTAACATTTTTAAATGAGCAATGATAGATCACACTCATCTGAGTTTTTCCAACATTGCTTTGAGAATTATTTTGAGTGGGTGTGGAAAAATAATATTGCTATGGATAGACATCTCATTTGGTCAGATAATTGCACAGGTCAATTAAAAAATGCTCTTATGTTTTATTGGTTATGTAGAATGTATGTAGAGAGAGGTGTATCTCATATTTGGAGTTTTTTTGAGGCCGGTCATGGAAAAGGGGAGCATGATGGAGGAGGTGCATGCGTAAAGAGAGCTCTACTTAAGGAGCAACTGAGAATTTTAGGTGCAGAACTCATTGATGCCTATTCTATTATTGATTGGTGTACTTTAGCATTGTCACAGGGGGGGACACTTGATTCAGCGGTGCACCGATTCTTTTGGTTGGTTGAGTTGGGCACAATAGGAGATAGGTTGGATTGTCAAATTTTGAAAGCTTCTTCAAAAATGCATTCATTTCAAAGCTCAGATGCTGGTACATGGACAATTTGGACATGAGAGTTGGCTTGCTATTGTTTGAGTTGTCTTTAGTGTGATTGGGATTAGTGTAAGTCAAGTGAGTGGGTTGATACATTGGTTCCACATTATCTTACTCCTTTATCTGAAACAATCTCTGTAATAAATGATGACATGGATTGTTCACTTGACTACAACCATCTTTTAGATCTTCTAGAGCCAGGACATGTTTTTTCATTGGTTGTACCAGAATGGAATGATGAGAGATTGGATTACTGGTTAGCATGTTGTGTACGAGGAAAGCATAAACTTGGAGAACCGATGAAAGATGATGCTATGTTCACATATCCAACAAGATCACATGTTGTGGGAACATGGTTGCACACATATATGATTTGAAATAATGGCATTCCTGCTTTTGAAGACTATGAGAAGCACAAAACCATTCTCATGTATTCACACCTTGTTATAGAAGTCAATGTTAAGTTGTTGAAACATCAAGGAAAACCAAAGACAAAGGAACTTTGGACTATTAGTATTGCTAATCATGAAGCAATACTAAATACTCTCAACCAAAGAGATGACCCTTCAGGCACACTTCAATAGGTAAGTTCAACTCAAGTTAAAATATAGTTTTGTAATTTGCATATTGAGATGCTAAAAGGGCACTTCTTATATTCTCTATTAACTTTTCTTCCACCTTCTAAATGCAGGGATTGGAGTGGAAAGGACACTTATTTTTTATATATAGTTGTGTAATTTTCATATTTAGATGCCAAATTTTGTATATAAAACCAAAAAGAGAATGTAATGTGCATAGTTAGATGCCAAATTTTGTATATAAAAATAACAATCAAAAGTAATGTGCATATTTAGATGCCAAATTTTGTATATAAAAATGACAATCAAATGTAATGTGCATATTTAGATGCCAAATTTTTTATATAAAAAATTTGATGCAAAATTGGAAATATAAAAGAGCCCATGGGGTTGATTTGCAAATACTAAAAGCCCACATTTGTATCGTCTTAATGTCATGTAAAGTGCCAAAAACATGTTTCCTTACTATGAATGTTGTATCCTTATATAATTTGTATCATCTTAATTTTGTATCCTTACATTTCTATTGTCTTAATTCCATTACATTTGTATTGTCAAATGATGAATAGTTCTGGGAGATTCAAATTTGTTTGAATTTGGCACGCCAATCTCGCTCAATGCCAAAATTTGTAGTGAGGGTCAGTTGAAAGTTGCACTAATGGATTACTTCCAAACCATTCTTCCTGGCACCAAATGAACTCTACCATTAGCTCTGGTTGGGTAGGTAAATGCTAGGCACAACCCTGTTGTGACCACTGAGTCAATAGAACATTCCGGACCATGTCAGACCAAAGTTTCCCCAAGGTGCACTAAGCACGATTGGGCAGTGAACTTTTGAGGCTCATAACTCAGAACCCATGAGAGGTATTGTAGATCTATGAGATGCTAAAAGATGGAATTTCTGAGGCCTACAATAACCTCTCTCCATTCTGGGAGATTAAAAAAAATTTGAGTTTGGCATGCAAGTCTCGCTCGATGCCAAAACTTGCAGTGAGGGTCAATTGAAAGTTGCACCAATGGATTACTTCCAAACCATTTTTCTTGGCACCGAATGGACTACGCCATTAGCTCTAGTTGGGTGGGTAAACTCTAAGCACAACCCCATTTTGACCACTAAGTCAGCCAAATATTCCGGACCATGCCAGACCAAAGTGTCCCCAAGGTGCAGTAAGCACAATTGGGCAGAAAAATTTCGAGGTATCAAAGATTTTTGAGATGCTATAGGATGAAATTTTTTAGGCCTACAATAACCTCTCTCCATTCTGGGAGATTCAAATTTGTTTGAATTTAACACGCCAGTCTCGCTTAATGCCAAAACTTGCAGTGAGGGTCAGTTGAAAGTTGCACCAATGGATTACTTCCAAACTGTTCATCCTAGCATCGAATGGACTATGCCATTAGCTTTGGTTGGGTGGGTAAATGCTAGGCACAACCCTATTTTGACCACTGAGTCAGCAGAACATTTCGGACCATGCTGGACCAAAGTGTCCCCAAGGTGCACTAAGCATGATTGGGCAGTGAATTTTCGGGGCTCATAACTTGAACCCCATGAGAGGTATGAGAGATTCATGAGATGCTATAGGATGATGTTTTTGAGGCCTAAAATAATCTCTCTCCATTCTAGGATATTAAAATTTGTATGAATTTGGCATGCCAATCTCGCTCAATGCCAAAACTTGTAGTGAGGCTCAGTTGAAAGTTGCACCAATGGATTACATCCAAACCATTTGTCTTGGCACCAAATGGACTACACCATTAGCTCCAATTGGGTGGGTAAATGCTAGGCACAACCCCTTTTCAACTACTGAGTCAACATAACATTCCAGACCTCGCCGGACCAAAGTGTCCCCAAGGTGCACTAAGCACGATTGGGTAGCAAACTTTTAAGGCTCGTAACTTAGACCCCTTGAGGTATCGGAGATCTATGAGATGCTATAGGATGAAATTTCTGAGGCCTACAATAATCCCTCTCTATTCTGGGAGATTCAAATTTGTTTGAATTTGGCACACTAGTCTCGCTCGATGCCAAAACTTGTAGTGAGGGTCAGTTGAAAGTTGCACTAAGCATGATTGGTCAACAAACTAACAAGCCTCATAACTTAGACCCCGTGAGAGGTATCAGTGATCCATGAGATGCTACAAGACTATGTGTCTTAGGCATTCCTAGTGTATTTGCAGGGGTATAGATAGAGTACTCATATTTTGTCCAAAAGACCAATATGTTTTGATATGGCCAAAAGGGTGTTTGATTATTGCCAAAATGGTGTTTGATTATGTAATTAGGCCAGTTTGAAGTCTTTTAGCCATTGTGAGTAAAAGGTAAGTCTAAAAACCTTGAAACCACTTTAATAGATGTCCTTATATACCTCAAATGATGAATTACATGTGTGAACACATGTAGCACATAAAGTGTACACATAAATTTTCTTAAGTCATGAAGCATACATGTAGCACATAATTATAAAGCATACAAGATGAATTCACTTAAGTCATGCATGTTGCCCATACATGTGAATTTATGTTATGAATATTGTACTTTAATATACATGAATATACTTAAGGCGTAAATTGTACACATGAGTACATACACACAAGCATACATACTAACAATGAATAAATGAACGCACAATTAAAAAATTGGATCGAATAACAAGTTTCATATATATATCAAAATGAACAATAATTCTATACATATTTATATGTCAACATATCTAGATACAATGTGGCATATGCCATCTCAAAATATGTCATATGACATCTCAAAATAAGAATTTCAACTACAAAAGTTTCTAGGACATCCTATTCTATTGGTGGATCATCAAAATGCAGCCTCTTTGAAGTACTTTTTGGCTCTGATGGATCCTTCATTCAAACACAAAAGTGAAACCCCAAGTTAGATTAAAATTCAAAATCATAGTCAACAATAATAAATAAAATTTAAACTAAAATTGAACTCTTATATACCTCACCTCTCTATCACCTCTTGCGGGTAGGAGACCTAATATATGTCCTAGGTAGCACAGTAATAGTGCCACCAATGATGACTCCCACCTGTATATGTTTACAAACATGAGATTGATCTATGAAATATAATATTTAATGTTAAAAACTTGGTAGCAAATATATTTTTACAAAATAACTAAATTAACATTAAAACTTACTTCCGTTGAACTTTCTTCAAGGATTGTTGACTGAGTCATTAGCGATACAAACCCTTGCCGTTCTGGCTCCCTCAAACTAGGAGTGACCTACAAAAGTCAAACAGATACTTGATATTATCATAACTTGACCATATTATATATACTTGATAGAAAAATACACACAAATAACTTTAGAAATGTACGTACCATAGGGATATCACTCCGAATGGATATTCTTGTGACTCTATCATGACGATAGGGTCTCACAACATCATCACATGCCACTCTTTGTCAAATAAAGCATGTCAATTAAAAATGAGTATGCACAATTGACAAGTATAAATGTATGCATAAACAAACTAAATTACTTAATTACCTTTCCTTTATCAACAGTTGACACTTGCACCCCCTCACATTGCCCCCTAGTGGCAACTGGTGACACCTGTGTTGGCCTTTAAACTTGTTCCCACATAGTGTCAGATTTACACTATGATTGAAAAATTGGTTAGTCTTCACTCCAAAGTCTGACAAGGAAAAAGGGCCAATTGATCAGGACAAAGAGAATCCTCCTTCTTTGAGCTCCAAATCACTCAGGTGGGTATTTCCTTATCTGCATACTCATGACTCTTCTTGATAAACAAAAGGCCTGTAGATAGATTATTATGGCATAGCTTTTAGACTCCTATAGGTATCATGTACCCCAATGAACCAAACCTAATGCAACAACTTGCTTGCATGGAATGAGTCTGAAAACTAGAAAGGACTTCCTACTACTACCACCAACATGAAAGGAAAAGTATTTCATTTGAATGATTGATGTTGGGTTGAATGGACCCCTGAGATACCTTAAGTCTCTCATAAACTAGTGCCTTATCCAATGGGCAGCAGATTCAAATACCTCATTGCAATAGAGCTATGAAACAAGAAAACAATACATCTACCCCAAATCAGATCATACATTACCAAACCACCTGTGTACTCAGATATGCTATCACCTATTCAAAGGAAGACCTAGGAATAAGCAATACATTAACCAACATCCACTGGAACACAACCATGAGACATCTTTGATACCCCAGCTCATACACATCTGAAAACCAATCCTAGACCTAGTTTCTTTTGTTAAAACAATTCTAATGCAGACACTCATTGGAAATGCAAGTAGAAAGATCAAACATCCTTGATGCTATAATCAATAAGTCTAAAACCCAAATGGAGACAATTTGATAACAACACAAATATATTGAAATCTCATACATAAGACATCTGTTGTAACTTCTTTAGATTCTTATAGCCAGAAAGGAAAGAGGGAACACCCTATATGCAGAGAAGAAGGAAAATACTGCAGGAAGAACATTCATAGGACTAGGGGAAGGAACCCCTAGAACGGAACCAAAAGGAATTGGAGCCAACCTTCAGATTTGGAACACTTTTAAATGATCCTAAAAATCCTTTTATAGGAACAAGGATTGCAACAAGCTATGGATCATTTAGAACAAAATTTAGGTCTACAACCACCAAGTACAACAAAAAAAGAAAGAATGCAGAGAAGCCTAGAAATCCAAGAAGAAATCAGATAAAATTTGATGTACAACTACATTGGTTTGACCACCATAAGCTAACTGTGATCATAAGTTATCACCTTCTTGTTGTAGGAGAAACAAACTTTAATGCCAGGACCAACCAGAAAGATTTCACATGTACATAACATGGAGATCACTGATATACTCCAAACCCTAGCCGCTTGCACCAAAACAACAATCCTTTGCATTCAAACCAGCATGACATCCTAGGAAGCAAAATCAGATCAAGATGACTGCCTAGATCTTCATCATCATCTTCACAACTACAACTGTCCTAGAGAAATCAATTTTGAGCAACCCATTTGTCATATACGGCTCACTGTAAAAACACTAGCAAGAAAACCCCTGGGAAAGATTCAAAATTTAGCTGCAATGGCTAACCGGCCAACTAAGAAACACGACCGTTGATATTATATTTTTTTGATAGATTGGGTGGTCCATAAAATTTAACACAATGGTCAACAAGCCCATGAAAAGTCCATAGCCACATCACCACCTCCACAACCAATAGGAATCAAACACCTCAGCATGACTGGCACCTTGGACCCACTGCCTTACTTACCACACCATTGGACGGTGGTCGCATGATCACAAAGGGAAAGAATATTCCTTGTGATCATGCAACAACCACAAATCATAGCCTAACTTTAAAACTCTCCTAGAGACTGAAAACACTGGCCCCACAAAGAAAAGTCACGTCACTGTTGAGCACGACCAATCAAGAACAACCACATCAGAAAGATCTAGCAACTAGACCCACCATACTATTAGGCTTCACTAAGGATGAAAATCAATGGTTGTCATGTTACTGCCTGAATAACCATCGAGCACTTTTCCTTTTTAGCAACATGACAACCATCAGATCAACTAACAACTAGCACTCCTTTAAACACACTATAACCTCGGCCCCACCGACAACTGCCAAGAATCAAATAGTGGTCACATGATCGCAAAGGGGAAGAATATTCCTTACGATCATGCAACAACTATAGATCACACCAAAATGCCAGAAGAAACCCAACTGCTCGCTAGATCACCAATGGTTAAAGAACTAACCAGTAGGATTGTGTGACCATGTGACCAAAGAAAATGCTAGGTTGTGGAATGAAAAGCACTTAACCACCAGAATCAAGAGACCTAGCAAACACACAATCACGTGATTGCCAAATGAAAAACTTAACTGCCTAGAAAATTGGAGATCAAGTGACTAGCCATCAAGAAGAATTGGACCCCACACAATCACAATAGCACACATAAGAAACGTTGATGCCAAAGATTTAGCTGTGAAGGGCCGAACAACTGAAAACAACCAAGGTTTTCACATTGATGCAAAGGTAACAAAGGAATGCAAAAACATCAAGGGTTTTATGCTTTGACAATATTGACACCACCCGACATGAAAGAATTATTTCTAGCAGACCTTGAAACATGAATATCTCCCTAGTTTTTACAATTTAGCATGTGCGATCAAAACTAGAGCATGGTGATGCATTGAAGAACAAGCGGCTAACAGCGCAAGCCACAAAACATTATGGATCTTCTTTGCACATAGAAATAAGCTTATAGGCAGGGCGGGACAACATCAGGAAAACTATAAGGATAAGACCAATTTCATAAGATTTTTACTTTGACAGGAAATTGGTCTAACAGTGGCTCTGTCTGGAGATGCATGCCTCTATAGGCATAGCAAGGATTCAGAATTTCTAGAGGAAGTAGACCACCCACAAGGAAAAAACAAGGGAAACCCTCACAAAAATTGGCAGCTAGAAAACATGAAAGTAGGAAGGCAAACACACAATAGAAGGGAAAATATTTACAAAATTTACAAGCTTTGAAATTTTATTTAGTGGCCCCGGGCCACCAAGAGAAAATCAAAAACCCTCCAACAACAAAGGTCTAATTTTCATCCACATATGCAACCAATCTCCTAAAAACATCATGACCATTCTGCGGCCAACATATGTGAATACTCATGGGCTGAAGAATGAAACTGCAATGATCACTACCCATGCTCATGCTTCACTAAAATTTTGCACAACTGCAACCCTAATTCTTTGAAGCATGCCAACCTCTCTTTCACACCTTCTTCCTTCTTCTTTTGCTCAAATCATCTTATAAGAAAACATTTCTAAACTTGAAAATATAATACCTAGAAGTTTTGCAGTAGAAACCTTGCTGACTGGAAGCAGGGAAGATCTAGAGCTCACCTATATATCCATTAGATTCTTTGCTTTGTAGAGTCACCACCTCCTTGAAGAGGAAAATATTTTACTTGTTCTTGTATCTCTTCCAACAAACCAAACTTTCATTAGGTACACACTATTTATTAGGGACTACACTGATCAAATAGAGAACTTAGAGTCGCCACTCAGCACGTAGTGAGAAAATTTTACAAATGTGTTTTTTCTATTTGACTCTATATCTATGGCCACCAGAGATTCTGAATTCTTTAACAAGATTTTTTGTCTATCCCCAGTAGAGTCACCATTCTATTGGCCTTTAAAATTGTTCCCACATAGTGTCAGGTTTACACTATGATTGACAAACTGGTTAGTCTTCACTCCAAAGTCTGACAGGGAAAAAGGGCCAATTGATGAGGACAAAGAGCATCCTCCTTCGTCTTTGAGCTCAACATCACTCAGGTGGGCATTGCCTTATCTACACACTCATGACTCTTCTTGATAAACAAAAGGCATGTAGATAGATGATTGTAGAATATCTTTCAGACTCCTATAGGTATCATGTACCCCAATGAAAAAAATCTAAAGCAACAACCTGCTTGCATGGAATGAGTCTGAAAACTAGAAAGGACTTCCTACTACTACCACCAACATGAAAGGAAAAATATTTCATTTGAATGATTGATGTTGGGTTGAATGGACCCCTGAGATACCCTAAGTCTCTCATAGACCAGTGCCTTATCCAATGGGCAGCAGAGTCAAATACCTCATTGCAACAGAGCTATGAAACAAGAAGATAATACATCTACCCCAAATCAAATCATGCATTACCAAACCACCTGTGTACCCAGCTATGCTATCACCTATTCAAAGGAAGACCTAGGAACAAGCAATACATTAACCAGCATCCACTAGAAGACAAGCATGAGATATCTTTGATACTTCAACTCATACACATCTAAAAACTAGTCCTAGACCTAGTTGCTTCTATGAAAACAACTCTATTACAGACACTCACTAAAAATGCAAGTATAAAGATCAAACATCCTTGATGCTATAATCAATAAGTCTAAAACCTAAATGGAGACAATCTGATAACAGTACAAATATATAGAAATCTCATACATAAGACATCTGTTGCAAATTTTTTATATTCTCATAGCCAGAAAGGAAAGAGGGAAGACCCTATATGCAGAGAAGAAGGAAAATACTATAGGAAGAACATTCATAGGACCAAGGGAATGAACGCCTAGAATGGAACCAAAAGGAACTGGAACCAATCTTCAGATTTGGAACACTTCTAAATGATCCTAAAAATCCTTTTATAGGAACAAGGATTGCAACAAGCTATAGATCATTTAGAACAAAATTTAGGTCTACAACCACCAAGTACAACAAGAAAAGAAAGAATGCAAAGAAGCCTAGAAACCCAAGAAGAAATCAAATAAAATTTGATGTACAACTACATTGGTTTCACCACCATAAGCTAACTACAATCATAAGTTATCAACTTCTTATTGCATGAGAAAAAAACTTCAATGCTAGGACCAACCAAAAAGACTTCACATGTACATAACATGGAGATCACTGAAATACTCCAAACCCTAGCCGCCTACGTGAAAACAATAGTCCTTTGCATTCAAACTAGCATGACATCTCAGGAAGCAAAATCAGATCAGGACAACTGTTTAGATCTTCATCATCATCTTCTCAACTAAAACTATCCTGGAGAAATCAATTTTGAGCAACCCATTCATCACATACAGCTCACTGTAAAAACACTGGCAAGAAAACCCCTGGGAAAGATTCAAAATTGAGTTGTAACGGCTAACCGGCCAACTAAAAAACACAACCATCGATATTATGTTTTCCCGGTAGATCAGGTGGTCCATAAAATTTTACATAATGGTCAACAAGCCCATGAAAAGTCCATAGCCACATCACCACCTTAGAAACCAACAAAAATTAGACACCTCAGCATGACTAGCACCTTGGACCTACTGTCTTACTTACCACACCATCGGACGGTGGTCGCATGATCACAAAGGGAAAGAATATTCCTTGTGATCATGCGACAACCATAGATCATAGCTGAACTTTAAAATGCACCCAAAGACTAAAAACACTGGCCCCACCAAGAAAAGCCATGTCACTATCGAGCACAACCAATTAGGAATAACCACGTTAGAAAGATCTAGCAACTGGAGCCACCACACTGTCGGGCCTCACTAAGGATCAAAATCAATGGTTGTTGTGTTACCGCCTAAATAACCACTTCAAATTGAATTGGCTCAAGCATGTTTACAAACAAACATATTTACATGTTTGAAACCTAATTACAATAGGTGCATAGCCTTTACAACATTAGAATATAACCACAAATCAAAATGCTAATAGTCAGCTGCTTACTATGTTCTTATCTAGCACACACTGGTTGTGTAACTTCAACTGTTTGTAAATTTTCCATACTTGCATATCTAATCATGCACTCATAGACTAAGCATAAATATATTCTAACCAATGTATCTTCTAGTATGCACACCATAACTTGGTCGTACGCATGTGTGCTGATGCTCTAAGGTCCAGGAACTCTATACATTGTCCAGTCTTCAACACTTAGCTGATTTCTGATCTTCCGATCAAGTGCACTAACTCCAAACTACTATATGACTTTGTTGCCATAATGACAACACTATACTAAGTCATATACATCAGTATAGCCAACTTTCCAACAATCTTCCCCTTTTTCATTGATGGAAACAAAGGAATATGGCCAAGTTGCTAACTATTCCTTAATACAAAAACTTTTGTCTTATATCTCCCTTATACATAACTTTCTATCTTATATCTCCTTATACATATCTATAAACATATTCTATACATAGTCCCCCTTTGACATTAATGACAAAGGTGCTTCAAAATTGTATATACAACTACTTACTATGATAGAACATCCGGATATGCTATTTGTAGGTTTTGGATCTCCTTCTTCAAAAATATGATCAGTGAATTTACAATCTGTAGATGGGTGCATAATGCATAGTGCAGCTTCTCCATCTTCTCCAAGTCTGTGCTAGGACCTTGATCATATTTCACCATGGTGGCATTGATCTCCTTGATATTCTGATTAAGTATGTCTAATGAGGGCACAAGAGCATTCCTTAACTAAGTCTGCCTAGCCCTTATCTTGGACATGTCCTTTTTTTCCTTCTCAATCTTATCTATATGTCCTTGGTAGACATTATTGCACATTTTCACATCAACTAATGGATCTTCCACTGATTTTCTTATGCTTTCTATCATAGCTTCAGCCTCTTGTATCTTTTTGTACACTAGTCATCTTGTCTTGGTTCATACAATCAGTAATAATCTTTCTTCCCTTTGTTGCAAACTCCTTCAAGGATGCTTGACGAGTCTTTAGTAAACTCAGGTCAAGTGCAAAGTTGTTAATCATTTCACTTAGTCTTTTCTTCAAATACTTCTCCTCTGCAACTAGGGATGCAGATTCTTCCAGGCTAGAGAAATTACTTTTGAACTATGAAATGACTGCACTTACATCATCAATAGAATGTACCTTGGACACTTTCTTATCTGCTAGTAACAAAGGATGGTTACTAATTCTACAAGGAGGGGATTTCTCATCACCTATTTCTCCTTGATTTTCTCCATAGCTAAGACACTAAACTTGATCAAGTCTTCTTCTCCCCAAGAGTCCAAACTGGTTGTGTCAGGTGTCAAACTTGACAACAATGTTGTTGAGGGAGTGACAAAAGTGTTATCCATCA
Source organism: Chamaecyparis obtusa (assembly GCA_027943335.1). NCBI lineage: Eukaryota > Viridiplantae > Streptophyta > Pinopsida > Cupressales > Cupressaceae > Chamaecyparis > Chamaecyparis obtusa. Next base: position 567,137 of record BSBK01003268.1, read on the forward strand.
CTTCTTGTTTTACCTTGATTATTTCAATTGATGGTTCATATTTTTTCTCACTTTCTTTTACCTCTTCTTCTCCCTTTTGTTTTTCATCTTCTTTTTCTTTTTCTTCATCTATTCTTCTTCTTTCTCAAATGTTATATCCTCAATCAATACTTCTTCTTGTTGATTGGGAGGAGTGTTACTGCATAAGTTTTCAGCATGTTGAGTGCTTAAAAATGCCTCTTCAAACTTGTCCAAATCCATATCTGTGGCTGCCATAATAACTTTTACATTGACAATGAAGATTGAATCATCCTTAGGTGTCTCTTTCATGGGCACAGTCTTCTCTACCTCTGTGGATGTGTCAACTACATGCACTGAATCTTGTGGACCTGTAGATTGTACATTGACAGTCTGACTCTTTGTCAATCATAGTGGGTTCTTGGGCTTTGGGCACAATAGCTAGATACATGTGCATATTCATGAAGACATTTTCAAATGCCTTCTTTGTTTCCTTAGCTACCAGTTCATAGTTTTTGTCCATTATGTGCAAGGTCCTTGACTTTGTTCTGAGATGTGGTTTCACCAGATCTAACAATAACTTCTTCTATTCTATCTCGCATACTAGAAGGATTTCATCTAAAATATTTTCTCTTATCCTTAGATCATCTTCAATAGCCTGTCTCTTTTGGAACTCTAATATATTCCATACATTATCAAGAATCATGGTCTTTAATTCTAGGACTATTTTCTTAAACTTCAACATATGTTTGACAATCATTCGATGTATCTTTGATTTGTCAATCTCACTGTATTTTTCATAGAACTTTCCTACTTGATCAATCCTACCTTCATCAATGATTCTTGTACTTAGCACACTGAGACTAGGTTTGAAACTTACTTTAGGAGGTGCTTGAGTGTTCCTTCTGTTCCTTGTTACTCTCAAGGATGGATGACCAATGCTGATTTCTTTATTCCTCTTAGGCATTTCTTATACTCAGGAGGAGTAGTAAGGTCAATGGTTTCTTTGGGTGCAAAAGGAGTAACATCGGTATTACCCTTCTGAATATTAGACTTTTCTATCTTCACCTTCTTTAGCTTAGGATCTTCTGATTCAGTCTTTGTTGTTGTTGTGCTCTTGATTTCCAAAGAAATATTTTGTTCCCTTGCTTTTTCTAGGTCTACTTGAGACACTCCATGAATTCTCAAGATCTCTGAGGTAACCTTAGCAACCTTCTTTTTTGTTGTTGCATTGTTTAACACTGCATCAACTTCTCTTGTTTTCTCTTTATAGGTTCCCCGTCTTGGCTCATTGGGGTCTTTAGGGGCTGAAAGAAATACTTGTGCATATTCTTCTAGGACTTGTTCCTCAACCTCATATCCAAGTGAATGAATCCACTTTGTCTTTGGTTCAACTACCTACATGCATGTTGTGTTTGTCTCAACCATGAAGCAAATAGTATCTTTGTATTTTTCAACTATTTTCTCTGGAATTTTGTATCTCATCTACATCTTGACTCAAAATGTCTTCAACTCCAGTGTCATGTAGTCTCTTAGAGTGCTCTCAATAGATTCCTTGAAGGATATATGTGGCATGGTAGGAATAGTCTTGTCTAGGTATGAATTTGACACCTTTCCAACAATATGGAAGTACATATAGATAATTAGGGACCCAAACCTAAATATCTTGGTCTTGTCATGCTTTATTGCCTTAATTTTATCTATTAACTATGCGCGCAAGATCTCACACAAATTAAACTCTCCATTTTCCTTCACAAGTCTAATAGCTACAAGAATTATGGCCGTAGACACACTATTCACCCTGCTGGTGTGTTGGAACCTGTAACCTAGTATCATGTACATCAATTTGATGTCATCTTTCTCAATAGGCTCTATGGTCATTTCACGCCTATCACTTCTTGACTTGCAAGTTTTCTCAACAAGTTTCCTTACATCCTTTCCCACTAGAAGAATGGTGCCTATCTTAGAGAGGCATGTCATCTCATGAATTAGGTCACTAGTAATTCTGACCAGCACTTCACCTATCCAAAATAGGTCATCATGAATCCTACTTAGTATAATCTTGATCCATTTTGATTTGTATAACTCATATGCCATAGTATACTCCACTATAAGGTGATTATTCCACTGTGCATACTCATCCATGAAGGTTTTGTCTAGTTTCATCATGGTTTCCATGTGCACCCTTAATCTCTCCAATCCTACTGGTTCTTTCATATAGTATATGTATGCCCTAATGTCCTCAACATGCATAACACCCATAGGCATGTGGGAGAATGCCCCTTCTAGGTCATCTAAGGTGGATTTAAATGGGTGCCTCTTGAATACATATATTTTCTTCTCTGCAACATCAAATACTATAGGAGTAGCCATCACTTACTTGGATATCACTTTCCAAATGATCTTGAAGAGTTCTTGAATCGGTGTGATGAACTAGGGTTTCCGCAACTGATCAAATGCATAGAAAATCACTTGATGAATCAAACTGCAATCCTTCTCAATCAAATGCTAGGGCTCTTCTTCTCTCCAATCACTCTGAATTTGAATGCAATGAGAGATTCACAACCTTTTGTGTACTTTAAAGTATAAAATCTACCATTAATGTGTTGGTTCCCTTTTTCATTTCTACTTGCAGGTTTACACTATGATTGACAACTTAATGTCACTGACTCTATCACCACTCCTAAGTCTACAAGGAAAAGAGTCAATTAACAAGGATCAAAGGGATCCTCCTACACTTTGAGCCTAGATGCTCAGGTGAGTGTACCCTTGATTCACTTCTTGAAAGGAATCACTAAATATTAAGCAATTATATCATTTACTGACTGATTTAAAGATTTTATCATTTGTATTGTGTGTGTGATTGATGATGATGAACTGCTTCCAGAGAATGGACCAGTGCCTTAACCAAGGGCATAGAGTCATCAACAATGCATATCAACTAAAAATCCCAACTCAAACACTCTTGGACTCAGAATAAGTGCTTTGCCTATTATTCCTCTCCCTCACATAACTAGACATCAAATTCTTATCTAGCCATGAACTCACTGAAATCACCCTAAAGACTTTAATCTTAACTTTGTTAGGAACTCAAAGATAATTCCACAATACTCTTTGTTTACCATATGATAACTCACTTTGTGACATTAACATATATGAGCCCAAGAACATAATAAGAAGACATACAAAAATATAAGATTGTAATCCAAGTGTATTCTCATTAAAACTTGCAGAATCAATACATTACCATAACAAAATTCTAGGAAACAAACCCTAAATCCAAGCTCTCCTTGTTCAATCTTTTACATTGACTTCCAATATACATCAACCAACACAAAAAAATTCAAAACTCAACCATATATAGCCCCTAGTCATCTTGGAATCCCAAAACAAGATGCAACAAGCTATGGATGACTAGGGTTAGGGTTTAACCCACCAAACCAACCAAAATACAGTCACAATTTATTTCATTTGAGGGAAAACCAAGCAGCCTCAAGAAAATAGGTCCCAGAATGATCCTCAATCATGATAATTCCCTAATTTGTACTGAAGACCATAAATTCACCATGCATTATCAGTCTGATTGTCCACCTACAACACGCCTCAAGCAACACAATCATGGCACAAACCCTTGCAATCAATTAACAGACACCCAGGACCACTCTGCAATAGTCGACAAAATCAAAATCTAGATCTAGCCACTCCAGCATTGAATTTTATTCCTTCCTATCATTGAAAACTCTCTAAAAATATTCAAATTTGAATTACAACGATTATCCAGGCAGAGTTTAAAATGCAACCGTCGATCCAGTTATTTCCTGGCAAATCGGGCGGCCCACAATTATCCTTCAATAGTCAACAAAACCTTTTAAAATCCATCACCACCTCATTAATCCCTCGACCAATGAAAATCAAGCATGTCGACAATGAATTGGCAAGCCTGGACCCACTCCGCATAAGCTTTAGATCAGACGGTGCTCTTATAATCTTATAGCTCTGATAGATCCTATGATATCTTACACCGTCCGTTAGATCATCCATATTGGCATCTCACTTGAATCTTTCAGGCCTACCGACACGTCTGCCAAGTCACAAACCATTGACCAATCAGGAGTGAGAAACTCAGCACACGGTGGCAGATGGACCCATTGAGAACAAACCCATCGGCATCTAATCGGACGATGGGCACATGATCACATGGGAAAAGAATATTCCACACAAACATGCACGACCATTGATTAAAATCTCTCACCTCAGGCCCCACTGACATCATCCCTGATAGTCTGATACTGAATCAATGGCTATTGTATGATCTGATAAAGGAAGAATATTCCTTGCACTTTTATGCCATCTGTTGATCAAAAAAGGGACTAAAAGATAGGCCTCATTGAGAATTCCATGTCACTACTCGGTAACCAATAAGATAACACCATCTGTGCCACGTAGCAGTGGACCTGCTCATTTGAAGAGCTACATCATAAAGGATAATTAATGGCCATCGTAAGATCACATGCCTTTGACACATTCTATAAGAACACACACCCACTATTAGATTGAGATGTTGTCAGAGAGGCTAGGCCTAGGAAAATACAAAGGCCAAAAACATTAGGAAAAATCAAGGCACAGGACTTAGGGAATATTAACCACTACTGGACTTAGGAAAAAAATAAAGCCACTAGTCACTGAGACCTTAGGAAAAAATAAAGCACATGCACCTTTTGATACTTTAAGTGGTTCAAAAAGGTAACACAAAAATAGATTTAGAACTAGGGCACACTAGGGTTTTGGACTCAAACGGCTAGATTTTTGAATTTTTCACCTAGGGTTTAAGCCAGAGACATGGAAAAATACTGTAGAGGCCAGAGGAAAGATGATGAAGCCATGAAATTTTTTTTTTGCATGTGCTAATAGTGGCTCTATCTAGGGATGTATGCCTCCTACAGGTATAGCAAGAATCTAGAATCATTGGTTAAAGCAGACCACCCACAGGAAAAAAATTGAACAGTAGGGACCTCAAAAACTAGCAACCGAACCAGGAAAACAAGAAAGGAAAACTACAAGGAAGGGAAAACAACTACACAAGGATTTACAAAATATACAGACCTAACTACTATTCATGGAAAGAATGATACCTTTAATTGAAGTACCTCTTCAAGAATTGTCCATGAACTGGAAATTCTTAAATATCACCACTTAGTTCTTTTACAATGTATGAATCTTGGCCCCACTTTTCATGAATCAGATATGGCCCTAACCAGATTGGGTCAAATTTTCCATGTTTCCCTTTGTCCTCCAATCTAGCAATCCAAATTAATACCAAGTCACCAGGCTCAAACTTCCTGTCAACAGTCCTTTTGTCATACAAATTCTTGACCTACAATTGTAACTTGGCATTTCTTGCAACTGATTCTCATCTAGTTTCATCCAACCTAATGAGGTCCTCAATCCTTAACTGTAGCTCATCATCTATGTCATCATCATATAATTGAACAAACTTATACATTTCTAATAAGTTATTCTGAGGCATCCTTCCATGTATCCCATAAACTAAGTCAAATGGTGCACAACCAATTGCCTTCTTTATAGTTACCCTATCAGCCCATATAGCTAATGGAAATTTTGAACTCCATGCTCTTTTATTCTTATCAAGGATCCTCTTGAGGATTTTCATTAGGCTCTTATTTTTTGATTCTACCTATCCATTCCCCTGTGGATGATAGGGAGAAGAGTATGACATCTGAATTCCTAGACCTTGGTAGAATTCCTTATATTCAACAAACCTAAAGCACATTGCATTATCACTAACAATCCTCTCAGGACAACCAAACCTTGTTGCAATATTATTCAATAAGAAATCAGTCACCACCTTACTATTTGAATTCCTTGTGGGGATAGCCTCTACCCACTTTGTAAAATAATCAGTGGCAACTAAGATCCAAGAGTGTCCTCCACTAGACTTGTTTGGTATCTCCCCTATGAAATCTACTCCCCATTGTTGGAAAGGAGCCTGCACTTCAACTAGCCTTAAGGGCATACTGCCTAAAAATTTAAGCTTACCAGAGAACCTTTGACAAGCATCACATCTCCTTACCAACTGCTCTGCATCCTTGAAGAATGTGGGCCACTAGAATCCTGCTCTCAAGATCTTTTGAGCAGTAGTTTTACCCATGTAATGTCCACCACAAACTCCCTCATGCATTTCTTCCAACAACTTGTTAGCCTGATTTGCATCAACACATTTCAAAAGTATGCAATCTAAATTTTTCCTATACAATTTACATTTCACAATCACATACTTGATGGCCTATAATTTTAATGTCCTCTTCTGATTATCATTCATTCATGCTTGACATTTCATATTCCTTAAGTAAAATATAACATCTTGATACCCAATACAATCATCCATATCACATGTGTAATCAACCTCAGCTTGATTTATCTAATTTTCATCAAGATTGGATTGATCCATCAATTTTTCCAATCCTTGTCCTCTAACCAATTTGGTAATTTGAATATCAATATTGAATTCTTGGATCCTATTTATCCATCTGCATCTTTTCCCAGACACCTCTTGCTGTGAGAAAATATCCTTTACTGCTGCACTTGGCACAAAAGCAATCACAACTGCTCCCATCAGATAACATCTAAAAGCCTTGATAGCCTTCACAAGTGCATATGCTTGTTTCTCATTAATATCATATTTCAATTCAGTAGCCTACAAAGATTTACTAAAGAATGCAATAGGTTGCTCATAACCCTCCTTATTTTTTTGCAACAAAACTGCAACAATAGTATGAAAAGATGCAAAAGAAAAGATATGCATTGGGGCATTGTAATCAGGTGCCTTAAGCACAGGTGCATCTTTAATAGCCTGCTAGATATTCTTGAAAGCTTCATCAGGCTCACCTTCCCATTTGATAGAAAATCCCTTCTTCAACATCTTTGATATTGGTCTGGTGACTTCAGCAAAGTTTGTTACAAATCTTCTCAAGAAATTGACCTGACCAAAGAAAGATTGAATTCCCTTAACATTTTTTGGCCTTTGAATCTTTTCAATGGTTGCCACTCTTTCAAGATCAAAACTGACTCCTTGCTTTCCAACCAAATGGCCAAGCAACTTACCCTCAGTGACACCAAATGCACATTCCCTTGGATTTAATGAAATGCCATATTTCAAGGCCCTCATAAATATTTTCTCTAAAAGAGTACAGTGGTCTTCTTCCTTCTTGGAATAAGCAGTTAAATCATCTTGATAAACAGCAAGGAAATCATTGATAAAATCTGAAAAGGCAACATCCATTGCCCTCTGAAAAGTTGCACCAGCATTTGTGAAACCAAAAGGCATTCTCACATAAACATATGTCCCCCAAGGGGTAGTGAAAGTTGTCTTGAATTGTTCTGATTCTTTCACAATTACTTGATTGTAGCCAGAGAAACCATCCATCATAGACATTAATTCAGATCCGGTTACTCTCTGCAACATAGCTTCCATATTGGGCAAACAATAATTATCCTTCAATGAGTTGATGTTCAAATTTTTGAATTCTACACAAATTCTGATGTCACCATTCTTCTTTCTAACAGGGACTAAATTTGAAACCCAAGAAGAGTGCCTAATGGGCTTGATAATTCTAGCATCTCTTGGCTTCATTAATTCTTCTTGCATCTTGGGTGCTAAAGTAGGATTAATTGGCCTTTGTTTCTTCCTGAAAGGTTTAGCATCTCTTTTCAAAGGAATAACATGCTAAAATAGGTCTTCTCTATAAACCTTTAGGTCATCATGTGACCATGCAAAAACATGCTTGAATTTTCTTAACAATTCAATCAAAGATTTTCTTACATTGTGAGACATGTCCCTACCAATGTATACCTTCTTAGGTGCTTCTTATGTTCCAAGGTTTATCTCCTCTAAATTCATATGATCTTCCCTTTTAATATCCATTTGAACTCTATCTTGATTGTCAAATATAGTTTCTAGAACAACAAGTCCCTTAGGAACCTTGTTAGTTCTAAAATGGATAACTTCATTTCCAAAGACAACCTCTTTTCCTTCTGTAGTCTCAACCAAGGCTGAGCAATCTAATTCTTGACCATGATACTGATCTTCACATTTCATAAAATTCAATATATCTTGGTCATCCTCAAAAACCTACCAATGTTCAACATTATCTGGTATACTAGGCCTAGTCTGAATTTCAACTTTGGAGAGGCCAGCAAAAGTAATATCATTGGGATTGATTGCAATATTGGCCAACAAATCAGCCATCTTGTTATTACTTCTATCCTTCCACTCAATATTGAAGGCATCAAAACATTCAATCAAGTCCCACACAGCATTCCTATATTGTTTCAACCTTTTGTTCTTGGAAGCATACATTGACCTGACTTGGGACACCACCAATTCAGAATCCCCAATAACCCTTATGCATTTAATTCCATGCTTTTGTGCCAACCTCAATCCTAACAATAATGCTTCATACTTTGCTATATTATTGGTACAAAAGAAACTCAATGTGAAAGAGAATTTGTAAGTATTTCCATTAGGAGAAATAAGTAAAATACCTGCTCCTGCTCCATCTTTGCAATTTGCACCATCAAAGTATATCACCCACAAATCACCCCTCATAAACATAGAACCTACCTCTTTAGCAATACATGGCAATACAAGCTCCTTCTCAAGTGTGGGGATCTTTTCCCTAAAAGCATTGATGTCAGTATCCACAAAGCATGTAGTTTCATTATCAATATTCCTTTCAATCATGTGGCATACTCTTGGCTCTCGCTCAATCTTAACAAACTAATCATCAATCTTGAAGGTTGCATAAGACAAGTCACATTGTAAACTTCCACCCATGGCAGCACTCCATCTTCTAGATAATAGCATCCCATAATGAGGAGGGATATCCACCACCAAAACACTCATGGTCAACTCTTTCTCTAGATAGGCTGCCAACTTATAGGGCATAGCATTTATAGTCCCAATGACTAGTACCTCCCTCTGATCCATTGCACAACATTTGCCTTGAACTGTATCACCTTTAAGGCCCAACCATTCCATGATCTTAAAAGGCATAATAGTATTAGAGGCACCAGAGTCAATCATATAATTTCTTAACTTCATTCCATTCACAAGGACACTCGAGAAAAATGGATCTATGTTCTCAAGGCTAGCATTGACAGAACTATCCAAATAAATAGGTGGAATTTGAGACACCATTCCCTGAGCTTCTACTTTTTTCAAAACCTTAGCTTGAGATTCATTGCATGCAACATCATTATGATGAACATTATCTACCCATGCAATAGCCCTATCCTTATGTTCAGGGATCCTCAATAATTCTGATAATGGAACCTTAACTATGATCTAAGACAATACAGCTAACATATCAATAGGAGCAGAGGGAGGGACCTCAATCTGCACTGCCTTAGTGTCTTTTTGTTTATCTGATACATTAGATGTACTGGTGACTTTCATCTTTTCATTCTTATCCATTGTGTTAACTGGCTTCTCTATCTCATTGGAAATTTTTTCAACTCCAACTCCCTTAGGTTCCCACTTCTTATCTTTTACATTTTTGAACCTTGTTGAATGATCATTTTTTGACTTATTCTCATTAAGTTCCCTGGAGTTGGTGTTCTTTATAAACATTCCTATAGCTTTCCCATTTGTATCCCTTTCCAACATGCCTCTAGTTTTCACTTGGGCAATCATTTCTGTAGTAATTCTATCCATCTCTTCTCTTGAAGGTCTTCTTAAATTTACTGGCTCGGAAGAAGAAAACATGTTACATATTTTCTTGTTAATGTCTTTATTATCAGAAAAAACCTCCTGATGGAAAAGTGTTTGATTGTGTCTCTTCAAACATACATCTACTTCTTCATCAAAATTAGAATCATCTTCATATCCAAAATATAAGGTGTCTTATTGCATCCAATATCATCATGACTTTCCTCCTGATCTAATCCCTCATCATTACCATTTTGATTTGCTGCCATGGATTGTGCAACCACACAATGCTCTGCAGAATGAGGAGATTGGCATGTAATACACCATGGTGTGTCCTCCATGACATTTATAGAGGATCTTTGTAAAGGATCAGGGACATTTCTATCATTATTTCTTCTTGCAGCAGGGACAACAGGCATGCCATCCTTCCATTGGGTGTTGTAGGGATAATTCTACAATCTATTATGCCTACTGAAATTGTTGTTGAATTGAGGCTTTTCATTGGCAGGAACACCATTGTTCCTAATAGCAGGTGCTTTTAAATCCTTCAATGTGTTCAACACCTTATCCAATTTATCTTCCTCTTGTTCTTATTTCCAACATTCCTTTCATTATCCCTCTTGTATTTTTTATCTCCAAACAACTTTGGATCATCTCTTTTTCCACCCAATTTTCTTGATATTTTCATATTGTTTTCAATGTTGATAGCAATCCTAAAAGCATCCCTGAGAGTTCTTGGTTCTTTTTCCCTCAACAAATATCCCATCTTTCCATCAAATGCATTCAAGTATGTGGTCAAACAAACATTGTCATCTAACTGCATAACTTGAAACAACTTATGCATGCCCTTCTGAAATCTCATATTAAATTTAGCTGCAGATTCATTCTAATTTTTCCTTATGGTATTGAATTCATTTAACATGAAACTAGCATTAGGCCTATCACCATATTGTTCTTTGAAACATCTTTCAAAAGAATCCCAAGTGTCAATACAACGGTCAGGGAGTCTCTTAAACCAATCTCTAGCATCCTCCACCAAAGATTGAACAAATAATTTCATGACTACGTCCTCATGCTCTACTTCATAATCATTAAGCATATCAAAAAATAACCTAAGATGTTCTTCACAACTCATAGCATTATTACCAGCAAACTTAGGTACCTTATCTCTTATATCATTTGGGAAAACATTTGGGTAGCCAGGTATTCCATCAAAGCTAATTTTCCTATAGCCTTCTAATTGCATAGGTCTTCTTTGAAAACTTGAACTAGTGTTAACCCTAGGATCAACATTTATATTTACATTTCCATCTACTTGTGCATTTGACTGTTGTCTAGGATCAGCACCTATCCTAGCAGATGAAGAAGGAATTAAACTAGTAGTAGCATTACTAAGTGGAACAGTAGTAGTCATAGATGGCATGCCTAGTTTAGTAACAAATGGGCCAAGAGCATTAGCAGATGAAGCCTTCAAGAACTAGATCTTTCTTCTCTTTTTATTAATGGAGGCTTCAATTTCAGCCTTTTCTAATTCTTTTGCAAGGTCCTCATCTTCTTTTCTTCTTCTTTCTATCTCTATGTCCTTATTTGAATTGGGTGGTGGGACCCCTAGTATTGTCAATGATTTTCTTGTTTGATGTCCCACCATCTTTTGCTTTCCTCTTTCACCAGCATTAATAGTAGGCCTAGTGATCTCATGCCCATCTTTATCTTTAGGGAGGGAAACATAGCTTTGAACTTGTCTAACCACAGGTCCCTCTTTATCAAACTCATGATCTTGCATCAAGCACTCCTGCTCACTTCTCAAAGCATCAAGATCACCAAAAAAATCATGCTACAAAGTCTTAGGAGCATAAGCAAGCATCTTGTTTCTCTCCTTCATTTCATTAATCTTTCTTAGAAGAGACTCTCTTTCTATCAGAGCATTCACCTTTTCAGCTTCTCTCTCCTTTTGTAACCTCTTATGTATTTCATCTTGCTCTGCCAATTGTAACCTTAGTGCATTCAAATCATCTGGGTCTATCATAATATCATCAGAACCTGATGACACATCCATATCAATGATATTTTGATATGGGAAATGGACCTTCCTTAGTCTCATGGGTTGCCTTATGAATATATCCTCATCAGGATCTAAATCTGGTCCAAAATCTCTTTCTCTAGCTTGTTCATCCTGACCTGTAGGTAATGAACCCTTATCTTGAAATACTGCTTCTGGGGTATCATAAAATTTATCTTCAGAGTGGCCACTATCTGATCTAGAACTTCTATCTCATGAACCTTCCTCATTTGAGGAAAGATGTGGTGCTCTATTTCTGGTATTTCTTTGTTCTCTTATGGGAGCACTAGTAGACTCACCATTTCTTCTGATCCAACTCTTCTTTTCCTACCTAGGTAACTTTTCCAGAGCAATCTTTGGATTCTTCCTGACAAAGGACCTAGTATTCCTTCTTTTTTCCATGATTTGTAATCTATAGCATTGGTTCTAACCTTTTGAGTCACCACCCACCAAAATGGGAAATCTTTAATTGAATACTACAGGAAAAATGAGAGTCCACTTAACAACCTTATCTCTAGACTCTCCCTAGAAAAGTCACCATTCTGTTGGTTCCCCTTTTCATTTCTACTTGCAAGTTTACACTATGATTGACAACTTAACGTCACTGACTCTATCACCACTCCAAAGTCTACAAGGAAAAGGGCCAATTAACAAGAATCAAAGGGATCCTCCTACACTTTGAGCCTAGATGCTCAGGCGGGTGTACCCTTGATTCACTTCTTGAAAGGAATCACTAAATATTAAGCAATTATATCATTTACTGACTGATTTAAAGATTTTATCATTTGTATTGTGTGTGTGATAGATGATGATGAACTACTTCTAGAGAATGGACCAGTGCCTTAACCAAGGGCATAGAGTCATCAACAATGCATATCAACTAAAAATCCCAACTCAAACACTCTTAGACTCAGAATAAGTTCTTTGCCTATTATTCCTCTCCCTCACATACCTGGACATCAGATTCTTATCTAGCCATGAACTCACTGAAATCACCCTAAAGACTTTAATCCTAACTTTGTTAGGAACTCAAAGATAATTCCACAATACTATTTGTTTACCATATGATAACTCACTTTGTGACATTAACATATATGAGCCCAAGAACACAATAAGAAGACATACACAAATATAAGATTGTAATCCAAGTGTATTCTCATTAAAACTTTCAGAATCAATACATTACCATAACAAAATGCTAGGAAACAAATCCTGAATCCAAGCTCTCCTTATTCAGTCTTTTACATTGACTTCCAATATACATCAACCAACACAACAAAATTCAAAACTCAACCATATATAGCCCCTAGTCATCTTGGAATCCCAAAATAGGATGCAACAAGCTACGAATGACTAGGGTTAGGGTTTAACCCACCAAACCAACCAAAATACAGTCACAATTTATTTCATTTTAGGGAAAACCAAGAAGCCTTGAGAAAATAGGTCCCAAAATGATCCTCAATCATTATAATTCCTTGATTTGTACTGAAGACCATAAATTCACCATGCATTATCAGTCTGATTGTCCACCTACAACATGCCTCGAGCAACACAATCATGGCACAAACCCTTGCAATCAATTAACAGACACCCAGGACCACTCTACAACAGTTGACAAAATTGAAATCCAGATCTAGCTACTCTAGCATTGAATTTTAGTCCTTCTTGTCATTGAAAACTCTCTAAAAATATTCAAATTTGAATTACAACGGTTATCCAGGCAGAGTTTAAAATGCAACCATCGATCCAGTTATTTCCTGGCAAATCAGGTGGCTCACAATTATCCTTCAATAGTCAACAAAACCTTTTAAAATCCATCACCACCTCATTAATCCCTCGACCAATGAAAATTGAGCACGTCGACAATGAATCGGCAAGCTTGGACCCACTCCGTATAAGCTTTAGATCAGACAGTGGTCTTATAATCTTATATCTCTAACAGATCCTATGAGATCTTATGTCATCTATTAAATCATCCATACTAGCATCTCACTTGAATCTTTCAGGCCTACTAACATGTCTACCAAGTCACAAACCATCGACCAATCATGAGTGAGCAACTCAACACATGATGGCAAATGGACCCATTGAGAACAAACCCATCAGCATCTAATTGGACAATGGGCACATGATCACATGGGAAAAGAATATTCTACATGAACATGCACTGACCATTGATTAAAATCTCTAACCTCAGGCCCCACTGACGTCATCCCCGATAGTTTGATACCGAATCAATGGCTATCGTATGATCTGATAAAGGAAGAATATTCCTTGTGCTTTTATGCCATCCGTTGATCATAGAAGGGACTAAAAGTTGGGCCCCGCTGAGAATTTCATGTCACTACTCGGCAACCAATAAGATAACACCATATGTACCACGTAGTAGTGGACCCACTCATTTGAAGAGCTATGTCATAATGGAGAATTAATGACCGTCGTAAGATTGCATGCCTCTGATACATTCTATAAGAACACACACCCACCGTTAGATTAAGATGCTATCAAAGAGGTTGGGCCTAGGAAAATACAAAGGCTGAAAACATTAGGAAAAATCAAGGCATAGGACTTAGGGAATATTAACCACCACCGAACTTAGGAAAAAAATAAAGCCGCCAGTCACTGAGACCTTAGGAAAAATTAAAGCACATGCACCTTTTGAGACTTTAAGTGGTTCAAAAAGGTAACACAAAAATAGATTTAGAACTAGGGTGCACTAGGGTTTTGAACTCAAATGGCTAGATTTTTGAATTTTTCACCTAGGGTTTAAGCCAGAGACATGGAAAAATACTGCAGAGGCCAGAGGACAGATGATGAAGCCATGAAAAAAAAAAATTTCATGTGCTAACATAATGCTTGTTGCGTAAACCAGGTTGTCACTTGAAAATTTCTATCTTTCTTTTTGAAAACAATCCGCTAGTGCGCTCTTGCACATAGGTCATGTTAGTGTCCAAAGGCTTAAATCCAAAGGTGCATACTCTGAAAGTGAGTATACTAGCTGCACAGGAGACTAGAGCTAAATTACCTCCCCCTATGACCCTGAGGGTTATTCATCTAGATGTAGAGGGTGCATCCACTGTGGATACATCAAATACATACTCATCAACCTTGTCCTTCTTTGCTTCTGACCAAATCAAGCTTGTATCCTCTGAAGATTTCACAAAATTGGCTTCTCCTTCAGGATCTAGAACTAGTTCTTGAGTTTTTTTAGGGCTTTCCTTACCTTGTGTCCTTGATCTGCAAAACTTTGAGATGTGTCCAGCCTTGTTACAAGAGTGACAAATGACTGGAGGCCTTATATTCCTTGGCACATTGAAATGAGTCACCATTTTACATTGTCTAGCTGAGTGACCATTATAGTTACATATCTGACATGTAACATTTTGAGAACTTCTTACATTTGACTGATTCTAATTTTTTTGATTATACTGAGTCCTATTCTTCTGAATTTTTTTGTAATTCATAGCTCTATGACTAAATTTATTGCATGAATAATAGTAACCATTGAAAGGTCTTACCTCTGTACATTTCCTCGCTATGTGTCCATGCTTGTTACATGCATAACAAGTTTAGTCTACTAGCTTGTGCTTATTATTAGGTGGTTCAATATGATCCTTAGTCTAACTTCTAGTCTCCTTAGTATCTAAGGTTCCTTCTAGTGCTTTCATTTTTGTTCGCATGTTGTCAATCTGATTTTGTGCTTCATTGTATCCAATGTAGCTAGTATCTCCTTTAGATCTTCTTACATACAACTGAGATTCTATCAAATCAAACCTGGTGTGTAATTTTTCAATGTGATTCTTTTCTTCTTTCAATTCAAATTCCAAGCTTTCTTTTTTGTTCCTTAGCTCCAAGATTTCCATGTTTACTTGCCTTAATTATTCATTTAGTTGAAGGTTCTCTTTGATCTATTCATCATAGACTTCCTGATTGTTAATCATCTTATCATCAAATTCTTCAAGTTGTTCTTTCAAGGATGCATTTTCTTCATTCAACTTCTTGACCATTATCCCTAGATTACTGGTAGAGCATTCTTTCAAATCCTTTCTTAGCCTTTTGATGACTAATTGAGCCTCACTGAGTTTTTCCTTTAGTTCTTCAATTTCTCTTTTAGATTTGTCTAGGTCTTCAAGAGCAACTTCAAGATTTCTTTTCAGATGTTTCATTTCTGCTTTGTCCATGATCTCCTCAAGTGGTTAAACTTCTTTGTTGAGGACCAGAGCTCTGATACCAATTGTTAGAAATGGGAACACTGAGGGGGGGGGTGAATCAGTTTTCACTATATTATATCTTTTTACTTAATCTTTAAACTAAACTTAAATGCTTAAGTACTGAAATGAACACCCACATAAACATGAAACATGAAATCAACACATAACACCAATATGGTAATTGACACCCACTAGTATTTTTTACTAGTGTTTTATGATCCTTGTTAGAAGATCCTTAACCCTGTTAGGAGTTTCTTTACAATGTATTAAGTATAGTAGACCTTGTCAAGGGTCAGACCCTGTTAGGAGTCTTTTACAATTAACCCTATTAGGGGTGTGGATGCACTATCCTAGAGCTTATTTCTCAAGTGGTGAAGGCTACAACCTTTTGATCTCAGATACAGACTATATCTTCTGGATGAACTATCACTGTGACACTACTTGTCAGATCAATTCCTTTGATCGCACATTGATGCTTTGACCTCTTGAAAATGTCTAATACATCTTATAGTCTCTTCACACACTTATGCTCTACTTATCACAACTTTGTATCAACTTCCATCATAATTACAATGGGAACATCTCATATTTATATGTGCATACAAAACAAATAACTAGGTCGGCCCTTTAACCGATTATATACAATGCTTCCAATTGAATTGGCTCAAGTGTGTTTACAAACAAACATATTTACATGTCAGAAACCTAATTACAATAGGTGCATAGCCTTTAAAACATTATAATATAACCACAAATCAAAATGCTAACAGTCAGATGATTACTCTGTTCTTCTCTAGCACACATTGGTTGTGTAACTTCAACTGTCTATAACTTTCTCATACTTGCATATCTGATCATGCACTCATAGACTAAGCATGAATATAGTCTAACAAACTTATCTTCTAGGGCACACACCATAACTTGGTCATACACATGTGTGCTAATTCTCTAAGCTCTAGGAACTTTGTACACTATCTAGTCTTTAATACTTAGCTAATTTTTGATCTTCCCATCAAGTACGCTGACTCCAAACTACTCTAATGCAAGGGCATCCAAGGTTAAGGCAGGGGAATTCTTTTTCCTCAGTGAAACTAAATGGGGTGTTGGTATTTTGTTTGATGTTACTCGGTTGCAAGCTTGATTGATGGCCTCGTTCATTGAAGAAAGCTCGGTCACTAAAGGAACTCGGTAGTCTCTAGCGCTCGATGAAAGTGTTACTCAGTCATGCCTATGGTGCTCGGCCAACACTAGTGCTCGGTAATGCCTATTACTTGGTAGTTCATGCTTACCGACTAGAGTTCTGTGTGATTTGTTTGGCCGACTTGGTGAATTTATTGTTGGTATCTATTGTTATAGGTCGGCATGCTGAATTAAATGTTTGTATATAATTTGTAAGCCAACTTGTATGGCATTTAATATTTTTTAGGAAGAGTTAAGGGTTTCATCTTGCCGACTTGTGGTTGATGATTAGTATTTAAGGATTTCTTGGGTAGCTCTTTAGAGGGATGACTTAGCAGATCTAGGATATCAAATGTGAAGCTTGAAAGCTAAAGTTGGCAAAGTTGTGGAAAAGATCTTGTAGATCAGATTGTTATCTGATAGTTGTTTCTAGCAAAGCTAGGGGTTTGCATACTTGGGAACAAGGAGATTTCTTGGAGGCTTACGAGCTCAAGTTTAGATCTACCTTAGGGTTTCTATCAGCTTCTGATTGTCTTCAAAACTAAACTAGCTAAGTTTGTATTGGATCTAGTTGTGGATCTTGCTAAATTGTTTTCTAATTGTAATTGGCCCTAACCTAGAAGGCCTCACAGCCAAGCATGTTAATGAAAATCAATGTTAAATAATTACTTTTTGTTTCATTATTGATTATTCTACTATGTAATTCTTTTGGCTTCAAGGTTTAAATTGTCCTTAATTGGATCCACCATCCTTGACTGCATCAGGTGGTATCAGAGCTACAGTTTGTTCCTGTTGGATCTGATAGTTGATCTTGAAGGTTAACCTAGCAAGGTCCATCTTGTGAAGTTGATCTTGTTGGAGTAGAGATTATGCACAATCTAGAGTGCAGATCTAGAGCACTAAACTTGTGAAATCTTGCCCTAGTTGTTTGTTCAAGGTGGCAGGTTGAGATCTGACTTGTACACAACTTAGAGATTGTCACAAGGTGGTTGGTGAGGGTTTGTTACAAAGGGTAATTTTTCATATCTTTAAGGATACCTCTAAGAATATTAGACCCTAGAGCTATTGTAGATCTTTGTGATGCTATGGAATCAAAGATTTTTGATAAAGTTAGATCGGATGTCAGATTTGAGATAGAATTGATGAAGAATGACATGGTTGCGGAGATCATGAGAACTATTGCTGGTGTACCTCAGAATGTTGGTACTAAAGATGGCTATGAGGAAGCTACTAAATAATTTGAAATTGTTGGATCTAGTGGTGATGACCAAAGGAACAAATATGGTGAAGATAGAACTGCTCGGTTGCATAGATCTAGAGCTTGATTTAGTGGTAGTTATCGAATGGAAGTTTCTACTTTCTCTAGTACTTTGAAGCCCGATAATCTGATCGATTCAATTGGTGAACTTGAAGATTTATTTGAGCTAGAAGAAATTGAAGATCCTCTTTGGGTAAGATTAGCACATAAAAAGTTGAAAGGACATGTTTCTCTTTGGTGGAAAGAACTACAAAGACATATAGAAGATGAAGGTGAAACAAAGATCAATCGGTGGAGGTTGATGGTGACTAAGTTGAAAGCTAAGTTCATACTTCTTACTACGAGCTTGACTTGTTTAAGAAGTTGCAGAATCTGAAACAGAAGGATCTTTCTATGGAAGATTATACCAAGGAGTTCTAAAAACTTACTATTTGGTCTGGACACCGAGAGCTTGGTAAGGAAAATGTAGTTCAGTATGTGAATGGTCTGAGATTCAATATTTAGGATGAGCTTGGTATGTTGAAGATTGATTCTATTGAAGATGTTTATCAGTATGCTCTAAAGGCATAAGATAAGTTGAAGAGGAAACAACCTAGTAACTCCTGAGGGATGGAAAAGATTGATCACTCAGTGAAGGATAAGCTGACTGATGTAGAAGATGAACAAAAACCTATAGAATTGAAGAAGAAGATAGGTAGAGTTATCTTTAAGGTTACTTTCTATAACTGTGAAGTGAAAGGACACTATTCTTTTGAGTGTACATAGGAGAAGAAGATTGACCGATGAACTACTATGGTGAATGATAATATTTAGAATGAACCTAAATCTAAGAACTTGTTGCTTTGGTGAACATTGCACGGTACAAAGGAGGAACCTTTTCAGAGGAGTAACTTGTTTAGATCCCAATGCAAGTCTGAAGGTAAACTCTATGATGTTATTATTGATAGTGGTAGTACTGATAACCTTGTTGTTGAGGACCTAGTTCAGAGACTTGGGTTGAATAGAATGAAGCATCCTTGTCCTTATAGGCTTGGTTGGTTACAAGATGTTCATGCTTTGGAAGTAAGAGAACAATGTTTCATTGATGTTTAGATTGGCCAGTACAAGGATCTTGTATTATATGACATTGTGAATATGAATAGTTGTGATATATTTCTTGGTAGACCTTAGCAATATGATTGCAGAGCTATTTATGACTGTGTCCAAAATGTGTTTACTATTGAGAAGGATAACAAGAGGTTTTCACTAATGCCTTTAATGGATACAACTCTCAGTAGGAGAAGCCTGAGTATTGGTAGCTGAGTTGAGATTGTGTATCTAGAGAAAATGAATGATCAATATGGAGAACCGACCTATACATTGTCAAGAAAAGACTTGAAGAGACAGAGGAAACTGAAGTGGAAGAATTTGCAAGTAGAAAAGGTGGACTTGTATGTGAAGAACCAGTTCGGGATTTACATGTCAAATCCTAGAATATGTTCTTCTCACATATGAACATCATTTGGAACTTGGGGTGTCTAATGTAGGGGCATCTAAGGTTAAGGCAGGGGCATTCTTTGTCCTTGGTGAAACTACATCTGGTGTTGGTATTTTGGCCGATGTTACTCAATTGCAGCCTTGACCAATGGACTCGATCATTGAAGGAAGCTTGGTCACTAAAGGAACTCAGTAGTCTCTGGAGCTTAGTGAAAGTGTTACTTCGTCATGCCTATGGTGCTTGGTCAACACTAGTTCTCGGTGATGTCTAGCGTGCTTAGTAGTTCCTACTTACTAACTGGAGTTCTATGTGATTTGTTGGGCTGACTTGGTGAATTTATTGTTGGTAGCTATTGTTATAGGCCGACATGCTAAATTAAATGTTTGTATACAATTTGTAAGCTAACTTGTATGGAATTTAATATTTTTTAGGAAGAGTTAAGGGTTTCATCTTGCCAACTTGTGGCTGATGATTAGTATTTAAGGAGTGCTTGGGTAGATGTTTAGAGGGATGACTTAGCAGATCTGGGATACCAGATACAAAGCTTGAAAGCTGAAGTTGGCAAAGTTGGGGAAAAGATCTTGCATGATCTTGTAGATAAAATTATTATCTGATAGTTGGTTGTAGCAGAGCTAGGGGTTTGCATACTTGGGAACAAGGAGATTTCTTGGAGGCTTACGAGCTCAAGTTTAGATATACCTTAGGGTTTCCATCAGCTTCTGATTGTCTTCAAAACTGAACTAGCTAAGTTTGTATTGGATCTAGTTGTGGATCTTGCTGAATTATTTTCTGATTGTAATTGGCCCTAACTTGAAAGGCCTTACAGTTGGGCATGTTAATGAAAATCAGTGTTAAATAATTACTTTGTGTTGCATTGTTGAGTATTCCGTTGTGTAATTTTGTTGGCTGCAAGGTTTGGACTATTCTTAATTGGATCCACCATCCTTGACTACATCAGTTTCCATAATGACAACACTATACTAAGTCATATACATCAATATATCCAACTTGCCAACAAACTTTACCTTATTTATTGCCACTTCCTAGCTGATTTTCTCTACTAGTTTGTTTTGAATTTTGGATTATGCCCTCTCTTCAATTCTCTTTTCTTCTTCGGTGTCTGAGGCATTGATTTCTTGTGTAAGTGTAGAAATTTGGTCCATAATTAGTGTATCTTCATTGATTTGTACCTCGGGTACAACCTATTGTAAGATGTCTCTTACATTCTCTAAAATTTCCTTTCTTTTGCATTCCTTTCTCAACTTCTCCTAGACTACTTTTATTGTACAAATCTCCCCATATTTTCTCAATTCTTTGGGGTCTAGGGTCCTTGGGTCACATTCTGGTATAAAAATGACTTCTTCAAGTGTGACCGGCCCTTTTCCATGCTTCTTCTTCTTCTTCTTTGGCTCTTGAGGTGACCTCTTAACAAATGGAACAATTACTTTTTCCTCAACATTATGTGTTTCATGCCCGGTTGACACATTATCTTTCTTTTTCTACTCCTCGGTAACCTATGTGTCAATTGACTAAGATAGAGCTTTTGATGTAGTGTCAGGTGGGGTTGCCTCAGTTTCCTTAGGTTCATCTTGGCCCTATTTTTCTACCTTTTTTGCCTCGGGCTCATTTTTCTCTGTAGGTGTGTTAGCTCCTTGATCCCTTGATGTATCCATTAGTTTCTCAAGGATTGAGCATTCGGGTTTCTCCTTAGAGACTATTTCAACTGCTTCTATCAGAATAGGAAGTTCACCCGGTAAATATGTTATTGTTGGCTCGGTAAGTCTACCTTCATCTTGTGTTTTGGCTCCAACAATAGTCACATCTTCATCAGCATCTCGGTCATCGAGTTCACCATTTTTTATGTCCTGAATGAGTACATCAAGTGCAGTGTTATCTATGATTTGGATCTTAGCTTGATCGGGTGCATCCTGTGTAAAGCTCAACTCCTCAGTGGTAACTGTAGTATCGGGTACCTCGATATCTTATATATCAATCTTGTCTTGTTTCAATGCCAGGTCTACATCATCAATGTGAAGTCCCTTTCCTTTTTTCTTCAGCTTCTTCTGAGGAATTTTGGCTAATGCTATCTTTTCTACTTGCTCTCAGGCTTGAACTATTGAGGTCCAGATGAGTTGACTATTCCCATCTATGTCTGCCATATTTTCATCAAGTATCTGTAGTGCCTGGTTCTTCACTCTAAACCTGTTTGCATATTTTCTCATGTGTCCTCAAGTTCAGGGATAGTCACTTGAGGTATTGCCAAAACTAGGGATTGTCCCCTCATTCTCTTCTCGGTATCTAAGGCATAGGACCATTTTTGTGAAATTATTTCCTCTAGTGCCTTAGGTAGATTTTTGAAAAATTCAATGGGAACTCTTTTGAATCGAATCATCATCTAGATGATCACCTCTTCAAGTTTATTCTAATCCTCGGTTAATAGATGCTCAAACTGACTAATTTTAGGATCACTAAGTTCACCATTCTCAATTATTTCTTCTACTACTTCATCAATTGATCTACTCTAATTACTAACAACTTTTAATTGATTATTGTCATCTCCATCATCATATAAATCATGCTTACCCCTAATCAACTTTCTTCTTTTCTTTAGGGAATCAACAGTAGTTTTAGTACCTCTTTTTGTGTATGTCTTGGTCAGTGTTGTTGCTTTTGGTCTTGAAAACTTCACAACTCCTTTATTTGGTGGAGGTGAGGCTACAGTTGTAGACCTTGTGTGTGCCCTTGTTTGCACATCTAACTTCTTCTTCTTTGGAGTTGGTGAAGGGGAAACCAGTGTAGAGTCTATGTTTTTGTCTGACTTGGTTTCTTCACTGTCATGAGGCTTGTCAGTTAGCATTAACTAATCTTCAATTGCAACTTGAACTAGTGTACTATCAGATGATCCAGTATCATCTCCAAACTTCTCTAATGGATTCTTCATCATTTTCCTTGATTTCTTTGTTATCTTACCGATAATCAGGCCTGCTTTTATTATTGTCTTGGCCTCCTCATATGTTCCAAACCTTTCAACATTCACATCCTTGGTTGTAGCCAATAGAACCTTAATTGATTTAGAAGAAAAATCAATATCTATTTCATAACCCATGGGGACTAGCCATTTATTCCTAGGCTCCACAACCTTTATCAATGTGTGGTCAGTATCCATAAGAAAGCATATCTCTTGCTCATTGTCTTCTACTAGTTGATTGAGAATTCTACTCTAAGAATTCATTCTACTCTTGAATTGTTCAAAGTAATTATATGAGACATTATTGAGTTTATTTCCCAAGCCCTTAATCAAATCTAAAATTTTTGTTATCACTGGCTTGTCAGTTTTCCACTCTATATTACTGATAGAAGGGAAAAATCTTTTCACATAGAGAAATATGAAAACTAGTAGGGATCCAAACTTACATGTGTAGGACTTCACCACCTGGATTGTCTTCATGTTCTCTTCAACTTCCTTCAATAGAAGCTCAGCTAGGTCCAACTGATAACCTTTCTTGACCATTCGGTAAGCAATGTCAACTACTCCACAAGGCACACTATTCTATCTGCTTGACTGATAGATTTTATATCCAATGACATGCACTACATATTTCACCTCTAGGTCTTTGATTGTGTTGATCTTCAATGCTTAGCCATCCCACTCAGATCTGGTGTTCTTCTCAATTTCTACTCTTGATGTACTGTGAATTGCCTTCACTTTATCTGTGGTAGGATACCTGGTAATCGCATGAATCATCTTCCTGTTAATCTCTACCAACTCATCCAACCATAACCTTCCATCATGAAACAGAGTGAGAACAACCCTAATCCATTCGCTCTTAAATTGCGTTGGAAAATTTAGGGTATTCATCAAACTGACTACTTCCAGTTGTTTGTGTTCAAGTTTTAGTCTCCCATCTTCTCCGCCAAGCTTCTGATAAGCTACATACATGTCAAAATCACCTATTTCACCTATCTTGCAGTGAATGTATGATCTTTCATCTTTGACTAACAGAACCCTAGGGGGTATGCTTGAAAAATCTCCCACTAGATCAATTTTGGATGCAATTTGAGGGTGAAGTTTGTATTGGGTTCGTTACAGGCTACAGACACTATCCAATTTAATTCCTCCTCCTCTACAAACTTGGATTTTGACATGGATGCCATTTTCTTTAATTTAGGGTTTTGGTAAGTAGTATAAATCATCTCGGTAGTAACTGTAATTACTCAGAAACAATGATGAACTCGCTCAATAGATTCTAAAACTGCTCTTGAATGCTCCTAAAAATATTTTCTCTTCAATCGCTCTCTGAAAGTTCTTGCTCTTCAAAATCACTTGGTGAATAAATGAACTAAGTTCTCCGTCTATTTATAACTTTTTCAAATTCCTTCTTAAAACACTTGTAATAAATTCTTGACCTACTTTCAGCTCAGTGACAACTGTCAACTTGATGATTACCACAAAATATCAATAGCTTAGTTAACACGTGACTTCTTTTGGTTAATACTAATACTTGATTAACCTTGCATGATAGTCACCGATAGGTAACTCTTTACTTGGTCTAGCATATACCAAATATATAACTTTGTAAGCTCAAAACTTATAAACCATAATGCATCTCAATTCATCCAAATTTGGTATGTGCACATCAAATATAAGGAACTATATGTAAATTAAGATCAATTTGGAATATCAGTTCCATACATACCTTTTTCACCTTAGGTGGAGGTGCCTATGTCACCCAATCCAATGGATGAGGTTTCACCAACTGCATTATTTGACTCATCATTCTCATTTGATGCCTTTCTCCACATAGTATTTCTAATCCTCATGATATTTGCAATTGTGTTGCCATTCTCAAAAACTTGTTCTTCTGGTGCTCGGTCTCTCCAATCCTTACTTAGGTGACCAACTTTGTGACAATGTAAACATGCCATACCAGTACCTATCTAGCTTTGAGATTTTCCAGCCCATGTTTTCCTCATACAATTAGCTGCAATATGTCCATATCTTCCACATACTATGCAATTAACCCATGTGTTATAATCCCAAGTGTAAGAATTACCTTGTCTTCTCAATTAATGGGATTTGTTATGTCCTTTCAATATCCAGACTTGCTTCATCTTTTTTCTACATTCTTGTGAAGTGTGTCCATTCTTGTTGCAAGTATAACAGAGTTTCTCCATGTGGGGTTTGTTAGGAGTCCCATTCAACTTAGATCTACACTCATATGCTTGATGTCCAAACTTATTACAATTATAACAATGACCATTGAACTTAGGAATGGTTTTTGGTTTACCTTGTGCTTTACTCCTATAAACATTTGAAGTGTGTCCCGATTTTCCACAGTGATAGCATTTCAGTGTCTTAGGTATCTGATTTTGAATTTTATTCATCTGTTCATCTTGCTTGGATGATTCTCCTTGCTCGGTGTAGCCTAGTCTAGTGGTGCTTCCAAGTCCTCTTTGACTAATCAAAAAATCATCAATTTTCTTTGAACTGTCTTCAACCTTTTTCATCATCTCATTGTGTTGTTGTTGCATCTTTACTTAATTTCTCCATTTTTCATTCTCTTCCCTGAGTACTCCAATGTCTTCAAGTTTTCTTGTTAACTCTCCATTTACTCAATTGATCTCCTTACTTAAAATAATCATCTGATTGGATATTTCAAAGTGATTCTCAGTAAGTCTCAGTATCTTAGTTTCTTTTACTTGTATTTGTTTAGTCATCTGTCTTCTATCTTCAACAGCCAAATTCCTCTCTTGTTTAGCTTGTCTAGCTTTATTTATTACATCAATCATTCTCACCATTTGTGTCTCTTGACTGATTTGTAGGGATTTCACTTGTTCAGTCAAATGGAGATTTTTTTTAGATAAATAAGATATAGTACTTTCAGAACTATTAGAAATACTACTTGAAGTAGATCCTAAATTCTCAAATGGGTCATCAATCTCTTCTTCATGGTATTTAGTCTTACACTCCCTAATATCCATGTTCTTTCTCTACACTAGTAACTTTTTCAATTCATCCTTATCTTGTTTGCATTGCTCAAAAAATATCTACATCTCAATCTTTTGATTTTCTATTGTTTTGTCCAACTTGTATCTCTCCATGATTAGATCTTTACTCTTCATTGGTTAAACCATCCAATAAGAGATATGAGCTTTGATACCAATTGTTGGAATGGAAAGATAAGGTACTAAGAGGGGAGGGGTGAATCAGTTCCCTCAAAAACTTTTAACTTCAAACTTAAACAACAAATAGTAGCAAACTGGTCTATCCAACTGAATCCATTGTATGCATCATTCATTCAATTAACTTGTAAATGTAAATTGCATGAAAAACAAACAATAATTCAATCACATAACATGAGTATTTTGGTTACGCATAAACCCTTGTTAGAAGGTAAACACTACGGTGGGGATGACACCCACAAATTCTTCACTACTGCAGATAATAAAGTATGTCGATTAAGGCTATAAGTTGTGATCACTTCTGATGATCCTACCCTATTAGGAGTAACAATAATATCAGCTATATCTACCTGGTTAAAGAATTTTAATAGTACTACTTGAGTGTGTACTCGATTAAGAGATTTACAACAAGACTATTAGCTCTACTCTGTTAAGAGATTTTGCTAACTCTATTACAATGATTAGAGAATAACATAAAGTATTTTTAATTGACAACTTAACTTTTTCTGAATCAGATCTATGAAGTATCAAATATATATCATCTCAATGTGTGGATATCTTTCCTTTGCACTGCTCGGTAGCTTTGACTGATTGTGAATAATCTGAATATCTCTAATTTTTGCTCAACCTTGTCTGAAAACTAATGTCTTGAAGATGGCTACTTGCTTCAAGATCTCCTTCTTATATTTCGCATACATCTGTCAAAATGACATGAATTACAAATTTATAGCATATTGTTATGACCGCCTAATCTTCATGACCTAATTAGGTTTACATCATCTTAGGAAAACCCTAAGATCTACGGTATGCAAAAATAACCTAGATCTAACAATTACATAGAGATCATCATCACATTTAATGATTAAATCTACAATATATGATCCTTGATTTTTTGATTCTTTTGTAACCATTTGCATAGATAAATGTGCCAAAACTGATTACTATTGTATTTCCTAGATTTCTCAGTAAACACTATCAATACTACTCGGTGAATATATTGGTGCTCAGTATTCAATCTAGTCGGTGTTTACTAACACTCGGTATCGGTATACACTGAAGCTCAATAAAACTGCTCTGGTGCTCAGTAAAATTGCTCTAGTGCTCAGTTAAAATTGTTTCCTTTTAGTTCTCGGTACTACCTTGAGACTACTCAATATGAAGGCTTATATAGTTAACCGACTATCATATGTAGCATTTACTTCTTCCTTTTACCGACTGATTAGCATAGGCAACTAGTTGATCTTCTTTGATACTAATGACAATACTTAATGCACAAATACAAATAACAATGGGATGCCTAGGAGCATAGTGTGTGATCTAAGGACAATAAGTTCCCAAGTCTCTTTTAACATGAAATTTTTGGATTGAGTGAGACCAAGCTCACACTTAGCACTACTTACCACTTGCAAACATGTTGATAGATAGAGATGGTGAAAAAATGGGTGGAGGGGTATCTTACGAATTACATTTTAGGTTAGAAAAGAGAATGGGTGAAAATGGTTTCACCTTGGAGAGTATTGATACAATCCTATCATGTTTCTATCAATATGCCACTATTCATGGCAATATATAGGTATGAGGCATCTAACAATATTTTTATTTTCTCTTTAGTGATAATAGAGTGCCCAAGGAAGGCTATTTGTTTAAGGGGATTAAAGATAAATTATGTAATCTTTAAAGGTGAACTTTCAAAAAAGAAAAAAATCTTAAAAATTATGTGTTGGTCAACATCAGATAAAGCATAATTTTGATGTTGGCGACATCATATATTTGAGGCTCTAGCCATATAAACAATCCAATCTTAAGAATATTTGATCACAGAAGCTAAAACCTAATATCTATGATCCATTTAGAGTCTCTGAGAAGATTAGGGAGGTTTTTTGTGAGCTATAGTTATTAGCTAGTAGCAAAGTAAATTTATTTCATGTGTCTAGACTCAAAAATTCATTTGGGTATATTACAGTTCCCCCATCATAGTTACCAACATTGGATGAGGGGAAGTAAATTTTGATTCTAGAGGCCATTATAGAGAACAAGGAGTTTACTCTATGGAAGAGATTTATATAAGAGTAGTTGGTTAAATTAAATAACTTGTCAATAGAGGATGCAACATGGCTGAATGGGAAGATTTAAAAACATGTCTTCAGTTAGAATTTTTTGAAGATAATCAATTCTAGGAAGGGATGGATATAATTTTCTCTTCCTAAGAACTTCAATATGGTAGATTGCTAGCCTATTCAATAGTTTTCTATAGGATAATGGGTTAGGTTCAGAGAACTCACAATGAAACTTTGATCAATTATTTGACAATGGAAATTTTCCCATTGAGATTTAGAAGTTGAGGTGTTCATAACACCTTTTTTTAGAAATGATTTAGATGATTTTACCACACTTAATATCTTTATTAAGTTATTTCTGGGAACCCACTAAGCCACTTGTTATTATTAATATTTTAGATTAGTTCATGGATGTAGTTGTATCCTCTTAAAATGGAAACACTTCCATCTTGATAAGTTTAGCACCCTCATTTAGTGCATTTTCCATGATAGATTTGCATTTAGGATGCATTTGCACTTGATTCCTTTGTTTATAGGTGAAATTGGGGTTAGGATCCTGAGGATTCTCCTTGATTTCCCTTCTCTATGGCTCTATTTTCTAGGTAGGATCTAGGTATTGGTACTCCTAGCCCTCATCACATTCATTCTAGGTCTATGTGCCTCTCCCTAGCACTCTGCCCTCTTTTCTCACCATTCCAAGTCTCTGGCCAACCCTGGGACTTCCTATTTTCAGAGGTGACTGGATATAGACCTTTGGGTCAAGGTCAAGGTTGACCTTGACCCCTATCAATTTTTGCTCCCCCTTTTCAAATTAGGGTCACAGCAGGCCCTGAAATCAATGTCGGACCTCCAGATCAGAATACGAAAAGGTTTTAATTTAAAATTCATTTAATTATTTTCCCTCTTTAGTTGGTTATTGTGATTGGACCATAGTTTGAGGTTAAATTTGAATTATGGGCCCTTACATTTCCCAAGGAGCCTTATCTTGAGATCTCTATATAAGCACTCTCTTTTGCCTTCATTTTCACCAAGTATCCATCAAGTGGACACATAATCAATTGAAGCAAGAAAGCGATGGTGAAGTGATGATGCATGATTGAAAGAAGATGGTATAGAAGATCAATTCATTGTTGATATCAAGCATTTTTGTGAACAAACTATTGTGGACATTCCTTTGGAGCAAGAAGGATCCCTTCTTCCTTGATCCACCATTTTCAACATTCAAGCATTCAAAGATACAATTATGGGGTAGAAACTATGGATTGTTGGTTTGGTAGGACTACTTTATCCTTGGGGGCTTTGTATGCTTTCTTTATCATATTTCAAACTATGCATTTCTTTCTCATATCAATCCATGTTAGGGTTTTAATCTAGAGGATTAAATCTTTGCATTACACATTCAACACACACACATATTCTATTACATCCAGCTATTTTTGGAGGTGGAGATCACCAAAATGGGGGTTTGACTAAGGAAAAACCCTATATAGCCACCCCAAAAAACCATTTTTAGATATCTACAGTCATTGTTTCAGGAGTTGCAGAGAAGATCTAAGTACCCTTTTTGCCAAACTTCCAGGATCTGCAAACAAAATTTTTGTCAGAGCAGTGCAGGTTAAGGTAGACATAAAGGGGTAAGATTGTGCCTCGGGGTAAGATCTTACCCCTGTCCTTGGTTCAAGGTCAACCTTCCTCAGAAAAGGAAAATCTTTCTGGGTTTTCTCAATCTATATTTTCCTATCCCATATCCATTTGTAGAATTTTTTGAAACTAAGTACAGACACCAGAAAATAGGTATTTCCATATCAGTTTCATCATGAGGTATGTATTTCATCTTATCTAATTTAAAGAATTTCTAGATTCACATTACTTATCATTATCAATTCATATTTATTGTGGAGAATGTTGGTTTAGGATCTCTATTAGGGGCATTGTTCAAAACCCTACCTATTATCATTGTTTTCCCACATCTACATTTTGGTGAACTCGTTTATGAAAACTCTTTCTTTTTGGTGTTAGATTTTCATTTTATGTTAGATATTACATGCTTATAAAAGTATATTTCTTTTATGCTCTTGCATTTCTATTTCAAAAGTACAAAAAAATTGCAAAATCTCTTTAAAAATACAAAAACATTTACATTTTCATGCTTCTAGTATTACTTTGTATTCAACATGTATGATTCTTGTTTTGAATACTTTGATGGGGCTTTTATTGTACAAAAGAATAGATTCCCTAATGAGGTACATGGAAGTGAGAATAAAAATTGTTCGAATGAGATCTCCATTGATCCTATTCCTATTTCACTCTCCTCCACAACCTCTTCAATTGACCTTTACCATAGGGTGTGTGCATGGTTACCTTCATGTTCTACTATTTGCAACATTGATAAACCTAAAATGATATATCCTAAACCTCTGTTGATGGTAAAAGGATGTCATCACATAATAATTAAGTGTAAACCTAAAGATCCTTTGGATTTCTTTGATAACACAGATTCCATTTCACATGCTTATCACACACGGAATAACCCTCAGCCTACTGTTCTAGTTTCCTTACCACCTTCTCAACTTGTGCTTCCTCAAGCTCCTAGGTTTCCATCTACCTTTAAGGATTATGACTTAGTAGAAAAATTATGTGCTACTCCTGCTAAGATATCTTTATGGGAATTGCTTCAAAATTCCTCGACATATCATGAGGCATTTCAAAAGGCTTTATCTACTCTTCCTGCTTTGCCTCGTAATCAAGAGAATATTAATTCCTATTTGGAGTGCATGCATACTATGCCTTCTGTACCTCCTATTGTGTTAATTAATGATGATTTACCTTCTCTTCAAGTGCAGAATCAATATGATGCTCTTATGGTTGTTGTTTCTTTTAATCAGAGTATCATTCATAGAACGTTAATTGATAATGGATCTAGGCTTAATGTTTGTAGCATGGATATGCTTAAGGAAATTAAGGCTGATCTCACAACTATTCAACCTAATAATGTCCCTATTCATGGATTTGATAATATTGCAAAGATAACTTTGGGCATTATTATATTACCTGTTAAAGTTGGTCCTATTATTCTAAATACACCTATTCATGTTATGCCTGGACCTCTCAATTACAACCTTCTTTTAGGTAGACCTTGGTTGCATACTATGCATGCAATTCCTTCTACTCTTTGTCACAAGGTTAGGTTCATTTATAAAAACTTAATCTATACGTTACATGTAGATGATGTGTTGAATCCATGCTTAAATATAGAATATGTTAAAGTTTCTAGGCCTCTCCAACCAAGCAAAGAGACTAAAAAGCAACCTGAGATAAAATAAACTGAAGCTCCATCTTCTTCTTGGAATGAGGATGATTAGGGGAGATTGGAATTTAATCCTACTTTCATTGGAGAATATAGGGTCTCTGATTTGGAATTCATGAAACAACAAAGTGAATTTGAAAAACAAGTTTTTTCTCCTTCCCCACTTTTTGAGGATTAAAAAGTAACTTTGTTGTCGCCTCGATTGAAGAAATAATTGAAATAATAAAACCTAATTGCTATGATATCATGACATATACCGCTCCTTGGACTCCATCTAACATGGCCGATATACATGGTTATGGTTATCATCTGGTTAAGAAATCGGGATTTAATGGGAAAGGATGTGGTAAATAGAAGAAAGGTATACAAGTGCCTTTGGATAATGAAATTTATGATCATACATATGGATTGGGATTCAATCCTTACAAACAACCATCGAATTTTCCTCTCAATGTTAATCATATATGTGGTGGATGGTTGAAGTTGGTTAACCCACTTCTTCTTGACATTAATCAAAGACCTACCTTGGATATCTTTTTCGAAGATGAAGCCTTAGCGGATTTTTTAGGGGTTTTGTTAGAAATAGGGAATACTAAGAGGGGGGGGGTGAATTAGTATTCTAAAAACTTTATCTTTTTCCCAATTATGGATATAACAGATTATCTTTATACATGCATAACATAAGAAGCTAAACAACATGCATAACAATAAAGAACTCATAACACATTATTTATTCTCGAGGAAACCTTGGCCAAGAGAAAACCCCGGTGGGGATGGTACCCATAAAGATCCACTAATCAAAAGTATCTTGTTAAGGATGTTTACCCTGTTAGGAATCTATTACAAGCATATAGTGTATCAGTCCTGGTTAAGGGACTATAGGCTTTGTTAGAAGCCTCAACCCTGTTAGGAGTTATAGTACAAAATGTGATTACCAAATGAGCCCACTGCCCAAACAAGTAATGCACAATATAGATTGATTAAAAAATAGGTTAAGGTACATAACCTTATACTGCTTGCATCAATATCACTTCGTTGCTCTTTCACTATCGCTATTACATATGCTTCATATACTTCGCATCATATCACTTGTCTTTCTTTCAATAATACTACTTACTGATGCAATTACAATTACAATTACATTTACATTTATATTTGTATCAGTAGCTTTATTCAAGATTTAACATCTAGGATGTCATCCCTTTATATTGTTAAGTCATTATTTTGATAAACAAAATAATCCCTTAACTATTTACTAGTTCTATCTTCATATTCTGTCTTGTCGGCTTCATATTGTCTTCGGTAAATCTGTCATAAATAATTCTATACATGTTGTACTGACTTGCACTCTAAGATGGGTGATCAATGGACATCATAGATTCAATGTTCAAGTGTGCAAGCACTGAACTTACTCCAGTCAACATCGCAAACAAAAACTATGTCCAGGTTCACTGGTAAAACATTGTCTCACACTTAGACAAATTTGCAATGCACTGTGTCATACTTGCTCTCTAACCTGTGTGATCTTCATGTAGATCATATTTTGTCATAATGACAACATCTATGTAATCAACTCAGCCAAATTTCCAACAATCTCCCCCTTTGTCATTGGTGGCAACATATGAGAAAATTAGCTAAGTGTTCAACTCAAAATCTCAAAAATGTCCAAAATTGGTGGCCATAGTATAAAATACATACTATCCTTATAACTCCTCAAAAAATTATTGCCTCTAATATAGTACTCTCCCTAAGAGTAACAACCCTTATCATATACTATCAATTTTCTTCTATATATATCTCCCCCTTTGACAACAATGACAAAATAAGGTAGGGAGGGTCACAAAATTGTATCACAAAAAGTTATACCTCAATTTATTTATTGCAAAGCTGGTAGGCTTGCAACATAATCTACAAAATCTCTCTTCATGGATTCAATCTCCTTCTCCCATGATTTCTTAATGGAATCAGCCACATTAAGTAGTGCGCTCAGTCCATAAGAAGCAATTTCACATGCTTGGAGGTTTTCAAAGTTAAATTTTTGAAAAGATGTCTTTGTTGAAAGACATTCTTCCAACTATTCTTCAATAATGCTCAACTTCATAGAAGCATGCTCTCTCAAAAGAGTGTATCTCCTCAATTTCATGTCTCTCTCATTTTGCACAACTCTAATTTCATCATAAAGTTGCCTAACTTTCTTCTCAACATTACAGACCTTCACATTGGGACTAGATAGAAGGTTTGTTTCATTTAGAATCTCTGCTTCCTTCAATTTTATCTTCTGATCTTCCTCAACTGTCAAAGTCTTTTATTTTGTACACTATATGTATAAAGATTTACCTTTTTCCAAATGCTTCCTCAAATCCTTGATACAGATATCAAGAGTATTGATATCATTTTTGATATACTGATTGATGTTCAAAAGCATTCAAGCCTCATAATCTGCTTGTGCTTTTACTTTTGTAATATCAGCTAGGTTTGTCAATTCAATATCAAAGGTTCTCATTACCTTCTTTTCTTTCTCCATAGGGTCTACTTCTAAAATTTGTGTAGTCACAATACTTTGTAACTTCTCAGTTAGTTCCTTTAGACACCCTTCAAGACTCTTCACCTTCTTATTCTTACCAATTATTTTGTTCAAGGATGTAATCAGTTCCAACTAATCATCATCATCTACTTCTTTTCCCAAATGCTCAATCTTAGATCCAATTTGAGTCTTCTTTCTAGTCTCAGGAGTAAGACTGATATCTTCTTTGGTGGGAATGGGAATTTTTTCTTCTATAACTAGTGCTTCCACAACAGTGGTCTCTGTCATCTCTTCTTTTGTAGCTTCATGTTCCTCAAAGGCCGGATTGTCAACAATGTTCTCCAAATTCTTGAATACATTTTCATTAGTATCCAAGGTGATTTGTGTACCTTCTACATTCATTGTTTCATCTTTAATATTAATAGCTGGAGAAGAGGAAATGTCCTCTTGTACTTTCTCACCTACTTTCTCTGCTACAACTGATGATTCTCCAACATATTCTTCCATAACTTTGATAATTGCATGTTCAGTCTCAAAATTTACTTGTTCATACCTACCTCCCATAATCTGAATTGATCTCCTTTTGGTTCTCAGATGGGTGCTAAGGGCTTTCATGATCTATTTGAATTGTGTTTCATCTCTTATATCACAAAGCTTCCTCACAAGCTTTTCTCTGATAGTTGTCTCTTCATCTGATGCTCTCTTCTTCCTATTCAGAAGTTTATTATACAAGTCATCAGGTATCTATCCTTGAATAGTATCAAACTTCTTGCCAGTCAAGATTATATTCTTCACAAATGCATTCTCCAGATTAATTCTATCAGTATAATCATAAAGATCATAATATTTGTTCATTCTTGCAAAGTCACCATTCTCAATAATCTGCTCATTAAGCTTTTCAACATTTTGTTTCCAAGCTTTCTTCTTAGTAGTGACATCATCTTTAACTTCTGCAATCTTTCTTGGAATAGGTTGCACTAGAGTCTTACGTCTCTTTTCGTTGTCCAGTGGCACTCTCCTTAACTATTTTTCTCAGTGTGGAGGAAGTGGATCTAGTAGACATCTTTGTTTCTATGTCCTTCTCAGGTACTTCCACTTTCACCTTTACTTGTGGTTCTTCATGTGGCACTGCAATTGATGATAAAGGAGGGATAGACAAAACTTCCTTTTGTCCACTCTCTCTGATTGTTGTTGTTGTCTACTTTGGTACCAAAAACTCTCTCTTTGTCATTCCAGTATCTTTTAAGATTTTCTTAATAGTGCTCTCAACTCTCTTCTTAGATTTATTTTCTTCAATTAGAATCTTTGCAGAGTTGAAGTTCTCCTCAAAGGTTCCAAACCTATTACACTGAGTGTCCAACTTACACTTTAGTAGCCTGCTAACATACTCTTCAGTCTCTACCTCAGATATTTCATAGCCAAGAGGGTCTATGAACTCTGTTCTAGGCTCTACTGCTTCAATATAGGTAAAGTCAGTATCCACCATAAAACATATATCATCTTTATATTTTTCAACAAGAGACTTAGGGATCCTTATCTGCTAGACACAATATTTTGAAATGTCTTAATAACAAGTACTGCACTCTCATTAACATTGTCAATAACATGCTTTCTGTATACTACATTAATCCTTTCCATTGTAGTTTGTCCATTATTCCAATCATTTCCTAAGGTGTAAGGAAATCTCCTCAAAAGATGAAAGAACATATATGTGATTAGGGATGAGAACCTAAAATGTGTATACTTAGTTTTCTTGATCTTCTCCAAGTTCTCAATTCTAAGAATTTCACACATATCAACTGGTACCCTATTAACACACATAAGATAGGTTGCATATACCATTCCATCTGCCATGTCATCATCTCTTGAATTAGCACAAAACTTAGTAGTTAGGATCTTCCATAAGTATCACACATCATCTTGTTTGATCTTACTAATCACAATTCCTCTACCATTATAGGATGAATTTGTGTTGTTAATGACTATTTTTCTCATGTTTTTCTCATTAAAAGGAATAGCTCCAATCTTAGATAATCTAGTGACTTCATGAATCAAATCAGCTATAATATCTATCACTCTATCCTCTAGACAAAACTTTCCATTATGAATTCTACTTAAAATAATCTTAGTGCATTCTTCATTATCAAATTCATACTATAATCCATATTCGACAATTTCATTATGTTCCAAATATTTAAAACCTTGTTTCAGTGTCATATCTTGATTGTAAATCTTCTGATACTCATCTGTGAAATCACTATCATTTACTGTCTCTAGTTTGCATCCAAGATAAGTTCTAACATTCTCTAAATGTAATACTCCATCTAGTACGGATGATAATGCAAACCTAGGGTCTTCTTCCAAGGGTTCTACTGGTTCCCTTTTCAATTTAGGTCTATTCTTATCTTTGACATTGTGCATTAATGAAACATCCATGATTTCTTCAAATTCCTTTACTAATTCAAAGATTTGTCAAGCAAAATACCTCAATTTCATGATTTTAGGGCTTGCGTAGATTCAGCACAAAATTCTTCTCCAAATCCTTGCAAAATGCTTTCAATCACTACTTTTTGATCTCCTTGACACTTGAATTTTCTTTGATGATCAAATAATACTAATCATAACCTTTTATTAATTCAATCTCACTTAGATTTGACATCGCATTCAATTCTTTTGTTGCTTCTTTCCAAAAAGTTGTCTCTGCTAACCTACAAAACTTAAAACTTCTTACAATCTTGTAAAACATAATATTTTTCTTTGTGCTCTTAACCATAGCATTATAACATCATAAACTACCTTACATTAATTGCGCAAGACTTAGTTCATCATATATCTACTTCTACACTAAATCTAAGTTCCTACTCTACTGCAATTTACATAAATTAAGTACTTTGAGATAGGTCAGGTAAAGACTCATTATTACCTTTCAATACTTCACCTTCCTGATTACCTTCAATGTTGAATATGTCTCCTTGATCTGTGCTTTTGGTAAACTTTACTTCCTACAGCATCCTTTCTGACTGTTACTATCATCTTCATTTCTTCTTGCATGATTCCTAGGGTTAGGATTAGGATGAAAAACTCTATTGTTCATTCTGCAAAACCTTGTTGTATGTCCAATCTTGTTGCATATCTGACAAACAATTCCATTGTTTCCATATCTTGGTCTAGGTTGATTAATTTGTGATCTGCAATTTCTAGCAATGTGCCCAACCTTGTTGCATCTATAACATACTACTCCACTTCTTCTGTTCATATCTTCAGTAGGTTTCTTATCTGCATTGTTAGTATTCCTAAACATTCTACTACCATCATTATTCTCAATAAATTTAGGTTTCCTACAATCAATAGCTCTATGTCCAAAACCATGAAAATTGTAACAATAACCATTAAGAGGTTTAAATTGTTTACCTGTACAATCTCTCTTCATATGACCAATAGTATTACAAGAAAAACATCTACCTTTGAATTCTCTTTGCATACCTTTGGGTGATTCCTCTTGCTTCGGTGATTCTTCTTGTTTAGGTGTATCTTTAGATTTGTTGATCTCATTAGGCTTCTTCTCATCTATGCTTTTAGATATCTTCAGATCTGGTTCCTTGTCTTCATCATTTGCTTTGAAAGTGTTGAATCCAAGACTAGTCTTATCATAGAATGATTTCTGATAAGATATTTGTTCATCAATCTACTCACTAGTTGAATATAGCCTTTCAAGTTGTTGTTTGGATTGATTTGGTTCACCTTTCACAATATTATTGTATTTCTCAAGTTCATCATACTGCAAATTGACTTTCTCAAGTTTAGATGTTACTTTAGAAAGTTTAGATTTTAGTCCTTCATTTTCAGTCTTTAGACTTTCATTCTTAGATTTCAGATTCACTTCATTTTTTCCATTTCCACCTTTCAAACTAAGCTTCAAATTTGCTATCTTTAGTTCATGCTTAAGGATCTCATTTTATTTTTCCAAATTGTCATCATAATCTTCAATAAGAACTTTAGATTCCTTTTTAGATCTCAGATCTTCCAACTTGTTTTTCAATTTCTCAATGAGGTTCTTTGCATCATCATACTTTCTTTTCAAAGTATCTTTTTCAATAGTAAGCAAGTCAATATGTTCAAGAGATTCTTCAAGATTCTTCTGTAGTTGATCCATATCCATAGAGATCTTACTCAAGCTACTATACTTTCCTTGAATGATTCTTTTCCGAGTAACTAAGCTCTGATACCAATTGTTAGAAATAGGGAATACTAAGAGGGGGGTGAATCAGTATTCTACAAACTTTATCTTTTTCCCAATTATGGATATAATAGATTATCTTTATACATGCATAACATAAGAAGCTAAATAACATGCATAACAATAAAGAACTCATAACACATTATTTGTTCTCGAGGAAACCCTGGCCAAGGGAAAACCCTGGTGGGGATGGTACCCACAAAGATCCACTAATCAAAAGTGTCCTATTAAGGATGTTGACCCTGTTAGGAGTCTATTACAAGCATATAATGTATCAGTCCTAGTTAAGGGACTATAGGCCTTGTTAGAAGCCTCAACCCTGTTAGGAGTTTTAGTACAAAATTTGATTACTAGATGAGCCCACTTCTCAAACAAGTTGTTAGCACCTACAAAAATTTATGGCTGTATAAATTCTTTCCCTGGTCTCTGCATATTTCTCTATGTCCCTAGTCCTTGAAACCCTAGGTTTTATTCATATTTCTAGCCATTGGGGGGTAAAACCCTAGTTTATCTAGGCCCTGTTCTAATTCTTCATTACCTTTTTTGGGTCACTTAAGCTTTGAAATAAGTATGTGCACTTTATTTTTCTCTTTAGTCACTTAGTCTCCCAAAGAAATAAGAATATTCCTTTATATTTAGCGATTGCCCGAAAGCCTTTGTCGCCCAATCTCACAAGCACTTTGGAATATTCTTTACTATCAAATGACTTAGCGATTACCCCTTTAGTCTCCAAGTCTCTGTAAGTTTTCACGAGATCTAGCGACTTCTGTAACAAATTTTGTAAGAAAGGAACTATAGTCGTGTGGTCTCTAGATAGAAATTACCTCTGGTCAAGTAATCTCTAAATGATTTATTAAAGTAATGTATTTCTCAGCGATTATGATTTTCTCTTTGGTCACTAAATCTCTAAATGGAGGTGTGGTCTTCTTTCACGGTTGTCTCCAAATCTCCAGGTCTTCATGTGGTTAGTTGTTTCATTCAGAGATTTGGATTTCCTTTGGTCACATCATCTCCCAAAGGTGGTGGTTATCTCCTACATGGTTAGTGATCCAGTGACCCATCGCTAGATCACATGACGGTGGGCCCGGTATCTCAATCTCCTTTTAATCCTATAGCAAGTGCATAATCTCATGAAATCTTAGTGGCCTATGAGATCATGCGACAACCATCTAATCCTCCTACTTGTTTGGGCTAATATGTAGTGGGTCCTTGACTGCCATGTCATTATGACATGGATGCTTTATGATTGATTGAGATTCAGGTGATGTGGTGACTGACAAAACCTTGATATTAAAGAAAAATTTAGGAATGGGCCCGCTATGTGCAACATGGCAAGTTTTGATTCGATGAAGTGGCTTATAAGGTAGGGTGGGATCACGCTTTAATGGCATCAGCAACAAATTCAAGATCAACGGTTGTCTTATGTTCGCATAGAATCTTTCCAAGCTATGTGCTCATAAGACCATCGTATGATCTTCTAGGTGATATGGCATTTCTCAGTGGGTCCATCTACCAAGTGTTGCAGACTTGTTATGTTCTGATTGGTCATGGGTTTGGTGACAAGGATGTGTTAGTGGGCCCATATCTTTCAAGAGGAAAAAAGAAAATCTACGGTTGTCACTTGATCACATGGAATCTTTCTAGGCCATGTGATCATGCGACCACCATCTGATTTAAGAGATTGTTGGGTGGGTCCTCTATCGCCAGGTCACCAGATGGAAAAGTTAATAGTTCCTATAGTCGCTAGATCGGGGAATGAAGAAAGTTTATTTGATGACTGAGAAGATGGCTTATGGTCATGTGATCGCTAGATGGAAGAAAAGTTAAGGGTTTCCTGTAGTCACATAATCGTTAAGTATAACTTGAGGTTAATGAGATGACTAGCGATCTCACGACTAGGGCAAAATGTAAACTAGGATTCCTATTAAGGTTAAGCTGAGAAACCTAGGAAAGGTGAGGTGATCTGACGGTGATGATATAAAGTGGATCTTAGTTTGAATGCTAACCATTGATCACCTATCTCACACCATGAATATAGTCATTTCTTTCAAAGTTTGAATTTTTAAATGGTTTTCTAGTGACAGAAGGGACAGGTATTCAATGTTTAAGCAGCTAGATTTGGTGGTTGTGATTTTGTCAATTGTTGCAGAGTGGTCCAGTGGTATGATGACTGATGCAGAGGGTTTGTACCATAAGGAATGGGTAAGAGATTTTCTTGAGGCATGTTGCAGGTAAATGATCAAACTGATAAACATGGTAGATTCATGATCTTCGGTACATTGCTCTGAAAACTATCATAAATGAAGATCATTCTTGGATCTAATCAAACCAAGTTGCTTGGTTTTCCTCCAATGAAATAAATTTTGATTGAATTTAGTCGGTTTGGTGGGTGAAAACCCTAACCCTTGCCCTAGTCATCCATAGCTTGTTGCATCCTGATTTTTGGGATTCCAAGATGACTAATGGTATATATTGATGTAGTTTTGATTTTTGAAGGGTTCCATTATTCTGGTTCCACACAGGTTCATGTTCCTATTTTAGGAGGGCTCATTTTGTTTCTTTGTTATGAGCAGGTCCCTCGATGATGAATGTTGAAAATAAAAGCTTTGCAGAAGAAGACTTCTTATTTTGAGTCTGAGTCTTTAAGTAAAGATTTTTTCTTTGTATGTATTGATACACTTTTCATGAAATACAATACAGTTTCTATCCTATGTTGTTACTATCTCTTAGCTTTGTGTTTGTTCTTGTATGTTTTTATCTGTAAGGCACATAAAGACATACTAGTTGTAAGGCAACTAATCTAACTACCTATGAGTTTCTTTCAAGGAAAGGATTAAATCCTCATGTGCAATTTTAGAGAATAAACATATCTATTGAGATCTTGATGATAAGATAGTCTATCAGGCATCCTGTCTAAATTATATGTAGTTTGCAAGGCACACTACCGTATTTTCTTGGAATTCCTTTGTTGATTCATGTTAGACTCTTCTGCCCAAAGGATTAGGCACTGATCTAATTTTTGTTTATGCAACTACCTTTCTGTCATCAACCACAAAATTTATCATTACCAGTATATTTCATTTTCTTTAGTTTATGCCTACTATGAAGGGACTGTGTCTAAGTGGTACAGTTCACATTTGGTGATTCCTTAAAGAAAGAATCAAAGGCTAACCTTCCTTGAGTTGTACTCATAAAAAGAAGAAGGATTTGTATCCTTATCCCATTGTCTATGTTGTTACATTTATAATTTATATTGTTATACTTTGTATTAGGAGATTCTCAACTATATATAGAGTGATCTTTTGTTTAAGTAATCTGAAGCCTAAATAGCATAGCAGTGAAGACCCTATCCACCATTTGAATGTTTACTAGAAACATAGTGAATCATTAATAGGAAATACCCACTTGATTCCTGTGGAGCTCAAAGCAGAAGGAGGATCTTATCCAATCCTCATTAATTAGGCTTTTCTTGCAAGCTTGGAGTCCCCTTAAACTGAGAATCAAGCCCATACCTTTGCCAAGTTTGATCCTACAAGAAAAATCCCTAACACAAGTAATGTACAATATACACTGATTAAAAAATAGGTTAAGGTACATAACCTTATATTGCTTGCATCATTATCACTTCACTGCTCTTTCACTATCTCTATTACATATGCTTCATATACTTCACATCATATCACTTGTCTTTCTTTCAATAATACTACTTACTACTGCAATTACAATGACAATTACATTTACATTTATATTTATATCAGTAGCTTTATTCAAGAGTTAACATCTAGGATGTCATCCCTTTATATTGTTAAGTCATTATTTTGATAAACAAAATAATCCCTTAACTCTTTACTAGTTTTGTCTTCATATTCTGTCATGTCAGCTTCATACTATCTTCGGTAAAACTATCATAACTAATTTTGTACATGCCATACTAACTTGCGCTCTAAGATGGGTGATCAATAGACATCATAGAGTCTATGTTCAAGTGCACAAGCACTGAACTTACTCCAGTCAATGTCGCAAACAAAAACTGTGTCCAGGTTCACTGGTAAAACATTTTCTCACACTTAGACAAATTTTCAATGCTCTCTGACCTATGCGATCTTCATGTGGATCATATGTTTCCATAATGACAACATCTATGTAATCAACTCAGCCAAATTACCAATAGGTTTATCAGGATTTACCTACATTTCATCACAAACAATGGAAGCCTTATTGTTTAAATACATATGCTTATTTTGGAGAATATGGTGAACAGAATATTTCTTCTTTACCAATGGATTCTCCAATATAAAGTGATTTTCTAATAAAAGAGACTTTTGATGTTCAAATGGATGAAAATGACTGAAAAATGATAAAAATTGGGAAATGTTTGAATCGGGATGAACGTGATCAGTTGGTTTCCCTTTTACTTGAATTTAAGGACATTTTTTCTTGGACATATTCGGATATGTCGGGTATAGATTCTCAGATTGTTACTCACAATATTGTTCTATAACCGAATGTTAAACCTGTGAAGTAGAAAAGTTGAAAGATGAATCCACGAATTACTTTTTTAGTTAAGGATGAAATTGAAAGATTATTGGATGTTGGATTCATCCGCTCTATTGATTACTCAGACTGGATTTCAAATATTGTGCTCATTTCAAAAGGAGAAAATAAGATAAGAATGTGTAATGACTTTAGATATATGAATAAAGCATCCTTAAAAGATGATTTTCCATTACCTAATATTGAGATGATTATGGAATCGGCAGCGGATCATGCTTTATTATCTTTTATGGATAGATATTTTGGCTATAATCAAATTTGTATTCCTCCTGAAGATCAATTTAAGACCGCATTTATAACACCTTGGGGAATATTTTGTTGGGTCATGATGCCTTTTGGATTAAAAATGTCAAAGAAACTTATCAATAAGCTATGACCTTGATTTTTCATGATTACATTCATAAGATTCTTGAGGATTATTGATGCAGAAGCATCCTAGGTGTAAGAGCAATCTTGCATCACCCAAAAATATTTATATTTTTGTATTCAATAAGGGCTATCTTGTGTAGAGATACTATTTATGGAAACTTTCTATTTTTAGTAAGTTGGTCATCCGATCTTGGAATGTTCTGATTTTTTCCCTGGAGGTTCATTTTGGTCATATCAGCCTGCCAATAAAGTTTCATTGACAGATCAAGTCTAGCTTTGTAGATATTGAAGATTTTCGGTATTGGCAACAGGGTACAGAAACTTTGAACTTGATTTTGAAGTCTTTAGAGACCCCAGATGAGGTCAAAAATTTGGGTGATAGGTGCTTGTGTGAGTCAAGGGTGTAGAGCGCTTTGTGGCCTTTTCGGAATGGGGTTATAATAGTCAATCAGGTTAGCTGGCAATGACTTATGGTCTTCGAAAGTTGGGTCACCTGAAATAACGGAAAATGATTTTCCTTCAAAATTTATGTTTGGGTTTCAAAAGATATTTTGAGCTCACTTTGATGTAATAAATTGAAAAATAAAATAATTCTAAGTTTGGTCGGCCTTGTGGGCTAAAATTTTGGAACCTTCTCAGGCGGTGGAAAATTGCCTATATAAGGA
Source organism: Chamaecyparis obtusa (assembly GCA_027943335.1). NCBI lineage: Eukaryota > Viridiplantae > Streptophyta > Pinopsida > Cupressales > Cupressaceae > Chamaecyparis > Chamaecyparis obtusa. Next base: position 610,941 of record BSBK01003268.1, read on the forward strand.
AGGTTGTAGTGTTGTCTTAGGTAGTTCGGGATAGTTCTGGGTAGTAGATCTAGGTATTGATTCGAGGCTTTGTCCTAAAGAATATTGTAAGGGAATGCCCATGTGGCTTTGCATATTGTAATTTTGAGAGTTTGTAATTCCACATTTGTGGAGATAATAAGAAGCCAATTTTTTGTTCTTGCATATTGTTGTTGTTTCTCTATTTTTGTTATGTGTTTGTGGTATTAAGGGGAGCACCCTTCATCAATTATGTGGATGATATCTTGGAAAAATATATACAAAGAGAAGATCATGTTACTATTTTATGATAGATATTTGAAAGGATTAGAAGTTAAAATATGAGATTGAATCCTAATCAATGTGTCTTTGGAGTTGATTCTGATAACTTATTAGGATTTATAATCTCTAAGCGAGGCATCAAGGTAGATACTGAAAAGATTGAAGCTATTGTTAATATGCCTCCTAAGAATATTTCTCAGTTACAAAGTTTACAAGGAAAAATTCAGGCTATTCATCGCTTTGTTTCTAACTTAGCTGATAGAACTATTCCTTTTACTTCCTTGCTTAGAAAGGATACCACTTTTTCTTGGAATGATGAATGTAAACAATCCTTTGAGAAATTTAGGGAGTATCTCGCCAATCCTCCTATTTTGCAACTTGCTCAATTCAATAAACCCTTTTATCTGTATACTTCAGCCACTCCAAAAGCGGTGAGTGTGTTATTAGCTTAGTATGATAGTGAAGGTAAGGAAAGACTTGTGTACTACATTAGTCAAACTTTACTCAATTATGAAAAAAGATACACATATTTGGAAAGAAAATACTTAGTTGTAGTTTATGCTTGTCAGAAACTTAGGCATTATCTCCTAAATGTTGAAGTCAATGTGATTGTTAAATTTGATCCTTTGAAACAACTTTTCTCAAAAACTGATCTCTCTAGCCGTTTGGAAAAATGGGTGATGTTACTTATAGAATTTGATCTTAATTTCATTTCTCAGAAGTCGATTAAGGGACAAGCTTTAACATATTATTTGGCTGAAGCTCCTCATCATCATTTCGCTGCATGTTTTACTTCAATAGAATTTCCCAATGAAAACATTCTAGCTATTAAATAGGATGGTGTTTGGGAGTTATATTTTGATGGATCTAGATGTAAGATAGGTTCTAGTGTTGGTATTATCTTGATCCCTCCCACAAAAAAACCAATTCCTCTATCATATAAATTGACTTTTCCTTGTACTAATAATATTGTGGAGTATGAAGCTCTTATAGGTGACCTACGAGCAGCTTCATCCCTTAAAATTAAACACTTACAAATTTATGGATATTTTCAATTGATTATAGAATGGATTAAAGGAGGTTATCAGACTAAGAATGATAAAATGACACAATATAGAGATTTGGCTCTTGATGTGCTTTCACAATTATCTTCTTAGACGATTCAAACTTTACCTAGGAAAGATAATCGACATGTGAATGCCATGGCAAGTGTAATATCTTTGGTTTGTCTTGAGAAAAATGTTGAAAACTTTCATTTTATTAGAGAAACTCTTAAAAACCCTACAATTTCTAATAAGGTTACCTCTGATTGTTTCAATTTGCATTTGGATGAATGGTATTCTCATATCTTTCATTTCTTGAAAGATGGTACTTTTCTTGAATTGGCAACAAGGAACACGTGTAATCATATTAGGAAGCTTGCAATGTGTTATATAATTTTAGGAGACACACTTTACAAATTCTCTTATGAGGGTTTACTATTAAGATGTCTTCATAGAACCAAAATTCCAATAGCTTTGGTAGAAGCTCATTCTAGTTCTTGTGGGGGACATTTTGGTAGAAAATCTCTAGTCAATAAACTTCTTAGAATGGGATATTATTGGAAAATAATGGAACAAGATTCTTTCATTTTTGTTAAGAAATGTCCTCAATGTTAACAACATAGTAATTTGACTAGTGCTCCTACTCATGAGCTTCACAATCAAGTTGCTCCATGGCCTTTTAGTATTTGGGGTTTTGACATTATTGGAAAAATCTTACCAGCTTCTTCTCAAGGACATACTTATATCCTAACTGCTACAGATTACTTTACGAAATGGGTTGAATTTGTCCCTCTTCATTCAGCAACTGTGGATGTTATTTGTGATTTCATCCTTAACAGTATGATAACACGATTTGGTATTCCTTCGATGATAGTTTTAGATAATGGTACCTCTTTTAAAAATAAAGAAGTCACAAAATTCTTGGAGAAATATCAAATTCAACATAGATTTTTCACTCCTTACTATCCTCAATCTAATGGTCAAGTTGAACCATCAAATAAAATAATTGAACAAATTTTGAGAAAAATAGTTAATAAGCATGCAAAAGATTGGCATACCCAACTTACCTACGCTTTATGGACTTATAGGACTAGTGTTCATACTGCTATGGGTACTTCTCCTTACAATCTTGTCTACGGTACCGATGCTATTATGCCTTTGGAATTAGAAATACCTTCTTTGCATGTTTCATTTCATGGGATAGTCAACAAGGATACATTTCAAGAACAATGATTACAAGAATTGGAAATGTTAGATGAACAACAAATACATGCTTTAGAACATATAAAGGCTTATCATAAATCATTTCATAAATAGTACAATCATAAGGTAATTGAACGAACATTTTCAGTAGGTGATTTAGTCCTATATGAGAATCAACAAAATGTGAATGCTTTACCTGGTGAAAAAGAGAAGTTTAGCCCTAATTGGCTTGGACCTTTTGTTGTAATTGAGGACTTTGGATCAAGTGCTTATAAAATTTTTGATATGGATAGTGTTTATTTTAACGAACCTATTAATATTATGCATCTCAAATGTTATTACCCCTAATTTTATCTTTCTTTCCTTATGTATTTATGTATTCCCTGTAAAATAATTATGTTTGTTTTATAGGTTATGTAGTTTTAGAAAATTACATTTGAATACATTTATGAACCTTCTTTCTTTCTGTTAAGTTTTATGCTATTGATGAAAATAGAGTAATCAAACATAGAACTAACTAGTAGAGAAATTTTTTCATTTATAAAATATTTTGAATTTTGATACATATGTGGCCCAAGGCCCTATTTATCACTAAGTCTATCTCTATGCTCTGATGGTTGATGACTCCCAGATCTCTCTGGTCTATGATAAGAAGATGTAGATCTATGTTTCCATGAGTGGCTCCTTGATATACTCATATTGCACATGCAATCCTGAGCTCACTATAAGTCCACCATCAGTTTCTCTTCTCTCTCTCTACACAACCTCAGCTCTCGCTAGACATACGCAAAGATATCGTCATGCCTACCGGGATCTTTTTGGCCAATGGAAGACTCTCACTCGTTGGCTGGTAATCGGTAAGATATACATGTATCCTTTAGAACCTTGGATAAAAAACTCCTCCACTCCACCATGATATCTACAGAATGGAAATACATTTATCTTTTAGTATCTTTTTCTTCACAAATTAAGTTAAATTTTCAAATCAAGTTCATGTTCCATACCTAGATATCCCTCATGGGCATCACTGAAGGATCTAGATGGTGCGGGCATGGAGTGACTACTCTCTCCATGCTCATTGTGTCTAGGTCTCAGTGGTGGTGTCTCTTTATGGGTGCGTGGAGGTCATCGTGATCTCAGTGGTGATGTGTGAAAAATGTGCAATCCGCACTAGTACCACTAGCTGGGTGCATCTCCTCTTCCCTCTCATCTTCTCTCTCCTCTACTCTCTCCTCCTCCATGGGGTCCCCCTCAGAGATGGGCTCCTCCTCATCTCTATGATCCTCAGCCTACTCTTCCATGCCACCATTCTGGTGTGTCCTATCTGAAAAGTTGGGATCACCTATGGGATAGTCATCAGGGAAGATGGGGTGGGTTCCCTTAAAACTCCAGTATCTAATGTAGTCTCAGCTGATGCTTGAATAGGCCATATCTGGTGATACCTCTATATCCTTTGTCTCATCTGTATCACTATTTTCTATGTTTTCTACTAATGGTCTACATATAGTGTTGAGTCTCTGATAATACCTCATCAGATGTGCATAATGAGGTATTTCTCTGGGGACTCCCTGTAAAAGACTGAACTGTCTCATCACTCAATCATAGTAGTATGGCATCATTATGTGACTCTAATGACCCTCTAGTATCTTGCACTATTGTGAGTTCCTCATCTGGTGTCACATATCTGGCCACTCTGTCATGTGGCAGTAGGGTCTCCATATCACATATGTGCCTGGAATACGGTCTAGACATACCCTCCAATAGAGGATATCTCTGTGCTACCAGACATCTCTTAGAGGATAAGAAAATCCTCTTGGTGTGCTAGCATCTACCATCACTAGAACACCCTGTGGCCATGTACATGCAAAGTGCTCAAAAAACCAAATCTACAAAAATGTGCATACCGTGAGACTCTCTCTCTGATATCTCACCAACTGACATAGCTCATTGTATAGGTGGGATAGCATGTTGCGACCCCACAAGAAGACAATCCTATCACTCTCCATCCTTCATACAAGATGGGTGAAAGGTGTTGAAAATATTATACCCTTTGTGTTGGGTACTACAACCAAGGATAGAATACATAGCATCACTCTCTATACCAAGGGTGTAGGGCATGCTAGTAGGGCTGATAGAGTGATCTGATCTACTCGAGGTTGCATCTATAGAACCCATCCCAAATAATACTCTGTATGTGCAAGGACCTCCTCAGAACCTTGATTTTCTCTCAGTCTGACAGGCTCACCTTGAACCAGAAGCTGCAAGATTCTATAGATGTCCTCTAGTATCATAGTGATCTCACCTGAGGGAAGGTGAAAGGATCATGTATCCTCATCGCACCTCTCTATGAGAGCAATAACATGGATCGGTGAAGTCTGATCTATGGTAAGACTATTACCCAGTACAGTCCTACATCTCTCAATAACTATATATCATCCTCGCTTAGCTTAGATAGTCTCTCTCTGATAACCACTAGTAACCCTCCAAAGGGATGCTCTTGGAGATGAACCAGGTCCTGTAAGCACAAACAAGCATCATATCAGCATTTTGGAACATCAAATCTATAAATCCAACTTCACAAGGTCAAGGTCGACCTTAGTTAGGTCAAGGTCAACCTTAGTTAGGTCAAGTTCAACCTTCTTGGGTCAAGGTCGACCTTCCTCTGTCAAGGTTGACCTTTTTGGGTCAAGGTCAACCTCGTCCCACACAAGGTGGAGACCTTCCAGTTCATGTTGACCATTTTGGGTCAAGGTCAAAATAACTAGGTCAGGGTTAATCTTTAAGGGTCAAGGTCAACCTTGTGTACAAAAATCAAGAATTTGTGAAGTACAAAAATCAATAACAGCAAACTCACCTCGGGAAGTGGTCTTTCTGTAGCTAGGCACTATCTCAGAAGCTTCACATGTGTTGCTTAAAGTTCTTCTCTGCTCAGCATTCTTCTTTCTCTCTTTGAATCTACAAATGGTAAGAATTGGTATGAGTTTTCTTTCCTTATTTATAGCTAAAAGTTAGGGTTTTCTTAGGGTTTGTTAGGGTTTACTTAATGTTAAAACTAAATTTCCCTTCTTATGCATTTAGATAGACATTCACTTTTTTCATCATAATTTGAATTCGGTAACTCCATTTTCAAAACCATCAGTGGCGTTGGAATTGTGATTCAAATACCTAACCCCTTGAATCAATTTAGAAAGGATAGGAATCCTTCCAATTGTTTAGGAAAGGACTTTTCAACAAACTGCATATCCAGTGTATAAGGTTATCCTTATCACCCTATTTTACCCTTCAGAAGTAGAAATAAAAAATAGGGGGGCATAAGGGGCTCTATGTACTTCTCAAATTTCATTTAGTAAGTTTTTAGGGTCAGTTAGAGTTGCCATGTAAATAAAAAGTACCCTTGACCCTTTTCTTTGTTTGTTCCTTTAAAGTCTAGTCCAACGTCTTACCTTTGTAAGTTTTTTGTCAATAGTTCTCTAAGTCTGCTTAGCCGCTAAATCATCAAGATATATCCTTTGAGCCCATTTAGTTCAGAGTAGGATTTACTTGGTTAATTTTTTCCCAAATCCTATGCTTCCCATGAACCACTTTGAACCTCTTTGAACTCCTGTTCAAAGTAGTTCAAAGCAATTCAATCAAAGATTATTTTTCTAACCTTGGAAATGCAGGTGGGGCCCTGGTCTACATCATCATTTGGTAGTGAACCACTTTGAACCTGTTTGAACCTTGGTTCAAATCAATTCGAAGGAGTTCAGGAGGAAATGGTGAGTAAATCTAGGAGTGATGTGACATCTTAATAGGAAGACAATGTAATTGGGAGGTGAAGTTATTGTTGAGTTCTGAGTATGGACAGTTTTGAAAAGATGGAAGCCATAGGATAAATCAAGAGTGGAGATTTGAATTACAGTGAAAGGAATCCTAAACATGAGTAAGAGATGTCACTTAAAGGAAATTAATGATATTTTTAAAAGGATGATAATTTTAATGATACTCGATTGTAAAATCATCATCACTCACCTCACTCTAATCAATGCTATCATTAAATTCCCCTTAAGTCAAGCCTTTATGGTATGGTTTCCCAAAATATAAGTATTCTTGTAAGATTTCTTCTTTCTATTATGAAATTGTGGAGTCTCGTCTATGGAAGAAGGAAGTTATTTTCTTAAGTCTGCAGAATACAGGTAGCCATTGAAAGCTCTCTTTTATTTCTTGTTCCTGTTTGATAATATTTTTCCACGGAGGGGGTTTCTTTTTGTTTGTTTTTGAGTAGAAAAGATGAGGTCTAGTATGCACTTCTTTGGAAACCTTATGAAGATGGTATGTCATGCTCTTGTAATTATCAACATAGACTTTTTAGGGGTTGAGGTAGAAAAGATGGTGGGTAACCTAAAAGAACATGCGGCGGAGGAGTATAGTCTAGAGTTTTTGTCAAGTGGGTTGTTGGAAGTTGCAGCTTTCCCTCCATCAGTAGTGAGTCTAGAGTTAGTTCAGCAATGCATAAATTGGTATAAAATTAATTCTAAATGTATAGTGTATGCTAGAGGTTAGACCCTTTTGTTTGTGACCTGAGAGACTATAATGTCCATTTTCAAGATTCCAGATGAAACCTTTGCTAGTTTTGCCCCCACCTAGTCACTCTCTCAGTTTCGAGAAAATGCTGATAAAAATTGCAATCATATGGCCCGTAAGTGGACCAAAGCTTTTTATAAAGGTAGATCCCAATTACCCAAAGTCTTAACCAAGGACCATATGAAACTGCATGTCTATGATATAATAGTTTTGCTTCATCGAGTGAAAGGTTCAGAGCAGGTTATTTTCAAAGATTGGATGTTCCACTTTATTGAGATAGTTTTGGAAGGTAGATAGCATCTTGACTAGGTAGAAATTATTGCCAAATCTTTGAGAGATCAGCTTACACAAGCTCAAATGATAAAGAAGGAATTATATATGTCCTCTTATTTAATTTATTGGTTTGCATGCACCCAACACCTAGGAGCTATTCCGCATGAACCATGGAATGAAGACCTGAATGTTTATGAATATTGTACCCTGTTAAGAAAAGACAAGGTCCTTGAAGATTATAGGATAATTCATGATGTGTTCCTTTGAAATCTATGTTGTTAGCTGGCAGGAACCCCTAACCAGAGAATATCATTGGAAGCTCTAAAATTAGTTCAAACTTATGGGAATTTTTATATTCAATTTTTGTGTTTTACCTGTATCTGGATAGGAGGTTTTGATGAAGAGCCCCTCAAGCTTCCTAGATTTTCTCTTGACTCTTTCATATTGGTTGAAGTCTATAGATAGTTGTTCATAGTGATTAAAAATAGTTTACCAAAGGAGAAATGGGCTTCCATGTTTTTTATTAAATTAGGAACCTTGGTCTGCAACAATATGATCGATGCCTTGATAGTAGGCAGTAATCTGGTAAGCTTTCACATGAAGTTCTATGATCTGAGAAGATGATTTGATAACAAAGGTTTTGCTAGATGGGTTCTAAGCTTAGGAAATTATCCATCACCAAATTCACACATTAAGGACTTATGGGAAGATCTAGGAGATGAAAAAGTAGTCAGAAAAAGGGACCAATCTAGACTTCTAGTTTCACAGATTGAACTACTGCAGTTAAAATTTGAACCAAATAGAATAGATGAGGATGCCTCTGAGATTATAGGTTTGGAAGGTGATATTTCTAGAGTAGAAAGCTCCCCAGATATAGATTGGGAAAGGGAAGAAGAGGACAACATAAATCTGAGAACTAGAACCATTTTTTGGGTCATAGAAGTTTGGCTGGAAAAGAAAAGATAGGAAAAAACAAGGAGTCCCCCTCCTAAGAAACATAATGCAGACTCTACTTCAATGGATGTGAATCATGCTTTACCCAATGTATCTCCTTTGATTATAAATGTAGTTAGAATCTTGTCTTCTAAGAGGAAAATAACACTCGATGGACATCCTACTGCACCTCGAAAGAGGCCCAAAACTAGATCAAAAAGTCATTCACAGATGGCATCTCTGGGGTCTGATTATATTGACATCGAGATTAATGATGAGGAAATTTCATTTTCACCAGAACAATAGGAAAAGAATCAGGGAATGTCTACTAGTAATCCTAAGGTTCAACAAGCTAATGTTACTCCCTCTAAAGCACCTAACAACTAGATGGTTACTAGTTCAATACCTCCATGGCTAACCAATTCAGTGAATAAGAAAAGAAGTTTCAAACCTGTCTCATTGCCAATAAAGGAGATCATCACAAAATATGTCATCTGCACTTCCAAGGCTAAGAAGATGAAGAGTAATGTGAGGTTGTCTATTAATCCTTCCACTGAGAAAGTAACTGCAGAGATCACCACCTTTAAGCCCAAGAAAGGAGTGTAGGAGCCTGAAGTGAAAGATTTAAAAGCTACCAAAATGGAGCTTGGTGTTTTAACTAGGGATTCCAGGGATCACCTTTTCAAATTTTTAGCTAATTATATGCTTGGACAGTCATAGAAGGATGGAAGGGAAAAACGTGAACTGAAGCAACTGGTGATCACTATGGCTAAGTTCATTACTTCTCACAGTGATGATGGAGCATTACCACTAACCCAATCCCCATAGGATTTTGATCCAAACTCAGCTGAGAGTAAAACATTATTGAAGCAATGAAGCAGGGTGAGGTTCTAATGGAGGCTATGAAGACCTGGGTTGATGGTATCATCGATGAAGGAAGCACCTTCATTTGAGAGTTCGTATCTACCTGTATAGATGGGGAAGAGTTGCTTGGTGAAATAAAAACTCTCTTTCCTACCTAGGAGTTAGAAGAAGAAAAATGTGCAACTATCTGCACTCAAGTCCAAGAGATAGAAACATACAGAGTAGCTTAATTCTTAGCAGAGAACCCCATGAAGCTAGTTGATCCCTATATGCTATTTATTTTAAAATAGAATCTTGGTTGGAAAGGGTCACTATTCAAAGGTACAATTTCATGGGTCTAGGTGATGGAGAAAGAAATTAAGGACATGCATGCCAATGAGCTAAAGGATATTAAGATAGGAAACCCTTCGTGCATTCTATAAATCAATGACAAAAATAGGGATGCTGATGCCATGATTAAGGTCTTTGTGGACACCATGAGCACCCTAAAAGAAAATGAAGGGCCAACAGTTCAAGATTTCACCAAGATAGATAATGTGGAATCCATGTTACTTTTGAAAAGGGGACAGCTACCCAAGTAGTTACAGAGAATTCGAGAGCTAAAATGGGAGAAAAAAGTGTGTCGGTCAAAGCTAGTTGGTTTAAAGAACTTATACTCATAGCTGGCTCAAGAATTAGTGAACACATTCAAAACCTAGAAGTTAGTACAAACTACCACATCAGAGGATCTATGAAGAAAGATGGCATATTTATGGGTGACTTTTTCTTTTAGCTTTTCTGGTTTAAGGACATGTGTCATAAAAACTTTGGTCTAAGTGTGTAACTAGTTTTTAACTATTTCTACTGTGTCCGAGAGGCTGGGTTTTTCTAGAGGCTCTCTCAAATCTCAAACTATAAATGCTGGAGCATTAAAATTTTATGGGTTAGAAATTTCTGATAGAGGAGTATTTTAGATATTTCCAATTTTATGTTGGTTAAGTAATGAGAATTGATCAAAAGGAATGGTAATTGTCTTTTTTTGGTTTTTGACTTTGATCGAATCCAGTATAAATATATAAGTGAAAAATTTTGGTTTGAATCTTTGAGTTGAAACCTGTGGTGTATTGATTACTTTTTGGATTGATATACCTTATTCTTCACATGAATTATTTATGCATAGCTATTATTCAACTTCCTAGATAATTCTCTTTCTTGGTTGTTTATTGTAAGTTTGTTTTTCTAGAAAATTAGTGGAACCTTGCTTCCTTGTAGTTTATTTCTTGCATCTTCATATACTCAAAAATACCTCGATACCAAAGAGTATCTGAGCAATCCTTCCACACTTTCTAGTTAAAAGTATATATATTTATTTTTTTGTCAATAAATTAATTGAATATCTAAAAAGGAGTTGAACCTTGAAAAACTCAGAGGGAAGCAATCTTTCATGCTTACCCAATTGTTGTTGGATCATTTGTCTTCAAAGGCATAGAGTACTTGTAAAATTTAATTCAAATAAGGGAGACAAATCTATTCACCAAAAAAAATTTGGCGACTCTACTGGGGAGAGTCCAGTTTTAAAACATTAGATTCCCAATTGTTATAATGCTTCAAAATGGTGTTGCCATGTAATGATGTGTTTCCTATTCTTCAATCTAATTTAGGATTTGAAGATACACAAGAGGACTTAATATCAAACCTAGATGAAGTAGCATGGAAATATAGGCATAGCAATCAGCAGTTTCATCAAGTCCTAGAAGTGCTTGAAAGAGAAGAAGAAATAGCTGAACGCCTAAGGGGCATACCTATTGTTCAAGAACTAGTTGTAGTAAATAGTCTTGCGCATGCTCCTGTAAGGAATTGAGAATAAACCCAATACTAAAGCTAGCGAAGAAAAGATACACTAGAGGTGTTTGGAGTAGGGAATTATTTGATGAAGATTTTGAAGCTTTAAGAAACCTAAGTTTTGCGCCTGATTGTGATACTCCCAAGAAAATGAAAACTCAAACTTGTAGTTGACCATCGTCACCTCCTACTAGCCCTTCCATTTCACCCATTATTCAAGCTATCATATTCTTAGGTACTGTGATACCTATTGTTCTTAATATTTGACCTTTGAACTTCCAATTTCCAAACATGGCCACCAATCAACCTTGGGGTCAGAATATTGGCCCATTGAATTTAGGGGCTAATCCTCTTGGCGATCTTCCAAAGGGTGCTAATCAAGTCTTGCCTAAGTTCAGCGATCATCTCAGTGCTTTCCATATGGCATGTGGTATTATTAGTGTCCCTACTCAAGAGGTAGTCGTAAGGCTTTTTGTCAGAACCTTAGTTGATACTGCAGCTGATTGGTTTAGTCATTTACCTAATGGCTCGATCACCAGTTGGAATGATATGAAAGTTACTTTTGAAGCTAGGTTTAAAACTCCTGATAATGAAATTTCATTGTTGCTTCAACTCAGTCAATTAAAAAAGGAAATACATGAACCTATGCGGGAATTTGTGGCCAAGTTTAATAGAATTTTGCAACGAATACCTGCAAATTTTGTACCAAGTGATGAGAATAAGATGATCTTCTTCCTGAATGTAGTCCCACTTGGTATAAGTTTTCATCTATTGAAAGATGGTGTGGCTAATTTGATTTCTTCACAAAGACAAGCTATTCAGTTTGAGGATACATTTATCACTACCAGTAAATGGAAGAGGGAAGTCCAGGCATCAAGAATCTCTTCATCTACTCCAACCCATCCTCTAATGTAGAGGTTAATGAATGATATGGAAATGCTTAAGAGGAAACAAAATAAAGCCAGTACTCCATATCAATCTCCTTATTAGGATGTGATTCGAAGGCAGTATAATCAACCTCATGGAAAAAATCCTCTGCTAGTAGGCTCACAACCTAGTTTACAAATAGAATCTGCACCAAAGGAAACAATGTGATCATTTCACCTAACAACTGATCATGATAGAGAAACATGCCCTGACTGGTTGAGGTGTCTTCAAATAAATACAATGAAAGATGCCATTGGTATAGAAGAGCTTCACGAAGAGAAAAATTTAGCTGATCTTGGGCTTTCTAGTTCTTTCTATCTAGAATATGAGCTAGATTCTGACAGAGGTGGGAGCATTTTGGCAACTCTTCAAGATCCATCCTGCACCATCCTAACAAGAAATCAAAGGACACAAAATTTTACTCCTAACACTAGTGTTGCTAATGCTTACACAAAAGGAAAAGAAACCAGAAATGGCGAGACCTCTACAAATCCAAAGAGTTCAGAATTAAAGATCCTACCAAGAGGTAATCCAGTCACTCCTCCTTTTGAATTTGTCAAATTTTGTAAGACAACCACTATTTCAATTTCCCCTACTAAGTACTTGATAATGAATCCTAAAGAGCTAGATAAACTGGTGAAATATGTTAAAGGAGAGTTTAGTTCAAATTCTCAATCAGATAAATCCCTCATAGGTGAAACAACTACAACTGAGGAACCTCTTGTTTTTGTGCCCAAAGACACTCCACAAACACTGGAAGATTGTCCCTCTGTTAATTCCATCAAAATTGAAATAGAAGAAAAGAATCCTAATCCTTTTTACATTTCCTTGCTATTGAATGGACAAAAACTCAACAATTTCATTATTGATTATGGTACATCAGATAATATCATGCCTGCCCCAGTTGCAAGAGCCCTAGGTCTCACCCTAACCAAGAAATTTGGCCGATGTTATTTTATGGATGGAAAGAAAGTACCATTGATGGGTCAAGTTAAAGATGCCTAAGATGTCCTTACAGCTTTCCTTGATAAGCATTTGAAGTTAACCATCTTGGTGGTGGATATTCCAGCCAACTACGACATGCTACTTAGTAGAACCTTTTGTAAATATTTGGGGGGAGATATTAAGATGGATTGGTTTGAAGCGATTATTCCAGTGGGTAAGAAGAAGATAAAACTTGAACTAGAGCCTAAGAATAAATATACAGTGGTACCCTCAAACAATCCCAAAGCTCAGATTCTGTATGAGGAATGTCATTTTGGTAATTATGTTATTCTGTCATATATGGAAAATGAGTGTACTACTTCTGTTGCAAATGAAGAGGACATATGGAAAATGGAATTTGATGGTAGTTGTTTGAATTCAAGATCGGGAGAAGGGGTAGTTATTTTTCCCCCTAATGGAGAATGCATTCCTTTATCTTTCAAACTAGATTTCAAGAATACTAATAATACTGTTGAATACGAAGCTTTCCTGCTAGGCCTAGAAGAGGCAAAGTTGAGGGGGATTAAGAAATTAGTTGCGAGAGGAGATGTTGAATTAATAGTGAAATAGGTAAGAAGGCAGTTCTCTATTAAGAATGAGAAATTAAAGCACTATAAGAACTTGGTGTGGGATGATCTTGATTTATTTGATGCTTTCTCCATGGAATTTATACCAAGGAGTCAGAACACTAAAGCATATTCCTTAGTAGTATTGGCCTCATTATTATTACCCCATCCTGACTTTAAAATATAGAAGTATCAAATTGAAATGATCTATAGGCCAAGAATACTCGATAATGTAAAGCATTGGTAGGTATTTTATAATGATTCTCAGCTTAAGGATTTTCTAGAATATATTGCAAGTTTTTCTGATATATATTTTGAAGGATCTAGTAGTGAAAGCAAGGAAGTCTATCAAGATTCAGCAGGAAATGATGGAATTATTCAGCTCAAAGGAAATAAAATTCCCAAAGGCCTGGTTTCTCTAGAACATTTGTTTCAAAGAAAAGATGATAGTACAATTAAAGAAAAGGTATCTCATGCACATAATTCTAAAGAATATGACAAAATTGATATAGGAGACGATGGTGATCCTAAATGGATTTCTATTGGTCAGATATGCAGCCCGCTGGAAAGGGACGATCTAAAAAAGTTACTCATAGAATATAGAGATGTTTTTGCTTTGGGATATGAGGATCTTAATAATTTTAGAGGTGGCTAGTTTAGACACCAAATTCCTTTGAAACCAAGTGCCTACCCTTTCCACCAAAAACTAAGGAACTATAATCTAAAGGTATCTAAGGTGATAGTAAAGGAAGTGGAGAAAATGTTGCAAGCCAGAATCATATATCCTATACATCATTCAAACCTAGATTGCTAATATAGTTCTTGTGAGGAAAAAGAATGGTGAAATCAAAATTTGTGTTGATTTCTAAAATTTGAACCAGGCTAGTCTAAAAGATAATTATGAGCTACCTATGATGGAACACATTCTCTGAGTTGTATCAAGTTTTGAAGTAATGTTGATGTTGGATGGCTATTCTAGATACAATCAAATTAGTGTGGCAGAGGGTGACCAACACAAAATAGCTTTTATAACCCCTTGGGGAACTATACCTACCATCGGATGCCGTTTGGACTGATTAGTGCCGGTTAAAATTTTCAGAGGGTGATAAACTCTTCTTTTGAGGATCTTCAGAATAAAATCATAGTGGTTTACTTAGACAATCTCACCATCTTTTCAAAGAAAAGGAGTCATCATTTAAAGGATTGTGAAATAGTGCTACAGAGATGTAGAAGTCATGGCATATCCTTGAACCCTAAAAAATCAACTTTCTTTGTGGAAGAAGGAAAATTATTGGGCCATACTATTTTGAAAGACGGTGTTAGGATTGATCCTGAGAGGGTCAAGGAAATTCAACAACTCAGTCTACCTTTAAGGAGAAGTGGTTTGAAATCCTTCTTTGGTTGGGTGAATTTTTTGTGAGCATTTATTCCAAAATTTTCAGAAATTACCAAGCATATGGTGGATATGTTGAGTGAGAAAGTTCCTTTCAAATGGAATGAAGAAGGACACATGGCCTTTAATGATATTAAGACATCAATATCTCAGGCACCCATGTTGACAAGCCCAAACTTTAAAAAGGACTTTATCATTTATTGTTATACTTTAGAGCATACATTATCTGGCATTTTGACACAAAAGGAATAGAAAGGATAGGAGGCGCCTATTTCTTTTATGAGCACACCTTTAAAAAAACATGAGCTCAAGTATTCTCAAATTGAGAAACATGCCTTCATTATAGTAAAGGCAATTAAACAATTCAGGTACTATATACTTCATTCCCATTGTACAGTCTATGTTCCTGAAACTGTACTAAAAAGTATTTTAACTCAAAAGGAGATAGGCATGAATAATAGGGTGGTATGGATAGCAAAAAATTAGGAATATGATCTGACTATCAAACCAACCAATTTGGTGAGAGGGAAGGGCTTACGTAAATTAATAGCAAAAAATTATAAGATATCAAAAGAAATTGATGAGCTACCTATGGCATTACTTGTCAGTTTGACTGATCCATGGTTCTCAGATATGACATACTTTCTTACCTATGGTGAGTTTCATGGACATTTTAATCCTAAGGAAAGGAAAAATTTGAATCTGAATGTGTCCAAGTATGTAATTTCTCAAGATATACTATATAAAAGGGGTGTAGACGAAACCTTCCTTAGATGTGTAGATGTTGCGCAACAGAAAGAGCTATTGAAGACTTTTCATGATGAAGCCTATTGAGGACACTTCTCTTCCACCGTGACGGCATTAAAGATTCTTTGAAATCATTTTTATTGGCCAGGAATCTTCAAAGATGTGTATCATTATGTTTGAAATTGTGAAAAATGTCAGTTGTTCACTGGAAGGCCCCAATTGGTTGCTCTACCCCTTAAGCCTGTAATCGTTGATGAACCTTTCAAGAAGTGGGGAATAGACTTCATGGGACCTTTGAACCCTCTAGCTAGCACCAGACATGTTTATATTCTTACCACCACCGATTATTTCATCAAGTTGGTGGAAGCAATCCCCACTAAGAAGGTGAATTCTCAAGTTGTATATGAGTTCCTTTTGAATTATATTTTTGTCAGATTTGGGATACCAGTTAAAATAGTGGTGGAAAATACTACATATTTTTCCTCTGAAGAAATATCAACATTTTGTTATGAACATGGTATATCTTTAGCCCACTCTTCAGACTATTTTCTATAAGGAAATGGTCAGGCAGAATCCAGTAATAAGAACCTCGTTGCTCTAATCAAAAAACTACCAGATGATAATCCTCGTGACTGGAACAAGAAGTTGTATGAAGCTTAATGGGCCAACATAACCACTTTGAAGTGAGCAATAGGGATGGCACCTTTTGAACTAGTCTATGGGATAGGATCTCATGTGTCACTGCCTCTAGAACTTTCCACCACCAAGCTCCAAACTATAATTGAAGAATAATATTTCAAGGATCCTTTGGAGAAGTGTATCATGTACCTGAATAAATTACAAGAAGAAAGAAATGACTTGGTGGATGACATTACAAGGAATCAACTAAAGGTAAAGCAAATTTTTGACATGCAGGCTCATCCTCATAAATTCATGGAGGGCAATGAGGTACTATTATGGGATAAAAGGAGGGCACCTAAAGGATCTCATGGGAAGTTCAAGTCTTTATGGAAAGGCCCGTTTGTTATTTCGGAAGCCCTTGGTACCTGTTGGGACCTGAAAATTCAGGCCAAAATAAACAAAATGTCAGGGAAGTATCATATATATTTTCATATTTTCCTATGTAAAAAATTAAGATGATAGAGGAGAAAATGTATTTCCATTTGTTAATTATCTTTCCAAAATGAATATTTAATTTTTAAAATAAATAATTATTGAAAAAAATAAAATAGGTTGGAAAAAAGGCAGCGAGAGGGAGTTGAACACTTGACCTCTCAAGCCATCCTTTCTTCCTACCTATCTACCCTCCTACCCCCTAACCAGTTAATCTATATGTTTTCTTCAAGAGGAATAGGAGGAGATATTTATTTTTGTTTTATGTGCAAGTG
Source organism: Chamaecyparis obtusa (assembly GCA_027943335.1). Taxonomy (NCBI): domain Eukaryota; kingdom Viridiplantae; phylum Streptophyta; class Pinopsida; order Cupressales; family Cupressaceae; genus Chamaecyparis; species Chamaecyparis obtusa. The sequence goes on from BSBK01003268.1 coordinate 627,925, forward strand.
AGAAGTAAAAACAACCTCCTACACAGGGAGTTACCTCTTCCCTAATTATTTTCTACAATTTATTAATGTGATTATTATATATTTTGAGCATTTATATATTTTCTAATTTTTAGGAAAAAGAACGGGGAGAGGGAGTCGAACACTCGACCTCTTGACCCGTTCCTCTTCCTACCTATCTACTCGACCCTACCCTTACCAACTACTCTACGTTATTCTTTGAGAGTATATGTGTGAATAAATATATAAATATAAGATAATCATATTTCCTTCAAAGTAAATTATTAAAATTAATATTATTTATTGGGGAGATTTTTCACATGTTGTAATCACTTATTCTTGATTTGTATTTTACCCTAAAAATTTTAAATTATGTAACATAGTGAGTCTATTATTTGATTAATTTATTTACTTTGTGACCTAACTTCTTATCCTCCTCATTTTCATGTTTTCACATATAGTTAATATTAATATTTTTAGGGTAATTATTTTATAAATTTAATGTGTTAACCCTTAAGTGAATGAATTTTATTTTTAGGGTTAATTTCATTAAGTGGATTCTATTCTAAAATAAGTACATATATTTTTATTTTAAAATAAAAAGATAATTATGAACATAATGTTTTATTTGTCTCATTGTATAAATCTTTCATAACTTAATAATTTTTGTGACTTAAGTATAATTATATTTTCATTTTCATTTTTATGATACTTGTTTTCAAATAAGTATTAATAAATAATAATTGGTTCTTATAAGATCAACATCTTACATATATTATTTATTTTATTTATTTAAGATAAACTAATAATAAGTATTTTTATGTGTGCAGGAAATGTCAATGTTGTTATATGCGGAACATCAGACAAAATTAATTTGTACGGGAAATATTTTAAACAATCATTGTAATGATTTATTATACATATTTAGGGTTAGTTGCATGATTAGGTCCTGTGAAAGGGCATGTCCTTTCATAGGAAACCATTGAAATTTATATTTATACCTACTAAATTGTAAAGGGAAGAGACAATTCTATCACGGCAAAAAAGGGCTACTATTCACAGACAGGAATTTAATGTCCCAAGGTCTTATGCATGGATATCTGATAAGTGCTTATACCCTATTGATTATATAGTGTTGTATGTTCAATCAATTTTCTCGATTACTCTCTAAACAGGGTATCCTAATATGCTTTTTATTTTATGCATTTGTTTATAATCAATTCATACAATTTGAATAATGGTAGCATGGTCTGGGAACCTGTTATTGTTTCCTTTGGGCTCTTAAGTTGAGTTAAAAATCTTAGGACCTATTGTATAAATTGTTGTAAATTTTGTTTTCAAATAAAATCTTGTAGGTTGATGGTCTCGTTCTGTAGAAATGAGTTATCTTAAAACTATCTCCAGTTACATATAGTATTGAATGTCGACTCTATTTTCAATTTGGCATTAGGCACTGGTCTATTCATTTATTTGATTTTGTCATTTATTTCTTTCTGTGAAGTATATATCTAATCTGCTATCTTCTTTTTCAAAATGTTAAATTAGGTTTAGCATTAGTTCATAGCAATAGTCTAAATATTTTAAATATTTGCCAATTAGGATATTAGGTTAATATATCTTCCAAGGATCAGTAACCCCTTTGGAAGAAATTTTGTTGTTTATGCACGTTGTTTGTGCAGTTAGACAGAGTACTCAATTTAGGCCTACCAGCCTTGGTTCAATCGAACCAAAATTGCAGAGGCATCTATTATGCCTGTTAGTTGGCCTCAAAACGACCAGCATTTTTGAGCACCAATAGTACCAATGCTTTTCAATTGTCCTACATGGATTGTGTAAATCTTCCTTTTACTTATATTGGGCGGGATCTTAATTTATTCAAGCTCTGATGTAGTTTTCATCTCCCACCTCTGTATATAGTAGATAGTTTTTCTAGCTTTCCTTTTTGGTGTGCCTTTGTGTGTAGTTTCTTTCCCTTTGTTTTCTTGTTCTGTGAAACCAATTTTTTAGAGTTCTCTACACATTTGGAAATATGCAATCCCTAGCCAAAGTTGATGTTAGGGTCAGTTAGAGTTTCTATGTCAAGAAAAAGTGCCCTTGACCATTTTCTTTGTTTGCTCCTTTAAAGTCTAGTCCAGCGTCTTACCTTTGTCAGTCTTTCATCAATAGTTATCTAAGTCCACCTAGCCTCTAAATCGTTAAGATATAGCCTCTGAGCTCATTTAGTTCAAAGGCGGCTTTCCTCAGTTAAGTTTTTCCCAAGACCTATGCTTCTCATGAAACACTTTGAACCTCTTTGAACTCTGGTTCAAAGTAGTTCAAAGCGGTTCAATCAAAGATTATTTTTCTAATGTTAGAAATGTAGGTGGGGCCCTGGTCTACGTCATCATTTGGCAGAAAACCACTTCAAACCTATTTGAACCTTGGTTCAAAGCAGTTCAAAGGAGTTCAGGAGGAAATGGCGAGTAAATCTAGGAGCGATGTGACAGCTTAAGAGAGACAATGTAATTGAGAGGTGAAGTTATTGTTGAGTTCTGACTATGGACAGTTTTGAAAAGACAGAAGCCACGGGATAAATTTGGAGTGGAGATTTGAATTGTGGTGAAAGGAATCCTAAACATGAGTGAGAGATATCACTTCAAGGAAATTAATGATACTTTTAAAAGGATGCGGATTTTAATGATACTTGATTGTCAAATAATCATCACTCACCTCACTCTAATCAATGCTATCATTAAATTCCCCTTAAGTTGAGACTTTATGGTATGGTTTCCCAAAATATAAGTATTCTTGTAAGATTTCTTCTTTCTATTATGAAATTGTGGAGTCTCAGCTGCGGAAGAAGGAAGTTATTTTCTTAAGTCTACGGAATACAGGTAGCCACTGAAAGCTCTCTTTTATTTCTTGTTCCTGCTTGATAATATTTTTCCAAGGAGGGGGTTTCTTTTTGTTTGTTTCCAAGTAGAAAAGATGAGGTCTAATATGCACTTCTTCAGAAACCCTATGAACATGGTATGTTGTGCTCCTATAATTATGGACATAGACTTGTTAGGGGTTGAGGTAGAAAAGATGGTGGGTAACCTCATAGAACATGCGGCGGGGGAGAATAGTCTAGAGTTTTTGTCAAGTGGGTCATTTGAAGCTCCAGCTTTCCCTCCGTCAGTAGTGAGTCCGGAGTTAGTTCAGCAATGCATAAATCTATATGACATTAAGTCTAAATGTATAATGGATGTTGGAGGTTAGACCCTTTTTTCTATGACCCAAGAGACTATAATGTCTATTTTCAAGATTCCAGATGAAACATTTGCTAGTTTTACCCCCACCTAGTCACTCGCTCAGTTTCGAGAAAATAATGATACAAATCACAATCATATGGCCCGTAAGTGGACCAAAAATTTCTATAAAGGTGGATCTCGGTTACCTAAAGTCTTAACCAAGGACCATATGAAACTGCATGTCCATGATATAATGGTTTTTCTTCATTGAGTGAAAGGTTCATAGCAAGTTCTTCTTTTTGAAGATTGGATGTTCCACTTCATTGAGATAGTTATGGAAGGTAGACAGCATCTTGACTGGGCATAAATTATTTCTAGTTCTTTGAGAGATCAGCTTAAACAAGCTTAAATGATATAAAGAAGGAATTCTATATGTCCTCTTATTTAATTTATTATCTTGCATGAACCCAAGACCTAGGAGCTATTCCGCATGAACCATGGAATGAAGAACTGAATGTTTATGAATATTGTCCCATGTTAAGAAAAGACAAGGTTCTTAAAGATTATAGGAGAGTTCATCATGTGTTCCTTGGAAAACTATGTTGTTAGCTGGCAAGAACCCCTAACCAGAGAATATCATTGGAAGTTCTAAAATTAGTTCAAACTTATGGGAGTTTTTATATTCAATTTTTGCATTTTACCTATATCTGGATAGGAGTTTTTGATGAGTAACCCCTCAAGATTCCTATATTTTCTCTTGACTATTTCATATTGGTTGAAGTCTGAAGACAATTGTTCACAGTGATAAAAAATATTTTACCAAAGGAGAAATGGGCTTCTATGTTTCTGATTAATTGGCAACCTTGGTCTGCAACAATATGATCGATGCCTCAATAGTAGGCAGTAATATGGTAAGCTTTCACATGAAGTTCTATGATCCAAGAAGAGGCTTTGATAACAAAGGTTTTGCTAGACGGGTTCTGAGCTTAGGCAATTATCCATCACCAAATTCACACATTGAGGACTTAAGGGAAGATCTAGGAGATGAAAAATAAGTTAGAAAAAGGGACCACTCTAGACTTCTAGTTCCACATATCGAACTACTGTAGTTAAAATTTGATACAAATGGAATAGATGAGGATGCCTCTGAGATTACAAGTTCGAAAGGTGATATTTTAGGAACAAAAAGCTCCCCGGATATAGATTGGGCAAGGGAAGAAGAGGACAACATAAAGCTAAGAGCCAAAACCATTTTTGGGGTCACAGAAGTTTGGCTAGAAAAGAAAAGATAGGAAAAAACAAGGAGTCCTCCTCCTAAGAAACATAATGCAGACTCTGCTTCAATAGATGTGAATCATGCTTTACCTAATTTATCTCCTTTGATTACAAATGCAAGTAGAATCTCATCTTCTAAGAGGAAAACAACACCCAAGGGACATCATACTACACCTCGAACAAGGCTCAGAACTAGATCAAAAAGTCATTCACAGATGGCGTCTTCGGGGTCTGATTATATTGACATCGAGATTAATGATGAGGAAATTTCATTTTCACCCAAACAACATGAAAAGAATTAGGGAATGTCTGCCAGTAATCCTAAGGTACAAAAAGCTAATGTTACTCCCTCTTAAGCACCTGACAACCAAATGGTTACAAGTTCAATACCTCCATGGTTGACCGATTCAATGAATAAGAAAAGAAGTTTCAAACCTGTTTCATTGCCAGTAAAGGAGATCATCACAAAATATGTTGTTCGCACTCCCAAGGCTAAGAAGATGAAGAGTAATGTGAGGTTTTCTACTGATCCTTCCACTGGGAAAGTAACTGCGGAGATCACCACCTTTAAGCCCAGGAAAGGAGTGCAAGAGCTTGAAGCGAAAGATTTCAAAGTTACCAAAATGGAGCTTGGTGTTTTAACTAGGGATTCCAGGGATCACCTTTTCAATTTTTTGGCTGATCATATGCTTGGACAATCACAGAAGGACGGAAGGGGAAAATGTGAACTAAAGCAACTGGTGATTACTATGGTTGATTTCATTACTTCTCTTAGTGACATTGGAGAATTACCACTAGCCTAGTCACCACAGGATTTCGATCCAAACTTAGCCAAGAGTAAAAATTTATTGAAGCAAATGTAGCAAGGTAAGGTTCTAATGGAGGTTATAAAGACCTGGGTTGATGGTATCATCGATGAAGAAAGCACCTTCATTCGAGAGTTTGTATCTATCTATATGGACAGGGAAGCATTTCTTGGTGAAATACAAACTCTCGTTCCTACCTGGGAGTTAGAAGAAGAAAAATGTGCGGCTATCTGCACTCAAGTCTAGAAAAATGCATGTTTGTCAAAGGTAGTTGGTTTAAAGAACTTACACTCGCAGCTGCCTCAACAATTAGTGAACGCGTTCAAAACCTATAAGTTAGTACAAACTGCCAAGTCGGAGGATCTATGAAGAAAGATGGTGTATTTCTGGGTGACCTTTTTTTTAGCTTATCTAGTTTAAGGACATGTGTCATTAAAAACTTTGGTCTAAGTATGTAACTAGTTTTTAACTATTTTTGTTGTGTGTCCGAGAGGCTGGGTTTTTTTGGAGGCTCTCTTGGATCTCAAACTATAAATGTTGGAGCATTAAACTTTTAAGGGTTAGAAATTTCTGCTAGAGGAGTAGTTTAGATATTTCCAAGTTTATTTTGGTTAAGTAATGAGAATTTATCGAAAGGAACAGTAATTATCTTTTTTTGGTTTTTGACTTTGATCGAATCTAGTATAAATATATAAGTGCAAAATTTTGGTTTGAATCTTTGAGTTGAAACCTGTGGTGTATTGATTACTTTGTGGATTGATATACCTTATTCTTTGCATGAATTGTTTATGCATAGCTATTATTCAACTTCTCGAATAATTCTCTTTCTTGGCTGTTTATTGTAAGTTTATTTTTTTAGAAAATTAGTGGAACCTTGCTTCCTTGTAATTTCTTTCTTGCATCTTCATATACTCAAAAATACCTCGATACCAAAGAGTATCTGAGTGATCCTTCCACACTTTCTAGTTAAAAGTGTATGTATTTATTTTTATGTTAATAAATTCATTGAATATCTAAAAAGGAGTTGAACCTTGAAAACTCAAAGGGAAGCAATCTTTCATGCTTACCCAACTGTTGTTGGATCATTTGTCTTCAAAGGCATATAGTACTTGTAAGATTTAATTCAAATAAGGGAGACAAATCTATTCAGCAACATAAGTCTTAGGTGATTTATGGATTTTCATTAACCTTGTGTGCTACAGGTTCTAATGGTTTTTTGTAGGATCTCTACATCAAGGACTTGGCTATATCCTTTTTATTTACTATGATGTTTTCTTACTTTAGCTTACATATTCACGTAGTGTCATATCTAAGCTAAAGTGGGGTATAAATGTATCGTCTTAGAATAGAATTACTTCCGTCTTGATAGGTTTAGCACCCTCATTTAGTGCATTTTTCATGATAGATTTGCATTTAGGATGCATTTGCACTTGATTCCTTCATTTCTAGGTAAAATTAGGTTTAGGATCCCAACGATTCTCCTTGATTTCCCTTCTCTATGGCTATATTTTCTAGGTAGGATCTAATTATTGGTCCTCCTATCCCTCTTCACATTCATTCTAGGTCATTGTGCCCTTCCCCTACACTCTGCCATCTTTTCTCACCATTCCAAGTCTCTGGCCAACCTGGGACTTCCTATTTTTAGAGGTGACTAGATTTGGACCTTTGGGTCAAGGTCAAGGTCAACCTTGACCCCTGTCGGGTTTTGGTCACCCTTTTCAAATTAGGGTCACAGCGGGCCCTGAAATCAATGTCGGGCCTCCAAATTTGAATGGGGAAAGGTTTTAATTTAAAATTTATTTAATTATTTTCCCTCTTTTGTTGGTTATTGTGATTGGACCATAATTCAAGGTGAAATTTGAATTATGGGGCCTTACATTGCCCGAGGAGCCTTACCTTGAGAGCTCTATATAAGTACTCTCTTTTGCCTTCATTTTCACCAAGTATCCATCAAGTGGACACACAATCGATTAAAGCAAGCCAGTGATGGTGAAGTGATGATGCAAGATTGCAAGCAGATGGTATAGAAGATCAATTCATTGTTGATATCAAGCATTTTTGTGAACAAACTATTGTGGACATTCCTTTGGAGCAAGAAGGATCCCTTCTTGCTTGATCCACCATTTTCAACATTCAAGCATTCAAAGATACAATCATGGGGTAGCAATTACGGATTTTCAATTTTGTAGGAGTACTTTAGCCTTGGGGGCTTGGTATGCTTTCTTTATCATATTCAAATCTATGCATTTCTTTCTCATATTAATTCATGCTAGGGTTTTAATCTAGAGGATTGAATCTTGGCATTACACATTCAACACACACACATATTCTATTACATCTGGCTATTTGTGGAGGTGGAGATCCCCAAAATAGGGGTTTCAATAAGGCAAAACCCTAAAATCCCCTCTAAAATAGTATTTTCAAATATCTACAGTCGTTGTTTCGGGAGTTGCAGAGCAAATCTGAGTACCCTTTTCACCAAACTTTCAAGATCCATGAACTGAATTTCCATCGGAGCAGTGTAGGTCAAGGTCGACATAAAGGGGTAAGATTGTGCCCTGAGGTAAGATCTTACCCCTATCCTTGGGTCAAGGTCAACCTTCCTCAAAAAAGGAAAATCTTTTAGGGTTTTCTCCATCTCTATTTTCCTATCCCAGATCTGGTTGCAGAATTTTCTGAAACTGAGTACAAATACTAGAAAAGAGGTATTTCCAGATCAGTTTCATTATGAGGTATATATTTCATCTTATCTAATTTCAATCATTTATAGATTCACATTACTTATCATTATCATTTAGGATCTTTATTAGGGACATTGTTCAAAACCCTACCTAGTATCATCATTTTCCCACATATACAATAGTTAATGATGATATATTAATATCTGTTATAAATAAATAATAGTAAGATATAAAAACCTTTAGTATAACACATTTATTAGCACTAATTTAATACTTATAATACTCTCCTAAAAGCTATTAAACCTCATTTTAAACTCTTAACTTGAAACCAACATTCTTAACACATAAGTATTAGAAAGTAAAGTCCACCAAGATAACTGAGAGGGGGGGTGAATCAGTTATCAGATAAATACAACTTTTATCAACTTCAATAGATTTTAACCATGTAAGAAATGTAACCAACAACCATAGAAAGATAAACATACAATAACACAATGACACAAGATATGTTGACTAGGGAACCTCTTGATCAAAGAGTAAACCCCGGTGGGAATGACACCCACAAAAGATGCACTAATATGAAAGTTCCTTGTGAGAGGATGGACTCTGTTAGGAGTCTTATGAAATACATTTAGTACATATGAGTCCCTGTTAGGAGACTTTGAATTCCTGCTAAAATATTCTAACTCTATTAGGAGTTATGGAAGACAGAAGGACCCACTACCCAAACAGCTTCAGGTGTAAGATCATTGAACACACTGTCCAACTGATCTTTGTATTACTCAATAGAATAATACCAAAATATTACTAATCTCAACAATTCAATACTCCTCTTACTGTTCCAAACCACGCCAATTGCTTCTTCAGATCTCAATACTAGATCTCTATACTTTGAATTCCTCTTTCAACAGGTATTGCACAATACCGCAATCCACTTTCAAATAAAATACACAACTACATATTACAAAAAGGAAAACATTCCTTCCTTTATACCACACTAAATTAATTAAAAATGAGTTGGCATACAAATTACAAAATAAAAGTTTCCACACATTACATAAAAATTACACAAAATTGTTGGCTTCCAATTAAGATAATTCTTCACTCATGCGACCTCAGATCTTGTGCTCACGTCCACATACAAACATTATGTCTTCAACTACCTCATAACTGTGCATGATTAGATTCAATCCTGATTAGGAGATATCATCCAATTTCCACAAACTGCTACTCAGGAGCACTGCCTAAATATTGCTTCCACTTATTTCCTCATAACTGTCATGAATAAATAAATTTTCATATGCGCTCTTAACCATGACCTAATAGAACATCATAGAGTAAGTCCTCAACTCCGCATAGCTTCATATTCAATATCCAAAGTGCACTAACTCAAACACGGTCTGCTTCTCTGCTAATCTTCAGTAGATCACTATGTTGACATCAATGATAATCACAGTCATGAAGGCAACAACAACTGCTATAGAATGGTTTCGAATACTCCCCCATAGGATATATTCAGCATTCATTCCTAACAATAATATTGTTGACATTCAACTTTACTCCATCAACATGACAACAAATTTGATTAGTAACACAATTAGAAAATAACTTCTCACACTAATGACATCATTATTAATCATTGTTGAAGAAAAGACATCATAAAAATTTGAGGCAACATTACCATGTACAACATGTAAGCATCAACACTACTTATGTGGTCATCCCAAAAAATTGATACTATCAACCATTAAACACCTACACAAGATTCTATCATTTATAACTTATAAGAACCATTGAATATCATGTATAACAATCTCTCCATACTATTACATCAATCACATATCATTAACATCAAAATGACAATACAACAACATATATCAATACTCTCACAATAGCCATCAAGTACAAGGTTGACATCAATGACAACACCAACGTCCAGCATGATTTCTAACAATCCTTTTCTTCTCCATACTAATGCTTCATCCAATGAGCTTACAACATTATTGGAACAAAATCATGATGGCAATAAAGAGTAAGTTTTGTATAACATAATTGAAAAGATACTTGATTATGAAGTTTGCTTACTTAAATGGAGAGAGAATGTCTTCCTCTTGTATATTCAAAACAAAAAATGTCGAGACATCGTATCCTTAATTTTGAAACATATTTCATTTTAAATTTGACCTATTGAATCTTTTCTTCTCTAAAGAATATTTATTAGGACAATTTTCAAATGGGTTATGTTGTTAATGGAATTTGACCCTAAATATGTCTCTCAAAAAGTGATTAAAGGCCAAGCCTTGACCATTCACATATATGATGCTCCTTCACCATTTAATCTTCACAACCAAGAATCTTTTCCTAGTGATCTTGTCCCTTGTATATAGAAAAACATTAGATTTATTCTTTAACAGTTATAGATGTCATGTTAGCTCTAATGCTCGAGTTAGATTAGTATTTTCTTTAGGAATACCAATTCCTCTACCATCTCAATCTCCTATAAACCAATATAACATCATTGAGTATGAAACCATTTATAACTAGCTTGTGTGTGTCATCATCTCTTAAAATTCAATATTTTTATACCTTTAATGATTCATAGTGGATCATAAGAGAAGTAAAGATATATTATCAAGAAAAATAAAATAAACTAGTCAATATCATGAAATAGTCTTATTGTTTTTAATGAACTCTTCTTACACCATAGTGTATGCAATGAAAATCCCTACAACTGCACCACAAATCAAGGTATGAAAATACAATAAATGTGCAGCATTTAGGTTAGAATAAACATGCTAAATAACTTATAATGTAACCAAATTTCCACTACAAACTCTGATGAGCTAAAACAAAGGCACCCAAAATATTGTTTGATTTGCTCTTGGAGATTTTTGTGGGTGTGCTCTTCCAACACAATACAATAAATCTCATTATGATTGATGAGTGAAGGATTGAGAACAAGTATGAAGAACTTGCCCCAATTTTCACAAAATGATGATGTAAAATGAAATATATATGCTAAAGAATACAAATGCAAGAGATTAACAAACTAGATTCAAATGAAAGCTAAACCAAGATGAGGATGCAAGATTGAAACAAAACTAGATTCATTCCATTACCTAACTTGTGATATCTATATTATCTAATGCAAATTCTCAAAAGAAATCTAAGTTATGAAGTGATCAAGAATGCTCTAGCTTACAATAGATGCAAGAAGATACCATAGAATGACTAAGTTGAAATGAGGAGTGAGGTTCCCTTTTTATAGAAATTGAATAGGATTGGATGAAGAATATTAAGAGGTAAAAGAATGGATGGCCAAGATTAAGAGGCAAAAGGGAAGTGGCTAAGATGAAGAGGTAAAAGGAATAAGTGGCTAGGATTAAGAGGCAAAAGGGAAGTCAAACTCCACTTTTAGAGGGAAAGAGGAATTTGAAATGATTGGAGGAGAAAAAAGATAGAAAGGTGGCTACCTTGGAAAAGGTGATTGTGCACATGATTAGAGGTAATCCACCTTTTAATCAAGGTTAGGGGAATATTTAAAAAAAAATATTAGGAAAAATGATTAAATTAAAATAATATTTAATTTAATCATAGCTTAGAAGAACTTTAGGCTAGTGAAGAATAAAATAAATAAAAATTATTTTATATAAAGAAATGGAGGGATAATATATTAAATTAAATTTAGTATATTATAGTATTTAAATAAAATTTAAATACATAAGCAAAATAAATTTATTTAATTTAATTTAATTTAATAAATAGAGGAATATAACAATATAGTTAATTAATAAAAATCAACTATAATGTTAATAGAAAATATTAATAAAAATTAATATTAGAATGTGAATGAACAATTTTAGGTGTCTACATTTTGCCCCTCTTTGATGCGGTGTCGAAATCGACATCGCATCAAAGAAAAATAAAATGAAGATACCCCAATCATGGAAGAATGAGGAAGGATGGAAAGGAGGTAGAGGTACGCCCCCTCAAGAGGACATGTAGGTTCACAGTACATGAGTGTTCTCTCGAGATGAATAGGAGGAGAGAAAATATGGTAGGGATAGGAAATAAATAGGAGCCTCAATACAAAATGAAAAATGAAACTAACTAAATGAAAAAGGAATTTTTGGGATTGTATTGTGTTGAGAGAGAGAGAGAGAGAGCATCCTAGTTTTGATATTATACTTGACATTATGCACCAAGATATGAGGAACCAAGATGACCATGTGTCAAGTACGTGATCAAAAAGGTCAAATACAACCATATGTCTTATGATGCCATGATGTGGAAGATCATGATGCCCTTGTGACAATAGGATGCAAAGACCATGATAGATGCAAAAAATACTAATACATACAAGAAACAAGCAAACATGTACAAAAAAAAAAAAAACCAACATATTGTCCCTAATCAAGTAGAAAACTAATTCATTGATTGATTGATTGACTGATTGAGTGATTGGGAGGGCAAGGCCTCAAGGATTAGGAAGGATACATCTTATGATGATGATTAGATTTGAAATTGATCAATTGATGATCAACTAATTTTGTTTAATATGATGGCTTGATTAAAGATTAACGTGCTAGATTGCAAGATTGGATTGCATGGATTAGTATTGATTGCACTTGATTGGACTAACTTGGGATCTTTTGGATTATAGGGATTTTTTATTTTTTATTTTTTTAAATTTATTTAGATGAGTGGAATGGATAGAATGGGATTGGAAGAGAAGATGATTGGATAATATGAGATTGAAAATCATGTGAGGGGAATAAATGGATTGGATTAGAAGATAAATAGATTTGATAGACAAGATAGTTTGAATAAGATGAAAGGATGATTAAGGGATTGGATAGGATGGGATTGGAAGAGAAGATGATTGGATAAGATGAGATTGAAAATCATGGAAGGGGAATAAATGGATTGGATTAGAAGATAAATAGATTTGATAGACAAGATGGTTTGAATAAGATGAAATGATGATTAAGGGATTGGATAGGATGGGAGAGAAAAAAAGGAAAAAGAAAATATAAGTAGATTGGAACCAATGACAAGGGATAACTAAGGAATGATAAAGGATGGAAGGATGAAGAGATGTTTGGTTAGAAAATGAATGGATAGAAGGGATGGATTGGATAGGAGATAGATGGAATGAATGGATAGGTAAGGGTAGGATATGGAAAACTATAGGATGGGGGATATAGGGATGGAGATCCAAGAACTATGTGCAAACGGAGTTAAATTCCCCATGCTAGAAGGAGGGGAATGAAGGAGGGAAAGATGGAGGATAAAAATGTATAGGATGGAATGATGGTGCTAGGAATGGGGATGATGGGGAGGAGGTGGATGAAGCTCCAAGGACCATGTTCCAAAGTATTTAAATTCCCTAGACCATAGGTAAGAAAATGAAGAATGAAAGATGGGGGATATAGATGTATGAAATGGAAATATGGTGTGTAAGGGACACATGAAGGAGATGAAGGCTCAAGAAAGGATATCTTGTTTGTATTTTAGTACTTCTATTGTTTTATGAAGGGAAAAGGTATGAAAGTGGAAGGTGGATGGATAAGGGATATGAGATGGACAGTATGAAGAGGCTAGGGGATAATCATATGGAGGATATAGATGGAAATAGATAATAGATAATGGATGGAGGAAATCTATACGATAATCAAGATCAAGGACATGGGAAGGTGTATGGACTCAAAGAGTATTATGAATGATGGATTAAGGGAATGAATATGACAAGGACTAAGAGATGGAGGATAGGTATGTCAAGATCAAATATGTGAAAATGGATGGAATTATGCAAAACAATGGATGGATAAGGAGTAAGGGTTATAGAAGGTACATATGGATAGAGGGGATGCATAGGATAGTCAAGATCAAATATGAGAAAGGAAATGATAATGAACTTAGATAGGACAATGGATGGTGGATGGGGATTGTGGCAAATATTTATGGTAGCATAGTATAGATGGAGCTTGCCCACAAGTATAGAGTGCAAGGGGAGGTGGATAAATGAATGGAAAAGATATGATATGTATCTGAAGTATATGATAGGGAAGATATTATGGATGGATAGCGAGAAGTAATTACCCCCAAGTATGAAGAAAAACTGGAGGGAGGGATTACACATGACACATGTTTTCCAGGTTTTCATCATGGTACTTGTCCAAGGTGCCTGATTACCAAGTTTTCATTGTTGGATAATTTTTTTCTTTTTTGACCTTTTTTATCCTTTTTTGTTCTTTTTTTGTGACCAAACTTTTCCTTTTGAGGGAATGATAATGGAGAAATGGAAGGACGACTCAAGCATCTAGTTTCATTGATGGTATCCCTTTTCTAATATGCTCATATACATTGGTACAATGGTGGAAAGGGGGATGAAATGGTTAGGGGGGTGGAGGATAATGATTTATGAAAAAGAATGGATTAGAGGGGTGGATAGGTGTGGAATGATTGATGGATAATAGATGGTAGGCTAGAAGACTTGTGAATAAATAAAGGATATGGGAAGATCATCATTGGCACACACCTTGAAGGGTGGAGTCGTGAAGGAGGATATTTTGAAGGAGATGGAGGAGAAGGCATGGATTTTGGGATGTAATGACATAGATGATGGAATTAGTGGACTTAGGCTAGTGGATTTTGGGACATAAAGACCCAAAATGGAGTTGGAAGATGGAGGATTGGAGGATTTATGAGCGAAAGAAGCTTTTGAATTAGCATAGTTGGATGCCAATTTGGATTTTTCTTTGAGGCATCTCAATTAGTACCTTAGGAATCCACATGATTTTTTATTTTTTCATTTTGGGCCTCTATGGCCTTTTGAATTTTTCTTTCTTTCAGATCATATTTTTCTTTTCTTGAACGTGTCTTTTAGATGGGACATGTTGATCCTTGGATTTTTGTGGATATTTGGATTTATGCATTTTACCTTTGGCATCCCATGTGATTCCATTAGCTGTGGTATAGGTGCATGAGGATGGATCATATGGAGATTTTATGGATGGAATGATGGAGAGTGAATGTTGGAAGGAATTCAAGGATGTGTGCCTTTTTTGATCTTCATAAGGTATTTGAGGTGATGAAGTGGTGGACTTGGATATGATGGATGGATGTATGTAAGGACCCAAAATGGATGGAAGAGATGAAGGATTTAGCATTGGAATATAAGGGCCCAAAATGGAGGTAGGTGAGGAAGGGATGGAGTTTTGGATATAAGGACCCAAAATGGATGGAAGGGATGAAGGTTTTATCTTTGAGGATGGGGCATGGGAAATTTTGAGTTTAGATGGAGGGATTTTAGATATAGAAAGTGTGGAAGGTGTACCAACATCCTGAGAAATTATTTCTTCAATGGGTTACTTATTCTTTTGAACACAAGATGTGATTCCATGTGAATTGGGGGAAAAGGTGGAAGGAATGATAAACTCTTGAAGAAAGCCATGTTGGATAGAGGGGGAGGAACCAAGTTTATATGTATGGGGTTTGTAGATAGATTAGATAGGTGTGATGGGGTCTTGTGAAGTATTAAGATCATGAAGTGGATTAGGTGGGGTAATAAGAGCTTGAGATGAATTGGAATCATGACATGGATATGAAGAGGTACTTTGATATTGACTTTGAAAAGGATTATGTGGTGGAGTGGAAGAGGTGATGGGATCTTGGGATGGAGGGATAACATGGAATGGATTCGATGGAATGGGATCATGAGATGGAGTAATTTGATCTTGGCATAGAGTAATATTAGTGGAAATGGATGGTAAGTCTTGGGATGGAAGGGTATTGTTGGATGGGGTGGATGGAATGAAATCATGAGATGGGCTGAATTGACCTTGACATTAAAGAAGATTAGTATAAATCGATGTTAAGCCTATGGATAGAAGGGTATCATCGAATGTGGGGGAGGGTATACTTTTCTCTTGGAATGGAATCAGGTTGGAAGATGGAATGGTTTGATCTTGACATGAAGGGGAATCATTAATGGATGGGTTACAAGGTATGTCTTGATATTGATTAGGAATGGGATAATGAAGTGGACTAAGAAGGATAAGTAGATCTTGGTATGGAAGGCTTGGATATTCAAATAGAAAGGTATCATATGATGGAGGAATGCTTGGATCTAGAGGGAAAGACGAATACATGCTAGCATGCTTTGGAACAAGGTATTGGTATTTTTGAACTTGGAGGCATGGTGTGATGGAGGAGATGGAAACTTCAATTTGGGTGGAGGGAAGGATGGGAGAATCATGGGGCTTAGGAGATAGAGTTTTATCTTTATTTCAAGGGGATGGTTGAGGATTTATGACATGGGGGGATTGGATAACTTTGTTTAGCCTTGGGTATGTATACTTATTTCTTAATCCTTCGATCCAATCAATAGAAATGTTCTCGTGGGGTGGGGATGATGTGTACTTTGGAGAATTATGATTATGTAGGGGTATATGATTGGATAAGGGATGAGTATTATGGTTGTGGATATTAAGAATAATGTGTGGAGGATTAGGTGGAAGATTGGGATTGGATGGGAGATGAGAATATGGATTTGAACAAAGGGGGAAGGGTATATGTTCTCAAAGGAAAAAATTTCCTTTTGACATTCATTTTATAAATTAAGGATAATGTTACGAAGCTCTTCAATCTCTTGGGAAAGATTGGGTATGTTGGAGGCATGATGAGTGATATGGAGGGAATCATGTGTGGGTAAAGGATAATGAGGTGTATTTCCCTTGTCAAAGCTAGAGGAAGATTAAGGAATGTGATATGGATTGGGATTGGATATGGCTTGAGGATTGGGATTTGGAATTTGAAAGTCCTCAACCATTTAGTGAAACCAATCCATGTTCATGATGCTTTAAAGGAAGGTTTTATGGATTTAAATTATAAGATGTAGAGGATGAACTTAGGACTAGGAGAAAGTTTGGACTTTTTTTTACTTAAGGATTTTTCTTGGACCATAGATTGATAAGGACCATACAAGAAAGACCTTGAAAGATTAGAAGAATTAAGAATGAAAATATTGAGGGATGATAGAAGGATCTGATTAAGAAATTAGGATCAATTTGGACTAAGGATCAATTGGGATAATTGATTGATTAATTGGATTAAGAGAACAAAGTCTCGAGGTTGGATTAGGATTGATGCGAAGGATTAATGATGAAGGTATAAGACAAACCTTAGTGAGATAGGATCCAATGATGTGAAAACAATAAGGATTAAAGGGTGATGATTTCCAACTCAAAGATAGACTAATTATCTTGAGAGTAATAGGATTGATCACTCAAGATGGACTAATGCTCTCAAGTGAAAAGGATTGATTATATGGTAAGGTTGAGGATCCTTCTAACACTTTGATAAATCTTTATACCTTGGATTCATGATAGAATTTGATTGAAGGATTGATAAGGATTTGGTAAGGACTGATTTTTGGATTGATTTTGGATTTGACTGATTCTAAAATAAGTTCAAAGGAATTATGGTACGAGGACCCTAAGTCCAAAGTGGAAGATTTAATGAAATTTTGAATTATAAGATGATGTGGAATGAAGATTAGGATTGAGAATGGATGAACTTTAGAAGATAAATGAGGGATGTTTGAAGAGAGGTGAATGACTAATCGGTGATTAGGTTTTGGATGAAGGGGATATATGGATTGCATTAGGATTTGGTTGGAATGATATGAGGTTGACAAGTGGATTGATTAGGATGATGAGGTGATTAGATTGGAATAATGATGAAGTTGGATTGAGGAAGTGGATATTGATGTGGATTATGAAAGATAATTAGAATGAAGTTTTTGACCTTCATTAAATGATTAGGAAGATGATGAAAGCATTAGGATAAGATGGATAATTAGGACCTTAATTGGATTAGTCAAATTGATTAGGACTAAGGTCCTAAATGATGGATTACGAATAGATTAGATGATTAAGGTTAGAGGAGTAATTGGAAAGATTAAAAAGGTGATTAGGATAAGAGGTATGATGATGATGAGATTGTTGATAGATAGAAGAGGTGATGTGAAGATGATGTGGAAAGCTTTACTTGGAGGTAAACTTGACCAAAATATTTTTTTTGTACTTGAAATGTTTTTTTTTGTTTTTTTGTTTTTTTGTTTTTTTTGTTTTTTTTGTTTTTTTTTTTAGGTTTTTTTTTTTTTTACCTTAGTTTTATATTATTTTTTGGGTTTTCAAATTTTATGATTTTTTTTAGATTTTTAAATTTTTATGATGTTTTTGGATTTTTGAATTTAAATATGCAAAAAAAAATTCCTAAGGCTCAATTTGGTTGATGTGTCCCCTTTTTGTTTCAAGTGGGGAAGCTGATCTAAGCATTCAAGCACATCAAACACATCAACAGCCTCTTCAAGTTTTAACTATAATGTACAAGCTCAACTAAGGGGTGTCCTAGATATACACAAGGTACGTGAGGCCCAAATTCATAGATGAAAGAGAATATTGCCAAACAGTCGGGAGGAAACGGTAACCCAATCTCCACCTTCACTTCCCAAAGGTATGATGTTATTTGGGGATTAGCCAAGATTGAAAATATTCTACTTCCAAGAGGTATGTCTTTAAATTCAAGCCTCTCTATTTATATTCCACCGGAACATGAGAGTTGAGGTCGTCCCCTAAAGTGATCACTTCTCTAGGTAGGCCCCCTAAAAATAACAAAGCAAGATCCCTTATTTATGTTCCCCTCAAACTCTTTAACAAGGATGAAATAAGAAAACATAAATAAGAAAATCTTGAGGATTAAAAGACAAAGGCATTTATTTTAAACCCAAATCCAAATGTGAATGATTAATTTTAAGCCCCCTTTTTCAATGTGAGGAAGACACACCAAAAAAGTTGACCAAAAGAAAGAAATAATTTTATGATGAAAAAGAAGACAATTATCACTTTTTACAATATAAATTAGAAGGTTTATAATATATGCACCTTGATTTTACGCTTTCTAATTTTATTTTATTTAATGCTCCTTTGACCCACTATGATGAGCTCCAAGTTACCTTCACAAACTCTAATCAAATGTGTGAAATCATGAAAAATATGATACTCAAAGAAAATAAATTGCATAAGTTGATTCCACATGAAATAACAACTTGAAATTGACTTATTTCTAAAAATATAAAATGATTATATCATGTATTAAACTATGTGAAAATAAAGTGCAAGCTCATCACAAATTACTTTTTATTTTTTTTACTTTTGACATAGTCAACAAGATCTGATTTGTTTGCTATAATTTTGCCCCCAAAAATAGAAATGAAAAGAAGAGACCCCTATGAAAATCTGAGAGCTTTCCAAAAATGTAATAAATTTAGAGACATTCTTTTATTTGTGCCCTAGAGACCTCATTTATCAAACCAAACCATTTTTTAAAGATCGAGTTTTTGAGCTTTTGTCTTTCATCAAAATTAAAACCTCAAAGAACAAACCCTTTGTATAATTCTTAGACCATTCCAAAAATGTAAATTTTTCTAAAAAAATTCTTTGATTTGCAACTAGAAATGAATTTTCATGAAAAATAATTAAAAAATTATAACTCACAGAAAAATTATCAAAAAAATCTAATTTTTGAACTGAGATAAATTTAGATCATCCCACACTTGTAAAAAAAATTCCAAGTCATTTGTAAGATATTATCAAATGATTCAAAACTGTAGGGTTTTGTCTTCAACTCAACCTACACAAGGGTTAGCCTTGAAAAACTTGAATAAAACAACAATACAAAGTTAGAAAAACCTTTAAAATTGTAGATCTAATAGGGACAAGAGTTCGTCCCACCGAGCGTGCCAAAATGTATGCAATGAAATATCCCTACAACTACACCACAAATCAAACCATGAAAACACAAGAAATGTGAAGCATTTAGGTTAGAATAAACTTGCTAAGTAACTTATAATGCAACCAAATTTCTACTACAATCTCTGATGAGCTAATACAAGGGCACCCAATACTTTGTTTGATTTTCTCTTAGATATTTTTGTGGGTGTTCTCTCTCAACACAATACAATAAATGTCACTATTATTGATGAGTAAAGGATTGAGAACAAGTATGAGGAACTTGCCCCAATCTTCACAAAATGATGATGTAAAATGCAATATCTATGCTAAAGAATACAAATGCAAGAGATTAATAAACTAGATTCAAATGAAAGCTAAACTAAGATGAGAATGCAAGATTGAAACAAAACTAGATTCATTCAATTACCTAGCATGTGATATCTAGATTGTCTAATGAAAATGATCAAAAGAAATCGAAGTTATGAAGTGCTCAAGAATGCTCTAGCCTACAATAGATGCAAGAAGATACCATGAATGACTAAGTTCAAATGAGGAGTGAGGCATCCTTTTAATATAATTTTAATAGGATTGGATGGAGGAGATTAGGAGGCAAAAGAATTGATGGCCAATATTAAGAGGTAAAATGGAAGTGGCTAGGATGAAGAGGCAAAAAGAATGAGTGGCTAGGATTAAGAGGCAAAAGGGAAGTCAAACTCCACTTTTAGAGGGAAAGAAGAATTTGAAATTATTGGAGTAGAAAAAATATGGAGAGGTGGCTTCCTTTGAAAAGGTGATTGTGCACATGATTAGAGGTAATCCACCTTTTAATCAAGATTAGAGGAATATTATCAAAAAGAAAGATTGGAAAAAAATGATTAAATTATAATAATTTTTGAATTTAAATCATAGTTTAGAAAAACTTTAGGCTAGTGGAGAAATAAAATATATAAAATTTATTTTATATATTATAGCATTTAAATAAAATTTAAATACATGGGAAAAATAAATTAATATAATTTAATTTAATAAATAGAGGAATACAAAATCTAGTTAATTAATAAACATGAACTATAATGTTAAGGGAAAATATTAATAAAAATTAATATGAGAATGTGAATGGACAATTTTATGTGTCTACACATAGATATAATTACATGGAGAGACAACTAATATGTAGATATAATTCTAAGTAGTTTTTCCCTTATATCCCTTTGTTAGGAATGAATGCTGAAGCCTTTGGCAGTCATTCTGTAGTAGTGGTTGTTGCATTCATGACTATGATTGTCATTGATGTCAACACAGTGTTATTATGGAGTTTAGCAGAGAAGCGGGCACAGTTTTGTTTTGCACACATGTTATATTGCAGATTGAGTTATGCGCAGTTGATGATATGTTCTTTGGTGTGTTATTAGCCTATGGTTAAGAGCGCAAAAAGAAATTCATTTATTCATAAAAGTTATAAGCATTTTGGTGGAAGCAGTGTTCTGGCAGTATTCCTGTGTAGTGGTTTTTGGTAATCGGAGGATATCTCCTAACCGGGATGGAATCTGATTCTGTGCAGTTAAAGGGAGGTTTGAGACTCATTTTTGGTGACGTGGTTCACAATGCAAACTTCGAGGTCACGCGATTGGAAAGTTATTGTATCTGGAAGCCAACAGTTTTATGTAATTCTGATGTAGCGTGTTGAAATTATTATTTTGTATTTGCATGCCGACTCATTTGTAATTATTTGAGTGTGGTATAAAGGAAGGAATGTTTTCCTTGTTATATGAGAGGATTATAATAGTTGTGATATGAAATTATGAAAGTTGTGATGCGAATGTATGCATGAAGTGAAGAAAAGAGCTAATTTAGTGATGAAGGAAGACTTGCAAAGTACAGAGATCTGGATTTGTGATCTTGTGTAGCAGAGAGTGCGGTTTTGGCACAGTGTGAAGGAGGTAACATATTTCATATTATTTTGTTGAATAATCCTAAGGTCTGTTGGACAGTGAGTTTAGAGATCTTGCCTTGAAGCTGTTTGGGCAGTGGGTCCTTCTATCTTCCATAACTCCTAACAGGGTTAGAATCTTTTAATAGGGATTCAAAATCTCCTAACAGAGATTCATATTTACTGAATGTATTTCATAAGACTCCTAACAAGGTCCATCCTCTAACAAGGAACTTTCATATTAGTACATCATTTTGTGGGCATCATTCCCACCGGAGTTTACTCTTTGATCAAGAGGTTCCCTAGTTAACATATCTTGTGTTATTGTGTCACTGTGTATGGTTATCCTTCTATGGTTGGTTACTGCATTAATTATATGGTTTAAAGCTGTTGAAGTTTATATTAAAGTTAATGATGATAAATAGTTTAATTATCAAATAACTGATTCACCCCCCCCCCCCTCTCAGTTATCTTGGTGGTCTTTACTTTCTAACACCCTTGGCTATTCATCTATTAATTACCAATTCATTATCTATGATCTTGGTTTACCTACTATTTAAGATGCCTCTTCTAAGATTATTTGTTACAATAAAATATATTTTAATGAATGACACTACTATGATGTTACCTTTATAGATCCCCCATATAGGAATAGTTGAGATCACAAATGTAAGAGTAGTATGGATTACCTTATCCAATGTCCTTTATCAAAGAGGATATAATGGTCTTCTCCTTAATTGACTCAAAAAATTAGAGATCCTTGTTTTCCTTGAGGAAGCCCATTCAATTTCTTTCTTGGGAATTTTTGTATGAGAAACTATTGGGAATCCCATTGGTAAACTATTTTATTTCCTTTAGCAAAAAGTATCCTCAGTGTTAACAACATAGTAATTTTATACATTCTCTTCTTCAAGAACTTCTAGTTTAAGTACCTCATTAGCCATCGTTTATGGGGTTTGGACCTTATTGTAAAAATATCTACTCATGCTTATTAAGGACATATATTTATCATCACAAGTATTGATTACTTTATGAAATTGTTGAATCTGTTCTACTTTGATCTATGATCATTTCAAAATAATTTGTTAGTTTCTCTTTGTTGATATTATTTTTAATTTGATTTACCCTTTACTTTTGTTTCTAATAATCATGCATCATTTAAGACTAAAGATGCAAACATGTTCCTCTAAAAAAATTGCATTCAACACCATTTCTCTACACTATACTATCCTCAATCTAAAGGTCAAGATGAAGCTTATAACAAAAAATTGAGTAGATTTTTGGAAAAATTGTTAATAAACATGGTAAGGATTGGCATACTTGACTATCTTACTCGTTATTGATCTATCAAACACATATTTGTACAACTATTGGTCCTACCCCCTTATAACGGCATTTATGAAGTTGATGTGATTATGCCTTTAGAGTTAGGAATTTATTTATTTTGATTTTCTCTCAAGAGAAACCTTGGTAAAAATTCTTATAGAGAATAAAAACTTCAAAAACTTGAAATGCTCAATGAACAATGTATAAATATCAATAAGTGATTTTTGAATTAAACTGTTTATTCTTTCAATCAATGTTTTGGATCAAACCTAGTGATCCATAATCACTTTTTCCTCCTCTCGATGATGTTTCGCTAGATGTGATCTGAAATTTTCACTAAAATAAATACAGAGTTTAGTCCAAGAATTACTCATTGATATTCAAGGACTTTGAAGAATAGATAGCAACTAACGTATTAATGTTGTCAAACTTATTTAAGATTATCATAAGAATATGTAATGTAAATTTATTGGAAAAAGTTATTCAATACTCATTCATGCTTCACAACTTGGTTCTCTATGAGAATCAACACAACTTAATTTCTCCTCCAACTTAAAAAGGAAATTAATCCCAAATCAGTTAAAACCTTTATAGAATCCTTGAAGTCTACGGATTGGGTGCATATAAACTAGAAATAATGGATGATACACCTCTCAAGGAACCCATTAATGGTATAAATTTACGTAGATATTATGCATAAACTTTCTTTCTATTGTTCTTTCTAATTGAATGATATTCTATTAAAAAAATTCTTTAAGGAATGTTATGTTAGATAATTAGAACTTCTTTCTATTCAGTATTCATTTATTCTTTCATGGAAAATAATACAATGTCTTGATTTCATTATGTACTTTAATTTATCATAGATTAATAAACTACTTTTTTAATGTTAGAATACAAATAGGTGTTTCATGTGCCATATCAATTAGATCATGTTTGCATTTAGTTAGGTAAAATGATAGCAAGATCACATTGGCATTTAACTTATTATGCATACATCACATCAACATTTATTGTGTCTAATTAAGAACTAGTGATAATTTATTTAATTAGATAATTATGTATTACTTAGATATTTGTTGCATTTAATCAATTCAATATAGCATATTATTTTTCATTAAATCACATGTGGCATCTATGTAAATCATTTTCAAACAAGCACAAATAACAATATCATCAACATATATATATATATATATATATATATATATATATATATATATATATATATATATATATATATATATATATATATATATATATATATATATATATATATATATATATATATATATATATATATAATAGCTTTCCAATACAAGATATATAAAAAATCAGTATTTGAACCAAATGTGATGTACAATAATGATAAGATGCCTCATCACCCTATGGATGATGGTGTTGGAAAGTGAGATGTGTTGTCATTAATTTCAACGTCTACTATGATGTTTGCGGTGTTTACTATGATGTTTGGATGTATGGTGTGAAGATAAGATGGTTTTGATATATGTTGTAAAGTTTGGTTGATAGCTATGTAGTTTTTTCAGTAACACAGAATGTTCAAATGAATTGCGGAAGAAGAATACTAAAGATGAGGATTCACGCACCTCATGGGATGATGTAGAGGTTTTCTATATGCTTCATGTCAAGTTTGAGTTTCTGACATGATGACTTGATGAAGTTATGGTGGTGTCATAGATTAAGACTGGTTATTTTATTGTTTGTTAGTGTTACAAAGTTACAAAGTTGCAAAGATTTATTTTACGCACGTGTTGTAGATGATGAATTTCATTGCACAACTAGGAATGTGTTAAGGAAATAGAAATGTGTCTACCATTCAAAAGTTATATGATTCTAATGATCTACAAGGCAATTATAATAACTTTAGTGGAGGATGACAATGTTCTTGAATGTTTATAATATGTTGTTGTTAGATCTAATGAGTGTAGTGTATCTGGTTGTTTTTGTGCTTAACAATTACTTAGGATGATCTTGAATTATGTGACTAATGAGTTGGTAGCTTACATTTATCAAGGTGACCAAATTTAATGAATCTAAGTTATGTTTTTATGATCTTAGCTAACATGTTAAGAACTAATGATAAAATATTTATAAGAGATCGGTAAAACATTTTAGGATTGTGATCATGATATCAAGATGTTATTGAGGGATAAAAGGGATGTTTGGAAAGAGTGTAGAGATCTTGATGGTTGATTTTGGTGTTGAGAGATGGATGATTAGGGGTTAGGTTTTTTCCCACCTAGTTCTTGATAAATATGATGAATTTGGGTTTGTTTGGTGCATCGTGTGTATGCACCAATGTTTTTGAGATCACAAAAGAAAGTGTATGATAGTGAATCATTTTTCAGATCTTCTGACGAATGAATTTCTTGTCTGTAGTGTGGCACAAATAATTACAGCAAGAGATTTGAGTATACTAAAAAGGAACTAACCAAGAATTTTAGGAGGGAAATGGCATCAATTAGTCTAACAATGCAAGCTAGGTATATAAAGTTTAACACTTTCTCCCTAATCCATTCAATACAAGAAAAAGAGGGGCTTCGAAGCATAAATCTCAATACAGTCTAGGTTAGATTAGAAAAACCCAAAGGTGATAAGGGATTCTCATGCTAAACCCAATTTATATCAAGGAAGTACACTAGAAAGGCCTCTTTCATGCAATGTAATTTGATTATAGATATATAATGGAAACAACAAGATTGAACTAATTGATTAAGAAAAATGTGTAAGATGAGTCTAGGAACCAAGTATATGCAATCAACCCATTTAAGATAAAAAGAAATAGATCTATTCTAACAAATGAAACAAATGATAAGGTACGTACCTCAAAATATGCAATGGAATATGGATTTTTTCATTGAAATTGTAGATCTAAGACTGTGGCAGGACTTTCAATTGCAGATTTATGATCACAACAGAAAACCTAGAAAATGATTTTTTTCTTAGACCTCCAGGAACAAGATGACCTAGTGCAACATGTTCTATACACTTTTCCACAAAATCACCATGTTCCTAGGACACTGTAGTAAAGTTGACCTAACTTCTTTGGAAATGTCTTAGGAGTAGATTCTAGATTTGTGGTCACCAAATTGATAACATGCGGGTCTGTTACAAAATTGGTGTGTGTGGGTGGCCATAAAGGGGTTTGCCTTAGACAACCCTCCAATTTTGGTGATTTTCACCTCCACGAATATATGTTAGGAAAGATGTTGTGTGTGTATGTAGTGCTCGTGAATCCTAGATTGTCGATCTAGAATGTAAAAGAGCTAGTAAATGCTAAGAATCTACTCTATGAGTGAAACCCTAGCATGTAAGTGTGCTTGTAAATGTAAATGTGTGCAAAATATGAAGAGACAACGATCATATCTAAACATAGAGAAGAAAGAATACCGAGCCCCCAAGGCTAAAGTACTCTAACCATCTTCATGATCCCCTTGCATCTCCATGATGTCATGTAATGCTTGAATGCTTGAATTGAAGAAATGTAAATGAAGGCCTCAATTTGCAATGAAAGAATTAGATTCAACCCTTAGCTTCCACCTTGCAATTTCTCTATATTAAATTGGGGTGTCCAAGTGCGCTTTTACCTTGCTTCTATTATCATCCATCATGAGGAAAAAGAGACATTGGATGTCTTTTTATAGTGAATTTCTAAATTACCCCCATGGAAGAGGACTACAGTGAGTGGGAAATAATGGAACTTTGAAATGATACAGGGCCCAACACTTTCCAACCACTAGGGAATAGGTCAACCAGGTCGACCTATTCCCAAGGAGGCCAAAGTCTTGGGTTTGTAACCCAAGCTTCCAGAATTGTAGAGGATTTGGGTGTAATGTGTATTGAGGACTGATAAATTGAGGCTAGTGGTGAAAATGGGGCCTGGAAAGAGGAGGATGCATAGAAATTAGATCCTACCTTGGCCCATGAGTGAGAGAAAGGGAAATCAAGGAGGAAGTGTTACGTCCTGCCACAATTTCACCTAGGCGAGAGAGAAGGAAAGAGGAAAGTGTGTGCTCCAAGTGCAAATGTGCAATATAAACACACTAAAGAGGAGCTAAAAGGTCATAAATTGAACTATGTCCAATTTAAGGTGGTACATTTAGCCCCCACTTTAGTGGTATACGACACTACGTGCATATGCAAGCTAAAGTAAGAAAATCATAGATATAATTGAAAAAGGAAATGGCTTAGTCCAAATGCACAATTCCTACAAGAAAACATTAGTAATCACATTTTGCAAACCATAGGTTAGTGATAACTAAAATCACCTAGGACTTACTAGAGAAAGATGATGAAGTTTGTGGGTAACTATATGCCTCCCCTCTTTCGGCTTGCTCATTCGGGAAAGGTGAAACAAGGTATCATGTTTACCACAGTGAACTGAATAAGGAATATGATGGCAAGTAGCCTTCAAATCCATTCAAGATGAATCCTAAATATTTTCAAAGGTACTTTGATAGAAACGTAACTGATTCACGATTTGGACGCTTGTGAAAAGGCCTGAATCAAAGCTACCAAACTCAAGATATGATTGAAAGAGTGGAGGGAATTAACATCTAACAATGATAAGCTAATTTTTCAAAACAACAGAAAAAAGGTAACCTAATTAATAAAAAAATATAAAGTGAATTTACCTTTGTAAGGAAGGAAAAGGAAAAAGATGTCAAGGAAGGAGGAACTATCACTAATGTGGATGGAGGTGGTCTAGAAGGAAGTAGCGGATGGTGTAGAGCTAGAGAAGGTATGTCTTGATGCATGTGCCCATTTCCTTACATTTTTCTTCCATTTCTATAGTTTCTATAGATTTTGGAAGTTGTTTTGCTTGTTGTAGGAAGTTATTTTTTATAGCTAGGTCAAGAAGTCAACCTGTTCTCAGGAAGTCGAGGTCGACATGTTCCTCAGGGAGAAATTTGACCTCTTCCCAAGAAGTCGACCTCTTCTTGAGAAGTTGACTTGTTCCCTAGATAGATCAGAATGCAGAATTATATATGTTGAGAGACATTATTTTGATGTTGAGTATTGATTGATATTTTCAATGTTTTTATCATAGGAGCTACCAGTGCTTAGAGTGAACTACATGTCAAACATTATGATATACATTCAAGAGCATATAGGCAAGCTAGACACAGTAGAGACATAGGTTATGAGACAAGAGGCTCTATTGGGTAGCTTGACCACCTCATATTTGATTTCAAAGAGCTATGCTACTAGTATTGATGGAGAGATGGGATGAGAATACATACTCATTTCATCTACTTGTTGGGGAGATGGCAGTTACACTAGAGGATGTTCATTGGATCTTACATCTACTAGTACAAGGACCGATGGTTAGACCACGGGTCAACCATTCTCTATAGGAGATCAAGAAATATTTTGAGTAGTGTATGGGACTACCATAGAGAGAGAGAGAGAGAGAGAGACCCGATCGGGTGAGCCTCATGGGTATTCTACTTGGATGGACTCCTTTGTTGAGGAGGCTCATACTTTGTACTATTTCCATAGCAGTGATGCCTGATACGAAGGGGACCATTTTCTACACTCCTCTTTGGTGCAGAGAGCATAGGAAGAATACAAGGAAATACATTATCTCCTTCACAACTCCTCCAACTGGGTTATGGCACATTCCAATCTCACTAACCTTGGGATATGGAGTATATCAACCAATTAGTGATGCTTAAAAATCTTCTCTACTTCACTTCAATACCCTAAGGTCTCATACCAATTCTTCCAAAATGAGGATTTAGGGACACTTTCCCTATTTTGGACAAAATGTAGAAATCTTCACTAGTGACACTTCCTATCCAACTTAACAGTTGGAACACCTTACTTGGGAAATATAAATAGAGAATCAATCAACAAATTGATTCCATAACAACCACAATACACCGAACTCAAACTAACTTATGAATCTTACTAGGTCTCTTCAAATGGCTTTTGGTGTGAAAACTCCCACTATGGGTCAGACTAAAAAAATTAAGAGCAGATTCAAGTACCCATTTGGATTCCTCACAAATCCCCAAAGTCCCAAGGACCAACTCACTCCAGCAGCACTCAACCCTCAAAATAATCACAAACCTAATTGGCTAGATTAGGCTTGGATTGCACTACAAGTGATCAAGGATGGGTACATAGAATCACTGCATGGTTTTGGAAACCTTTATCTACCTCCAAATGACTCAAATCCATCTTCTAACCAATCTCTCCAATCAAATCAATTGTCTACACACCACTTCATACAACCGACTAGCTAAATACATAGAGATATTTAGCCTAGGACTTGATGCAAAACCCTCCAGACCTCTAGATCTCACCCTAAGCCTTAGGATATTTAATAATACATTCCTACATTTCATTTCCCAAGTGGCCATGGAATTCCATTGGTGAAATGTCAAGTTAGGGTCCCATTTGTGTGACAGACCTGGTTTGGGCTCCTTCCTAGACTGCCTTTGCAAATCTGCTTATAACTTTTGATACACTGACCCAAATGAAATCAATCCAATTGTGTTAGAAAGTAGATTCACAAAAATTTCCAATCATGTCATGAGAATGGTCTGGTTACTCTGTACACGTCCGTACCAGGTCGGGTTTTCTCAAGAAAATTGGTGGTTTTTCATTAAAATTGCATCAAACTTCATACTACAATTTCTAACCTCTTGGAGAGGCTTGAATATGCTTAAGTATGTTCAAATTAAAATTCCAACCAATCCATGAGTAGTTGTGACCTTTGGGAACTAAATTTGAACTTCTCGAGCAACTTTTTACAACTTTTGTAATATTTCTTGCAAACTTGCATTTTTGCAATCCTAATGACTTAGACTAAGAACTTAACCCTTAAACCTGATCAAATATGCTCAAAATGGTCCAAAATCGTTGGAATCATATCTGAAACTCCTAAAACACACAAAATACCTAATCACACTTATCACCTAAAGACTTAAAATCCAAGTGGACTAAGGCATCTCAAGGCTTATAGGTGTGCCTTAGGGATCCTTGACCATACAAGTTGGATCAAAACATAAGAAGGATTATCTCAAGGATCCATCCTATTATTACAAAGAAAAACACAAAAGAAAACATAAGGATCATCTTGGATGTTTCCCTGGGTGCCTTGCACCATACTCCTCAACACAAAAGGAACTCAAGTCTCTTGAGTTGGAATCTCCTCCAGATTGAATCCATCTTTCTTAATAGCTTCAGATTTCAATCAAGTGGTAGCTTCCAGGGTTTGATTTCCCCATTTGACTAAGTACTCATAGTAAGTGCCCCTCCTTGTTTTTTTGCTCACCTTTTTGTCAAGAACTCATTCTATATATGGCTTTGCTTTAGGAACCACTACTCTGAGATGCTCATCTGATTGTTCTCTTGCATCCAAAGCATCAGCACTAGTACTTTTGTAAGAATAGATATCAAAGACATTGAAAATAGGAGATAAAGAAATATCAGTAGGTAAATTAATTTTATAAGCATTATTTCCATTTTTTTAAGGACTTTGAAAGGTCCAAGCGTCTTCATCATTAACTTGGTATACTTGTCTTTTGGCAACCTTTCCTTTTTAAAATGAATCATCACCATATCTTCGACCTTGAATTGAAGATCTCTTCTCTTCTTGGATTCATACTGCTTGTATTTATCAGAATTATGTCTTAGTTTGTCCTGAACTTGTTGATGGATATCCTTCATGGCTTCTTCAAAATTTGTAGCTTGTGCACTTCTCTTCTCCATATCCTTTATGTCTCTAAGTTCAAGGATTCCTCTAGGATGTGCTCCATACAAAATCTGAAATGGTGTCATACATGTGCTCCTATTTATAGAATCATTGTAGGATAATTCTTCATGAGCCAACACACTATCCCAACTAGTGCCATGTTGTTTTGTCAGACACCTTAATAAATTTCCAAGTGAACTATTGATTACTTTTGTCTGACCATCAAGTTGAGGATGATATAAAGAAGACATACATAAGTTTGTTCCTAGTTTCCTCCAAAGTATTCTCCAAAAGTGACCTAGGAATTTAGGATCCCTATCAAAGATTATGGATAATGGAAAACCATGCAATCTAACAACTTCTTTGAAGAATAACCTACAAATGTGAGAGGCATCATGTGTGGTCCCTTGAGCCATTTTTTAAAACCTATCTACTAGCACATAGATGTTATCACATCCTGATCTAGTTCTAGGCAATCCTAGTACAAAATCCATACTTATAGAATCTCAAGGTTTAGAAGGAATGAGTAATGGAGTGTATAGGTCTGCATTAGAGGTGTGAACCTTAGCCTTTTGACACACCAAGAAAATTTCTACAAATCTTATGACATCAGTCTACAATCTTGGCCACAAATAGTTGTTGGCAATTTGGCTAATGTGGATGCATAGATGTTGTCATTATGGCAACATATGATCTCTATTGAGAGCGCAGAATCTGGAATGCAAGTATGGCAAGTTGAAGGAAGAAATTGTCTAAGTATGGATACAGTGATCCTGATAGAGCACCCGATGAAGATTTAGTTGGCGACGTCCACTGGAGCAATATTTTTGTTTGCGCAGTTAACTGAAGCTTCTATAGAGTATGAGGATACCCCATCTCAGTGCGCATAAAGTTTGGAGTAGTACGGACAAAGTTATTCAAAGTTTACCGAAGATAATTTTTGCAGACAGAATAGTTTTGGAGACAGTTTTAGCGCAAGAGTTAAGGGATTATTTTTGCTTGTCAAAATAATGACTTAACATTATGAAGGGACGGCATCCTAGATGTTTACTCTTGGATAAAGATTTTGGAAGCTGACCATGTAAAGTTATTAGCTTTAATAACTCATATATTAGGCATACTTGAAATGTAATGAAATAGTGAAGTGATATGTAAAAAGGAAGAAAAGATAACTTGCGATAGTTGTTTATTGTGATAGCAGCAAAGGCTATTGATGGGAAGTTGTAAGCAGTACCATATTACAGTCAGAAACATTTTGTATTACCTGTTTGGGCAGTGAGCTCAACTGGTGATCAGGTTTTGTAATCTAACTCCTAACAGGGTTAAGGCTTCTAACAAGGCCTAAAGTCCTTTAACCAGGACAGATCTACTATATATTGTAAATTGACTCCTAACAGGGTCCAATATCCCTAACAGGATACTTTTGATTAGTGATCTTTGTGGGTACCATCCCCACCGGGGTTTTCCCTTGGCCAGGGTTTCCTCGAGAACATATGATGTGTTATGAGTTCTTTCTATTTACTGCTATGTTTGTTAATCAACTTGATAATCTTTGTATGCACTAAAGTAATCTATTATATCCATAAGTGGGCAAAAGAAAAATTTTGTGAAATACTGATTCACCCCCCCCTCTCAGTATTTCCTATTTCTAACAATAGTACCTCCTCACCTACTCAAGTGTTTTATCCATACAAAAATACCTTTCCATGATGCCACAATGTTTTTCTTTTATAATGTTCTCCCTCATAGATCCCTTGGATATGCATAACTGACTGCCCTTAAAAAGTAGGCCTTCCTGCAGCACAAAATATTCAAAATCAGTATGGTATTTCTTTGACTACTCCATACAAACCTGATAAGCCTCCTTGAAATCTGCATCATTCTTATACATGTCTTTCATAGAATGGATCCCAACACTCTCCAATTGGATTTCTTGCACTATGAGGTTCCTTCTTCTTAAAGCATCTTCAACCTTATTTGAGGTGCCTTTCTTTTTCTTGATGATGAATGTATAAGATTGGAGGTACTCCATCCATTTAATGTGTGTGTGATTCAACTTCTCCTACTTGTTTAGGAAGCTAAGTGCATGGTTGTCAGTGTATACAATAAACTCCTTAGGCAATAAGTAATGCCTCCACTTCCTAGGTGATTGCACCATGGCATACAACTCAAAGTCATAGGTGGAATATTTTTTTTAGCCTCATTTCATTTCTCACTGAACAGGACAATAGGCCTTCCTTCTTGGCTCAAGACTCCCCCAATAGCCCTCTTACTTTCATCACACTCTACTATAAAGACCTTGTGAAAATCAGGCAAAACTAATATAGGTATTTCTACAACCCTCTTTTTCAGATATTCAAAAGCATCATTGGCCTTATCATTCCAAAAAAAATTGCATTTTCTACCACTCTTGATAGTAGCTGTCATTGGGGCACAAACACCACTGAAATTCCTTATAAACTTCCTATAAAAACTTGACAATCCATGAAATCTTTTTACCTCTGATGATGTCCCTGGTGTAGGGCAATTGATGATAGCTTCAACTTTGGAGGGATCCATCTTGAGGTTGTTGTGGGAGACCACAAAACCCAAGAACACAAGCTCTATCTATAGAAATACATATTTTTCCAAATTAACCTTCAATTTCTCTTCATGGAGTCTACTCAAGACTTGATCTAAGTGATCTAGATGCTCATCTTTGCTACAGCTAAAAATCAGTATATCATCAAGGTAAACAACCACAAACTTATTAACGAAAGGTTTCAAAATTTCATTCATAAGTCTCATAAAGGTGCTAGGGGCATTTGAGAGCCCAAATGGAATTTTCAACCACTCATAGAGCCCTTTTGTAGTCTTGAATGCATTTTTCCACTCATCCCCTTCTCTTATTATAATTTGATGATAACTACTTTTTAGGTCCACCTTTGAATAGTATTTTGCACCCCCTAGGAAATACAATAGGTCTTCTATTCTTGGAATGGGAAACCTATATCTGATAGTGATCATATTGATCAGAGTTTGTGCAAAGCCTCCATGTGCCTTCTTTCTTGGGTGTTAAGACAGTAGGGACTGCACAAGGGCTTATACTCTTCCTGATAAACTCTTTTCTCAACAACTCCTCAATTTGTCTAGCTATCTCCTCATTTTGTTCTAGTGTCATCTTATATGTTTCCCTATCAGGCAAAGTGGCTCCTGGTATAAGATCAATGTAGTGTCTTACCTCCCTATGAGGTGGTAGTGTCTCTGATGTGTTATCGGGGATCAGACCTTGATACTTGGTCAAGAGTTCTCTCACCTATTTAGGACCAATCTCCCTATCTTGCATACTACCCTTGGGTTTGTTCATTTGTGTCTTTTTGGGTCTAACTATCAAGGAAAAACATGGGGTGTTCTCCTCCTTCAGTGTCTACATAAACTCCTCTCCTACAAGCATGACAGTACCCCCTACTAGTTTATCCTTTGCATCATCTTGGAGTGGTCTCATGGTGTACATAATAACATCCTTGGTTAAATGATACACATTTGTTTCACCCTCATGACTAGCCTTCATGTCATATTGACAAGGCCTTCCAAGTAGAGGGTGGCATGCATCCATTTCACATATGTCACATAAAACTTTATCCTCATAGCCCCCTATGTTAAACTCTACCTAAACTTTCTCACTGATCAAGGTATGTCTATCCTTAGTTATCCATGAGGCTCTATAGGGGTATGGGTGTGGTATCCTTTTTAACTTGAGTTTATTTACCATTTCTAATGAAGCAATATTATCTGTGGAACCAGAATCAACAATCACCATACATACCTTTCCATTAACCTTGCATTGAGACTTGAATAAGGACTTTCTTTGTGGTGGCTCCTTGGTTATTGGGGTCTTTAAGAGGGTCCTCTATATCATCATATGCTTCCCTTCATGAGGGTCTACAGGTATAGAAGTGCAAGTGTGGTAGGAGGTCTCACTTCTACAATATTCTTCTTGGGTTAACTACACCCTTCTTTCTCCTCCTTGCTTGTTAGACCCAAGTTTTTTAGGACATCTAAAGGATTGATGCCAGCCTGGTTGCATGTAAAGAATTTACCATTGAATACACTAGGTCCTCTTCCACCAAATCTCCTCCTCCTGTTAGATCTTCTACCTCTGAATGCACCTCTGCTACTTGATTATGCATATGATTCTTGATTGCTAGACTCGCCTTGGAATCTACCTTTACCTCAGAAATTATTTCCTCTACCCCTTATATTATGTTCTCCCTTCCTCTTTTTCTTCCCCTCAACCCTTAGTGCCATTTGATAGCACTTGTGGATTATCTCAGGATTGAACAAGCTAAGTTCATCCTGAATACTAAAATTGAGCCCATTCAAATACCTAGCCAATTTTTTCTTCTCACTCTCTGGTATCTTTTCTTTGAGAGTCATCTTATGAAATTTCTTTGTATAAGAACCAACATCCATATCCCTTTGCCTTATGTTTTGGAGTTTCTTGTGTAGAACCACCTCATAATCTTCAGGGATAAATTGCCTCTTGATTTCAGTCACCATCCTTTTCCAAGTGGTGATAGGGCTCTTGCCCTCTTCTACCCTCTCACTTTGTAAGAATTTCCACCAACTGAGGATTGGGCCCTTCATCTTTGACTTAGCCAATCTCACTCTCTGGCTTTTAGTCACCTCCTCACACTCAAAATAATTTTACAATGCCTCAATCCAGTCCATACACTCATATGGATTCATATTTCCAAGAAACATGGGGATGTCACACTTATCTTTCCTTCCAACCCTTTCTAGGGCCTCGAGGAGGGGTCTTTGATCAGCAGGTACCTACCTCTCCTCTTTCATGTATGGGAGCCTCTTCCTCATCTGACTCCTCGGCAACACTCTTCCATTGGTTGCTCTTTAACTTATCCAATTTTCCTTCAAGCCTCCTGCTCCTAGAAGCTTTCTCTCTCACAATATTTTCCAATTCAACATTGGTCATTACTGAGGGGATTTCTTCATCACCCTGATCCTCCATGGTTCAAGTTTCTTCCCAAAGAACAATCCTAGTGCTTTGATACCACCTGATGCAGAGAGTACAGCAAGAAGACAAGGAAATACATTATCTTCTTCACAACTCCTCCAACTGGGTTATGGCACAATCCAATCTCACTAACCTTTGGATATAGGGTATATCAACCAAGTAGTGATTCCTAGGAACCTTCCCTACTTCACTTCAATACCCTAAGGTCTCACACCAATTCTTCCAAAATGAGGACTTAGGGACACTTTCCCTTTTTTGGACAAAATGTAGAAATATTCACCAGTGACACTTCCTATCCAACTTAAAGGTTGGAACACCTTATTTGGGAATATGAACAAAGAATCAATCAACAAATTGATTCCACAACACCCACAATACACCAAACTCAAACTAACCTATGAATCCTATTAGGTCTCTTCAAATGGATTTTGGTGTGCAAACTCCCACTATGGATGAGACTAAAAAAACTAAGAGCGGATTCAAGTACCATTTTGGATTCCTCTAAGATCCACAAAGTCTCAAGGACCAACTCCACTCCAACAGCACTCATCCCTCACAATGCTCACAGGCCTAATTGTCCAAATTAGGCTTAAATTGCACTACAAGTGATCAAGGATGGGTACATAGAATTAGTGCAGGGTTTTGGAAACCTTTATCTACCTCCAAATGACTCAAATCCACCTTCTAACCGGTCTCTCCAATCAAATAAATTGTTTGCACACCACTTCATACAACCGACTAGCTAAATACATAGAGATATTTAGCCTAGGGCTTGATGCAAAACCCTCCAGACCTCCAGATCTTGCGCTGAGCCTTAGGAATCTTTAATAATACATTCCTACCTTGCATTTCCCAAGTGGCCATGGAATTACACTAGTGAAGTGTCATGTTAGGGTCCCATTTGTGTGGCAGGCATGGTTTGGGCTCCTTCCAGGAATGCCTTTACAAATCTACTTATAAATTTTTATACACTGACCCAAATGAAATAAATCCAACTATGTTAGAAATTAGATTCACAAAACTTTCCAATCATGTCATGAGACTGGTCTGGTTACTCCGTACACATCCGTACTAGGCAATGTTTGCTCAGGAAAACTAGTGGTTTTTCATTAAAATTGCATCAAACTTCATACTACAATGTCTAACCTCTTGGAGAGGCTTGAATATGCTTAAGTATGTTCAAATTAAAGTTCCAACCAATCCATGAGCATTTGTGACCGTTGGCATCTAAATTTGAACTTCTCGAGCAACTTTTTACAACTTTTGCAGCATTTATTGCAAACTTGAATTTTTGCAATCCTAATGACTTAGACTAAGAACTTGACCCTTAAACCTGATCAAATATGCTCAAAATGATCCAAAATCATTTGAATCGTATCTAAAACTCCTAAAACACACAAAATACCTAATCACACTTATCACCTAAAGACTTAAAATCCAAGTGGACTAAGGCATCCCAAGGCTTATAGGTGTGCCTTAGGGATCCTTGACCATACAAGTTGGATCAAAACATAAGAAGGATGATCTCAAGGATCCATCCTATTATTACAAAGAAAAACACAAAAGAAAACATAAGGATCATCTTGGATTTTTTCTTAGGTGCTCTGCACTACTCTTACACATGTTGTTTGTCACATGGAGAGAGAGAGTCCACAAAATATGTGTGGGGTCAAAGCATGCTTGTGCACCTTTACTATGAGCTTGGAAAGTTTGTCAGATATCATAGGCATAGTCTAACGATGTACACCCTTATAGGTGTGGGCCTTTGAGCACTTTACATGTTCGAGGCCTACAGGATGTCCTATGAACATACTAGTTGAGTCGTAGAGAGTATATGCATATACATTAGGCCATTCCTAGAAATTTGGTGATGTTCTATTCTGGAGGGTCAGACTAGACTAACTACAAGGTACACAGGTTGTGTGGAGGCCTTACCGTCACATGGTAGCATGGTTGGACTCAGCAATGCAGCTGAGATGGATGCAAAAATGGAGGCTACTAGAGGGCAGAAACGACTATATAGTGGTTCCCTACTATTATGAGAGATTGATGCAGCAGTTTGGTCTTCAACGGGGAACTCCATCACAGGTACCTCAATATACACATGGGAAGAGATACATAAGGAGGCCTGGGACCATACCTCAGTTGAATATTGATGATATA
Organism: Chamaecyparis obtusa; assembly: GCA_027943335.1. Classification (NCBI taxonomy): domain Eukaryota; kingdom Viridiplantae; phylum Streptophyta; class Pinopsida; order Cupressales; family Cupressaceae; genus Chamaecyparis; species Chamaecyparis obtusa. The sequence continues at coordinate 665,853 of BSBK01003268.1, forward strand.
GAGCTGACATATATTGAGAGTCCAGATGATGTTGAGGTCCCCTATAGTTGAGGACGCAGGAGTGTTGAGGGACTACTTGCGATAAAATAGTGAGCAGAGCACAAGACTTGTGTTCTCAAATGACTATCCTAATGCAAATCCAGGTCCATATTTTAAGGCTCAACACGAAGATGAGGATGAGGAGTAGGAGGAGGAGCCACCACCAGGTGGAGAGGAAATGGAGACAGAGGGTGAGGAGAACATGCCAGCAGTGGGTCGTGTAGCAGATGAGGAACCACCATCTCCCATACCATACAAGCCCCTACAATCTCAATCAACACATACTCAAGCGGAGATGCCCCACCCTGGATGAGGTAGGCAGAGCGAGGGGAATCTAGTCGACCGCCACCCACAGCACCCCACCGAAACATAGATCTCAGCTTCCATGAGTGAGATCCAGGTATGAACAGATTTAGAATAAGTACAACATTTATGAATATTTGATAAATGATAAACTAAAAATGTGATATGTAACTAGCACAAAGGAGTGGAGATCCTTAATGAGAGATGTCCTGATGGGCACGATCGTGTCATCGAGGATTCCTTCCACCTCGCGAGTTCTCTATGAGGGGGCACGAGATCCTAGGAGGCATAGGGATATCTTCACACCTATAGTAGTGGAGCTACAGTTGCTGGTAGAGAAGGTGGACTAGTTAGAGCGAGAGTTATGAGAGCAACAACATAGATATCATAGTTGGTTAGAGAGGAGCTCATCCAGGAACCGTACCTTTACCTTGATCATACATAGAGCAGCACAATCATCCCAACCTAGATCTTAGAGATCTAACTCTCATCGTCCTATGGATGATGTTTGATGTACTATTTTGATATCGGGCACATTTTGTTCAATGCCTTCTTTGTATACCAAAACAACTTTATATATATATATATATATATATATATATATATATATATATATATCAAGTTGTTTTGGTATACAAAGAAGGCATTGAACAAAATGTGCCCGATATATATATATATATATATATATATATATATATATATATATATATATATATATATATATATATATGATGGACTTACATGTTTACTATCTCTTGTGATTAATATATAATTAACAACATAAGAAATTAAAAGGAAGAAACATGAATTGATGACAAAAGATATGCACTTACATTTTAAAGTATAAACTTTTAATATTATACATAACATTTGAGAAAATATAAAGAATACTCAAGAGAAAAAAGTAAGCACATAAATTAAGGATGAATTATCAATCATAATAATGATGCAAATGCATAATATTAATAGGTTCCTTAATAGGCACACGATTCATATCAGCAATGCTATGTGCACCAGAGCCATATGTACTTATGTGACAATGTAAGGGCCTAGCCAATTAGGACTAAAATTTCCTTTTTCACCAGGTGGGGCATTCAAATTTCTCTAATTTTCATAGAGAACTGGGTCACCAACTAAGGAGTGTTCAATCACTTTGCCATTGTATCTTGTGTTGATAGATTTGTGATAGGCCATGATATGTTCTAAATCATTAATACGTTGCTCATCTAACATCTCAAGCTCTTGTAATTGTTTCTCTCTAAAAGTGTTCAATCACTTTGCCATTGTATCTTGTGTTGATAGATTTGTGATAGGCCATGATATGTTCTAAATCATTAATATGTTGCTCATCTAACATCTCAAGCTCTTGTAATTGTTTCTCTCTAAAAGTATCTCTATCAATTATTCCCTTGAACGAAACTCTTAAAGATAAAATCTCTAGCTCTAAAGGCATAACTATGTCAATTCCATAGACTAGATTATAACGTGATGTTCCAGTCGCAATACAGACACTTATTCTATAAGCCTGTAAAGCATAGGTTAATTGTGTATGCCAATCCTTAGCATACTTATCAACATTATTCTAAAGGATTTGTTCAATGACCTTATTAGAAGCTTCATCTTGAACAAAATAAGGAGTAGAGAAATGTTGATGGATGCGGTATTTCTCTGGGAAAGCTTTTACTTCTTTTCTCGTAAATTGAGTTCCATTATCAAAGATGATTTCCATGAGAATACCAAATCAAGCAATGATATTTTGAAGAATATAATCACAAATAACTTCTACAGTAGTTGAACAAAGAAGGATAGCTTCAACCCACTTAGTAAAATAGTCGATGGTTGTAAGAATATTTGTGTCCTTGAGAAAAAGGAGGAGAGATATTTCCAATGTGATCTAGGCCCTAAACACAAAAGGGTCAGGGAGGCACTTGTGAACGTAATGCGTAAGCAAGAGCATGAGTCATCTTTTTATGATGCTGACACTGAGGACACTTTTTGACAAAATAAAATAAGTCATGTTTCATAGTTTTCCAATAGTACCACACGCCATGCAAAGGAGTTTGTTAACTAATGACTTTCCGCTGAAATTTCCTCCATAGGATCCGGCATGAGCTTCTTGTAAAGCCACACGGATTTCACTTTTACCAAGGCATCTAAGCAAAAGACCATCGTAGGAACACTTATACACAACATCTGTAAGAATGATATAACGAGTTGTGAGCTTTCAGATTCTATTTCTATAATTCCTAGTTGTTGAACCGTGCAATGAACCATCTTTTAAGTAATGATAGATATGTGAATACCATTCATCAAGATGCATATTGAGATAAATTGTATCTAATGGAGGATCCTCAGAGATAGCGGGATTGGACAGAGTTTTGATAGTAAATTGGAAATTCTCTACTCCATCTAGAGAGATTAAATATTTCGCACTAGTCATAGAATTTGTGTGCCTATTATCTTTCTAAGGTAATGTCTAAGTGGAGGAAGAAAAATTTCCAAGCAAGCCTATAGCAAGATCACGATACTTGTTTAGTTTATCATTCTTCACTTGACATGTACCATTAATTTGTTGAATAATTAATTATGAATCACCCAAAATGTTAACATGTTTAATTTGTAGAGACAAAGATGCCCTTAATCCTTCTATTAAGGCTTCATACTCAGCTATGTTATTAGTACAAGAAAAATTGAGCTTATAGGATAAAGGGATAGGTTTCTTAGATGAAGGTATTAGTATAACACCTGCGCTAGAGCCAATTTGACATCTAGATCCATCAAAGTATAATTACCAAGTATTGTCTACTTCAATAGGTAAGACAAACTCATCGGGGAATTCTATCGGTTCTGATGTAGAAAGGGGTGAAGGAGCCACAGCTAGGTGGTCAATTAAGTCTTTCCCTTTAATAAATTTGTGAGAGAGAAAATTTAAATCAAATTCTATTAGGAGCATGACCCATTTAGCAAGACGTCCTAATAAGTCAATTTTTGAAAAGAAATGTTTCAAAGGATCAAATTTCACATAAACTTTAACCTCTCATTAAGGAGATAATATCTAAGCTTTTGACAAGAAAAAACTAAAGCAAGACATTATTTTTCAATTGTGGTGTAATGTATCTCATAATCACTCAAGGTACGACTTATATAATACACAAGACATTTCTTACCGTCTTTATCATTTTGAACCAAGATGGCACTCAATGCTTTCAAAGAAGCGAAGGTGTAAAGAAAGAACGTCTTATTTGGTTGAGTCGGTTGTTAAATAGGAGGATTAGCGAGATAAGTCTTGAATCATTCTAACAAACACTTACAGTCCTCATTCCAAGAGAAGGTGGTATCCTTCTTAAGCAAGGAAGTAAAAGGGATAGTATGATTCGCTAAAGGAGAAAAAAATCTATGAATAGACTGTATATTCCCTTGTAAGCTACAAAGTTGCGAAATGTTTCAAGGAGGAGGCATGTTACTGATAGCGTCAATCTTCTTAGTATCAAATTTGATGCCTCTACTAGAGATAATGAATCTGAGGAGCTTTCCACTATCAACCCTAAAGGCAAACTTTCATGGATTCAAATGCATTTTTTATTTACGTGTTCTTTCAAATATTTGTCTAAGTGTAGGAACGTGTTCATATCTTGGCACAGATTTAGCTAGAATATCATCCACATAATCTTCAAGGATCTTATGAATGTAATCATGAAAGATCAATTTCATAGCGCGTTGATAAGTAGCACCCACATTCCTTAACCAAAAGGCATGACAACCCAACAAAATGTTCCCCAAGGAGTAATGAAGGAAATCTTATATAGCTCATAAGGAGAAATAAAAATCTGACTGTATCTTGAAAATCCATCCATGAAAGATAATAATGCATGGCCCACTATAGAATTCACAATCATATCAATGTTAGGAAGGGGGAAATCATCTTTCAAAGAAGCCTTATTTAAATCCTAAAAATCAATGCACATCGTTATCTTATTTTCACCCTTTGAGACAACCATGATATTCAAAATCCAAGGGCAATAATCTACAGGACGTATGAAACCGGCATCCAAGATTTTCTCTATTTCATGCTTAACAAGAAGAGCAATACTAGGATTCATTTTGTGAATATTTTTCTTCACTGGCTTAGCATTAGGTGAAAGAACAATATTATGGGTGACAATCTTAGGATCAATGTCAGGCATGTCTAAATACACCCAAGCAAAAATATTCAAGAATTAGAAGAGAAGATCAATAAGTTGTTTATGTTCACTCTTATCTAGATATTTTCCAATCTTGATAACCTTCTCGGGATTGTTAGAATCAATTTTCACATACATTGTATCAGTGATTAAGAGATTTATTTTCTTAGAATCTTTGATAGGTGGGAGAGGATTAAGATATTGTTCAGATTCTCTCTCTTCCCCAAAATATCTATTAGTGTTTAAGCAGTATGGTTTTCTTTTATTATGTTGAAAAGAAGGTAACTTCGTATACACTCCTAAGAATTATGTGATAGCATCATCTAAGGAAAAGATGTCCAAATATGAATTCTGATCAAATGTGAGAAGATGTGGGTTGGTTAATTTCAGAAGACCACTACAAATGTGATTAACATTCGAAAAGAAAGAAGGCTGGTTATAAGGATTAAATCCTAATCCATAGGTGTGTTCACAACCATCATTTTTTAGGGGAACATGTATTCCTTGTTCAAACTTTCCATAGCCTCAACCATTAAAACCATGTTTAGCAAGAAAATAATAACCAAGACCATAATGAAAAGTCATGTCTAAAAGAGTTAAGGGAGCCACATAGGTCACTATGTCATTAAAACAATCAGGTTTAATAGATTTAATGGTCTCGTTAGTTGATGCGGCAACAAATTTATTGCTCAACTCTCCCGAAAGAGGAGCAGAAATAACTTTTTTCAGTTTTAGGTTTTTCTTGAGGTTTCATGAAAGAAAGATCGAAAACCTGATACTCTACAATGAAGGTAGGAGAAAAATCTAAAGTGCCCCAATCATCCTTAGGCAAAGTAGAAAATGAGGGTCCTTCATTCGATTGAGTTTCATCTTCAACTTTAGTTTCTTGCTTTTCCTCACTAGGTTCTGAGTCTGTAGTTGATTCGGTGTTTAAACAATTGTTAGGTTTATCATCTGCATGAAGAGTGTACATCATTGTTGAAAATGATTTTAACTTTTTGACGAAGCGTGGACAAAATAGCATGCATTGTGTGCAACCACGGTCTTTCCAGAAGAAGGTTGTGATTGAGGGGTCCAGGCATCACATGAATCGGGGTATCTAGGATGACAGGACCAACTTTGATAGGTAAAGTTATGATTTCCAAAGTCTTCTTATCAATGTTATCAAAGCCACGAATAAGAATCTTATCAAGTTTAATAGTGGAGATATCAACCTTAATAGCCTTCAACATGTCTAAAATACACAAAATCAAACCCGATTCATTATCAATCAAAGTTCTATGAATGAGATTATCATTAATGAGAACAACAACCATAAGAGCATCATATTAGTTTTGTACATCCTTCAGCGGCAAATTTTCTTGATTGAAAACAATTTGAGGAGTGGATACGACATGCATACACTCCAAAAAGGAATTGATATTATCTTGATTAGGTGGCAGGACAGGAAGAGTAGACAACGCATTTTCTAAACCCTTGTGATAAGTGGGAAAAGTTTGAAGAAGTTCCCATAGGGAGATCTTAGCGGGAGTAGCACGTAATTTCTCAACAAGACCATACTCCCTAAGGAACTAGGAAAACAAGGTGCTTGGGGAAGCACTGGTTGAGGAGGTGAAAGAGAAGTAGGAACAACCAGAATATTGGGTTGGGGATTATTCCATGTCTGATATGCATGCACAACAAAAGTACAATCAGGATTTCCTTTAAGAGCTATAAGAGGCTCATTGTTTTGAGGACAACCCTTAAGAGTAATGAGTGGTTTTTGAGGACATCCTTTGAGAGTTATAAATGGCTTAGAAAATGGAACTAGTTTAATAGGCTAAATATTGCAAATAGCTCACACAAAGGAAACCATGACCAAAACCTATCATAAAGGTTAGGTTGGAGAGATGTAGAGGAAGATGATGGAGAAATGGATTCAATCAAGATCTCATTCATTACATCTGACACTTCACTACTAGACACCTCATGAGGTTCACTAACAAATGTATCATCAAAGTACTCATAAAAGAAATCATACATCTTGAAAATAAAACAAGCTACTCAAAATGAAATGAAATGCAAATCCTAACAAAGCAAGATTTTTTTTGTATTTTATGTTTATAAATGAAATGCATGTAAAAGAAAGATCTAACTACCAAGATCAAACAAGGAGGGTTCACATCGGGTTCACCAAAATGTTCAGGGGGAAATGGCATCAATGAGTCTAACAATGCAAGCTAGGTATATCAAGTTTAACACTTTCTCAACTAAGCCATTCAATACAAGAGAAAGAGGGGCTTCCAAGCATAACTCTCAATACAACATATGTTAGATTAGCAAAACCTAGAGCTGATAAGGGATGTCCATGCTAAACTCAAGTTATATCAAGGAAGTACACTAGCAAGGCCTCTTTCATGCAATGTAATTCGATTATAGATATATAATGAAAATGACAAGATTGAACTAATTGATTAAGTAAAAAGTGTAAGATGAGTCTAGGAACCAAGTATATGCAATCATCCCAATTAAGATAAAAAAAAATAGATCTATTCTAAAAGATGAAACAAATGATAAGGTACTTACCTTGAAATATGCAATGCAATATGGCTCTTTGTTCTAAAAATTATAGATCTAAGACTGTGGCAGGACTTCTAACAATGGATTTAAGATCACAACAGAAAACTTAGAAAATGTTTTTTTCTCAAACCTCCAGGAAGGGGTCGACTTGGTACAACATGTTTCGAACACTTTTCCATGAAGTCATCGTGTTCCCAAACCATTGTAGAAAAGTCTACCTAACTTCTTCGAAAAAGTATCAGGGATTAGATTCCATATTTGTGGTCACCAAATTGATAACCTACAAGTCTATTACAAAATTGGTGTGTGTAAGTGGCCATAAAGGGGTTTGCCTTAGTCAACCCCCCCCCCCCCCCCCCCCATTTTGGTGATTTTCACCTCCACAAATAGCCATTAGGAAAGATGTGTGTGTATGTAGTGCTCGTGAATCCTAGATTGTAGATCTAGAATGTAAAAGAGCTAGAAAATGCTAAGAATCTACTCTATGAATGAAACCCTAGCATGTAAGTGTGCTTGTAAATATAAATGTGTGCAAGATATGAAGAGACAAAGATCAGATTTGAATATAGCACAGAAAGCATACAAAGCCCTCAAGGGTAAATTAATCTAACCATCTTTATGATCCCCTTGCATCTCCATGATGTCATGTAATGTTTGAATTCTTGAATTGAAGAAATGTAAATGAAGGCCTCACTTTGTAATGAAATAATTAGATTCATCCCTTAGCTTCCACCTTGCAATTTCTCTATGTCAGATTGGGGTGTCCACATGTGCTTGTACTTTGCTTTTATAATCATCCATCATGAGGCAAATGAGACATCGGATGTCTTTTTATAGTGAATTTCTGAATTTGCCCCCACAGGAGCTGACTACAATGAGCGAGACATAATGGAACTTTGAAATAGGATTGGGCCCAACACTTTCCAACCACCAGGGAATAGGTCGACTTGGTTGACCTATTCTAGAACAGGTCAACCAGGTCAACCTATTCCCCAAGAGGCCAAAGTCTTGGGTTTGTAACCCAGGCTTCCATAATTGCAAAGGATCTGGGTGTAATGTGTATCAAGGACTAATAAATTGAGGCTAGATTGGGGGAAATGGGGCCTAGAAAGAGGAGGATGCATAGAAATTAGATCCTACATTGACCTATGAGTGAGAGAAAGATAAATCGAGGAAGTGTTAGGTCCTACCTCAATTTCACCTAGGAGAGAGAGAGAGAAAGAGGAAAGTGTGTGCTCCAAGTGCATATGTGCAATGAAAACACACTAAAGAGGACCTAAATTGTCATAAATTGAAGTGTGTCCAATTTAAGACAGTACACAAGGCATAGTGGGATGCTACTATATAGTTCATGAATTAACATATTGGTGTCTGAAGAAGTGTGTGTAAGTCAATGAGACTTATGAATTGTAATTGTAAGTCAATGAGACTTATGAATTGTAATTTTAAGTCAGTGTGACTTCCATAGGGTGCTTTCCCAAGATGATTTGAGTAGTGAAATCTACACAATGTTCCTAAATGCATGTCCATTCCCCATATTATAATAAGATATACTTCTAACAAGGTATTAGACTTATTTTGGGTATCAACCCTACCATGGATTTTGCCCTAGTTTAGGTTTCCATGATTAAAAAAAAAATTGTGTTATGTGGTGTTAATATTTTTATTTCAATTTGCATGCTCTACATTTAACAAATCAGTAGTAACAATTTATCTGATCAAGGGTTTTTTGCTTTAAGTGTTTAACGGTTTTTAAGATTGAGTATTTTGGTAGCAATTTATTCACCCCCCCCCCCCCCTTCTCAGTTTCTTGTTGCCTATTTCCTATAATTGGTATCATAACAATTCAGAGGCAAGATATTCGCATATCAAGGTGATATACATTCAATACTTCATAGATCTGATTCAGACAAAGTTAAGTTGTCAATTTCAGATACATTTTGTTATTCTCTTATCATTGTAACAGAGTTAGTAGAATCTCTTAACATAGTAGACCTAACAGTCTTATTGTAAATCTCCTAACCGAGTACACACTCAAGTAGTGTTGTTAAAATCCTTTAACCGGGTAGATCTAGTTGATCTTAACTTTACTCCTGACAAGGTAAGATCATCAGAAGTGATCACAACTTGTAGCCTTAACCGACAAACTTTATTATTTGCAGTAGTGAAGAATTTGTGGGTGTCATCCCCACCGCAGTTTTTACCTTCTAACAAGGGTTTTGCATAACCAAAATACTTGTGTTATGTGATTGAATTATTATTTGTTTTCATGTAATTTACATTTACAAATTAATTGAATGAATGATGCATACAATGGATTCATTTGGATAGATGAGTTTACTACTGTTTGTTGATCAAGTTTGAAGTGAAAAGTTTAAGAGGGCACTGATTCACCCCTCCCCTCTCAGTATGATCTCTCCATTCCAACAATTGGTATCAGAGCACATATCTCTTATTGAAACGGTTTAACCACTGAAGAGTAAAGATCTAATCATGGAGAGATACAAGTTGGATAAAACAATAGAGAATCAAAAGATTCAGATGCAGATGTTTATTGAGCAATTCAAACAAGCCAAGGATGAATTGAAAAAGTTACTAGTATAGAGAAAGAGCATGGCTATCAGGGAATGTGAGACTAACTACCATGAAGAAGAGATTGATGACCCATTTGAGAATTTAGGATCCAGCTCAGGAAGTATTTCTGACAGTTCTGAAAGTGCTATATCTTATTTATGTGAGAAGAATCTTCATTTGACTGAACAAGTAAAAGCCTTGCAGATCAGTCAAGAGACACAAATGGTGAGAATGATTGATGTAATGAACAATGCTAGACAAGCTGAACAAGAGAGGAATTTGGTTGTTGAAGACAGAAAACAAATGACTGAACAACTTCAAGCAAAAGAGACTGAAATACAGAGACTTACCGAACATCACTTTGAAATATCCCATCAAATGATTATTGTAAGTCAAGAGATCAACTGAGTAAATGGTGAGTGGACAATAAAACTTGAAGATATTGGAGTACTCAAGGAAGAGAATGAGAAACTGAGAAATAAAGTAAAAATGCAACAACAACACAATGAGATGATGAAAAAGGCTGAAGACAGTTCAAAGAAAATTCATGATTTTCTTATTAGTCAAAGAGGACTTGGAAGCACCACTGGATTGGGCTATACCGAGCAAGGAGAAGCATCCAAGCAAGCTGAACGGGTGAATAAAAATCAGAATTAGAGACCTAAGACACTGACATTGTATCACTATGGAAAACCAGGACATACTTCAAATGTTTGCAGGAGTAAAGCACAAGGTAAACCTAAAGTCACTCCTAAGTTTAATGGTTACTGTTATAATTGTAATAAGTTTGGACATCAAGCATATGAGTATAGATCTAAGTTGAATAGGAATCCTAACAAACCTCACATGGAGAAACTATGTTATACTTGCAACAAGCATGGACACACCTCACAAGAGTGCAAAAGAAAGATGAAGCAAGTCTGGACACCAAAAGGATAGAACAAATCCTATCAACCGACAAGACAAGGTAATGCTTACACTTGGGATTACAACACATGGGTTAACTACACAATATGTGGAAGCTATGGACATATTGCAGCTAATTGTATGAGGAAGAGATGGGCCGAAAAATCACAAAGTTGGACAGGTACTGGTATGGCATGTTTACATTGTCATAAAGTCGGTCACCTAAGTAAGGATTGCAAAGACCGAGCAAATCTTTGAGAATGGCAACACAATTGTAGATATCATGAGGATTAGAAACACTATGTGGAGAAAGGCATCAAATGAGAATGTTGAGTCAAGCAATGCAGTCAGTGAGACCTTGTCCATTGGATTGGGTGACATCGGCACCTCCACCTAAGGTGAAAAAGGTATGTATGGAACTGATATTCCAAATTGATCTTATCTTACATATAATTCCTTATATTTGATGTACACATACCAAATCTGCATGAATTAAGATGCATTATGGTTTATAAGTTTTGAGCTTACAAAGTCATACAGTCGGTATATGCAAGACCGAGTAAAGAGTTACCCGTCAATGACTATCATGTAAGGTTAATCGAGTATCAGTATTAAACGAGTGAAAATGTTATGTGTTAACTGAGTTGTTGATATTCTATCACCAAGTTGACAGTTGTCGTCGAGCATTTATTGCAAACATTTTGAGCAGGAATTTGAAAAAGGTTATAAATAGATGGAGAGCTTAGTTTATTTTTCACCAAGCAATTTCAAAGAGCAAGAATTTCGAGAGAGAGATTTCAAGAGAAAAGAGTTTCAAAAGCATTCAAAGACGTTTCAAATTCAACTGAGCAAGTTCTTCATTGCTTTTGAGTAAGTACAGTTACTACCGAGAAAAATTAAAGTATTTACCACAACCCTAAGTTAAGATAAAATGGCATCTGCGTCAAAGGCAAGCAAATCCAAACTGATAGAGGAAGAAGTGAACCGGATTGTGTCAGCTACATGTGATGAACCCCAATACAAACTTCATCCTGAAGTTGCATCAAAAATTGATCCAATGGGAGCTTTTTCAAGCATACCACCTAGGGTTTTGTTAGTTGAAGATGTAAGATCATACATTCACTACAAGATCAGTGAAATAGGTGATTTTGAGATGTATGCAACGTATCAGAGGCTTTACAGAGATGATGGAAAAACTTAAACCTGAATTTAAACAAGTCGAAAGAATAGGTTTAATAAATGCCCTAAGTTTTTCGAAGACTTTCAAAAATGAATGGATTAGGGTTGTGCTAAGTCGGTTTCATGATGGTAAGTTTTGGTTGGATGAGCTAGTTAAAGTTACCAAGAACATGATATACACAGTCACCGGGCATCCAACAACCGACAAGTCCATGGCATTTCGCAATGCATCTAGGGTTGATATTGAAAAGAACATCGGAGCCGAGTGGGATGGTCGAGCACTAAAGATTGGTTCAATAAAAGACCCAGAGGTTAAATTTGTAGCTCATGTCATCAGATACAAGATATATCAGTCAAGCAGACTGAACAGTGTGCCATGTGGAGCAGTTGACATTGCATTCAAAATGGTCAACAAGAGTTTCTAGTTGGACCTAGCCAAGCTTCTTTTGAAGAAAATTGAAGAGAACATGAAGACTATCTGTCAGTGAAGTCTAACACTTGTAAGTTTGGTTCCTTACTAGTTTGCATATTCTTCATGTGCAACGATTTTTCCCTTTTGTCGATAATATAGAGTGGTCAACCGACAAGCCAATCATAGTGTAGATATCAGATTTGATAGCTGATTTAGGAAACAATCTTAACAATGTTTTTGATAATTACTTTGAACAATTTAAGAGTAGAATGAATTCTCGGAGTAGAATTCCCAGTCAATTAGTGGAAGAATATGAGCAGGATATTTCTTTTCTTGTGGACACCAACCACACACTAATAAAGGTTGTGGAGCCTAGGACCAAATGGCTAGCCCCTATGGGTTATGAAATGGATATTGATTTTTCTCCAAAATCAATCAAGGATCTATTAGCTACACCGAAGGACACTAATGTTGAAAGGTTTGGAACATACGAGGAGTCTGAGACAAGAATAGAAATAGGCTTGGTTATCGGTAAGATAACTAAGAAATCAAGAAAAATGATGAAGACTCTTGTTGAGAAGTTTGGAGATGATACTGGATCATCTGACAGTTCATCGGTTGAAGCTGCAACCAAAGGTCAATTAATGCTAACTGACAAACCACATGATAGTGAATAAATTGGGTCAAATAAAGGAACAAACTCTACACCGGTTTCCCCTCCACCAACCACTAACTTCAAAGAAGATGCAGTTAGAAGTGAAAACAAGGGCATGCACAAGGTCCACAACTTCAACTTCACCGACACCGAAGAAAGGAGTTGTGAAGTTTACAAAACCAAAGGCAACAGAACTGACAAAGAAATACACCAAAAGAGGTACAAAATCTACTATTGAAGCCCCAAGAAAAATAAGTAAATTGATTAGAGGTAAGGAAGATTTAGAGGATGAAGAAGATGATAATAATCAGTTTAAAGTTGTTAGCAATAAAAATAGATCAATTGATGAAGTGGCTGAAGATATAATTGAGAATGGTGAACTCAATGATCCAAAAATCAATTAGTTTGAGCACATGTCAACCGAGGATCAGAATAAGATAAAAGAGGCAATCATCCAAATGATGATTCAATTCAAAAGAGTTCCAATTGAATTTGCTAAACATCTACCTAAGGGATTAGAGGAAAGAATAACACAAAAATGGTCCTATGCCTTAGAGACCGAGAAGAAAATGAGGGAACAATCCCTAGTTTTGGCAATTCCAAACTTGTCTATTCCTGAAATTGAGGAATACATGACTTCATACTCGAAGCTATTTAGAGTGAAGAATCGGGCAATGCAGATACTTGATGAAAATCTGGCAAACATAGATGAGACTAGTCAACTCATCTGGACCTCAATAGTTGAAGCCCTAGAGAAAGCAGAAAAGATGGCACCAGCCAAGACTACTCAGAAGAAGCTGAAGTCAAAAGGAAAAGGAATTCATATTGATGATGCAGACCTGGCATTGAAACAAGAAAAGACAGATACATCAGTTACTGAGGTACCGGATACTACAAATGCCACCGAGGAACTACATTTATCACAAGATGCACCGGATCAAGCTGAGATCCAAATTATAGATAACAAAGCACTAGATGTACTCATTGAGGACATCACAAATGGTGATCCTGATGACCGAGATGATGATGAAGATGTGAACATTGTTGGAGCTCAAACACAAGAAGGTACATTTACCAAGCCAACAATCAAATCACTACCGAGTGAACTTCCTATCTTGATGGAAGTGGTTGAAATTGTAACTAAGGAGCAACTCAAAGACTCAAACCCCGAGCAACCTATGGATACATCAGGGGAACAAGGAGCTAGTACACCAGCAAAAACAAATAAGCCTGAGGCAAAAGAGGCAGATACACAGGGCCAAGATGACCCTAAGGAAAACAAGGCAACCCCACCCGACACAACATCAAAAGCTCCATCTCAGTCAACCAACACACAGGTTACCGAGGAGCGGAAAAAGAATGATAATGTGTCAACCGGACATATAACGCAAAACATTGAGGAGAAAGCAATAGTTCCATTTGTTAAGAGCTCACCTTAAGAGCCGAAAAAGAAGAAGAAGAAACATGGAAAAGGGCCGGTCACACTTGATGAAGTGATTGTTATACCAGAATGTGATCCAAGGACCCTAGACCCTGAAGAACTCAGAAAATATGGGGAACTTTGTACAAGAAAAGAAGCTGAGGAGAAGCTGAGGAAGGAATGCAAGAGCAAGAAGATATTAGAAAATGTAAGAGATACCTTACAACAGGTTTTACCCGAGGCATAGATCGATGAAGATACACCTATCATGGACCAACTTGCTACCCTTGCACAAGAAATCAATGCCTCGAATATAGAAGCAGAGAAAATAATTAGAGGGAAGAATCCAAGATTCAACATAAACTAGCAGAGAAAATCAGCCAAGAAGTGGCAATTAATAAGGTCAAGTTATCTGAGGTAATAACCGACATACTATCCATTACTCATATAATTACTCAGATGTTGATGAAGCTTTTCACTGTGGAGACCTTCACTGCTGAGATTAGTGAGAAGATAAAATAGTTGGATACCGAAATCCATGTCAGTGCACAAGCAGCCTTAACCGAGCCAAATGCTTTTACTAAGCATATACTCAGAGTTCAAGAACTTAGGTGGTTAAGAGAAGATTTGAGGAAGCACGAAGACAGGATAAGTGAACAGGTCACCAAGCTACAAAGAGAGTTGCTTCCACATCTTAAGATTTTTGAGAAGCACATAGTCAAAGCACAAGCTTTAGTTTCCACGCCAGAGATTTACATGTTGGAAAATATCTTTGACATGCATGCACAAGTCAATCTTGAGCATATTGCTCTCACCAACTTGAAAGAGGAATAGGCAAACCTCTTAGATTCTTTGAAGAAAACCCACCAGCACATTTTTTATTCCCTGTAAGTACACAAATTTTGTATTTGGCATTATTATCAAAAAGAGAGAAAACTAATGTATATGCCAAATTGTGTAAATATGATAAGTGTACTACATACATACCGGGAGCATGCACCAAGGGGGAGAAATTTTGAGAGAAATTTTGTTAAGATAAAGTATCTATGTATATATGGAGAAGTTAGAACAATTTTGAGACATCAGGTCTATATACATTCAAGGTTTTGATACTAATGCCAAAGGGGGGGATTGTTATCTCTATTTGAGCATTAAAGTATTGTCATTAGTATCAAAGAAGATCAGTCGGTTACCTATGCTATTGAATTAGTAAAAAGGGAAGTACTACAAGCTATATATGCTAGTCGGTTAATTACACAAGCCTTCATACCAAGTTATTGCAAGGCAATACCGAGAACTAAAAGGAAACAGTTCTAACTGAGCGCCAAAGCAATTTTACCGAGCATCAGTGTATACCGATACCGAGCGACAGTAAACACCAAGCAGACTGGACACCGAGCACCAGTGCATTCACCGAGCAGTATTGATAGTGTTTACCAAGCAATCCAAGAAATAGCATAGTAATCAGTTTTGGCACATTTATCTATGCAAATGGTTACAACAAAATCACAAAATGTTTTAGCAAGATCAAGGATCATTTATTATAGATGTAATCAATAATTGTGATGATGATCTCTATGTAATTGTTAGATCTAGGTTATTTTTGTGTACCGTAGATCTTAGGGTTTTTTCCAAAGATGATGTAAACCTA
Organism: Chamaecyparis obtusa; assembly: GCA_027943335.1. Taxonomy (NCBI): domain Eukaryota; kingdom Viridiplantae; phylum Streptophyta; class Pinopsida; order Cupressales; family Cupressaceae; genus Chamaecyparis; species Chamaecyparis obtusa. The sequence goes on from BSBK01003268.1 coordinate 681,732, forward strand.
ATTAGGTTAGGCAATCATGAAAGTTTAGGCGGTCATAGCAGTATGGTATATAATTGTAATTCATGTCATTTTGACATAAGAGAGATGTGAAGGACAAGAAGTAGATCTTGAAGCAAGAAGCCAACTTCAAGACATCAGTAATCAGACAAGGTTGAGAAAAAATCAGAGATATTCAGATTAGACAGAATCAGTCAAGGCTACCGAGCAGTTCAGAGGCAAGATATTCACATATCAAGGTGATATACATTCAATACTTCATAGATCTGATTCATACAAAGTTAAGTTTTCAATTTCAAATACGTTCTGTTATTCTCTTATCATTGTAATAGAGTTAGTAAAATCTCTTAACAGAGTAGACCTAACAGTCTTATTGTAAATCTCCTAACCAAGTACACACTCAAGTAGTGTTGTTAAAATCCTTTAACCAGGTAGATTCTGTTGATCTTATTGTTACTCCTAATAGGGTAAGATCATCAGAAGTGATCACAACTTGTAGCCTTAACCAGCAAACTTTATTATCTGCAGTAGTGAAGAATTTGTGGGTGTCATCCCCACCGCAGTTTTTACCTTCTAACAAGGGTTTCTGTGTAACCAAAATACTTGTGTTATGTGATTGAATTATTGTTTGTTTTCATGCAATTTACATTTACGAGTTAATTGAATGAATGATGCATACAATGGATTCATTTAGATAGATGAGTTTACTACTATTTTCTGATCAAGTTTGAAGTGAAAAATTTTAGACGGCACTGATTCACCCCTCCCATCTCAATACCCTATCTCTCCATTCCAACAAACCTAGTAGACATGGTTGACATAATTATACATATAATAATTTTTTCACAATGGAATCTCATTCATCAAAGGATGAAGAAGGAAACAATTCAAATGATCAGGATATATTCTTAGCTATCAAGGATGAAGACAATGTCATATCTGAAGAATAGAATGCTACTCTACAAGGAATAGAAGAATCTAGATCTTAGATTATTGACTCTAACTCTACAAACCACATGACCGAAGAGAGAAAGGTATTTGTTCACTTAAAAAATTATGTAGGGTCAACTTCATTTCCCACAAAGGTTTGGAATCTATTTGTGGTATGGGAACTATTTCAATTGATAATATGCACAAAGATACTAATATTTATTATATGAAAGGATTAGGGAAAAATCTCTTGAGTGTCAGTCAACTATGTAATATAAGGGTTTTTAATTATGTTTTCTTGGAGGAATATATTATTTCAAAAATGGGTTTGAGAAACTCATTGCAAAAGGAATAAGAAGCGGCAATATTTACTATTAATAATATCATATTTCCACAATCCATTTTAATTATGTATGCATTTCTGGATTTGATTGTGTGTGATTTTTGGTATCAACATTTCGGATCACACTCCGTGATCCATCATCAAGAAAAGAGAGAGTGTAAGAATTGTAAGAAAAGTAGAAGACCAAGCCTGTTTCAAGAGATAAAAGGAGAGAGGGATGGCACAAAAAACTATGCAGGAAAGAAGAGAGAGAAAATAAAAATAAGAATAAGAAGCTCCAAGGTAGGGAAAAAAACATAATGAAATCAATTGAAACACAAATAAAAGGGAATGAAAGAGAAAAGGACAACCCAACAGGCAAGATAAAAAATATAAGAAAATCAAGCAAACACACAACAAAAGATATAAGAGAACATATATATATATATATATATATATATATATATATATGTGTGTGTGTGTGTGTGTGTGTGTGTGTGTGTGTGTGTGTGTGTGTGTGCATATACATATATATACTCAAAAAATGAGAAAGGAGCCTGAAAAACACATAAGAGACTAAGAAAGCAAAATAAGTAAAGAGGAGATACAATAAAATGACAAAAAAGATAGTAAAATAGTAAAACATAAAAATAAATAGGGAGCCTAAAAAATAAAATAAGCAGAAGAGATATAAAGTAACGGCAAGAATGACAATGAAAATATAAAAATGTGAAATATATATATATATATATATATATATGGTTAAATATAAAAAGACAAATAAGACAATAAAAATTTGAAAATAGCAAAGAGGGTTGATATATATATATATATATATATATATATATATATATAGAAGTTCTCTTATATCTTTCGTTGTGTGTTCGCTTGATTTTCTCATGTTTTTTATCTTGCCTGTTGGGTTGTCCTTTTCTCTTTCATTCCCTTTTATTTGTGTTTCAATTGATTTCATTATGTTTTTTCCCTACCTTGGAGCTTCTCATTCTTATTTTTATTTTTTCTCTCTCTTCTTTCCTGCATAGTTTTTTGTGCCATCCCTCTCCCCTTTTATCTCTTGAAATAGGCTTGGTCTGCTACTTTTCTTACAATTCTTGCACTCTCTCTTTTCCTGATGATGGATCACGGAGTGTGATCCGAAACGTTGATACCAAAAATCACACAATCAAATCCAAAAATGCATACATAAGTATTTACTATCTCAAAAAGAACAATGGAGGCAATTACTCCTTGGCATTGAAGAATGAATGTTGGTTATGGCAAAAAAGAATGGGACATATCAACTTTGAAAATTTATTGAAGATCAATTATTTCAATGTTATAATAGACATGTCAAGAGTTACCAAACCTGCTAATACTATGTGAAAAGAATGTCAAATTGGAAAGCAAACCCGAAACATATTCAAGAACAAGGAGTATTCAACCACAAGAAATTTGGAGCCAATAAAAAATTATCTATGTGGACCAACTAGAACAAAAATGCTCAATGATGAAAGGTACTTCATGTCACTTATTGATCATCACACTAGAATGACATAGATAACATTTTTGGAAGAGAAATTTGAAGCTCTAGATAGATTAAAAAATTCTAAAAGCTTGGTTGAAAATTAAATGAGCGCTAGGATTAAGAGTTTGAGGTCTAATAAAGGAAAAAAATTCACATCATATGAATTTGATAGCTTCTATGAAAGATATGGGATTAGAAAGCGGTTATCTATATACCAAGGACTCCTCAACAAAATCGAGTTGTTGAAAGAAAGAAAAGGATTTTTGTCAAGATGGCAAGGACAATGTTGAAAGACGACAATCTATCAAATGTCTATTGAAGATATGTAGCACATTGTAGTTTATCTACTCAATGGAGTGCAAATCAGAGTAAATCATACAAAAAACCCTTATGACTTATGGTTCAAAAAGGTGCTCACTGACAGATATTTCAAAATCTTTGGGAGCAAGTGATACATCAAAAGAGATTAAGATAATCGAGGGAACACCTCACAGCATAATGGTAAGTTGTGAGCCTCTCATATGTGAGGTCTTGTGTTTGAGTCTATTCAAGCCCCGTGTTGATATTGGCTTCGGCCCAATACAAATCCCAAAAAAAAGAGATTAAGATAATCTAGGAAAATTTGATGCGAGATAAAATAAAGGTATATTCTTAAATAATCAACAACTAGCAAGGCTTACTGGTGCTCTAATTTTAGACTAAAGAAAGTGGTAGAAAGTGAAAATGTCAAACTTAATGAAACATTGAATCAAATTGCTTTTGAGCCATAAATTGAATTAGAATAGGTCCATGTTATACCGAAAAAATAAAGAAATGCTCTATAACATAATGATAAAGAATCAAAAAATGAAAAGAAAGAATCAAAACGAACTCCAAAAATGTCTATTAGGTATGTTCAAAGAGATCATTCAAAAAATATCATTGAAGATAAGGATAAAGGTATTCAGACAAGAAGAAGATTGGCCAAAAGAGGTTAACGGTCAAACTATAGTTTTCTTTCTGAAATAGAACCAATAAATTATGCAAAGCCAGTAAAGATGAAATTCAGATAAAAGCTATGGAAAAATAATTGGATCAAATACAAAAAAAACCAAACATCAACACCAATACCCATATTAATGGACAAAAATGTAATTGGAACAAAGTGGTTCTTCAAAAATAAGCTAAATGAAGATGGACAAGCTACCAAAAACAAAGAAAGATTGGTTTGCAAAGGTTATACTCAAGTTGAAGAAATAAATTTTGAAGAAACTTTTGCTCTGATGGCTATAATGGAAGTTATTAAGATGTTTCTGGCTTTTTCTACATACAAAAATTTCAAGTTTATTAGATGGATGTTAAATTTGTATTTTTTATTGTGATATTAGAGGAAGAAGTCTACCTTGAACAACCAAATGATTTCAAACTCTCTAAAAATTCGAAAATGTTCTACAAACTTAAGAAAACATTATATGGTCTCAAATAAGCTCCTATAGTTTGGTACACCAAATTGGATAATTATTTACTACAAAAAAAATTCAACAGAGTTATGCAAAAGAAAGATGGTATTTTCATCTATCAAACTAAACATTTCAAAGAGATGCTAAAGAAATTTGGAATAGAAGAATCAAAACTAGTAGCAACACCAATAGCTATTGTATGTAAGTTAAGCGAAGATGATGGGTCTCTAGAAGTGGACCAAAAAGTGTACATATCTATGATTGGAGGATTGTTGTATCTAATTGCTTCAAGACCTTCAAGACGAGACATTATGCATGATGTCTACCTAGCTACCACATATTAACCAAGTACAAGGCATTTTCATGAGGTAGCAGTAAAAAAGACATTTAGATGCTTGAAAGACATTCTAGATTTTGGGCTATAATACAAAAAAGTTGGTGGTTTTTCATTAAAAAAAATTACAAATGTTGACTGGCAAGGATGTGCAGCTGATAGAAGTACTAGTAATGGAGCATTTTTTTAAGGATATAGGTGGGTCTCTTGGATGAGAAAAAAATAAGATTTGGTCTCTCTATCCATTGCATTGACATCTTTCTACACCCAAATCATTTGGATTAAGGATGTGGAGGTATTCTTTGATAATGCAATTCCAATAATATGTAATAATACAAGTGCCATTATTATCTCCAAGAATCCGGTGATGCATTCTAGAATAAAACACATATGTATCCAATATCACTTCTTAAGGAAGAAAGTTGTTGAGAAGGAAATTATATTGAAATATGTGCCTACCAATGAATAGATTGTTGACATACTAAGGCTTTACGTAAGGATACTTTTGAGTATCTTAGGAAGAAATTGAGGGTCATTGTCCCTCCTTTTTCAAACTAGATGCATAAGAGGTATGTGTCTTTCTAGGGAGAGAACAATTACTCATCATTTATCTTCTTGATTGATGTTATCATTTCTCTCAAGAGGAGCACTATAGGAGAAAGGTTTTAGGATAGATTGCAGAGAAGTCGTTCCCTTGAATACGAGAAGAAATAATGGTTATTATTTGCAGAATAAAAAAGGGATATGTTTTCTGCCCTTTTTCCTTGATGTCAAAGGGGGAGAAGGAAATTGAGAAATATATATAAATTTCAAAGGTCGTCAATGTTTCCATCAATGAAAAAGGGGAAGATTGTTAACATTATGATTTGTGTTGTCATTGATGTCAACCACCTCTAGTGTGGCATTAACATGAAAGGATAAATATTTGTTGAAGATTGAGGAACACACTAAGAGGATAGATGTTTGTTGAAGATTCAGGAAGGCATTGAGGCTTTGAAATTTATTGAGGAAGAATATTTGAATAAAGATTGAGGAAGTTTGTGACTTAGCTAAAAGACTAGAATATAGAGGAAAGAGTATTTGAAGATCTTATTGAAGAATGACTTGAGATGATGGATACTTGCAACTCTTGACTTAATGAATAGCTACTATAAATATTGCACTATCATGTGTACAAGTCCCCAAATTGATTATTTGAAAAATGATATGATGTGTTGTTTGGCTGACAATAAGGTTGACTCTAATGATAGTTTGAATAAGCTTGAAAAATGACTTGCATTGCTCCACAAAATAATTTAAAAGTATGGAGTTTGGTAGACTTGGTCAGCTAGTTTATGTGGTGTTTGAGTTCAAATATCTCTTGATGGTTTATTCCACAATTGTAGATTCGTTGTTACATGTGTTATTCTATTATATGTGCTACTGTTTAGCTAACTCGGCCTTTTGCATTGACTTGATTCAAGTAGGTTGGATTTGGATATAGGTTAGGAGAAGATCTAAGAGACTTGGGATCCTTTTGCAAAGGTGTGTCATCATTTGGATTGTGCTACATGCATTGCAGAATGTTTTGGGTTGACCAGTAACCTATTTTTAATGTATTTTCACGCATTAATTTTGGGTCCAACTTTGCAAGGAGTTGTGATGCTCATGGATTAATTGTATTATTTGAAAAAAAAAACTTTTAGAATGTAATTAGATCCTCTTTACTTGCTAGAATGGATTGCATTGAGTATTTTTATTCAAGGTGGCCAACCTTGTATTAATAATAAATATCTTCTTTTGGTCATAATTGTTGATGTTTCTGATGGACAAATCTCTACATATTTTCATGGAAAGGATTGAGACCGATATGAGTGCAAGCAAAAAATATTGCAAAGTTTGTATGATTCAAGTGTGAAGGCAAGTTTGTGCGAACAAGGCAGAATTGAGAATTTGATTGAAGAATTGAACTAGAAGATCATTATGGTTGATCAAGAAATTCATCTTTATCCTTGTTGAATTAGTGAGTTTCTATTTATGTTCATTGAGGATTAGTGTAATCTTTGGGGTGTACCTACAGTAGTAGGGATAGTGAGTTCCTTGGCTTCTGGTCTAAAACATTGTAATTAAATATTGGATATAATGAGTACATTGCTCACCATAGATTTTATCATATTGGGTTTTCCACGTAAGTCGAGTGTTCATATGTGCTCATGTGTATATAGAAACATTACTTTATCTTGATTGTTGGTTGAATTAATTCAGATCCGAAATAGATTTGTTAAAGTATTAATTGTGTTGAGTCACCCTCCCCCCTCTCAGCACCTAGTAGTGTTCAACAACTTTCATTCCAAACCATGAGTGCTAGGAGCTTGGGGACTTCTTTCCTAGTGTGCTTGACCACAAAATAATGCTTAGGATAAGGGATAGTGAGATTCCTATCCACATTCTACAATACTCGGCCAGGGTCCTCCAAAAAAGAGTTGTTGAATACCCTTCTACATAGCTCCTCAACAACCACCTTCTGCTCTCCAATTGTCAAGATGGTTACAAAGAATACAATCAAAATGTATGTATTGTTCATGTATCTATGGTTGCCAATGAGGAATCCCTCGCCCAAAATTCACTTGACTGCATAAATGAACATATTGTGGGAGTAATTCAACACCTCATTGAGGAGTTTGTTAATCAATAGTCTAAGGAAAGACTTTTTCCTTTAGTCTACAATAAGCCTAATGGGTGAATCCATAAGAGAAAAGATTGAGAAACTAAGAAGAATGAATGGACAAAGAAAACCCAAAGCATAGAATGCATCAACATTATATTGGAAAGTTTTATTGATAGAAAAAATCGCATGCTCGTCCTATGATCTTGAGAAGGCACACCATAAATGTCTCATAATGGAAAAGTGTGTTATGGGATAGGATGTCCTTTCAGCTAGTCAAAATGACCAATATATGAATGATTCCCCACTCTATCGATCAGATTTTCCTTGATCCTATGTTAACCGTGTTGGCAACCGTACCGCCAAAGATTTAATTTGATGTTTAATTTCATCATTGGAACTAGAGTTGCAAAGTGAAATGATGAGTCGATGACATATTAGTCTATGTTTAATTTCACATGGATTAGTATCCTGACATGTCAACAACCACTAGCCAACAAACCCAAAAGCATTAACACCTTTCCCCTCCACATCTACTCTGAGGCCAAATCGGAATATATTTTATCTTGGGCCAATGGAGCCAAATTTGATCCCATCCACAACCTTGTTAGCCAATTCATTAGCCTCTTTGTTAGCTTCCCTAAGATATAATTTATAGTGAAGGCCTCAAAGTATTTTATCAATTTCAAACCTGTTTCTAACAATGCCTTCAATTTTCAGTTGGGTGTTGACCCTAATTTTATTGCATTGACAACTAGTGCAAAGTCTCCCTCTATTTCAACTTTATCGATCTCAAGATCCCTACACATGATCCCATGAACAAGAGTATTAAATTTTGCATCATTATTAGTGTCTTCATCTAAAGGGATGGAAAACCTTCCAACTAAATCTCCATTCCACATTTTGATTATGCATCTCGCCCATGAAAAGCCTGGATTTCCCCTTGAGGTGCCATCAAAGTTTAATTTAAACTATCCTATAGTTGGTGGTTGCCACTATGACTACTTTCACTCAAAAGAAGAGTCACATTCCTTATTCCCAATATGTGGTGGTGTTTCGATCCCATGCCAACTGAATCTCATTTGACCATCCCAATTTGTAAATATGTCAATTTTCCTACTACTAGAAAACACTATTGTTCATGACCTCTTTAAGAGAAGCCTCCACTTTGTTTTTGAAAGAATCAATGAACATCTTATTGTGAAAAAGTTGTCTATTGTGTTCCTTCTGAATCTCTCAAATTAGAAAAGAGGAACAAATAACCTACAATTGGCAAGCACTAAAAAAATAGTCATCATATCATTTGGTGAAGTTGTTATACATCCTAGTTCTAGTCACATCCATCTCCAACATTCATATGAAAAGGGACATCCAAAAAGGAGGTGATCAATGAATTGTTCATGCTTTTTACAAAGTACACACCAAGAGGGGACCTCAAACCCCATTTTCCTAAACCTTTTTGGCCTTAATATTTTCTTTTGGATATCAATCCAAGAAAACACCCTTGCTTTGGGCCAACATTGCTTGTTCTAGCACAGTTAAGTTCGAATGTTTGGCTTTGCCATGTCCTTCAACCCAATAGTAAATTTATTACCATCTTATGCATTGTAGAGACTAATCTTTGAGTCTTCCCAAATCAACTTGTCCACATCCCTTTTGAAAACAACCTTCCTTTACTTAGTAGTCTATGTCAATAAGGAAAGCTTCTCTCAATGAAGTAGGAGATTAGATATACTTTTTCATTTCCAACCCAGAGAAGGATCCTCATGAAAGAAGGCAACATAATTGTTGACTCCATTCCTCTAATGTTGTTTGAGATAGGCTTTGGCTTGCTCAATTGAGATCTTGTTGTTTAATAAGCTTGAATAACCTTTGACCCAAGAATCTTCCCAAAACAAAGTAAATTTTTCGTCATGGACATCCCAAGAAACATGGTCAGCAATGACAAATTTACATTTCATCATAAAATTCCACTCTCGAACCCTTGGGTGGGTTATCAACCTTGACTATTTATGTAGGACCATTTGTATTAAGATATTTGGTTTGTAAGATTCCGGCCCATTTTAGCTCTGGCTCCTTCAGCATTTTCCAACCTAGTTTTGCCCCAAGTGCAATGTTTTTCCCATTCTAGTCTCTTAGGCCAACCCCACCATAGTCTTTAGGTTTACAGATATTTTATTATGCAATGAGGGCTACTTTGTCCTTTTCAACCAACCCTTGAAAAAACATTCTCATATTTTGGATTAAGGTTGTATTAGCTCCAGATGTGAAAGCAAGGTATGACAAAAGATAAATGGGAAAGGAAGAGATGATTGTTTTTGATATTACTATTCTACCAGCCCAAGAAAGCCATAGACATTTCCATAAATTCATTCTCTTGTCAAATTTGTGCTTTAAAGGATCCCACAACTTGGAATTTCACAAATAGGAGCTTGGCAACTTTCCTCTTTTAATGTTCAGTGTATTCAAAATTTCCACTTCTTTTCTTGGGTGGGTTATTAGGAAAAATGACTTCTAATTTGCCATGGTTGATATCCTATCCTGAAGCCTTGACATATAGTGCTAGCACATTCAAGATTTGACAAGCTTATTTCCTCTAGGCAGCACCAAAGAGCATGGTGTCATCGGAAAACTATTGTTGGGTGATTGTGATATTTCTTGGCACTGGTATACCTTCTAATAACTCAGAATGATTGTTTTGCTTTAATGGCTCTTCCTAAAGCTTCTACCAAGAGAATGGAAAGGAAGGAAGATATTGCCCCCCCTTGTCTAAGTCCTCTTGAAGCCTCAAAAAAATCCATCTAGGGAGCCATTTACTAGAATGGAATACCTAGGACCTAAGAAGCATTCAAATATTTGATTGATCCATTGTTTGTTGAAACTAAAGGCATTCAAAACCTTCCAAATAAACACCAATCAACCTTATCAAATCCTTTATGAACACCCAGTCTAATCATCATACTAGCATCTCAAGTTTTCTAAAGAGAATGACTCAATTCTTGGATGATAATGACTCCATCCAAAATTGACCTCTCGGAGACAAAGCCAGTTTGTTCTTATGAGATGATGTTAGGGAGAAAGGGTTTGAGTATGTTAGCCAAAACTTTAGTTAGGATTTTATATATCATATTGTAGATGGAGATGGGCTTATACTCTTCCGATTTTGAGTCTCTCTTTTATTGGAATAAGGACTATGAAAGTATTATTCACCTCTATAAGCAATCTGCTCAAGTTCCTTGTTGCTTCTAAAGCATCGATTAATTCTTCACCAAAAAGACCCTAATATTTTTGAAAGAAACCCACTGGAAATCCTTCCGACCTAGAGACCTTATCTGGTTCAGGGGCAGTAGAGCAATTTTAACTTTTGTATATGTAAGGCTAGCATTTAAAGCTTTGTTTTGATCTTCATTAATTATTTTTGGAATATATTACAGAAGCTCATTTTGAGCCAAGAGCTACGAATCATCCCAATTATTTAGGAGATCTCAATAAAAACTCACAAACTTGTTCCTAATTTCTCTAGGATCCTCAATTTGAGAACATTCCCTTGATCTAATTTTGACATTTTGTTGATCCCTCTCCTTTCCTTAATGATATTGTTGAAATACTTGGTGTTTACATATCCTACCTAAAGTCAATTCTCTATGGATTTCCACTTCCAGAATATTTCCTCTTTGAGCAACACATCTTCATATTCCAACATTAAATCCTTCTCTAAAAAAGTTGTCCTAAGTCACATTATTTTTAATCACTTCTTCAATAAGTTTACACAACTCTTCTTCAATTTTGTCTTTGGTTTGGAAGATATTCTTAAGATGTGTCATATCCCATTCTAGCAATCTTTTCTTTATATGCTTTAATTTTGACATGAAGCAAGAACAACTTTGAACCCTCAAATATATCTTCTTTTCACAAAGCTTCTATGAGGCTTAAGAAGTTTACATTTTTAAACCGCATATTTTCATATTTAAATGCAGACCTTCCAAGTTTCTCATCCCTCATTATAGTGAGCTTAATGGGATAGTGATCTAATCTCAAGCGAGGGAGGATCTTGGCTTCTAGTGTGCAAGAGAAGGTTGTTAGATCCCCTCCCTCCCACCTTCATAAACAGAATCTATCCAACTTCTTAGCAATGTTGTTGAAACAAATGTGCATGTTGTTCCTTGATCAATCTCTCACAAGTTGTTTCTTATCACCTAATCTTTGGAATCTTTATGAGATTGACCTAGTCTAAATAAACCCCCTCTCTTATCTTGTTTATGGTGAATAGCATTGAAATATCCTCCTCTAATTATGTGTAGTTGGGAATGGATATTTGAAAAGATTGTCTAGCTCTTCTCATAGCCACCTCTTGTTAAGGCATGATATAGGTCCATATACATTAACCAAAAGAAATTTTTGGTTTGAAATAAAACTATCAATCTTGCCACCAATCCAATGTCGGCCAACACCTAGTAGTTCATAATAAACAACTAAGGTTGAATTCCTAATAATAGCCATGTTTCCTAAGGCCCCATATAATTGCACTTCTTCTACTCTCCAATTCTTAAAACTTTTTGTGAAATCTTCCATCACTCCTAAGTTGAGTTGTGTTTCCTACAACAAGGTTACTTCAGCCTTGGTCAAGCCTACCCTAAGCCTAACCAAGCATCTTTTGTTAGGTGCATTTAAGCCCCTAACATTCCTCAAAAGGAGCATCACGGCTCCTTGGGAAAGGAGCTTATTTTCTTTGATTCCATTAGATATGTGACTCCAGTTGTCCCTTTGCTTCCCCATCTTTGTTTCTAAGCTCAATTAATGATTTTCGACCTATTTTTTAATTAAATTATTTCCAAAGCCTAGTTTCACCTTATTAGATGGAATTTGGTGGATGTTGAACTTCTCCTGCTCTATAAATTTAGGCCTGAGATCCGCAAACAAAATGCATTCTCTTGATTTTCTATCTTTGAATAACTCCTAAAGAAAGGCTTGTTTCTTTTCCACCATTTCCAAGGGTTTGGGCTACCCCCTCAAACATCTTAGAATTCTCTCTAGTGTACCTCCTCAAACATTTTAGAATTCTCCCAAGTGCTTCCCAAAAACTCACAAATTGTCTCAATTTTTTAAAGGTCCTTTATCTTCTAGGATCTTATTAATGGAATCTCTATACATTACTTCAAGAGTCCCCTTAATCTCTCCATATGTTGGAGAGGTTTCTATTTCCATCCCTCCCTTACCTATGTTTTCCTTCATCTAGAGAATTGTTCATTTGTTATTAACACTTCAGATGGGTGTGATCATGACACTTGTCACCTCATTTAATAGTAGTTTATTGTATCCCTGAGAAAATCTACATCCTTCAATAAATCAAACAATTTATTCACAGCCATTCCAATTCCTTCCTTATTTGGATAGTGACTAACTTCTCTTCTCTGTCAAATACAACTAACTCCTAATTTTTATCCTCATTCTGAGTTTTTGAATTGGCATAGTGTTTTCTTTTTTGGGTATTATTCTCCTATCTTGATTCAATCAAAATCCCTTTTCCCTTGTCTTAGATGCCTACTGAGACAATTTTGTTTGGAGAAGAATTGTCGTCCATATTGGTGTGAATGTTATAGTCGGAGCAATTTGTTTTGAATCCTAGCCCAAGTATACATCTTCCTCCTTTAGGGTTGTCATCAAATGTGGCTAATTAAATCCATTTGCCTTTCCTTGTTATGATTTTGAGGGTTGCTAATGTTTTCAAATCATGATCCACATTGACATATTTTTGGGATTGCATCATCTTTCGAAAGAAAAAATAATAATTCCACTTCTTATCTTTTCTAGGGCTTGCATTCCCCAACATTCAAAGACAAGTTTTTTAGCTTTAAATCCATCTAAGGGCTTTATGTTGGATATATTTACCCGCGTCAAAATTGGGCTCCTAGCCAATGCAGTAAAAACTGAAGCCTTCAAAAAAGAAGTGTTCCATGGAGAATCTCTCTCTTAAGAAATCTACTAACTTAATCGACAATAAAAAGAACCATGGTCTAAAAGTTTGATACTCACCCAATCTACGAAGGAATCCATCCACCACTCCATTATATCTTCCACAAAACAATTTGCCCCACACCATTTGACAAACAATGCACAATATTGTAGTTGCTCCAAGATTGGATTGAGCATCTTGGCTTTGATGACAAATGCTTTGGTCTCATTTTGTGCCCTAGATTCTTATTTTCTTCTCATTCTTCATTATGTTGTCGATTCCTTCCAAACCTAGACAACAAATAGCCATTGTTCAAATTTTGGTCCTGCCCATTATTCTTTTGCTTTGCCCATCCCTTTTTGCCATCGTTTCTACCATTAGGGCTCTAAACAGGGAATTTTTTGTCATTTAGTTTTGGCACCAGCCTTCCCTTCTAAGTGGAATCGTTTGCTCTAATGACGAATGGCGATAAATTTGGATCCAAGTTGGCCCTTGATAATTTTGGGGGTTTGTTCTACCAATTGCTCGAAGCCTTGTTGAATCTTTATTGTTCATTCTTAGCTTGTTCTGCCATTAACGCCCATACGAAATATGAAAATTTGCAATTTTCATGGTTCAGCTCAAACTTTTTTCCTTCTTTACATATTATTATGACATTAAATATAGAGAATTTCAACTAAAAACATGAAAAAGAAAAACATAATACTTAAGATATAATAATAGTTTTATACACATCATAAACAATTAAAAAATTAATTAAAAAAAATTAAAATATTTTTACTTACAAATTAAATCAAAATACATATTTAACACTCATTAATATAATATTTTCTCTCATTCCATCTCAAAGAAAAAAAAATTAAAAATTTGAAAATGAAATTCATTTAATACTAACATCACAATGTAATCAAGAATAATAGATGACACGCCAATTTCAATGGTTAACATAAAATTTATGATTAAATATATAAGATACCATTTATAAAACACAAATAAATGGCATGTAGGATAATAAACTAGAATTCAACAAGTTGCATTTTAACAAGCTCTTAAAAAATATTATTATATAATAGTATTTTTTTAATAAAATTATATTACAATAATATAATAGTATAATATATATCAATATATTAAAATCATACTAAAATACTATATAATAAATATTAAAAAATAAAAATTATATATTAAATAATTAATAATCATTTTAAATTTTTAACTCAATGAAATTAAGATGCAACATTCAAATAATTTAAATATCATCTTTATAAATTAAAATTAACGTTTTTTAATAAAATACAAGTTAGTGTTAAAAGATTTCTACAATCTATCAAATTCAAATATAGTTGCTGCTGGATTAAATGGTGTCAACATTTTTTGCATGGACCACATTCTTGACCCATCATCAGAATTGATTTTCATTCTGCTAATACTCCCTATCATTCTGATGATAGATCACACTAGAATGTGATACAATATATTGATGCAAAAACTTGACAAAATCTAATCTAGAAGCAGCAACTACATTTGAAAATAAAGGTTTCAAATTTAAGTTTTTGATTATAGGTTCAATCCATCCCCTTACATGGTGACAATTTGATTGAGGGATATCTCTTCCTTTCTGTCACACTCCAAAAGGTTTGCCACTAGGAAACCTGGGAAATTGGGAGTTGCGGTTTGCATTTTCCAGTTCAAATAAGCATCACAATACAGGCTTAAGTTGTAAGACATTTATAAACATATTCTTAAACTGACCATAATTAGATAATCTGAACTGTAAAGAATAGTCTTTTAAGATTTAACTCATAATTGAAACCTGTAGCAAACTTAAACGATAATCACTGGAGGAAACAGCTTTCAGAATTCTTCTCCTCTTGTTTAGTTCACACCCAAATACCAAACAGCTAAGAAGTTCCTTATTGACACAACAAATTTTAGACAAGAAAGTAATTATTATTTTTGTGCTGCTAGATTATTTATCATTGATAAGAAGAGCTTTTAGAGACTGATAAAAGATGGTACACGGAAAGATAATCTGTCTCTGCTATTACAGCTTGCTAGAAATGGTGATATTTCGCAATCTAGATTTAGGGTTTGAGTCCTTTGGAACAATGACAGTCAAAAGTCCATTTTCAACTTGGGCCTTTATATGATCCATCTTCACATTGTCAGGCAAGCTAAACTGCCTAGAGAAAATTCCTTTACCTCGTTCCATGCAGTGCCAAATGCCCTCTGGTTTATCTTCCGCTTTCTTCTTTTCTCCATCAATATGGATAATGTGACCATCTTCGACCTGAACCTTAATATCATCTTTGTTCATCCCTGCCAATTGACAAAGCATATTGGGAGTATTGGTCTTTTTTCTGTTCTTACAAATTCAAGATAGAAGATTGACATAAACACTGCCACCATAAAGCATGAATCAGAGAGAAAAATGAAAACCGTAAACTACATCCCCGGATGCAGTAAATTTGTCTTGGTAGTACAAAGAAACCTAATGTTTTAATCATGCACGAAATAAGCTGCATTACCAGTAGCAAACTGTGTTACTATTGTAGCGATTTTTAAGCCAATAGGCTTACTGCTGGGGAGATGCCTGCCGGTTTATTCAGACTTTCCGGCAGTCTTACGCATGAAAAAAATTCCGGTGCAAGCAATTCCGGTAGTCTTTTTAATTTTGTGTGTCTAAAATTACGGGTAAAAAGATCTGCATATATGGTAGCATGGCGCTTTGCAGAGGGTAGGAGGCGTGTCATTTACGGGAGGATTCGTGTGGCATCGTGCATGTGAGTTTGGCGTCATTTCCCGCAGCCCTTGCCTTCGTCTCCTAGATTGCAGCTTGCCATTTTCCCCATTTTCTATTTCCAGTTTTTCAACTGTGTATCTGTTAAAGCAAATATATCTTCTTTAAGGCGTACCTGTACAGGAGATTGAGCAGTGAAGGAATGTGGTCACTAAAGACGACACCGGTTGAGAGAATAGAATCGGGTTAAGAAATCAGTGGATTATCAGGTACGTCTTCCAGATTCTCCATTGCCATTTCGCAGCTTTCAGATTTAGCATTTAGCTCTTCAATACATTGGATACATCAACAGTAAACTACTTGAATAATGTTGCATGGCAGCAAAAGTTGTATTTCGTTTTATATATTTTGTAGCTTGCAAAACTGCATTATTAGTTTATTCCATTAGAGAAATTTAATTAAAGATGGAATGTTTAGTTTTTATGTTGCAAAGATACATGCTGCAATGCACATGGTCCAGGTTTCGAGGCTCACTATTTCAGGTTTTACTGTTTTTAAAGAAGCATTTTAATAAATTGATCAGAATTATTTGAGGGTCTACAAGAATAAACATGTTGAAAAGGCTATGAATCTTTCAAGCAAATGCAATGACACATGTAATACCGATTTGCACTAACCTTGCCAGTCCCCCCTCTGCCTGTGCGTATAGGATGGGAGCTGCAAATCAAGGCGTGGGCATGCATCAAAGCATAATAGGAAGCACAAACACGACACATGAACACATAAGCACAAGCAGGCGTATAGCCAAATTTCAACAGCATTTGTCAGTATTCTTTGTGCCCATGCCAGAGTTAATGCAAGTGTATGGTCTTCGAAACAGGGTTTACAGAAAACAGATTTGGAAAATGGCTTTGGGAGCTTTCATGCAAATGTATTGGTGGGTGCAAAGCCAAATTCACAACCTCTACTAGCATTCTTCGATAACCAATAGATTGTTAATAAAGAATTTTTTTCTTATATTATTAATAGTTGTTTGAACTATTACAGCATACCTAAAGTTTTCATGCGAGGTAGTACCTAAATTTACTCCTTTCTCTCTCAATGTGAAACCCAGATTCCCAACATATTAGTAATCAATTTTGAATTTTCATAGGGTTGGCCACACCCGACTCAAATTCTGGTAGAAGGGTTTCAACTCAGTTGTTTGTTTATTTCATTTTTTCCATTCCATATTGCTTATTTGAAACAATGTATTTAAATCTTGAAATTCCATTGGATTTAAAAGGACATTTTCTCAACAGAAAGAACATATCAATTCGTTAACAGATGAAACATACAAATAAATCATAATAGAATACAAGTGCACAAATAAGATCATTCAGTGAGCATTTGAACACATGCTCCAAAAATTCTAAGATGGGATGTTACTTGTTAGATACATGCATCTTATTATTGGATTCATATTCCTCTCAAAAATTAAATAATGGAAGATGCATTTCGCTAAGGATTTCTTTTGAATTCGTTTTCTTTTGTGGAGGACATGCAGACAAAAAATTTGTTAGAAAAGCTTAGAAACTTTCAAGAACAAGCAATTGGCATCTTATTTATAATAAATATATAACAAAGCTGGGTAACGAGTTCACAAGGGTCAACATTTTGGGGTTTGAATACCAGGAGAAATTCTAAATTTAAATGCTCAATTAACAGAGTCTAATTATCTCGCGCTTCCCTTTCGAGCCAAGAACTAGATCGAAGCTGATTGTTTTTGAATCTCTGTCTCGACTGCTAAATGTGCTCTACAATTTTATTATGGTTGGCTTTTTGCGCTTGAAATCTAAAAGCGACTGACGTTTCTGTGTAAAGATTTGAAACAAAATTTAACGAAAGATGAATGAAGCTAATGAAGGGAATAAATAATGTATATACATGTTCAACTGTAGGAGGTATTTGTAGTTGTACATGATCGCAGAGCCGGAGCTGAGACGTAAGCGAGAAATGCAGTGGAGTGTTGAGCTTCATTGAGTAAAGCATCTTGTTTGAGATATTGGGTTTGATTGAAACCTTACATAAATGCTATTACAAATAGAAAAAACTAAAACCATCTTTTCATAAGAGATGATTTCTTCCAGAATTAAGAATTTTAATTTTATTTTCAGACCAGTACCATAATAGATGCCATAGTCATTGGCGTAAAATTATCCCTCGAGTAATAGGTTTATAAAACTAATCATTACTTTTGAACTATCAACTGAATTGTAGAAGTATGTTCACTTTTCAATGGAACAAAAATTTGATATAACTGTATAGAGGCTTTTACATATTTATTTAGCTTTGAACATTATGATTAAAAAAGCAAACGGCGTCAGGAAATTATCAGCTTAATAATATAAGAGTTACATGTTGTTTAAACAATAATAACTATACTCGTGTAATTGGCGCTTTGGGATATATTAAAATCATTCATACGCAATCAAAACTATAGTTATGATGCACCGATTCATCAGTTTTAATTAAAAATTATCCTCACAGTAAATGATTAATTCTCATTGCTTAGACGTTTTTATCAGCTTAACCTTTCAAAAAAAACCCATCGAACGCCCCGATCAGGCAGCCAGATGTTTTGGCCATGTTTTCCCACTTTTACAAAAATCACCATGTTTTTTTGGGTGCACGCCAGCTGAAGAAGTGGAATATACAAGCAGACCTAACTGGGAAAGGCGTTTGGATAGTTGTTTTGCATGTAATCGATATGTGGACGGAAATAATATACAGAGCTGTCCATTTCAATGCGGAAAAATGTGCAGTGTAGCATGGAAAGTCCACGTAAAATAGGGAAATAACAGCAAAATTCATTCATGCCAATTGCAATGTTGTAACTCTTTCATAGGAATGCAGTAATAATCCTCTATGCGCTGTTCTCTTTCTACTCTGCATATTACAAGAAGGTGGAAAGTTCTAAGGAAGGGGATGGTTATGTGGCATCAACGAGACATCTGTAGCAGGTGAATGGAGGTGTACATTGATATATTCTAGAAGAATCTTTATAGGGATAGGGATTGAAATTCTATTTTGATTAGCTTTTCCTTTTTAGTGATTGTTTTGTTTCAGTGTGGCCATACATTTGAATTTGTCAGTTTCCTTCCATACTGCTAATTTGGCAAGGTTTGCAGGCAGATGAAGTTTGCGAAATAAGCTTCCCGTTCTTTCCAAGCAGAGATTCATGCTTTGTAATGTCCCCTTCTCAATCCTGATATTTCCAGTGACCGTTGGCCTTTTTCTGGAAACCCGAAGGCTAGTCGGAAGGTATAATTAGGGTTTCCTAGTTTTGAGGGTGTCTTTGCTAGAAGTTGGTGGATTTTTATTTAAAATATCATTATTGAGCTTAAAGGGAAAAGGATGCCATTTTGAAGAAAGAGTTAGGGTTTTGACAGTGAGGAGGATTTAGGGTTTCAGGAAGTCAACCGAAGGTTATAAAAGGAAGATCTTGAGCATCATTTCAGATCTTTGGTTTTACTATATTGTTATGCCGCAGGATTGGCTCTGGGTTTGCTTGGAGGAATGAAGGCCTCCTAGCTCGGGCATCGCTTCTTGTTTGCAAGACAACAACTAGTGGTGATTCAATCTCATTTTGGTATCAGAGCCAAGATCTTGCCATCCTGTGAACAATTAGTCTATGAGTGACAGAGAAAAGAGGTATATTGCAAGGGAAGACAAGAAGGTTGGGAAACAGTTCCAGCCTTATCAGCCTCCAGAGGGTCCGACAGCTTCAGAAGTCTTGAGGGCTCATTGGGAGTCTTCTCAGGAATCAGATATGGCAGAGGGTGAGAGATCAGTTGGGGGTAACAAGAAGTTTACCAACAATAGAGATGACAATGGGAAAGGAAGAGAAAGGTCTATGAGTCCCGGGAAGAGATTTGAAAGAAAGATGGATGCCTTGATGGACATGGTATCTCTCATGATGGGGAAAGTGGGTCAGAACACCACTCCACAGAACAACTCAGGGCATAAAGGGGAGCATAGTGCTTCCAACCAGCATGATGAGCATGCAGCTTGGACGGTGTCAAACAACACTTACATTTCTTCAAGGCCATTCAAACCCACCTTTTTGGCGCCTGTAAACTATCAGCCAGATCCTGAAGAGAATGCTTCATTCGTGGAGCAGTTGAGACTTGGTCGCGTAGAGTATGATTCTCTACCTGACAACATCAAGATGGATATGTCCTTTAACGATTTCATGGATCATAAAAGGAAAAACAAAGGACAAGGGAGACACTATGATCAAAGAAGACCATCAAATCAAGGAGACTTGTACCAAGCTGTCAACAAAGTTACACTTCCACACTTTGACGGGAGTGATACCAATTCAGCCCGAGCCTGGATTCAGAAGCTGGATAACTATCTAGCTCTCAGACCAATGGCAGAAGAAGAAGCGATCAAGTTCGCTACGCTACACCTTGATGGGGTGGCGCACGAGTGGTGGTACCATGGCCTCATTACTCTGGGTCATCGATCTATCACAGCGTATGATGAGTTCACCACTAGGCTCATCGAGAGGTTTGAGAAGAAGGATCCTGAGATCCATTTCAGAGAACTTGCACAATTGAGATAGTATGGCACAGTCGATGCCTACATTGCAGAGTTTCAAAGACTCTCAGTCATGGTGACTGGAATCACGGAAAGGAGATTGGTGATTCTTTTCAGTGAAGGGTTGACAGAACCTCTCAAAGGTTGGATTAAAGCCTTTGATCCTCCATCACTGCAAGAGGCCATGAAAAAGGCAAGAAATATGGAGTGGGCTGCTCCTAAGGCCAAATTTCAGTCAAATTCTCCCGTTCAAAAGGGGGATAAAGGAAAAAGGCCTCAGCATAGACCGCTTTTGAGTCCTCAACACAAAGAGTTCAAAAATCGCAATCCCCATGTCACCAGGTTGGATCCAGAAACCCTGAATGAACTCAGAAGAAAAGGGTTGTGTTTCCGGTGTAGGGAAAAGTGGTCACAAGATCATGTTTGCCCTAAAGGGGTTAAGTTCAATCAGATTGAGTACTATTCTGCTGGTGAGAGTAGTTCTGATTTTTCCGATCAGCAATCTGATTTTGAAGAAAGTGAAGTAGATAGAGCTCCAGAAGAATCCGGGGATGAGAAGGAAAGTGGTGGAGTCTTAGCTCAACTTTCTAGTTTTCAAAGAAACGAATCATTCAAGGTTCGTGGGATGATCAAAGGGCAGCGAATCGTTGCCTTGATCGACAAGGGAGCAACACATAACTTCATTGATGAAGCTGTGGTAGCCAAGAAGGGGCTGCAAACTGAGGAGTTTGAAGGGTTTAAGGTCATGGTTGCCGATGGATTCCATATCTCTTGCACCAAGAAAATTTCGAACATGACCATGCAATTGGGAAACTACGAAGTCAAGGATGACTTCTACGTAGTCCACATTGGAGATACTGATGCCGTCCTAGGCATTCAATGGCTGCGTTCTCTTGGGGAGATCTCATTGAATTTGCAGACTATGGAGTTGAAGTTTCAATCAGATGGGAAGAAGATAGTTCTAAGAGGAATGTCTAATGGGGGTCCTCGGGTAGTGTCATTCAAAAGAATGGCAAGACTGATCCGTCACGATCAAGCTGAGTGGGTTGCAGAATGCATGGTCCTTCCTGCTAGTCCTGTTGAGACTAAACGTGATCAATCTCCTGATATCCAGTCTCTTCTCGCGAAGAAAAGCACAGTCTTTGCTGATTTGCCTCCTGGACCACCACCTGAACGCGGTTCAGAACACATCATAGAGCTCAAGGAAGGAGCTAAACCGGTGATCACAACTCCATATCGGTATCCAAAGAGGCAAAAGGATGAGATCGAGAAGAATATTCAAGAACTCTTGGAGATGGGTTTCATACGCCCAAGCAAGAGCCCCTTTGCATCTGCAATGGTTCTTGTGAAGAAGGATGGTACCATGCGCATGTGCGTGGACTATCATGCTTTGAATCAAAGCACCATCAAAAACAGATACCCCATTCCCAGAATAGATGAGCTCATTGATGAGTTACATGGGGCCAAGTTCTTCTCGAAGATCGATCTGAGATCGGGTTACCATCAGATTCGGATGAGGGGGTCTAATGTGGAGAAGACAGCTTTCAGATGTCACTATGGCCATTTTGAATTCTTAGTCATGCCTTTTGGGTTGACTAATGCTCCGGCTACCTTTCAGTCTTGCATGAATCGTGTTTTTCAGAATCAGTTAAGGAGATTTGTGTTGATATTTTTTGATGACATTCTGATTTACAGCAAGACTTGGGAAGATCATCTCAAGCACTTGGAAGAAGTGCTTAGTATCCTGGAATCTGAGAGTTTGTTCGCAAAAGCTTCCAAATGTGAATTTGGAATGGAGGAATTATTGTACCTGGGCCACATAATCAGTGCTGAGGGAGTGAAGGTGGATCCGGAAAAGATCAAAGCAGTAATGGATTGGCCACCACCTGAGAACTTGACTCAGTTGAAAGGTTTTCTGGGTCTTTGTGGTTTTTATCGGAGATTCGTAAAGGGGTACTCACAGAATGCTGCTCCCCTTACTGATCTCACCAAAAAGGGAGCCTTTGTTTGGTCCGAAAAGGCTCAAATTGTTTTTGACAAATTCAAGAAGATCATGAGCTCGTGTCCGGTTCTGGCTGTCCCGGATTTCTCCAAGCCATTCGAGCTGCAGTGTGATGCATCAGGTGAAGGAGTTGGGGCTGTCCTGATGCAAGACAAACACCCTATCGTGTTTGAGAGCAGAAAATTACGGGGTGTCGAAAGGACATATTCAATTTATGACAAA
Organism: Chamaecyparis obtusa; assembly: GCA_027943335.1. Lineage (NCBI taxonomy): Eukaryota > Viridiplantae > Streptophyta > Pinopsida > Cupressales > Cupressaceae > Chamaecyparis > Chamaecyparis obtusa. Next base: position 704,424 of record BSBK01003268.1, read on the forward strand.
GAAATGCTTGCCATTATGCATGCATTAGCCAAGTTCAGGCAGTACTTGGTGGGGAACAAATTCGTGGTTAAGACTGACCACAATAGCCTCAGGCATTTCATGCACCAGAAGGACCTAAATGAGAGGCAACAGAAATGGGTGAGTAAGCTTCAAGCTTACGACTTTGACATTGAATATGTCAAAGGAAAAAATAATATCGTGGCTGATGCTCTGTCCAGAAGACCTCATCTTAGCTCATTGTGTGAGCTTACTGCAGATTGGAGAGACGTGTTGCTTGCTGATTATGCCAAAAATCAGTTTGCAACCAGCATTCTTGAGGGTACTTTTCATGATGAAAGGTACAAGGTGATTGAGGGATTGATCCATTATAAGGGAAGAATCTTTTTGGTGGCTGATTCTAAACTGAAGAAGAAGATTCTTTTGACTTTTCATGATATTCCAGTTGCTGGTCACCAAGGCTTTTTCAAGACGTATAGGCAGATCCGAGAAAGGTTTGCTTGGAAAGGATTGAAAGGAGAAGTACAACGTTACATCCAGGAGTGTCCTGTTTGTCAAGTAAATAAAAATGAGCATACTTTACCAGCCGGTTTGTTGCAACCACTCCCTATTCCCAATCAAAAATGGGAAAGTATCTCGATGGATTTCATCACAGGGTTGCCCAAGGCCCAAGGGAAGGATTGTATTTACGTAGTGGTGGATAGGCTTACCAAATTTGCTCATTTCTTCGCCATTACCAGCACTTTTTCTGCAGCACAAGTTGCAGATCTGTTTTTTCGAGAAGTGTTTAGGCTGCATGGGATGCCCAAGAACATTGTAAGTGATAGGGACAGCAAGTTCCTAAGTACTTTTTGGCAAGAAGTTTTCAGAATGAGTGGTACTGTGCTCACTCCAAGCACTAGTTACCACCCCCAAACAGATGGTCAAACTGAAGTAGTGAACAAGTGGTTGGAAGGCTACTTGAGAAACTATGTGTCAGAACAGCAAAGAGCATGGGTCAAGTGGCTGCATATAGGGGAGTACTGCTACAATTCTTCTTTCCATATGTCGATTAAGATGTCTCCTTTCTTGGCACTTTATGGGTATGAAGCACCTAGTTTTGCAGATTTGGTGTTTGGTGACAGCAGAGCACCCTTAGCCAAGGATTTGTTGCAGCATAGTCAAGACATAATGAAATCCTTGAAGGATAATTTGCAGATTGCACAGAATCAGCAGAAGTTGTATGCTGATCGGAGACGTGTTGAGCGTTCATTCGAGGTTGGAGATATGGTCTATCTTCGATTACAACCTTATAGACAGTCTACTCTCAAGAAGAGTGGAGCTGAGAAGCTCAAACCTCGCTTCTATGGGCCATTCAGGGTCATCAAAAAAGTTGGGGCAGTAGCTTATGAGTTAGAGCTACCTTCTGATAGCAGAGTACATAATGTCTTCCACGTGTCTCGTCTCAAGAAGGCACTTGGATATAATGTGGTACCTTCGTCACAATTGCCTCCCTTGGATGAAGAGGGACAGTTGGTTCTAATTCCAGAGGAGATACTTGACTTCAGAGAACGTTCTTTGAGGAAAAGAACCATCAGAGAATACCTAGTGAAGTGGAAGAACCTGCCTATCGAGGATGCGACTTGGGAAAGTGATGAGATATTGCAGCATCCTGGTTTGCGATTACTTGAGGACAAGCAATCTTGGGGAGGGCGGACTGTAATGTCCCCTTCTCAATCCTGATATTTCCAATGACCGTTGGCCTTTTTCTGGAAACCCGAAGGCTAGTCGGAAGGTATAATTAGGGTTTCCTAGTTTTGAGGGTGTCTTTGCTAGAAGTTGGTGGATTTTTATTTAAAATATCATTATTGAGCTTAAAGGGAAAAGGACGCCATTTTGAAGAAAGAGTTAGGGTTTTGACAGTGAGGAGGATTTAGGGTTTCAGGAAGTCAACCGAAGGTTATAAAAGGAAGATCTTGAGCATCATTTCAGATCTTTGGTTTTACTATACTGTTATGCCGCAGGATTGGCTCTGGGTTTGCTTGGAGGAATGAAGGCCTCCTAGCTCGGGCATCGCTTCTTGTTTGCAAGACAACAACTAGTGGTGATTCAATCTCATTTGAGCACTGAAAGATTCCGAAGCCAATTTTTTTTTTATTTTTGCAATTTCAATTTACAAAGCAGTGCACCCGTTAAGGTTAGAAGAGGAAATCAAAACGTACTGAAACAACTCTAACCAGTATGGCACCGATGATGGTGAGCATTGGTCAGAGGATCTAAATCAAACTGCTTATGCTGTAACTCTAACCAGTATGGCACCGATGATGGTGAGCATTGGTCAGAGGATCTAAATCAAACTGCTTATGCTGTAACTCTAACCAGTATGGCACCGATGATGGTGAGCATTGGTCAGAGGATCTTCTACTCTAAATACTGGAAAGGGAACTCGACGTCAAGTATGTGTTACCCAATCCGAAGCGGAGTGAGGGGCGACCATATGACGGAGTGATTACAATAGCAATGTTTGAAAGAGAATTACTAAAAGCTGAGAATACTCAACACCCAGAATGTGCTTGCTAACCCAGAATGGAAAGCAGCTACCATAGGGCGGAGCTGAACTGTTACAATAACTTTAATTGAAATCGAGAATTACAACCAGATTTGAGCAAGAAATAAAGACTGCCAGTACTACTGTCAGTTTTACAAATTAAGATACTGATTTCTGGTTCCTGTTACAAATCTGCTCATCCAAAGAACAAACAGCAGTCTATGGAACTACTTCAAATGCTCTTATTTTTCACGTATGACCTTCAATTGACTAGAAATCAAATGCAATAAGCCGGAAACACTAACATGCCAAATCGAAACTAACAATGCAATAAACTGAGAACAATGCACAAACTGAATACAACTCACAAATGAGATTGAATCACCACTAGTTGTTGTCTTGCAAACAAGAAGCGATGCCCGAGCTAGGAGGCCTTCATTCCTCCAAGCAAACCCAGAGCCAATCCTGCGGCATAACAGTATAGTAAAACCAAAGATCTGAAATGATGCTCAAGATCTTCCTTTTATAACCTTCGGTTGACTTCCTGAAACCCTAAATCCTCCTCACTGTCAAAACCCTAACTCTTTCTTCAAAATGGCGTCCTTTTCCCTTTAAGCTCAATAATGATATTTTAAATAAAAATCCACCAACTTCTAGCAAAGACACCCTCAAAACTAGGAAACCCTAATTATACCTTCTGACTAGCCTTCGGGTTTCCAGAAAAAGGCCAACGGTCACTGGAAATATCAGGATTGAGAAGGGGACATTACATGCTTCTTCTGCTACTATTGATATTGGAGTATATATTTGAAAGAAGTGTAATTCTCTGTGAGGAAGCAATAACAATTCAACCATTTTGAGGTCCGATATGCAATTTTGGTCTTTGCCCTTAATTGTCTTTGAAGATTTTTGTTATCGCATTTGATGTGATAGAATTTAACTGTTTTGTATTTCATTAGATTTTGTTCTTTTCCCTTAATTATTTCATGAGAGATCTCTATGAAATAGCCACTCTGCCATAGTTCATGGTTTCAAGGTTAGTTTGGTAGGTTATTTAGACAAATGGTTTATAAATGCCACATAATAACATTTCAGTGTATTCCTTAATGTCATTTACAATGTAATTCTCTATTGTTATTCCTGTTTTTGATCCTGAAGCAGACATACATTATTACTTTAAAGGAAAAAATCAAAATCTATGCAGATTGCAGTCCATGTGAAGTATTGTAGTTGAATGAGGTTTGTGGTCCCAAGACAGTTAATACATCTATTATACATTGTAGCCTTAGTTGTTGTGTGATATAAGTAGATATAAAGGAGAATTCCCATATGATTTTAATGCGAGATCCATGAAATCTTTTTTGTCACTCACAGACTTGAAGAATCAGTATGTATTGACATGTTTTGTGAAGCTTTAGAACTAGATCTGACTACAATATAAGAAGATTTAAACGCTTTTAGGGTTTGTCAGTTGCATCAGTGAATTGTTATTATTGAGGAACGAAAACAAACATCTATTGATAATCTCAAACCCTTTGTCAATGATTGTGACTACTAAACCCTTTGTGAGCCAAACAATGACTTAGTGCATATGGATAAAAGGGACATATAAAAAAATGAGGTTGCCTCTTGTATCAATGAAGATGAAGTTTTTAATAAGCCCACCAAAATGGTGTGTGCAGATCAGAATTGCAATGTTCATGATCAAATTACAAGGTATGATGATGCAATAGATGCATAGGAAATGGTTCCTAGTAATAGTTATATTAATGAAGAGTCAAGCAATTGTACAAACATTCAATTTCTTTTGATGTAGATCATAATATTGATGATTGGATTAATATGAATGTCACAACCACAAGCATACAAATTAGTGAAGATGTTATTGATTTACCTATTCTTCAGTCTGGTAAGCTTTAAATTTGATTTACCTATTCTTTCAATCAGGTAAGTCAAGATATTTTATGAGGGCTTCAAATTTGATGTGAAAATAGTTCAGTCAGGTAGTCTTTAAAGAATATGACATTAGAGACCAATCCACTTAGGGATATTGCATCGATGATATTAGCAATAGATATTCAAACATAAGATGCTTGACTTTTTTATTGTGTTTCATATGTAGTAGATCAAATTAATCATAGTTTGAAAGTGATAAATAACTCTAACGATATTTACTTTAAACACTATTATAACCAAACTTTCTACATCAGCAATACAACAACATCATTTAATATATCTAACACTATTGGCGTAACCCTTGCGCCCTTCAAAGGTGCAAGTGCTAATCTTAAACCTTTACATGTAGAGGTAACAGTAGCAAGTGGGAAAAAATAACTTGGGTTTTCGCTGCACTAAATGACAGCAATACGACAGAAAAGAACAGTTCATATTACAATGCCACTTAAAAGTGGCACCCTCTCAATATTCAACATCAGGTCATAAGATAACTAACAAATGACCATGTGTTAGTATGGAAAGAAGCTGTTTAGGGTTTAGGGCTCAACAAAAATGTTGTTGCTGATTCAATAAGACAAACAATCTTATTACATATTTCAAAAAGTAGATGTTCAGTTGTTTTTTTTCATCATATTACTTGTCGGGAAGTAGATATGCTACAGCTTTACTGTGACGTTATGTTACAATTTGTTTCTTTATGTTCTCAGCTAAAAAAGAAAACCACCTACAGCAAGCTTTGGGAAGAGATTAAATATCAGTTTGTTCAAATGCGTGCTAAAAAAGTCCAATGTTCTAGACAGCTCCACAAACTCTTTGAATTCGAAATGTAATTCATGTTCAGCTGATGTATCTTGTAGTATACACTAGGTTCAGACTCTTGCCTAGTGTATATCCTGTTCTTCTTCACTGGATAGCTGTTTATTATGCTTTGTTCAATTAAAAACAAAAAACAAATGATGATAAAACTCTAATATAACCTCAACTTTAATAATACTAGAATAACCCTTTGCTTCTGATGCTACAGTGTACCAAATATTATACATGATCCATGTTAGTCGGTTCATAATCCAATAACATTATGAAAATAATAGCATGAATATGGGCTAGGCATATAACATATTGGAGAGCCCATTTGTTTCTAATACAGATGGAAATTTTTATACACGTGCATTAAACTAATTATGCAGAAATAGAGCCATAGCCACCCATGAGAACACTATTTATATTTCAAGTTTCAACACAATACTTGGTACTTAAGTCTGCTTCACATCCATCTACAAGGTCACTGGTTCATTTTTTCTCTCATACCAAAAATCCAGTCCAGTACACAATGCAACATTTAGGGAACCCAAAGCTGGAATATATCATGTCACCTAGATACATAATTTCAAAGATCCAAGAAAACATGTGTCTAACATTCAATATTCTCAAAATACATTGGACATGTAGTCCACTAAATCCAAAGGCTCAGAAAGGATATTTGGAACAAAATTAAGATAATGACCTCCTAAAACCAACAGACAAGCTTGGGAATTCTCGAACATCTTTCCCATGCAGACTGATCCTAAATCAAATGAAGTAAGATGAGAAGGAAAACTGATAAGGGTACCACTAATAGTCTAATAGCAATATTAAACCGCCTAATAATTCAATGTCTGTGGAAAGGTGCAAATTCCCTATGTTGCACCAAGAATTAAGCAACAATATCAGAACAAGCAAGATGAGAAAGGAAACTAAGAAACCTGCCACTAATAGCGTCAATAAAAGACTTGTATGATTTCCCCTATGTGTAAAATTGGAAATTTCCTAAACCAAACAAATAAAAAATCACTTCTGAGCCTTGGCAACATGAGCATCAATAGCAGGAATAGAGGAACAGTAGGATCAAAAAGCAGAAGAAATTTTTCAATAGACTTCGTGAAACTGCAAGGACAGAAACTGATATAAGAAAATCCTAGATGTGGAGTTGGAAACATGGGGAACAAACACTGGAAAAGTTAACTGACAAACAGAAGCATTACAAACTTACATAAAACATTTCGAAGAGTTTCTGACCATTCTCTAGGAAATTCTAAAGGTTCCTGGAACATGTATTTGTTTCAGAAACTTTGAAATGTCTTTCTGACCTTCCAGAAATGGCTCCTTGGTGCCATAGGAAATCCCAGTAGTTAAAAAGAAGAATGGCCGAAGGTTAGAAGTAACAAGAAGCCTCCAAAGTAATAGAAAAATGATTTAAAAAGGCTACATATGGAGTCAAATGGGTGTTTGAGTGCAAAAGTGTAACTGTCTGCTTTATCATATAGTAGCCAAAAAAATGCTTAGAAAGATAAATCCATATAAACACAACACAGTAAAAACATTCCCCATGACAATGTTAAATATAGGGAACCATAAGATATAATCCATTCTAGAACCACTTCGACTTCTCACCCCAAGAAATAATATAACATTCCAATCATACAAAATGAACCTGTGTTGCACTTGACTAAATTAGTGATTGTTCATATTTGAAAGTCTTTAGGTTATGTTGAACCAAAAAAGGAAATCATGTACTCAGAAATTTTGGGAATGAAGCCTGATGGCTACATAGACAATACCTGGGACAAGTAGGTCACAAAAGTTGGAAACAGGAAAGCGTGTGGCCGGGGCACATATTATGTTTTCTGGCTTGGCTTAAGGAAATGGTGTCACGCTGGTAAATTTTCAAATTACAAGGTGAATTAGCTATCTTGCACCAAACAAAGAAATGGGTACTCAAAAACCTTGGCACCAGAAGCAAGATTTGGAACAGCTAGGTCAATAAGCTTGGGGCAAACTTCTTAAGAAAATGGTGTAGTATTGGTAGTTAGTGCTAACAGAAACCAAAGAAACTTCTAGAAACTCTTGGAAATAGCATTTGAAAGCTTCGACTAACTCTTAGAGAGCATGATTGGCCTGTGTCAAATGGTGTGTGAATCGATAAAAGAAAACCCCTAGCTTCCTCTGGCCGCTTTCTCCTTCCTGTGTTGACATTCTCATAGCCCTTCATACCTCAGGGATGTATTCCATTGCATTCAAGATGAAACCAGATTGTCTCTCCTGAATCAAGTTGTTTCAGATGTTGAAGCCTCCAAAGAACTTGAAAAGGAGCAGACCTCCAAATTATTCAGAAATGGTAGGAGGTTCCTACGATAGAAATTCCCTTGAACCACTTGTCAATCTGCCTATAAACCTCTTTGAACTAGCTCTGGGTGGACATTCATTGGTGCATGGCCGTCTCCAAAGTATCTGGAGTGGTGGACTGATAAAGGATGGCAGCCAAGGAATTCTAGCTCAATTGAGATTGCTATATGTGTTAGAAGGTTCTTTGAGGCAACCTTCATTAACAAAGGGGACAAAGATCTTAATTTCAGAAGTGCACTCTGGTTCTTCGCACAATATTATCTTGCCTCAATAGTTGGGATCTTAACTGCAACACTCTTATCTTGCCTCAATAGTTGGGATCTTAACTGCAACACTCTTGAAGAGACCCCATCTAAAGTTCCAGTGTAGGACAGCCTCCCCTTCATCTTACTTACATGTCTAACATGAAGAAGCCCTCCAAGCCATTGGTAACAAGATTGGGATCTTCAAAACATGGGCAGGACCTCTATAGAGAAACTATTCTATTACTGGATTTTGGCAATTAGACCTAGTTAAAGGTCTCCGTGAAGCCATAAAAACTTAGACTAGATGATGTGGTCCTCACTCAAAAACAAGACTGAGAAAATCCCATTTGAGTGCTAAACATGTCATGAACATGGTCATTTCCGTGAGGCAAAGTTGCATGAAAATGGATACAGGTACACTATCGGATACGGAGACCTCCATTTTTAGACCCTCAATATCGACACAGCTGGACACAACATTAATAAAAAACACATACACAGTATATTTAACACAATTTTCCAAGTTATTAGAGGAGATTTTCACTCCTTCAAAAGCAATATAGACACATAAATGATAAATGCTTCATTAATAATTATAAGTTAATTTAACACTTTACAATACGCAATATACTAGAGTTGCATTGGAAGATAACCCAAAAAAATAGGACATTGAAATAGAAAAACATTTCATGCATCTTTCTCAATTGGTGTGGGTCTTTTTTATACCAGAAAAATATATTTAAATTGCATGAATGAAGTTTTTTCAAATTAAATTTGGAAAGATTTATGTCAAACTTAAAAAAAATCAAATCACATAGTATTCAGCACTGTTGGAAAATCAAAAAAATTTGGGCATGCATGGGTACAGTATCCAACGTGTATTCTGGCTATATTGGATGGAGATACGTGCACCCGAGGAGGGACAGAGAAGTATCCAGCTACTTTACCATGGGGATTACCCTAAAAGGTCAAAGCTATCAAAGATAATAGGATCACAGAATGAAGGGTCTAAGAAGTTAAACACAAAAAATGCCAAAGCAAGTTGCAAATCAAGACCTTTTAATAAAGATCCTTCATCTTCCAACTTTCAGAACTTAAAGCAAGAAGACAGCATCAAAGAAGAAGAAACAACAATAGTAGCAAAACAGGAAGCACCATAGAAACAAATCACAGAGACAATGATCCTCCCCATCCCCAACCAACCTAAAGTAAGAAGCATTCAATTCCAGGAAGAGGAAAAGGAAATTGAAAAGGATGAGCTTCCAATATCCCTTTCTCCCAGCCAAAAAGCCCAACTCTGAAAGCTGGTACAAAGAAAAATATGTAGGTCAAATCCATGGAGACAGCTGAATATATTGCAGCTAGCAATTTTCAGCATCTAGGTAGCAAGTAACAATTGATTAAGCCGTAAAAAAAGAAACCATAAGAGGTAAGCAATGAAAGCCCTCTCGTGGAATATTAGAAGTCTTGGTGACAGTAAGTAATGCCTTCGAGTTTAATAGATCCCTTGATAAGTGAGAATCCCAATATACTGTTAGTTTAACAAACAAAGGATGGTGTCACATTTGCTAAGCCTATTATTAATAAAATTTGGGCAAGCAGTGAGTGTTTGATGCCTTCTTTAGTTGGAGCACCTGATGGTATCTTAAATAGATGGTTATTGATTTTCTGATTCTCCTCTAAGAGTCTTTTTGCCATGATAATTGGATCAAAGTTTCTTTGTGGAACTTGTCTCTGACTCTTCTAGTGACCATCACTAATGTTTACAAGAGAACTTGCTAGACTTATATAAAAGAAAATGTGTGTCTTGCCAAACCTAAAATCTAGATTCATAAGGGGTCTCAATTTGGTCCTCTGCTAGAATGAGAAAAGAGGTGGCCTCCTTGTGAGAAACAGAGAAAGTGAAGATGTGGAAGAGATTGAGTGTCTTTGATATAGAGGACCTCAAACATAGTGAAAGTAAATTCAACATCGTTTATATAGTGTTTTTCAATGCGACACACATTTGAATAAATACGTAATTTTATTTTTCTTTGAAGAAAAAGCTTCTTGACCTATTACCAGACTATATGTATTTGCAATTTACAATGCTTGCAATTATTTTTAGGGTGATTCATGTGCATGTTAAATAAAAATATAGCCCTGTACATTTTTTATATTTGCCTAGAATTAAAAACTAAAATGCTCTTTCAACACTATACAAAGAATTTTTATTTTTTGATTGAAAATCAATTCTACTACTGCATGCTCGTGTTCTTCAATTAAAATCAAACACTCAGACAATTCAACTTTCAATAACACAGTTTAAACATAAACACATAAATAATTTGGTGAATTAACTGAAATAATCAAATACAACATTGAAAATATTTGAAAAACGAAATCAGCAGAATCACAGAAAATATGAAAAAATAAATTACCTGGAGCATTGACTTTGAAGATATGGGCACTGGGAGTTTCCAACCAATCTACCTGCCCGGCGGCCGATTCATCAATGGCAAGTCTGAAAGGCAAGATGTGCGAAAAGGGATCTTTCACAAATGAGCGAGCCATTTATCTGGAAGAAAAATCCAAGTAAACATTAGTGCCTAAAATTTTATTAAAAGAAAATCAAATGAACATGCAGAAACATAACTGGAGTGAAAACAAACCAGATTGCAGATAAGTTTATACCTATTAATACGATTGAGCACGCCAAACGCGAGAAATTTTGGAGATTGTGAATTCAATTGTTTGTATGAAATGAATGTCGTTGTTGTACATTATTTATATCGTGCAAAAACGAGTCCAAACCGACGAGCAGCTTCTACACAATAGGAATTATCATCTAGAGTTCTAGTAGCCTCTTCTTCTGGACTTTTGAGCGCGATTATGACAATTTAATATTTAGCTTTATAGCAAGAGAAACTGTTAGTAAAGTTCCAACAGCGGTTGGTGTGTGTGTTGGAGTTTTATGACTGAATAAACAAGATAGCCATTGGGTAGGGTTCCATTGTATGCTAATTTTGGTTAATTTACATGATTCTCTTTTGAAGGATTGGAATGACAAATTTTCATGGTTGAAGTTGAACATGAAGTAGGGGAAGAGTTTCAATTATTATTTGTGCTTTAATGGTTATTAATTAGATTTTCTTGATTAAAAGTTTATTAAAAAATTATCTAGTGGTTATTAGTTATATATTGTCATTCTTATTAGATAGAGAAAAAAAGATAGTAATTAGATTTGTGCAACTTTCTTGGTGCTAATAGTGCATGATTTCACTAGGGTGTTTGTGCTAAATATTGGATCAATTGTACAAATTTTGTGGTGGTCAAAGCAAAGGGTTAACATGGCAATAGAGGATATGTATTGGACATCAACTCAAAATGACCACTTTTAGACTCATGCATCCATAACGAATCACATCGTGTTCAACTTAACTACTTAAAACCAAAGCGATGGCTATATATGAAGAAAAGCAGAAAAAAATTATCAAAATTTGAGGTATTATTTAGGAGTTTAAGGTGCATGAAGTTAGTTATAATGTCTATTGGTACCCCTCCTATGTGGATTAGATTATAATATGGAAGTAGCTATTAGAATAATTGATCTTTATCATTTGAATAAAGAACATTATTGATTTTTAAATTGGAGGACCAATTAAATATCTACCCAACTCCTATGTTACCTCTCTCATTTTGGCAACTCATCCTTATCTATCCAATCATATATGGACGCAACAATTAAGAATTCAAGGAGTTGTCAAGCATTCAACAAATTCATCTCATCATGGTGGAAAACATAGCAATCATTTATGAAAACATGTATTTTGTGATGTCCTTTTAGGTATTTCTAGAGTCATGTTATTACATCAACACTTGATTTTTTTTCAAGAAGCACTTGAGTTGTCAAGGTATAAAACACTTATCAAACCTTTGCTACTAATATCAAGCTTCATTTCCTTTCATGCAATTTCAATTTTATTTCAAGGTTAACTCTTACATAGGGGTTTGATTTAGGCAAACCTCTTTCTCCCAACATTCTTCCTATTTTTTGTTTGCATGTAATAGGTGAAAAAATTTCAGATTCATTTATAAGAAATTCTACCATTCTGCCTTAGATCCATAGCTTCTCCACCTCATTTTGGCTTATCAAGGGTTCCTTCCAACATTAGGGATGAATCCAATTGCCCCCTACTCTCTAGGTCACCCCTTATAGGCTTTTTGGGCTAAGATTTGGTGTGCAGATTAGTCTTTGTGTTGGCTTCTCAGATTTAGTTTTAAATTTTGGTTTTTCATTCTATTATTTCCTCTACATGACAAAAAACCCTTCTTACTCTTTAGCTTTCATTTCCTTACTCCTCTTACACAATTAAAAATTCATATAGTGAAGAAAACCCTTACATTCATTCAACACTTGAGTGTCTCTTGATCCTAGTGGGTTATTTTCCTTCATAATGTATTGAGAAAAATTTGGGTGTGAGATTCCTAGTTTGACTATCCATTCTAATTAGGGATGAATCAAATTGCCCCTACTCTCTAGGTCACCCCTTATAGGCTTTTTGGGCTGAGATTTGGTGTGTAGATTAGTCTTTGTGTTGGCTTCTCAGATTTGGTTTTAAATTTTGGTTTTTCAGTCTATTATTTCCTCTACATGACAGAAAACCCTTCTTACTCTTTATCTTTCATTTCCTTACTCCTCTTACACAATCAAAAATTCATATAATGAAGAAAACCCTTACATTCATTCAACACTTGAGTGTCTCTTGATTCGAGTGGGCTATTTTCCTTCATAATGTATTGAGAAAACTTTGGGTGTGAGATTCCTAGTTTGACTATCCATTCTTATTATCTTCTCCTCCCTATTCCTACTTTTCTTGCATTACATTTATTTATTTTTTGGGTAAAAGGCCTAAGCCATATAATTATATTGACTTTTTTTTTTAAAATCGGATACGACTTTTGTTCAAAACCAGCATTGGTAGGAAAGAACAGAGAAAAGAAAACCTCCAAATTTTCCCAGGACTAAAAGTCCAAACATAATTACACAGGTAACAATAAAGAGGCATTCCCCTATTTATAGAACTTTAAGTATGAGGGCATGCCCTCATTTTACACTATTGAAAATTTACATTTAGAGGAAATCCTCAATCTTTTACAGAAAAATACATATCTTCCAATCCTTGATTGATGTCCGTCTTTACTAAGTAGGTGTTGTAGTCTAAACCTGCACACACTTGTTTCTTGGCCAAGATCGATATTAGCTTACTCATGAAAACAAGGATATTACTAGATATAAATTCAGAATATGTATATTATGGGAGATTATTTGCTAATATTAAACCATTGTTCAAAAAATAGAATCTAGCTCTAAGAATATACACCAAACTTCCTCAATTCCACAATCCTCTCACAGTTGGCTATCAAGCTAAAATCAGGAAACCTTTATTGTCATTTTTCTTTAATATATATAATTAAAATTTCCATGGTAGTCATCCTTCTAAACTTGCATCTTGAATTGTTATTGATGTATGCTTGATAATCTGATTATCTTGCATACCTTGCACCTACTATCATTCCAATTAGATATGAGAAGTAGATAATTATGTCTATAATCATAATTAATATCTAATAAAAGTTGTGATCCTTGATAGGTTCACTTAATAATAGATAGAGGTGGTGTTTAAAAATTGAAACTATCTATAAATCTACTGAATATAGAAGGCACCCTAGCTCATAATATTATTAGAAACCCATCCTTAGAGTAGTTATGAAAATAACCTAGTATACATCTTCTATATTCATAAATTGAAGACCAATCTAAACAACTGGTTCTAGTTCTTCCATTAAACACAACTATTCAAGTCATAGTATAAACATGTCTTGATTGAACCAATATTACTTTATAATTAAACTGAAACCCCAACCACCAAACCATATCAGCAAAAGCCATTAGAAACTAAGAGGAAGACAGAGAAATCACAAACTAGAGAGGATTAGACCTAGATCTCTATAGCAAATGAGATTACTATCGGCTAAGACAGGAACAAAAGGAAAAAAACTAGGCTAAGGAATAGGAAAAGGAAACAAAAAGGGAGAGGGACCTGAGAGATGCCATAAAGACAAAAAGGATGTTGAAACAACAACATCAAGGCAACAAAGAAGATATATAATATTATTATTATTATTATTATTATTATATATGTGTGTGTGTGTGTGTGTGTGTGTATGTGTGTATGTGTATGTATATGTATATGTATATGTATATGTATATGTATATGTATATGTATATGTATATGTATACGTATACATATATGTATACGTATATATGTATTGTTGGAAACTGCAATTGAAACAATTATTGTATTGTCATTGATGTCAAACCTTAACTAGTAAGACATGTTGCTATCAAGTATCATTACTTGAGGGAATTGGTACAAGATAAAGAAGTGAGAATGGAATATGTGAATACAAAAGAACAACTAGTAGACATATTCTCAAAAGCTTTACCTAAGGATGCTCATGAATATCTTAGAGGTAAATTAGGGGTTCTTCCCCTAACTGAGGCTGCCTAATCAACTAGGAGCACTACATCAAATGTGCTACACAGAGTATTTGACAAATTGATGTAGGAAAGGTCACACTTTAGGAGCTGCCTAGAGTTGTGAAAAGAATAGAAAAGCTGATAATTAGTCATAAGCAAGATGACAAAGGGAGAAATATTGATACTGAATTGACAAGATGACATCTACATATGAAATCTATGTAAGTTCTAGATACTACTTTGGCATTATTGTCAAAGAGGGAGAGATTTAGATGAAAACATAGATCTAAAGAACACTAAGGCATATGTTCCAAGAATCAGAGATTCTGAGATTCTGAGGGAGTAACTGTGTGAACGGTCAAGCAAGGCTAAGTTTTTGTGAATCAGAATGAAGCTAAGGATATTATAAATATTTATGATGCAATGACAAATTTTTGGATTAGTTGGTAAATCATGTGTTATGCATGTGGTGTTGCCATCAATTCCAAAGAGGGAGATTATTGGAAACTACAATTGAAACAATTGTTGTATTGTCATTGATGTCAAACCGTAACTGGTAAGACAATTGCTATCTAAGAAAGTACTATATCTATTGATTGGTGAAAAGGATTAGGGCAAGGGAGATAACAAGAGAACCTAGGGAAAGGTTGAGTTATTTGATACTTCAATGAGTACTTGGTTATTTGGCACATTGAAAAGATAATGTATTATTTATCTAAGTAAGAAGAAAGACTAAAGAAGTAGGCTTAACTGAGCAAAAGTGAAGAAATCTAGTTTAAGCCAAGTGATGTTAGTGTCGACCGAGTGCCAATATATGGTGAGTAAATCTAGTATTGACTGAACATCAGTTTATGTCGAGCGACAGGAAATTACCGAGCAAGATAGTGTTAGCTGAGGAAGATAGTTTGTAGAGATGACTGAGTTACGTAGTGATGATCGAGGAGAAAGAATTTAGATTCCCAACCGACATAGTTGAATTCTTGGGTTATGTAAATCATGTTGACTTTATTAATTGATTGTATGGAGAATTCAATGCATGGTAAATCATTTTATTATAGATTCAATGAGAAGTTTCAAGATGTATCTAGAAGGAAGGATGAAGAACTTAAATGTTGGAAGGATTCAATGAATATGACCTAACCTAAGATCTACGAAGGAGATTAAGCGCAAAAGATGGATCTACCTAATTGAAGAGGTATATAGGAAAACCTAAGTGTGAGATTACAGAGAATGTTGAAGTTGCTGATGTTATTGGCTGATAAGTCTAAGCAGAAGACTAAAGGTGAAGGAGTTGATCAGAGTTGTGATTTCTTGAAGAAAGTTCTGAGAAAATTAGAGATGGAGATGGAAATGGAACTCAGTCAGTAAATTAGCATATATGTGTGAATTGGATCCATTATTTGCAAAGTGAGTTGTATATTTTTCAGATCAAAAACTACTTCTACTTTCTACCACTTTGCAAATAACAGATCCAATTCGCACATATATGATGATTTACTAACTGAGTTCCATTTCCATCTCCATCTTTGATTTGCTCAGAATTCACTTCAAGAAATCACAACTCTGATCAACTCCTTCACCTCCAACCTTCTATTTAGACTTATCAGCCAATAACATCAACAACTTCAGCATTCTTTGTAATCTCATACTTAGGTTTTCCTATATACCTCTTCAGTTAGGTAGATCCATATTTTGCCGCTTAATCTCCTTCGTAGATCTTAGGTTAGGTCAGATTCATTTAATCCTTCCAACATTTAAGTTCTTCATCCTTCCTTCTAGATACATATTGAAACTTCTCATTGAATCCATAATAAAATAATTTACCGTGCATTAAATTCTCCATACAATCAATTAATAAAGTCAACACAATTTACATAACCCAAGAATTCAACTATTTCGGTTGGGAATCTAAAGTCTTTCTCCAAATGTAAATTATTGACGCTCAGTCAATACTATGTTCATCTCCTCGGTCATCACTGTGTAACTCGATCATCTCTAAAAACTATCTTCCTCAGCTAACACTGTCTTGCTTGATAATTTCCTATCGCTCAGCATAAACTGATGTTCAATCAACACTAGATTTACTCAGCATATACTGGCACCCGGTCGACACTAACATCACTCGGCTTAAACTAGATTTTTTCACTTTTGCTCGGTTAAGCCTACTTCTTCAATCTTTCTTTTTACTTAGATAAATAATACATTATCTTATCAATGTGCCAAATAATCCAGTACTCATTGAAGTATCAAATAACTCAACCTTTCTCTAGGTTCTCTTATTATCTCCCTTGCCCTAATCCTTTTGACCAATCATTAGATATAGTACTTTCTTATATAGCAACTGATACCAATTGTTAATATTACTGAGAACAATTGATTCACCCCCCCTCTCTGTTATTCTAAATAATATTAACAATGTATATGTATATGTATATGTATATGTATATGTATATGTATATGTATATGTATATGTATATGTATATGTATATGTATATGTATTTGTATATGTATATAAATATGCATATGCATATGGATATGGATATGCATATGCATATGCATATGCATATGTATATGTATATGTATATATATATAAAAGGAGAAGAATCAAGAGGAAGGGATAGGCAGCCCCCCAACAGAAAGGAGCATTTGTAAGAGATAGTCTCAACAAGGCTAGTAAGAGAGAAAAGAGAGGGAAAAATATGAGCAACAAGACTTTCCTAATGATCATGAAGGACCAAATCCCTTGCAAAACCATCGGCTAATCCAACGGAACCTCCCAGCACCATTTCTAAAAATCAGAGAAGAGACTGAAAAATAGCCCCAAGGTAACAACCAACAAAGATTGAGGTTAAGGTTCCATAGGATGAAAGTAATCTCCAGGTCTACCTCTACTACAAAAGGTTAAGATTGGGAAAGGAGGGGTGAAACAAACTTATCTAATCCCATCAAAGCTTCATCCACCTTTTAGAAGTATTTGAAAGGATACTACAAATGTGAAACTATTTTTCAATAAGGTGCCTTTCACTGGCCAGAAAACATGACAAGAAAATCTGAGCGTTCGGCCATTGTTTCTTATCTCTATGCATCCTAAAGTAGTTAAAAAATAAGGATATGTCAATCACACTCCTTTCTAGCATAAAGATAAGATTATTCATCTAGAAAATAGGTAGGTTCTATAAGAGAATGTTTTCAAAGGCTACAGAAAAACCGACCACAAAGCTCACCCAAAAGAAATCTTGAGGAACTATAGAAACTATATACCCAAATAAATTATGATATCTCCCATTAATGGTAAATTTAATACATAGTCATCAAGTCATCTATCTGAAGTTGTCAAGCAGAATACACCACCATATATTGAACTTAATTTCCAAAGACATCCATCATAAAGCCGGAAAACTTTGTAACTATAAAGGAAACTTTCTGTATTGATTTTGAAACATTCCTATACAATACAAGATATATACCTTTCCTTACCTGTTAATGTAAAGATAGTCTAAATAATGAGACATGTTTATTAATATTAGCAAATGGACTCAGAAAAGAAACTCCTCATAGGTTTACCTTTTGAATATATGAGAGTATGAATCCAAATATGGAAATATTCAACTAATCTCTGCAGACATGAATATCCGATATTTATATTTCTCTAAATATTTATATATTCATATACATAAAAATATATGTATATTTGTGTGTACATATTTAACTATATATATACATGTGTGTGTGTGTGTGTGTGTGTGTGTGTGTGTGTGTATTTATACATACATATATGATTGTCTATATATAAATATATTTATGTTTATATATAGAAAAAGTATATATATATATATATATATATATATATATATATATATATATATATATATATATATATATATATATATATATATATATATATATATATATATATATATATATAGATATGTGTGTATGTATGTATGTATGTATGTATGTATGTATGTATGTATGTATGTATGTATGTATGTATGTATGTATGTACATATATATATCCAAATATGGGTGAAGTAATATAAAACATACTCTTTACAGGATTAGAGCATTGCCTTACCATGAGATCCTTTTATGACTATCTGGGCATGAAAAAAGCTATATATTGAGGAAACAAAACCTTAAAACCTTTATACAATGTTGTATCTTAGTTCATAGTATCTTGATATGTTTTTCATACATGCTTTTTATGCTACTTGAAACTTACTACTGTAAAGTTTTGTGTTTAAAAGAAGGATATTAGCTACACTTTAACCATTCGAGCCTTTCATTCAAAAAGTAAATCCTAATAACTATATGCAAGTCACCCATTAATCCTAATACATCCTCATGGGTCCTACAAATATTTCACCAAGTTGGGGTCCTCATCCAGTCCTTATGCTACTATATAACCCTCCAAACAATTTACGCATGTGGATTTCCTAATCTAGAAAAATGCATCAGGAGTTCCAAATTTATTTGAAAAACTAGTCTTTTCGCCTAGAACCCGTTGAGATCCTCTAAGTAAATGATCAGATAGGTGGCTACTAGCATGTTCCTAATCATTAACATATCATAATTCCATGGCCTTGAGATTGTTAGATCGCTTCTTATGTTAACCATGACCTTGTCCAAGTCTATCAGAATCTCCTTGATAAATATTTGTCTACACATCTTTGCCACTTGAGACTGGTCGTTGAATATATGCATTGCAATGGCTATCAACATCATCAATATGTCAATATTAGCTCTAAATCTATCCTTACATTGGACAAATTGGTCACCCGAGCTCCGTAGGATAGCCCTCTAGATCACTTTGCTCTTCACATCCACTATTTTCCTTATCCTATCCAAAGTGACTCCCGAGTCGAAGGCCATTTGGTTTTTAGAGCTTCCTAACTTGATAGGAGTCTCCATAGCTCAACGTTTGGTAGTCTATATCTTCAAATGGAAACAAAAGGAATAATAAATTGGGAAATCCCACCTACCATTGCTAATAAAGGATATTCTTCCCGATCAATGAGTCCTTTACTATTATAATTAGTGTCATTTCTTGCTAGTTGTTTGCTATAAATCATTAAAAGATCCTCTCTATCTTTCCTTTGAGTTCAAGTAGTATTTATTTATAGTCATGTCATTAAATGGTGATCTCTTTAATAGGCTATATAAGAGGTCATCTTCTCATGTTCTGACATGCCTCAATTTTTAAGATTTACTTTTGAGATCATCTCTATTTCCTTCATTCAAAAAATCCCTATCCATTAAACATTTACGGTTCATTTGCCTTTGATCATACAGATCCTCAACTTCTTAAGTTCTCATAATGTGAGTGGGTTGTCAAAGTATGGACAATCCACTCTAAATGTTTACTCAATGATTATTCCTTCTTAGTCTTCTTGTTTCCACTTTATCCTTTTAACTTAGTTTCTTAACTTAAATTTTAGTCTAACTAGAGGATCGAGTCTTACCTATTGCTATATAAATGATTATATTGTAGAATTGCAATCCTTACTACTTTCTAACCAATAATGTTTATTATTATTAACCCTAGGATAATTTTCATGTTTGTTTGAAGCCTTCTCTTGCTTGGTAGGAAAATTAAAATGAGATGACAAGTATCTTAAACTCCCTTGCTATATACTAAAACCTATTCCTATGATAAGAGCTCCTCTCCTGAATATCTTTCATTCATTGATCCAAGTCATCAAATTGGTAATAGTACTATTATCTCCCCTAACTAAACCACAATAATTTTCCCTTCTATTAACCTATACTAATCTTTGCCCCATCTACCCCTAGATTGGCTAACAAATCAATGGCTTTATTCCCTTCCCTGTAAATATGGTTGATCGTATAATGCTTAACTAACTTTAAAATTTACGTAATATGGTTTACAAGACCATCTAATTTCTAGTTGAAGATGCCCCTTTCCTAAGAGCATTAAATACTATGGTAGAGTCTCCTTCTATCTCTATTTTATCAATACCTAGTCTCCTGCACGCTTTTAGACCTTCCAATAGGGCTGAAAATTCTACTACATTGTTAGTCTAAATTCCTATAGGGCTTACTATATTGTATATTAGCTTGCCTTCCCAGTTGTAGATGCAAAATATGATCCCTGCAATTCTAGGGTTACCCCTTGATGCACCATCGAAATGCAGTTTATGTCATCCAATCATTGGGGTTGTCCATATGCATGATTTCCTCAACAAGTCTTAGATTCTTTTTTTGCCAATTCACCCAGGGGGATCTTTAGGCCTACCCATATATTTATAATCTTCTCATCCCACTTGGAGAATTTATTTTTTTAAGCCAAAGTGGACTAGCCACCATAATTTTATTTATATATATAACTGATTCAAGGACTCATCCATGGAAGAATTGGGAAGAAACCCCGAAGTCATAGTCAAATACAAAAGATAAAGATATTTACAAAAGGTTTTCCAAAGGAAAAAACCCCAAAATCACTTCGTTTATACAATCATTCGGCTAAAGCACGAAAATTCATCATTTACTACAAAAACCCACTATATGTGGATGTCAAGAAGATGAAGCAAAAAACCAAAAGTATAATCTCTCTGATCAAAAAGGCACTCTTTAGCAGACATCCATGGGACTGGGAGAGGAAGGACATTGCATGTGGAACCACGCCAGTTCCCAACCCAGAGGAGGAGCTAAGGGTTTATTCGATTCCCAACCATCATCAGACACCAGAGCAACCAGAGGTTCATTCATTGACAAGGCCGGTGACAGTGGAACATTGAGATCTGGAACTCCCATGGAAGCCACAATACGTGAGGGTGGTAGAACCAAGGGAAATGGTGAAATAAGGAGGTCCAGAACTATATGTGCAAGATGTATGATATTCTCTGAAAGATCCATTCCTAGAACAGGACTCACAATTTGCAAATTAGCCCTAACAATCTGAAAGCGGTGCTTTTCCATAGCCCATTTAAAATTGTCATACGCTATTAGATATTCATGGCTGGTCATAAGAGCATGGTGAGAGAAGAGCCTACCCACCAAAGCTTTTCCTGACCATAGGTTGTAGTTCTACAAGGCACTCATAATCCGGCTACCCGAGTTGAACTGTGGCCTAACAATTTTATTAACAATGGCGAAAACTAGATCCATCGACTGAAGTAAGTCCATCAAATTTGACAAGAAGATGGAAAGAAGTTGTGAAGGAAAGAGAACCATTTTGGTCTAAGGAGATAGCACATGCTCCCTAATAACCCTCCTCACAGCCCTATAATGCAACATAGATTGACACATAAAAACCTGATCGATCTCTGGTCCATTAATGCAATGCAGAAATGGAAGTTCAGAAATAGATGAGGAGATGAGAACCCTGAAGTTTATGGGTAACAGCTCCGAAAGAATTTTTCCACATGAAATGCAAATTGAGAATTCCATCTTTCTACCAGCGCACAAAAACAAATGCAGGAGCTAGAGCAAAAAGAAAGAGACAACTTCAAGGAAATGAAAGGGAAAAGGAGCCATAAATTATATAGAATTGTGAGCAAGCAACACCAATGAATTCGTACACTTGAATTCATTCTCAGCCGTCATGGTGTAAATATACTGATTTATTGTACGCCTCTTCATACGTGGTAAGTGCGAGAACCATATGAATGAAAAAAGCCACATGAAGCACCAAATTCAGGTGTGATAAAATAATTAAGCCCCATGGCAAAGCATTCAAAAATAGAGCAATAATTAGATCAGGTAGGCTGGAAAGAGTGACATCATATAGAAGTACAAGAGGGGCATCATGAAAATCATAGTCAGTACCTTAGCAAGTTCAATTTGAATTCGGAATATGCTTTTGATCATGTTTAATTAAGACTTGAAACTCACTATGTAATATTGTCAAATATGGTGGTTTAAGATGTTCAAGTTTTAGACCATCACATCCTAAATTAGCAAGATAGTCTGCAACCATATTTCCTTCCCGCAAAGTATGAGAAAGATAGATTTCTCTGAATGAATCTAGAAGCCACCATATTTGCTGAAGGATATATGAAATTTTCCAATTGTAAGACTCTTGTTTTATGCATGCATTAATGATCACCATAGAGTCACCTTCTACATGAATACATTGAAAACCACATTTTTTTGCCAAAGCTAACCCTACAAATAATGCATGAGCCTCAGCCATGTTATTTATGTTATTTTGATCCTATCCTTATAAGGTTGTTTCTGCTATTTGTAATCTCAACAATACTTTCCTCCATTCTATTAACAATTTGCTCATATTGAAATTTTGCATCCTTAAAAATTATCCTATTCCTTCCTTTTCATATTTCCCAGATCAAAAGAGATAGGGAAACCGTCCACAAGTTCCCATATAGTTCTTTACCCTTATTTCTAGGAAAATACTGAAATAATATTCTCACTTCATTTGGTATGTTGTCTTCCAATGTATTTTATTTAGAATCCATACCCAACATTTATTAGCATACTCACAATTAAGGAGAATATGATCTATTGATTCTTCCTCCTTTTTGCATAGAACACATCTAGAAGGTCTGAGAAAGCCCATCTTTTGGAACCATTCTGTTGTTAGTATCCTATGTTGAAGATTCACCCATGTGAACATCCTTGCCTTTGAAAAATAATCTTTATTCCAACACAGATCTACTGGGAATTCCATTTTTGGGAAATTATTCCTCTTTTGCAAAGATAAATATTTGTCTCTAGAATTATACTCCCCTAATTTCGATCCCGCCCAAACAATCATATCCTCCCTAGAACTAGAAGTAATTAACCTAGACCCTAGAATTTCTTTAATCCTATTCATAAAGTTTGCTAACATATTTAAGATTTCATCTAGCTTCCAGCTCCATCCTAATGTTGGGTTTCCACTAGGGATATCCATGTAGTCTCTAACATAGATACCTACCCTTTCCTTAAGAAAATTGATTTATTCTTGGTCATCCACCATGGTTTCCAGTTTTTGATAGCCCCCTAGGAATCCTCCCAAAAAGTGTTGACCTCCCATCCCCTATGTTCCATGAGACATTACAGCTAATTAGTGGTCTACATTCTAAAATGAAGTTCCATAAATTTGATCCCTTATGTGGGGATTCATGTTGTAGAATGCTAAGTGGTTTCTCACCATCCAGATATTTGTGTTTGACAATTTTCACCCACTTGGATTCTGGTTCTTGGATAATTTTCCACACTAACTTAGCTATATTTTGGTCCCTTAGGATTTTTAGATTGGCTCCCCTCCTCTACAGTTCTACAAATATTATTCCAAGCTACAAGAGCAAGTGTATTTCTTTTTGTCGAACCTTACGAAAAGAATGTTCTCAATTTTTTATTTAATTTCTTCCTCATTTCTGTTAGAATATTATATCATGACATCTAAAAAATAGGAATTGTTGAGAGGACAGATCTCAACATAGTCACTCTGCTTGTTGTGGAGAGACATTTTCCTCTCTAAGATATCCCCTGTTGTCTATCTTGGCCAAGACCTCCTTTCACAAATCCCTAGATGTCCTACCATTATCTAGTGGGATACCTAAATACTTACTAGGTAATTCCCTTTTCTTAAAGCCCAATAAGTTAAGAATTCTACCTTCTAGATTCTCCTCTCTATTAAAGAAAAAAATCTCTGATTTATCCATGTTGATTAGTTGGCCTGATGCCTATGAATAATCAGGTAATAGTTCTTTAATGTTTCTACCCTCTTCTACTTCCACCTTACCATAAAGCATTGTATCATCCATGAATTGTTGATGTGTGGTGGGTTCCAGTTCACTAGTTATCTTGATCCCTTTAATTCTTCCTTTCTTTCTAGCCTTGTTACTATTTCATTATATTTTGGTGAACCCAATGTCCTTATATTTCCATTTTGATTTGGTGTTTAGATCTAATTTTTATTTCTAGATCTAATTTGGGTAGTTTTCATTTTCATCATAGACTTTACTAAATTAGATTGGTGGGTTATCTCTCATGTTATTACCTTTCTCCTCACTTCCATTTATCAATCACATGAAGTAGATAATACCTCTTTCATTTTATGTTGCATTAATTCCTTCATGGTACTCTTGCATATGACATCATGAGAGTTTCAAATATTATTCCCTCTTACAAATCATTTTTTAAGACTTTCATCCATATTTCATGTAACTTCATCATACAATTCTTAATGAAATGCATGGATTATGTTAACTGCATAAGAGTCTTTGTTGATAATGATGAATCTAAATATACATTTTTGTAAACAACCTTAGAACTTCTCCCAAGGTCTCTTTTATTAATGAGGATAGAGATCATAATCCTAACATTACTACATTAGAGGGACCTGTTACCAGCTAGGGTTGTCGCTGCACCAAAAGATCAACTTGTTAATGCCTGATACAACCACTAGACTTATAGAAGACACAAGAGGTGGTTAAGCCATGTTGTGAACCCTACGAGGGATGCTGGACCACTACCAACAATCTCCCTCCTAGTGTTACTCACCGTTCCCTACATGGATTCGAACCTATGACCAAGCTCTGATACCACTTGTTACTAGCTAGGGTTGTCATTGCACCAAAAGATACACATGTTAATGCCCAATACAACAACTAGACTTATAGAAGACACAAGAGGCGGTTAAGCCATGTCATGAACCCTGCAAGGGATGCTAGTCCACTGCCAACATGACCTAGATCCTCTCCTCCTAAAGCCACCTTAATGGAAGAGCTTAAGAAGGCTAGTTTATGTGCTTATTTTCCTTGTCTTAAAGATTCTTCTCTTTATCAAAGTATTTTCAATAATCTCAATGTTCATCATTTCCTTGATGATTTATCTCCCAAGATAGCATTAAGGATGAATATCTTGATAAACCTTTGTCTTCCTCTCAATCTGAAGAGGATATGAATAATGATAGTATTCCTAATCTCCCTAAAGAGACCCATTCTCCTATACCTCTCCTACATATTTCCACAAACCTCAAGATGAAATTCCTTCTCCTTCTCAACTAAAGATTAATTATAATATAGGGTATGACATTAATTCTCAATGAGGATATAGTGGACAAGGCCTTGGCATTCATGAACAAGGATCCCTTTACACATGTTGCAAGATATCCTTTTTTACACAATTATATTCCCTTGGTTTTGGAAAGAGTTGTTCCTCTTTCGCTAAGGTTATGTATAAATTTTTGCATAAAGGATATCTCCTTGGTATTGAAGGTGGGTTTCCTTATTCTATTTTTCCTCAAGATGTCATCATAGCTTTATGTTTTTATCTTAAGGAGGGGGTATCTATGTAGCCTCCTTGTGCATTATATAAAAGAATCCTAAATCTTTGTATGCCCCTGTGCATTATTCCAAGGAGATAATGTTTTCCTTGGGGTAAATACATTTATTACCATGTGTATTATTTATCCAATGTCCTTGGATATAATTCTTTCCTTTTGACGCAGGGCAAGGTAGATACAAGTAGAATCAAGCAAAATTGAACCCACTTGAATCAACAACAAGCCCTACTCTGAGCTACACAATGGAAGCAATATAAAATTACATGAAAGTAATGAATTCACAATGTATATGAGGCAATCAACTGGCAGCAACAACAGAGAATTTATATTATTTCTTTCAACATGCCCAGTTGTGAGGCCTTTCGAGTTTCGGCCTTATACACTGAGAATTATGAAATCAGAATCACAGCTTGCATCCTATCTTTGTCTCCAATGATATATCTTGATAATCATTCCTATATCTACCTCTTGATTCCCTACTACATCAATCTAGACTCCTTATATAGCCAGTTAAGCCACAAGTCGGCCAGTCAGGCATTTAATTACAATATAGGTCCAGTTTGGAAGATTTAAACCAAAACTAATGCTAGAATGATAACCACATGATGCACCTTTGGATTTAGGTCCACACATGACCCAAGAACACTCCCTTAACTTCACAATGTAATACCCCAAAAATGGGCTATAGGTTCATTAATCTCCTATATCGACACATTGAATGAAATCGACATTGAAGTCCTAACCTAAGGCACATCTAAACATCATCAAATCCTAATTGATTATCATAAATTTTGCATAGGGGAATATTCCTAGAAATATTCCTAATTATCCTAATTATCTTTGATTTAATGATTATTTGGTGATAAATCTTATTTATCCTAAAGTTTGATTAATTGAATATTCTCAATATTTAATTAATTAGATTTAATTTTGCCACTTAATTGTTTAATTGAAGTTAATTCTATTTATTCCTAAATTGTATTATTTAATTTTGACAATAAATCCAAAATCCTATAAATAAATGATTAAATTCTTATTTAATTAATTAAAGCAAGTTGTCAATTTTTAATAATATTGTTTTTGAATAAAAGTTTGAAAAATAGTTGATTAACCCATAAATTAATTGTTTTATTTTTCAAAATCAATTACGCTGGAAATAAATCACTTTATTATTAAATCAATTCATAAATAAATCATGCACAATCAAAAAAGCAGACAACTATCAATTATCAATTAAAACTAAACTCTATTTTGAGTTGAACTTTGCTTTTGCATGTTTTTGTGAGTTAATTATCCTTTATTTAAAAATAACTCAAAAATCAACCTGAGTTATTTGAGTGATTTATGGCTTTTTTCCATGCATCTCCAAAGCCCTAGATTTCTATAAATTAAGGCTTCAGCTCTTCATTTGAAGTCCAATCCATCCACGAATTGCACACTCACGCTGTCAAATTGGACACTGAAGAATCGATCTTGAGAATTCGAGTTGTTGTGAGATTTTCATTTGTTATTGCATAGTTTTCATATCATTTCTTAGCTTAGTTTGCATATCAGTTTTCTATATCATTGTTAGCATATATTCATATCAAGTTTTTATCATATTATTGTACAGAAAAACCAAAAAAATAGATTAATTTCATTCATTCCATATCTAGATTTCACATTCAAATCCTTCGTTTAGGTGTCATTAAGGTCACTGATCTCGGTATAATCTGAGAATACATACTTGCATCTACTAGAAGGCAGTAAATCGCCTGGTTAGTTTAGTTTCAATTATTGCACGATTTCAATTTCAACTAACCTCTAATTTTTTATTGAAGTGTTGTGTCTACAGATCAGGTACAAATTTCACACACACATTTTTGGCACCCACCGTGGGGCCCTGAAATGGTTTTCCCTTCAAATTTTATCAATTTCCATCATTTCTTGTCTTTTTTTGTTCCCAGCTACGATTTTTATTCTCTGTCCATACAATTTTCATATGAGTTTTGTCAGAAACTTGTACCAAGAAATACCCACTGTCATACGATAGTTGATTTGATCGAGGATCGCATAAGTAGAAACCCACTATCGTCTGGAAGCTTGATTGTCATTTGATCTGATACCCAGTGTCGTACGAGTTTTTAGATTGTCATCTAGAAGGTAACCCACTGTTGTACGAGTTCCAGTGCCAGGGTTCAATTGTCGTTTCACTTTTTCAGGCAGTTTGTCAAATTTGGTTTTCAAATTTTGACTAACAGCTAACCCTAACAATTGAAATTCTCTATTTTTTATTGATTTTTCACTAGTTTTTAATTGGAAAAAGTGCAAGAATTGCTAAAAGTAGGTAAAAATCTACTAAGCACATTGCAAGGAATTCAAGTAACCTTCTCAACTGATAACGTTTCGATTTGGATTAAAATGAACATCTTGCATGTCTAGCTTGAGTGCCTTTCTTTTCCATATCACACATTTCATTTGGGCTCTAAAAACGAACATAGATTTGCTTTCAGCATCTTTGTTACACATAGTAAATAGGCCCTATGAACACTATTCATGGCTCTTGAGAGAGTGAGTTTCCAGCGAAACTCTTCTCAATGAAGGAACCCTTGTAGGTAGGGAGGATACGAAGGGAGTCTCATGTTCCACTAGATCCGTGTGTCTTCAACTTTTGATCGAGGCATTCTCTCTCTGGAGAGGTTGATAGATCATAAGGGGTTGACGTCATAGATCTTTGTGAGATAATCTTGGTCTTAGCATGTCAGATTAATCTATCTACTTTGTTTGGGTTAAAAGTGAAAAGGCTAGGGGATTATGCTCTACTTCCTTTTTGGATAGTACCAGAAACCCAAATCCTTGAATCTGGAACCAGTCTCCATGTGGTATATCTTGTGAGTCACCTTTAGAGAGGGTTAACCATAGTGGACATTCCCTTAATTGGGTCAACCATGTTGACGGAACCTCAAGCAATAATAGCCATTTTCGCTGTGGTAGTGACAACCGCTATATAAATGTCCTTTTGGAAGAAATCTCCACAAGTGTGGTCTCTTGTTGGGCTGTCAGATCTCCCTAGCAGATCCTGAAGATTAAGTTCTCAGACTGTGTCAAAACCCCGATGTGCCTGGATTGGAGTTCACCCTCTTGGATCATAAAAGTTGCAGAGTCAAACCATTACTAAAAACCCTAGTGAGGCCAAATTTTCATTTTCTAGGAATATGTGCGTTAATGCAAAACTTTTTGGAACATACACAATTAGCACTTCTAAGGATTAGCACAAATAAGTCACTTGATTGTTCATGCACAAGGTTTCTTTTGCCCTTGTTCATTATTTTCAGACATGCTTGAAATCACTTGCTTGTTGTTTTGTGTGCTTGCTTATCTATTTGGTTACTGAAAATGAACAAATCTGTTACAATCCTCAAATCTGGACATTAAAATTTGCAAACAATCTGAAACTGAAAACCCAAAATTTGCAAAAATTGAAGTAAAACACCTTTTTGGAGTCAATAGTTTTTTTGTAAAGTCAAAAAGTCGTATGACTTTTGGATACCCCCAGATTGTTGTATGGTATCAGGTAGATTGTCATATGAGTTTTGTTGCCAGTCAATTTCAAAAAGTCAAAATTTCTGCTATCAACTATTTTGAAAG
This sequence comes from Chamaecyparis obtusa, assembly GCA_027943335.1. NCBI lineage: Eukaryota > Viridiplantae > Streptophyta > Pinopsida > Cupressales > Cupressaceae > Chamaecyparis > Chamaecyparis obtusa. The sequence continues at coordinate 733,715 of BSBK01003268.1, forward strand.
TTTTGCAATAGTCGTACAAGTTTTTCAATTGTTGTTTCATGCTATACCCACTATCGTACGAGCCTGCAAAGAGTCATTTGAGAAATTTCAAAAAGTTGTCAGAAAGTTGTCAGAACTATCAGAGACCCAGTTATTCCAACCTATTTCCAGAATCTATCAAACAAATCACTGTGTCAGGAACAAAGCAGAAAATACTAAGAATCCAATCATTTTCATAAAGTGGCCTTTTGAATCCAATTTAGCCTTTTGTTTAATCGATTTGAGTCTTTATCATCTAGTGTCAAAACCTTGTCATAACTATCAATCTTCAATCAATCATCAAAATGACTAAGTGTTGTGAACTCGTGTCTACTATCTTTTGGGAATCTACCCATACATCCAGGGCATAGTATCCCTCATCTAAGTCAAATCTATGCTTCAATCAATCAAACCTTGACAAGGTTGCATCATTTGATCATCTTGATTCAATCCCTTCTTCAGTTGTCTTCATCATATTCTTTTGATTCACCCAAAGTTAATGGTGGAAACTAGAGCTTCCTCTCATAAGAAATCTAGGGAAATATCTCATACTTTACCTTTGACTCACATAGGTCCAACTTTTGAGCAACTCTTCAATCCTGGTCTTTACGAAGATGACGGTGTTGGCAACCTTCAATTAAAAACTAGTTACATTCCTCCTTCATCAACTCACGGAGGTACCCAACAAACTCCACATCAATCTATCCCAGGTAGAACTCCTACCATGTCTCAAGCAGGGACAAACTTGGGCTCTCAAAGAGCTCAGTCTCAACATGGTGCAGATCAGGAATCCACACCTAAAGAAATTGCTCAATATCAAAACGATGATAACTTCAAATGAATGATGAAGCATTTCTTGAAAGAAGACAGAGAGGCATACTTTTTGCAATTACCTCATCAAGGAGCTAAACTTCCTCCCAAATTTAATGTTGAAGATATCATTACACATGAGGAAGAAACTCCACTCACAGCTATGATGAAATAGATGCATGCCATGCAAGTCAAGCTTAATAACCTTGAGAAAGAAAAGGAACCCAAGGAGTTCTCCATGGAGGCCCTATGTCCTTTTCCATTTGACAAAGACTTGTACATGCCACCATTCCCAAAAAGACTAGAGATGCCTAAGTATGATAAGTATGATGGACACTCAAATCCCCAAGATCATGTCAAAGAATTATGTACACAATCTATGGAGTTCATGCACGAACCAACCTATTTGATGTGTCTCTTCCCTCAATCTCTAGGGGGAGCAGCCATTCATTGGTTCTCTAGATTGCCTTCTACTATCAAAACTTTTGAGGAGTTGATCAAATTGTTCTATCAGTAATACTCCTACAACATTCAACATCCAGTCACCATGATTGATATCTGTAATCTCAAGCAATATCCAGGGGAACCATTCTTGACATTTCTTAAGAGATGGAGGAAGAAATTCTCTCTATATGCTAGGCCTATTCTAGAAACTGAAAAACTAGAAATCTTCATCAATAATCTTGTTCCAGAGATCAACTATCCTTTACAAATGCAAGATCATTCATCTTTTGATAAAATGGTTGACAATGCAATCAAGATTGAAAAAGTACTTGTGAAAAAAGGAGAAACCACACTTCAAAAAGACAAGTATGAATCAGGATCCAGTTCTAAAGACAAGAATAAAAACTAGAACAAGAATAAAGGCATTGTCGCAGATGGTGTTGTTGATACTATCTATGCCCCATCAAAGGCACCAGCTTTCAACCTAACTATTGGTACCCAAGCCATAAAAGCTTCAGAACAAAAGGTTCCTGAATCATCCTAAAAGAAGCTAGAGTATAAAAAGTGGTCCGCTAATAATAAACGAACATTCACTCCTCTTGGAGAATCTTTAGAATCATCTATGAGAACTCTATTGGCCAATAACATCATCTCTTTGCCTGAGATCCGACCACCTGATTCTGAGCCTAAACCAAAATGGTGGAGAGAGAATGAACTATGTGATTTCCATTAGGGTAAAGGTCACAAAACTAATAACTGCTTACGCTTGAAACATACTATTCAAGATCTGATTGATAAGGGAGATATCACCATTGACAATCATAAGAGCAATAATGATCATACAGCATTCACAAAACCATTTCTGAAACATGGTCAAGAAGTCTCATCTTCTCAACCTAATATGGGCGCAAAGGTCAATTATGCTTACCCTGGAAATAATGTTGTTATCAATATGATTGAACCTTGTCTCTCTGAACATTGCAATGTCATCAAAATTGTACGAAGAGATAGAGATCAATTTTCAACTAACATAGTTACTCAATCACAAGCTCAGGCACATCTGAACGGACAAATCCCAGATTCATCAAAAGTCCCTAAGATGCCCTTCAATCTTTCTTCCGCTTCCAAACAAAAGGTTGTTTCTAAATCTTCCAATCCTAAAGATACGAGGCCAACATCTTATAGCATTGTTCAACAACTCCAACACACTAATGCAAAAATATCCATGTTTGAGTTGCTTTGAATATCTCTAGCTCATAGAGCCATTCTAGACAAAGCTTTGCTTGGATCCAATGTTCCTGATGACCTTGATTTAGACAGGTTCTAGACTATGGTTGGACATCTTATGTCTCCGTAGTATATATCCTTTTTAGAGGAAGATGACAACTCCTTGAGTCACCCACATAACCAGCCCTTGCATATAGAAGTCTTGATCTAGAACCGTAGAGTCAAACGTGTGTTGATAGATGGAGGCACTGGCCTAAACATTTGTTCTTACAGCTTGATCACACAATTGGGATTTCCAGAATTGGCTATTAATCCTAGAAAGAAAATAACTATCAAAGCCTATGATGAACAAGAAAGATCTTATAAAGGCACCATTGTCTTACCTATCAGATCAGGTCCAGTTATCAGAGATACTATATGTCAAGTTCTTGATCTACCTTTGGCTTACAACATTCTTCTAGGGAGACCATGGATACATGAGATGAAAGTTATTCCTTCTACATTTCACCAATGCTTGAAATTTCCTTATGAAGGAGTAGAGGTCACTATTCCAATAGACATATCCACCACTTGCAATACATTGAAGGAAAGTGCAGATAAGCTTTTGCCTAATAATAGAGAATCTTCCATTGAACCAACTAAAGAAGCATCCACATCTAAAATGGAAGATCTTGCAAAAGAGGTTAATATCAAAGAAAATAGTATGGGAGAATATACTATGGAGCCAGTCTTATCTTTGACATCTCTCCCTATCTCACCTAAGTCTTATGGATAATCTTTGAAACATTCCAAACCAGATTCTAAAGAACCTCTTGAGGCATATAAAAAGAATTTTGTAGTAGAACAAGTCTCCAAGAAAGAATTTGAAGAGGATGAAGCTATGCTTGCATGGCTATACAAAGATGAATCTAAATCCCATGTTATTCAAACTAGTGATTCTACAGTATCCAAAATCCCTTCTAAGGCATATGGTCCAGGAGATAAATTAATAGCTAAGATGGGATATTCAGGTTAAAGGACCTCTAGGAGTCAGAGGATAAGGTCTTATAACACCTATCCCACATACTAGTAGAGAAAATAAAGTCAAAGTTGGCTTAGGATTTAAAAAGAAACCCTTTCACCTCAAAGGTAATTGTTCTCATGTCATAGAGCAGATCGCACCAGGAGAACCTCTTCTTAAGAAAGAAGAAATAGAACCATCAAATAGTGATTCAGATAGCTCAGAACTCATCCCCTATGAAAAATTTCCTAAGGAGATCAAAGACCTTCTTGATGATAAAGATGATCCAATCAAAAGAATTAATGTAGTACAAACACAAGAACCTACTATCAATCAAGAGATAGTTGCAACACAAGAACTAGCTAATCTTGAAAATAATCAAGAAGAGGAAGGTGGTAGTCATTTTGAGATAGATTCTCATGAGTATGAATTCAAATCAAAATCTGAGGGTAACCCTTCTTGGAGTATTCATGCTGACTTTACTCATGTTCTTAGATTTCCTAGAGGCATAGATGAAGAATCTAATGGCTACGAATGGGGAGCCATTCTAGAAGAAGATGAGCTTATTACAGAGAAACATGTTCATGTTATTCACCAATATGCACCTGAACCCAACGTAAGTCTAGAGCAAAATGATGAACCTATCGAGTCTGATCCACCTATGGCTGAATTGGACTCCCTATTCACAAATTGAATGTCTTAAGTTGTAATATCACCTTTGAACTTGAGCGTCAGGTTAGGACAAATGATGACAGATCCATATCCGTAAACACTATCTCTCAATCTTTCCCCACTTTGACTATCCAATATCCAGACCTTATTGATCACACATCCACAAATCCAAGCCATGGTATCTATACCTTCCCAAATGACTATGCCCTTGCTTGCTACCTCAATGCAGTTGAGCCTATAAGTACTTCCATCAGTGAACCAAGCGTTAGCATAATGGAATCAGACATCAAATATCTTAGTCAGAAAAATAAGAATAAAAAGAAAAAGAAAAGGAGTTATGAGGGTGAAAACCACTTTGTGGCAGTCTCAGAACCTACAAAAGTAAAAATAAAAGACATATCCAAAGGTGAAAACCTCTCTGAGGTGCCTAAGGATGAGATATTTGATGTCCTTCCGAGTCATTTACAGGACAGATCTCCGGTTCTAATTGAGCCCACTCAATCTATCAATTTGGGAACAACAGAGGAACCACAATTGATCCATGTAGCACAATCTTTATCAGAAGAAGAGAAGCAAAATTTTACAACATTCCTAATAGAGAAGAAGATCAACTTTGCATGGAAATATTCAGATATGCCAGGATTTGATCCTAATCTTATAATGCATCATTTATCTATAGCTCCAAATGTCAAACCTGTTAAGCAAAAATTGAGAAAGATGCATCCTCATGTTGCACTCTTGGTGAAAGTTGAATTAGAGAAGCTCCTAAAAGTCAGATTCATCTGAGTTATTGACTATGCCGAGTGGATCTCTAATATTGTACCTATTTCAAAACCAGATAAATCAATTAGAGTGTGCACAGACTTTAGAGATGTAAATAGAGCATGCCCTAAGGATTATTTTCCATTACCTAACATTGATATGATAGTGGACATGACTACAGGCTTTGAGATGTATTCTTTAATGGATGGTTTTTTTGGATATAATCAAATAAAAATTGTTCTAGAGGATCAAGAGAAAACTACTTTCACATGTGCATGGGGTACCTTCTATTGGAATGTCATGCCATTTGGGCTTAAAAATGTTGGTGCTACATATCAAAGAGCCATGACATCTATTTTTCACGACATGATGCATAGAACTATGGAGGATTATGTTGATGATACTTTAGCAAAATCTATGATTAGGGCTGCACATCTAGATGACTTGAGCAAGATACTAGACAAAGTGGAGAAATTTAGTCTCAGATTAAATCCTAAGAAGTGTGCTTTTGGTGTCACTTCTGGAAAGCTCTTAGGATACATAGTTTCAAAGAAGGGCATTGAAGTTGATCCAGCTAAAGTAAAGGCTATCATGGAAATGCAACCTCCAAAGAATATTAGTCAAATGAGGACATTGCAAGGAATAGTTCATTCTATTAGAAGATTTATATCACAGCTAGCAGACATATCACAACCTTTTACAAAAATATTACATAAAGATGTGACATTTGCATGGAATGATGAATGTGAGAACAACTTCAATCATATCAAGAAGTATCTATCCAATCCTCCTCTCTTGATGCCTCCTATTCATGGGAAGCCTTTGATCTTATATGTCTCCGCTATAGATACATCACTGGGGGCATTGCTTGCACAACATGATGAGAACAAAAAGGAAAGAGCTATATACTATATCAGTAGAACATTGGTTGCATATGAGAAGAACTATTCAATGATTGAGAAAGCTTGTCTAGTTGTGATCTTTGCATCACAGAAACTGAGACATTACATGTTAGCTCATACCACACATTTGGTAGCTAAAATTGATCCACTCAAGTACCTACTAAGCAAAGCTTCCCTCACAGGTAGATTGGCTAAATGGGTCATGCTCTTAAGTGAATTTGACATTGAATATGTGGAAAGAAAAGCTATCAAAGGATAGGTTATTACTGATCAATTAGCGGATGCACCTATGATTGATGATACACCAATGCAAATGGAATTTCCAGATTCCTCTATCATGACTCTTTCTTCTAGAGAATGGCAATTATTCTTTGATGGCTCCTATACACAGAATGGATCGAGAGCAGGCATATTGTTCATAACTCCTCAAGGATACTCAATCCCAAAAGCATTCAGATTAAAGTTCCCTTGCACAAACAATATTGTTGAATATGAAGCCCTTTTGAATGGTATGAAAATAGCAATTGAGTGGAGGGTAACAAAACTACACATTCATGGAGACTCACAACTTGTTATCCATCAAGTCAATGATGTATATCAAACTAAAGATGAAAAGCTCATTCCTTACAAGAGAATGGTAGATGATCTAAAGAAGTATTTCCTATCTATCACATTTGAGAAAATTCCTAAAATAGAGAATAAGGCTGTCGATGCAATGGCAATGTTGTCTACTTTATTACAACAGCCTGAACATGAGCTACGCTACGAGTTCTTGGTGGAAGCACTATCTTATCCTGCATATGATTCCCTCGAAACCCACATGATCTGCACTATTGTTGGTCATGATTCATCCAGATAAAAAAACCTATTTTCCTATCTCCAAGACCAAATCATTCCCGATACCTTCAACCACCATGAAAAGAGATACCTTATCCGTAATGCCTCCCAATATGTCATCATTGGTCATGATCTATACAAATGAGGTCTAGATGGTACGCTACTTAGATGTTTAGAATGGGAAGAATCTCAATGTGCATTAGAGGAAGTCCATGATGGTATTTGTGGGTCACACTCGAATGGTTTAACACTAGCTCGAAAACTTATTAGGCCTGGGTACTATTGGCCTGAAATGGAGAAAGAGTCTATCAAGTTTGCTAAGAATTGTCAAAAATGCCAAGTGCATGGCAACTTAATTCATGCTCCAGGGAGAGATCTAATTCCCTTTACTACATAATGGTCTTTTCACCAATGGGCATTTGATCCTATAGGAGCTATACATCCTCATTCTTCTAATGGACACACCCATATAATCACAGCTATAGATTATTTTACAAAATGGGTAGAAGCAGTCCCTTTGACACAAGCAACCGGAAAGAAAATATCTATGTTCATATTATATCATATGCATATATGGGATACCTCATTCCATAATTACAGATAATGGTGGACAATTCAAGAACAAAGACCTAGATGATCTATGTGCCAAATTCAAGATCACACAACATTGGTCTTCTATCTACTATCCTCAAGGGAATGGACAAGCAGAGGCTTCTAACAAGAATCTATTGAAAATCTTGCACCGTACAATTAATAAAATAGGAAGAGACTGGCATCTCATGATCAATCCAGCTCTCTGGGCCTATAGAACAAGTATCAGAACACCCATTGGGGCTACACCTTTCACTTTAGTTTATGGGTCTGAAGCAGTACTACCTATTGAGGTTGAAATCCCATCACTAAGAATCAGAATGCATGGTCTAGTAACTGATGATGACTACATAGTGTCTAGATTGCAAAAATTTGAACTACTAGATGAGCACAGACAAGCAGCGTATGATCATCTCAGAGTGTATCAGAAAAGAATTCTAGAGGCTACAACAAGAAAGTCAGACACAGAGAATTTCAAGTTGGTGATCTAGTCTTGAGAGAGAATCCTAAAAATTAATCACATCAAGAACACAAGGGGAAGTTTGAACCCAACTGGCTGGGTCCCTTTGTAATCACTGCTACTTTTGGCTCTGGTGCCTATCAACTCTCAATGACTAAAGGAGAACAGCTCCGAGAACCAATCAACGTTCTCCATTTGAAGAAATTCTATGCCTAAGGCATTCAGTGTATGGTAAAATGTCCTGAAAAAATCATAAAAATTAGAAAAATTCCTGAAAAAATGAACATCTTGGTGAAAACCTAGCAATAGGCTCCTTGATTATTCACAAAAAAAGTAAAAAATATCAAAAGTACAAAAAGAATTTGAAAAAATCAAAAATACAAAAAAAATGAGAAAAAGAAAAAGTGCCTTGTTTGAAACCTGGAAACAGGCGCCCTGGTAGCAAAAATAGAATCTCTGCCAAGATGGTGAAAACCCAGCAAACGGGTGCCACTTGTTTCAAAATGCTCCATCTATCAGCGTAATCTTGGTCTTTCCCAGCTTTCAGTCTTGCTTTAGTTTTTACATATCTCCTAGTTGGTTTTTCAATAAGTCAATTTGTACACCAATCAACTCAAGCGTCTGTATCCTATCAATGTTCACACTTGGGGGCAATCAATGTCATATCCTATGGTCTCCAGTATACTTTAGATGTGTCATGTCCAATTTGAGTCCTTTGAAGCTTCATTTGATTCTGTCTATCTGTCTTGTCTCCAGAAAGGATTTTGCATCTACAACAACGCAATCAAACTGAAAATAATCTATGCTTTTTACATGCTTTTATCTCCTTGTATGCTTATTGATTCACATTGAGATTTTTGCATATTATGTTCCTTCGAGCTCTTCAATGATGTCCTTTGTAGGATTTAGAAAGTGATGACTGGGGGCATAATCTTTTCTTTGTTTTCTTCTTGTATGTGAAAATCTAACAACTTTGGAAATTCTCGATTGAAATGGTGTCTAACTATAAGAGCCTCTATCTCGAATTGGATGGCCATGCATACCTCAACCATTGATACCCAAAAAATTCAAGGAAGTTTGATCTAACTATTATCTTTTTGAGTGATTTCTTTCTCCTACTGTGAAACATGATCTTACCTAAGGATGTGAATGATAAAGGGTCAGTACGGGTAATTCACATTGGATTTTGAATGATCTCTTGATTGCTTGATGTGTTTGACCCGCAAGGCGTATTCAGGTCATCACGATATTTATGTTTTGATGCTTCTACAAATTTCTATATCAAAATGGACATGATATTCAAGTCATCCTGGCGTTTGTGCCTTGATGCTTATATCTAATCTGACATTCTGAAAACAAAATCAGTATTCATATATCCATGGTTTCCTAATCAGTGGGTGTTGTATTGATTCCTGCACATACAAATTGATATTTATATGTCTATGGTTTCATAACTAGTGGGCATTGTATTGATTTATCCAGTTACCTAAAAATTCAATGATGAGAATAACCGACACATGATCAGTGACTAGGTCCTAGGTCTTAAGTTGCATTTCATTTTGCATGCCTCTTTGCATTTTGCATGTTTGCATGATCTCACAATGAATCAACAAACTTCAAAGTTTAAACAATTCTTCAAATATCTCTTCAAATCTAACGAGAGCTGAAACCTAACTTGAAGGTCTCTTCAATCAAATCGCAAGCAGTTACTATCCTAGGTTACACATCCTTTTTGACATAAGATTGAGTACTTGTCTTCATCAATACCTGCAAAACCTATCATGTGTATTGTTGCATTTACATATCATAATCATTTGTTGCATTACAATTCATCCATGTGCATTTGCATAATCATACATACATATTTCCATAATCAAATACATTTGCATAACATCCATACATATGAAAGAAATTATTGCATTGCATTTATCCATACATACATTCTACTCTATCCATAGCATAAGCATAACATGATATCATCATAAATTGAAACATGACAAGTACGTATGAAGTCACAACCAAAATATCAATCTCATATATATCACAAATCTTGAAACTAGGCAGGGGTGCACTACTGGCACAATATACAAAAGAATAAGCTCAGCTGAGCTATCAGAATCAGTATGGTACATCAATGATCACAAAGAGTATAGTATATCAGAATCAACTGATCAAAAATGTCAGAACATATCACAGATCAATCAGCTATTAGCATGATCCTCTGCATTTGGTGGAGGTGGAGGTGGTGCATCAAGCACTGGCTCCACTCTCGGGGCCCTAGCTCCCTCTGATGCCATCATGAACTGCGAGTAGGTAGGAACTCTCTATGCTGAAGGAACTATAATATAATAAGTTGATACATAATATGCAGATCTCAAGGTCTGATGAATCACCTCTACCTATAACCAGTGTACCTATCTAGTGAGTGCAATACATTGTCTATCAGCCTCTATGAATCTCTCCTCCCACCTAACACTGCATATCTTTAGGTCCCTAAATTGAACTTTGAGATGTCTAATGGTCTCCTGTGGGGTAGGAGGAACAACTAGATCAACATTTGGCATATCGGTATCAGGGGCAACCTGCTCCATAGTCTCTGCTCTCTGCGCCTTGCGGTGTCTAACCTCTACACCTAAATCGAAACCAGTATCCCCCTCTATGAATTCCATACCACCACCTACCACCTGCTCAATTGCAAGTACCTCATCTGTTGAACCAACTCCACCTAATGTCTCACCCTCTCCTCTATTCCATCTATGAGAACAAGAAGGACTGCTTGCTATGGAACTAGTGGGACGAGGGGCCCTCATCTTTCCTGATGGTCTCTATGGTGGAGCCATCGCTCTGGGTCTCAGAGGTGTGGGGTGTACCATAGGAGCCTGTGTAGGTCTAGGACCCTGTCCCATCAGAGCACCAGTAACATCCATCACCTCCTCCATGGAGAGTATCAGCTCAGTGGGATCAAAAAATCTGTGAATGGGGTGATCAACGAGCCATGAGATGAATCTGTTAGTAACACCAGCATCTAATACATTTGGTCTATACTCCCAGTCCCTACTGACAATAGCACTGTACTCATGTGAACACAAAGCATAAGAGAGCCTATGTGTCCATCCAATTCCAATCTCACGCCCTATTTGTGCATATGTAGTGTAATCCTATGGGGCATCCTGAATACATCCATACTGCCACCAGACCCTAGTAATCAAAAATCTCTCTATGGTGGAGGACCTCCCAATTAGTACACGGCTCTGGAGGAAATAGCTAAACTGCTCTCGAGCAATAGGCCAAGGCTCAATGGCTACATACGGTCTCTAGTGAACAAATGTCATATCATTAAGGCATCACCTCCAATACTCTACATGACCCATCCGTCCCTGTATAACATATCTGACATATCTATATATGACAGGCTCCTGGGGATGCCTCTACGAAGTACAAATAGGTCTCAACACAGGGATATGCTCCCACGCCCATATCTATAGAACAAGAGCTCCTACAAAAAAATATTTGCTCTCTTGATACACCACCTCGTGCATCTCAGAGAACATATGTGCTAATAAACACTAACCCCATGCTAACTTAATGGGAGTGGCCATCAACCATGCTACCATAGGGGCCCAGCCCATCAGAAGACCGTTCTACTGATGGTCGAACATAATGATACCACCAATCATCCCAACAATGATACACTCTAATCGGTGTGTCTATCCATATCTCTGAACCAAGGTCTCCCAGGAAATGGAGGCCGTCATCTGGGTATCATCTCCAAAGAGACGTCTAAAAGCTAAAACACCTAAGTTCCCTGAACTCGTATACTCTGGTCTCCTAGCAGCATGAAATGGAATCTGCAGTATCCGGTACACATCCTCAAGAGTAATAGTAAGCTCCCCCGTCGGTAAATGGAAAGTCTGGGTCTCTGAGTGAAACCTCTCAATCAATGCAGTCAAAAGCCCATGATTTACCCTAATCTTGGGTAAATGAATCAAGTGCTTGAATCCACAAGCAGCAAGGTGAACTCTCATAGGGTCTGGCAAGGAGACACATAATCTCTGAGTAGCAGGATGAGAGATCCGAACATGTACATCTGGATATACGACCTACACAGCATAAAAATAGGGAATCCTATCAGTAATTGGGTCACAAAATAGGTTACAAGGATAGAAATGGGGTAGTTCAGTATTTCAAAAGGTAGGTTAACAGGTCAGGAATCAGGCTAAGGAATCAGAAATTTCAAAAATTGGACTCAATACTGAGTTTTGTGCTCACTATTTTCCATACGACAACTCAGACTGGCATGAAAATTCGTATGACTTTCCACACCATACCAAATGACAAACCATAGTAGCACGACAAAGCATCACTCCTCGTACGAGTTATGAGGGACCCAACGGAATGTCGTACGACTCATGGGTCCCTTTGATACGAGTCGTGGGGTCTTATCAGACAATAATCTAGCTACTCTTGAAAAGTCGTATGAGTCCCGCTGGGGAGTCATATGAGTTTTCATGCATGCAAAATTAAAAAATGGAAAAGACGTATGAAAATTGCTAACATCCTATAAAACATGAAAAATTTGACATTTTAGCAAAGCACCAGAGGTCCACCTACTGGGTGTCTGTACTGTAGAGGTCTCTGGTGTCTTCAGCTGCGCTCAAATCGATGTGAACTCACAGGTAACTTCTATTATGTTGCTCTATCTGCCATTTTGCTTAGAGGGCTCCATAAAGATTTCTAAAGTGAAAAGGTTGAAATGAATTGAAAATGACCCTTCTGACCTTTATATAGATTTTGACCTAATTTTCAAAAGTGCTCCATTTTTCATGAAAATTGCACCCTTGGCTAATTTCGACGTTTTGAATCCATTTTCAGGATCAAAATTCAAATCTAAGATCATTTAATATGTCAAAATCATGATTTAAAATTTTTGGACCTAGGACAATCTACTGCTTGCATAATCGACCTTCAATCATCACAGAAATCTAGAATTCAACTTAACTGATTATCTTCCATCAAATTATCAAAATTTCAACTTGGTCAACCATGGTCAACTCATGGTCACACCTAGTCAAACTTGGTCTCCAGGACCTCCAAACAATGCAGAATGCATTCTTGAATGTGTTTAACCACTTCTCCAATCAATTAACATGCTTCTAAACCATTCAACGCTGACTTTTCTTGTCAGATTTCAATTTTAATCCCGAAGGGGGCATGGTATTGCACATCATTCAAAGTTTGTAATCATATCTTTATTGATATCATATATTTCCTCAATAATCAAGACAACAACCACGTCTAGTTACTGATTCATCAAAAGATCTCATCGTTCGGGGTAAATCAATCATCACTTGGGGCATATCAGATTCATCGAGATCCATATCAATTTGGTATTCTCTTAATCTTGTAAATTGTATCAATTTTTGTAACTATCGGTTCAATTGTGTTATTTCCTTGGTTCTTCAGAAACTGAAGGGTTCAGATGTGATACCAATGTGATTCAATATAAGGACAATCGGGTCTAGAATCGGTCACTCACTTCTTTGCAATCATAAGGTTCAAAATCAGGCATTTTGACACTTTTTCACAATCATCAGTTCATTACTGTTATAGTTAACATTATTTTTGGTCATTCAGGACCTATTATCTTCATATCAAATCTTTCAATCAGCTTCTACTTCATATCAATTATCAATTTCAAACATCAGTTTCAATATCATACATAGACTGTCTTTGAACCACTGCGCTTTGCACAATAATTCAAAGAGGGGCAAAATGTAATACCCCAAAAATGGGCTATAGGTTCATTAATCTCCTATATCGACACATCGAACGAAATCGACATCGAAGTCCTAACCTAAGGCACATCTAAACATCATTGAATCCTAATTGATTATCATAAATTCTGCATCAGGGAATATTCCTAGAAATATTCCTAATTATCCTAATTATCTTTGATTTAATGATTATTTGGCGATAAATCCTATTTATCCTAAAGTTTGATTAATTGAATATTCTCAATATTTAATTAATTAGATTTAATTCTGCCACTTAATTGTTTAATTGAAGTTAATTCTATTTATTCCTAAATTGTATTATTTAATTTTGACAATAAATCCAAAATCCTATGAATAAATGATTAAATTCTTATTTAATTAATTAAAGCAAGTTGTCAATTTTTAATAATATTGTTTTTGAATAAAAGTTTGAAAAATAGTTGATTAACCCATAAATCAATTGTTTTATTTTTCAAAATCAGTTAAGCTGGAAATAAATCACTTTATTATTAAATCAATTCATAAATAAATCATGCACAATCAGAAAAGCAGACAACTATCAATTATCAATTAAAACTAAACTCTATTTTGAGTTGAACTTTGCTTTTGCATGTTTTTGTGAGTTAATTATCCTTTATTTAAAAATAACTCAAAAATCAACCTGAGTTATTTGAGTGATTTATGGCTTTTTTCCATGCATCTCCAAAGCCCTAGATTTCTATAAATTAAGGCTTCAGCTCTTCATTTGAAATCCAATCCATCCACGAATTGCACACTCACGCTATTGAATTGGAGACTGAAGAATCGATCTTGAGAATTCGAGTTGTTGTGAGATTTTCATTTGTTATTGCATATTTTTCATATCATTTCTTAGCTTAGTTTGCATATCAGTTTTCCATATCATTGTTAGCATATATTCATATCAAGTTTTTATCATATTATTGTACAGAAAAACCAAAAAAATAGATTAATTGCATTCATTCCATATCTAGATTTCACATTCAAATCCTTCATTTAGGTGTCGTCAAGGTCACTGATCTCGGTATAATCTGAGAATACATACTCGCATCTACTAGAAGGTAGTAAATCACCTGGTTAGTTTAGTTTCAATTATTGCACGATTTCGATATCAACTAACCTCTAATGTTTTACTAAAGTGTTGTGTCTATAGATCAGGTACAAATTTCACACACACACACACAAGGCCCCATTTGATCACACGGAACCGCGCAAGAAGAAATACTCCACGTTTCACATGAAAACTGGCAGAAAATAGGTCCCCGAGAAAAATGGGCATAACTTTTTACTCATAAAGAATTAGGACTTGATCTCTTGGGAAATGATATTAATTTAGGTCCTCTTAAATTCATTAAGAGCGCAAAGGCTGATTCCTTATGGATCAACATCACCACTATGCACAATCAGCAACAAAACTGCAGGAAAATATGGCTCTTACGGCAAGGAAAACAATTGTAACTTTGAAACAGTCCATCCAATCTTTATGTGCTCATAGGAGAAGGTTCCCACATAGGTCCTCAACATCATGTAAGCTTTGCACAACATGAGACCATAAATGCAAAGATTATAAAGAAAACAACAAAAAATAGGTATAGAAATCAGGAAATGTTTTTGGTTGATGCAAGATTGCTCAAAGACCCAAGATGCTCCTGCATCACCTTTGTTATATTTTTATGCTTTTTGAAAGGATTCCTTTGGAGACAATGATTTCCTAATTAGGATAGCCTTTTTGCACTTTTTCTAGGAAATAATGCTTTCCTTGGATTTTTTTGTACTATATAGTGTATTTCCTTTATAAACAATGCCTTCCTTGGGATGATCCTCTTTTGGTGGATTTCCTTGTAAATAATACTTTTCTTCATTAGCCTTGGATGGATCGACTAGCATAAAACAACTTGTTAGAGTATCAATTCCATCTTTACACTGGTCTCTCTTTTGGATGAGTGGAAATAGCATAACATAGCTTGCTATAATATTGCCTACTCTTCCTCTTTCTCTCATGGATCACCTAGCTTAACACAACTTGTTAGCCCATGGCACCCATGGTTTCCTTTTTCTCTCTTCCATGATCTTATAGCTTTGCTAATTGGTTGGAACATGTAGTCTTGTCTTATCCTTGATGTGTGCCTCTACTCTTCCTCTAGTACAACTTGTTCTCTTGTAATAACATTATGAGTGTGATAATATCACTTGAGGCATTTGGTTGATTGAGATCTATTTAACTATTTTATTTGGAGCCTTTGTTTTTAGTACTAACCCCTTTGTGGTGTGTCTTTTCTCATTTTTTCTTATGTCTTCTTTTTTGTTTTTTGTTTTTTGTTTTTTTGTTTTTTGTTTTTTGTTCCCTTTCACATGGTTGTTTTAGTTAAGATCCTTGGTTTGGGGGATTTTATTGAACTTAGTGGTGTCTTACCTCTTTACGTCTCTCCCATGATCTCATCTCTTCTCTACCATATCCCTTTCTTCTACTTTACCGTGAGTATGGTTGTAGACTCATACCCCCACTAAAGTGGGAGCTAAATGTAGCATCATAATTTTTATCTACTACCTAAGTGTGTCCAATTTTAGGCTTGTGTAGTGCCCATTTTAGTGTGTGATCATTCTTATATGCATTATAGGACTTTTTCTATTCATTTAAGTCCCTTCTCTTAATTAAATTAATGTGGGACCTTAATTATAGGTGAGTCCCCTTTAATTATTTCATTAAATCATTATCTATTGTGTATATAGACCCTATTTCACTATGAGTGGTCTTTTATAAGTTTCTAGTTATCACACCTCAGTACAACACATGTTTAGATTATCCTCACATCTATATTGAACCCTAGTTCAAATTCCAACCCCGATTGGCTCGTAAAGGGTGGCCCAAGATGTAAGGGATGACCCAAGTTACCCCTACATTGGGATGATCCTCTTATGCTATAGATGGGGCCCAAATTTAATTAGGAGAGAGGTCTTGTGATTTTGGGCTAGTTTCAATTCCTTTAAATAACCTCTTTTAATTTTTGTGCCTTTGAAATGGTGTAAAGAGGCATAAAAGAAATGTAACCTCTCCAATTTTGGAATCTCATTCCTATATATCAAATCCTATCAAGACATAAGAAATCAAGTAGTCAAGGATAAATTAAGCATATTCAAGAATTCAAGCAATTCATCTCATCATGGTGGAAATCCTACTAATATTTTATACAAGCATGCATTTTGTGATGTCCTTTTAGGTCTTTTTGAAGTCATGTCATTGCACCAACACATGATTTCATTTCAAGAAGCACTTGTATTGTCAAGTTATAAGACATTTATCAGGCCTCTACTACTCACAACACACTTCATTTCCTTTCATGCAATTTTAATTTGATTTTAAGGTTAATTCATAAATAGGGGTTTGATTGAGATAAAACCCTTTCTCCCAATATTATCATGTCTTATGTGTGTAGGTAACAAGTGATGGAGTTTAAGATTTAATTACAATAAACTTTGACAATATGCCTTAGATCCATAGCTTCTCTACCTCCTTTTGGCTTATTAATGTCACCTCCCAACATCAAGGGTGATTCCAATCACCCCCTATGCTCTAGGTGGCCCCCTACAAGCATTTGGGGTGAGATTTGATTTCTAGGTTAGTCTATATGTTGGCTTCTCATATTTGGTTTCAAAATTTGGTTTTTCAGTCTTGTTTTTCCTCTACATGATAGAAACCCTTCTAACTCTCTATCTTACATTTCCTTACTCCTCTTACACAATCAAAAATCCATATAGTGAAGGAAAACCCTTACACCTATTTAGAGATTGAGTGTCTCTTAATCCTAGTGGATTATTTTCCTTCCTAGTGTATTGAGATAAATTTGGGTGTGAAATTCCTAGTTTGATTATCCATTCTAGTGACTTTCCTTCCTATTCCTAATTTTCTTTCATTCCATGTATATATGATATAATGATATAAGATAGATGGTTATTTTGTGATGTTTTTTATTAATTATAATAGCATGATGTTATGGATGAGTATAGAATTTTAAATTTCATTTGTATATAATGTTATGCTCACCTAAACCTCACTTTAGCATTTCTATCCCCTATGGTCAATCATGCTTGATAATGTTCATACGTGTTCAAGTTTTGGCTTCTCATATACATTTTATACCTCAGGCCTTTGACCCCATCTTTATTAGGAGTTCAAGGCTTACTGGGGAAACCTTTTCCCACAAAAAGTTCACTTGGGATGACCTTAACCTATGACAAGGTCATCCCAAGTGACCTTGACCTGATAATAAGGGCCTCAAGTCAAATTGTTTAACAACTAGTTTATGGGAGCATAAAAAATTCTTCCATGTTGGCCTACTTCAAAATTAAAAATCTAAAATGATGGAGATAAGTATAAAAGAAATCTTAAACCCCCCCCCCCCCCCCCCCCCTTCCAATTTTAAAATTCAAAGCCTACATCAAGCATTTAATATCTCAAGTGCTTAATTCAAGAGAAAGTGATCAAGCATCATCCAAGGTATTGAAGACAAGAAGTAAATTTTATATGAAAGGCATTTGTGATGGCATCTCTGATCAAACCATCATAAAGCCAACCCTACATGTCAACATCAACATCTTCCTAGGGATTTTGATGCAAAGAATACCTGTTAAGGTATAACCATTTAGTTTTTTGATCTATCCTCTATTAAATTATAACACACTTTCATTTCCAATTGAAATTATTTTAATTTCAAGGTTAATTTATAAATTAGGGTTTAACCTGAGAAAACCTCTATCAACCTGTAGCATCATAAATTATATGCACTATCTAAGTGTGTCCAATTTCATGCTTGTGTAGTTCCCATTTTAGTGTGTATTCATTCTTATATACATTATATGACTTTTTCTATGCATTCAAGTCCTTTCTCTCAATTTAATTAATATGGGCCCTTAATTAGGTGTGCCCTCTTTAATTATTTCATTCAATCATTATCTCTTGTGTATGTAGGCCTGATCAATAGTTTTTTGTATATTTCCAATTGCACCTTAATTTCTCACAAATTTTTTATATCCCCATGTCCATATGGGATCCCAATTTAAATTTGTAATTACCTTGTAAAGGGAATCCCAGAGTGTATGAGGTAGCCCAATTTTCCCCCTACCTTTGGAGGCACCACTTACATTACATATTGGGCCCAAATTCAATTTAGATATGTTTATTTTGATTTTGGGTAGGATTTCAATTCCTTGTCGACCTTCTTCAATTTTTATGCCCCAAAATGGATTAGAGATGTATAAAAGCAATGTTACTTCTCCCATTTTCATATCAATTGATCATCTTTGTATGAAATCTCATCCATATCTATCAAATCCTATCAAAAATTCAAGGATCAATCAAGCATATTCAATAATTTAAGAAATTCATCTCATCATGGTAGAAAGCATAACAATTCATTAGGAAGGCATGTCTTTTTTATGCCCATTTAGGTCTTTGTGGAGTCATGCTATTGCATCAACACTTGTGATTTAATTTAAAAGAAGCACTTTCATCATTAAGGTATAAGACATTTATCAAGCCTCTACTACTAAAAACATGCTTCCTTTCCTTTATTTTGATTTCAAGGTTCATTCCTAAAAAAGGGTTTGAATAGAGCAAACCCCTTTGTCCTAACACTTTCCTCATTTTTTGTGTCTAGGTGATAGGTGACAAAGTTTCAAATTTAGATTCAGCAAGATCTAAAAGTGTGCTATAGATCACTCCCGTCTTCACCTCCTTTTTGTTTATCAAGGGTTCCTCCTAGCATCAAGAGAAAATCCAATCACCCCCTACACTCCAAGTCACCCCTGATAGGCATTTTGGGCTTAAACTTTCATTGAAGGTTAATATTTATGTTGGCTTCTTAGGTCTAGTTTCAAATTTGTATTTTTTATATTTTGTTTCCTCTACATGATAAAAAAAAAAAACCCTTCTTTCACTTTGTCTTTCATTTCTTCACTTATCTTACATGATCAACAATGCATGCAGTGAAGGAAAACCTTTACACTCATTCAACACTCGAGTCTCCCTTAAAACTAGTGGGTTATTTTCCTTCCTAATGCATTGTTTACCTAGTGATATCATTTCCATCTCTTCATATTTCTTTTATTATATTTTGGTGAACTCAATGACCTTACATTTTCATTCTAATTTGATCCTTAGATATAATTTTCATCTCTAAATCTGATTTAGATATCTTTCATATCATCATGGAATTTACTAAATTATATTGGTGCATTATCTCCTTACATTTATCAATCATGTGAACTAGATGATACCTTTTTAATTTAATTTTTCTTTCATTCCTTCATGGTACTCTTGCATATGGCATCATGAGAATTTTCAATATTCTCCCCTCCTATAAATTATATTTTAAGACTTGTATCCATATTTATTGTAACTTTATCATAAAATTCTTAATTAAATGCATGGATTGTGTTAATTTCATAAGATCATTTGTTGAAAATGATGAAATTTCCATAAACAACCTTAGCATTTCTCCTAGGGTGTCTTTCACTAATGAGGATATAGAGATCAAACTCCTAAAAATGCTATATTAGAGAGTCCTATATCCTCTCCTCCTAAAGATACCTTAATGGAATAACTTATGAAGGATGTTTTATGAACTTCCTTTTCTTCTCTTAAAGATTCTTCCCTTTATCAAAGGGTATTCAATAATCTCGATGTTCAATATTTCCTTGATGATTTATCTCCCAAGATAACATTAAGGATGGAGATCTTTATAAACCTTCTTCCTCTCAACCTATAGAGGTTGTAAGTATTGTTAAGATTCCTAATCTCCCTAAAGAGACCAATCCCCCTATTCATATTTATACTACACATTTCCACAAACCTTGAGATGAAAGTCCTCCTTCTCAACTAAAGGCTAATTACAATGTAGGCTATGGCATTACTTCTCAACAAGGATATAGTGGAAAAGGTTTTTCCATTTTTTAACAAGGTATAATGGTCCCTATAGATCCTCCTACACAAGTATCTAGAAATGGTATAGGATTTATACCTCAAGCCAACATTTTTCCTTCTTCTTCAATCCTATCGATCCTTCTCCTCAAGATCAAAACCTCCTTTACAATTTTTTTTACCAACCCCATCACATCATAACACTCCTATAGATGATTTTTTGGCCTTAGCTAAGAGAATATTTTGGAGACTTAAATATCATACCAATATACATTTTCCTTTTTTTTAATTTTCCAAATAATCAAAGAGCTCATAATGGTAACTTTCATTGCATTTTTTATCATAGAAATAAACATTCTCTTTTTTATTGTATTGATTATAGACAACTTATACAATATTTAGTAGATAGATGCCTTATTTTTTTAACAATAGATCTCATACTCTTTATATATACTAAAAATGTGTGTTAGTATTCCTTACACCTATTATGTTTCTCCATACCATATGATTTTAGTATCTTAATTCATTGGGGGTTCTTTGTATGGTTCTATACTTTATTTTCCAATCTCCCCCTTCGAGAAACATAATAGGTCTCTTTCCTTGTCTTTCCACTTGGGTGGAAAGGTTTCTCTTTTCATTATACTTATAAATGATCCATTATCTCTTTTTTAATTTGTATCTCTTTTGACATGGTGTCCTTTATTGTATGGACTTGTTTTGTTTTGCACAAGGACTTCCATTCTTATTTATAATGTCTTCCTTTCTTGGGAGTGTATGCATATTATAATTGGCCTTTTACTTAGAGTACATAATGTTTTATCCTTTCCTTTTACTTTACGCTTGGGGGTCAAGGGGTTTCCTTTCAAACTCTTTCTAAGGATACACTTTCCTTGTTAGAGTGGCATTTTTTATTATGTGATATATTTTCTTATGAGGAATTGATTGTCCTGATTGGGGATTCTCTCTTATACAAGATGTGTGTATCCTTGATCACAACCTCTTTTTTCTTTGCAAAATCATGTCCATTATAAACAAATTCCCTTGTTTGGGGACTTAAAATGTGTCATCCTTCATTAAGAATCTTTTTTTCCTACCTAAGAATAGGGGGTTAAAAGGTGAATTCTCATTTTCCTTCTCCTCTCGGTCTCAAAGATGTTATTTTTGTTCAAGAACTTCTCTTGGAGGTAGATGTATTAGAATAAATATCTCTTCCTTATAAGGATACCTTTATAATCTATGCTACAAGATATATTTTTACACAATTATCTTTCCTTATCTTTTACAAAGAGTTATGCCTCTTTCACTAAGAGTTGTGTATGTATTATTTCTTAAGAGGTGTCTCCTTGGTGTTGAAGTTGGGTATCCTTGTTCTTATTTTCCCCTATGATACCATGATAGCTTTATGTTTCCATCTTAAGGAGGTGGGCATGTATGTGGCCTCCTTTTTTATTATAAAATGAATTTCTAAATTATTTATGGCTTGTGCATTATTTTATACTCCTATGCATTATTTTTTCCCATGTGCATTATTTAATAGATTCTTAAGGAGGCATACTTTACTTGGGGTTTTCCTCTTTGTGCCCTTCTATATAATTTTATAGATTTCCTTGGAGACAATGCTTTCCTTAGATCTTTTTGTACTATATAGCACATTTCCTTTGGAGACAATAGTTTTCTTGGATCATTTTGTACTATATAGTTTTCCTTTATTTCCTTGGGATGGTCCTATCTTGGCAAATTTCCTTATGAATAATGTTTTACTTTATTATCCTTGGATAGGTTGACTAGCATAATGAAACTTGCTAGACTATCAATTTGATCTTGGTACTGATCTCTCTTTTGGATGGGTGGAACTAGCATAACATAGATTTATAGACTATTCATACTATTACTTCTCTTTCCCTCATGGATTACCTAGCATAACAATGTTAGGAATAGTCCCAAGAGACAACTAAGAGGGGGGGGGGGGGGGGGGGGGGGGTGAATCAGTTATCTATAAGTTTCAATTCTTTATCTAATTAAGTATACTTAAACATTAAGCATAAACACAATGAAAGAACACTTGAACACAATACCAATATTTTGGTTATGGGGAAACCCAAATAGGTAAAAACCCTGGTGGGAATTAACATCCACTAATAAATTGCACTAGTGTATAATGATCCTTGTTAGAAGACCTTACAACCCTGTTAGGAGTTGATCTTTACAATGCAATAAGTATAGTGACCTGGTCAAAGGTCAGACCCTATTAGGAGACTTTTATGATTGACCCTATTAGGGGTGAGGACGCACTATCCAAGAGCTCACTACTCAAAGTGGTGAAGGTTGTAACCTTCTGAATAACAGATACACACTATATCTAGATCTTGATGAACTGTGAGGTAGACCTGTTGTCTTGATTAGTTCTAATGAATATCATATACTCTTTACTTGGTCACATAGACCTTTTTTTTATGGCTCAATACTTCACACTCTCTGCTCTGCTCTTCTCTTTCAACTCTGAACCATAACTTAGCAATCACAAATGACTGCCTATAAATATCTTCTCTCTAAATGATATAATCAAGTCAGCCTGTTAGAACCACCTTGAAATCATAATAGAGAAACAATAACACTCTCCAATAATATTTCTATGGGCTCTACTAAGCATGCAATACAATCTAGGACCTGTCCAATGTAGACGCACGCTACACACTGTCGACTCTACCAAATTAACTGAAGCTTTCTCCTCAAGCTAAATTACATCATGCACTCTTAGCAAAACCTTCTTGACTCTT
The DNA here is from genome assembly GCA_027943335.1 of Chamaecyparis obtusa. Taxonomy (NCBI): domain Eukaryota; kingdom Viridiplantae; phylum Streptophyta; class Pinopsida; order Cupressales; family Cupressaceae; genus Chamaecyparis; species Chamaecyparis obtusa. The sequence continues at coordinate 756,923 of BSBK01003268.1, forward strand.
CTCTCATCACTAATCCAAGTGCGCATACTGATATGATAGGTGCAACTCCTGTACCAATAAAATCTATGTCAGCTCTTTTAATAAACACAGGAAAATGCAATTGGTGAATGGCGACTACATAACTTCACTTCTACTACATATCAGACTCTATGTCCATGAATGTAACATCACTAGCATGTCTTCATCACATATCCAAAGGCACAAGGCTCCATGATAACTATATGGATAATCACACACATAATACTGTCTATAACTCTATCAGGAACACTGCTGACACAAGCTGCTATATAACTGTCTGTATAAACAATTAACCTCTGCATCCATGATATCATTCTAATAACATGTCCATGCTACATATACTCAAATATTACTATATAAGTATTCCACACATGCTACTTACCATATGTTGTCATCAATGATAAACATATAGTCAACACTAGCTTGCTGGAAAATCTCCAACAATCTCCCCCTTTGGCATTGATGGAAACATATGGAATGAAAAACACCACCAATCCAACTAACCAGTTCTTTTATAACATTATCCATTTCCTCATCAAAACTCTCCCAAGGATGAATTCTCCATCTCCTTTAATATTCTTTAATATTCTTCATTTCTTCAACTAAACTGCTTGCATGACTGAATACTACTTCATCTTTCTGCTATATATTGTTCTTTCTTAATTTTGTATGTACTCCCCCTTTACTACTATTTTTCATGACTATATACTACTCCCCCTTTGACATCAATGGAAAAGGGTGCCAGACATTTAAGCTCCAGTACTACTCTAGAAGTAGAGTAGTCAACCATTCATCAGTCATTGAGGACTGGTGCCCTTTCCACTTTCTCTAAGAAGAATCAAGGAAGGGAATTAATCCTAGCTTCTCCCTAAGATACTCAAAAGTATCCTTTGGTAAGGGCTTTGTGAATATATCTACTATCTATTCCTTTTTACTCACATAATCCAATTTGACTTCTTTCTCTACCACTTTCTCTCTAAGGAAGTGATACTTAATCTCTATGTGTTTTGTCTTTCCATGCATCATAGGATTTTTTAACATGTTGATAGTGTTAGTGTTATCACAATGAATAAAAATAGGATAATCAATCTAAATTCCAAAATCTTTTATCATCTACTTGATCCAAATAATTGTAGAACAATTCAAGGCTGCTGCAACATACTCTGCTTCTGTTGTTGACTGAGAAATACAATTCTACTTCTTTCTTGTCCAAGTGACAAGTCTATCACCAAGAAATATTTCTCCTCCTGATGTACTCTTTCTATCATCAATGCACCCTGTCCAATTTGCATATGTATATACATGAAGCTCAACATTCTCTGAATTAGGATACCATAGACCATAATCTATAGTGCCTTGTAGATATCTGAATATTCTCTTTACTGCCATGAGGTGACTTTTTTTAGGCTCTGTTGCAAATCTTCCAACTATGCCAACTGCATTAGAAATATTAGGTCTAGTTTGAGTAAGATATATGAGTTTACCAATCATAGACTTGTACAATGTTATATCTACTACTGGAGAATCATCTTCTTTTGTAAGCTTGCATCCTGTTATCATAGGTGTACCCACTAGTTTGCAATCATCCATCTTGAATTTCTTCAATATTTCTTTCACATACTTGGACTGATTAATGAAAATACCTTTCTCATTTTGCTACACATTTAATCCCAAAAAATATTTGATAGGTCCAATCATTCTCATCTCAAACTCGCTCTACATCTCCTTAGCAAATTTTGCACTAAATTGTCATTACCCCCAAAGATAATGTCATCAACAAATATAGCCACAAGTAGTAAACCTTCATATGTTTCTTTGATAAACAAATTACAATCTGTTGCTCCTTTCTTGAATCCAATTTTTTTTAGATATCCATCAAGTCGCTCATACCAAGCTCTAGGGGCTTGCTTAAGTCCATAGAGGGATTTCTTCAATCTGCATGCCATATCAGGTTTGTCTGATAAGGTGAATCCTCCTGGCTGCTCAATGTATACTTCTTCTTTTAACTCTCCATCAAGAATGTTGACTTAACATCCATCTGATAAACTTTGAAGTTTTTGAATGTTTCATAAGCTAGAAACAACTTAATAGCTTCTAATCTGATTATAGGTGCAAATGTGTCTGAATAATCAATACCTTCTCTTTGCACATATCCCTTGCATACTAACCTTGCTTTATTCCTTACTACTGTACCATCTTCATTCATCTTGTTTCTGAATATCCACTTTGATCCAATCACATTCTTGTCACTAGATCTTGGGACCAGTTCCCAAGTATCATTCTTGATAATCTGATCTAGTTCTTCTTTCATAGCATCATGCGAATCTAAATCATTACATGCATCTTCAACACTTAAAGGTTCTATCTGAGATAGTAAACATACCACTTCATTGCTTGCTGAACTTTTTCTTTTGATCTTGTTGTGACTTTACCACTCTGATCTCCAATGATGTCATCCTTAGAGTGATATCTAGATGTATACTTTGGAACTTTAGGTGATATTGAATCATCTTCCTTCTAAGTTTCTTATTCACTTGTTTCAGGGTCATCAAACATTACATTAATACTATCAAACATCTCTTCAACAACTGTCTCACTAGTGGAAGGAATAGGTTCTTCTCCAATCATAGGTGCATAATCATGATATCTTTCTTGAACCATAAACTTTTCATCAATCTTAACATGAGCACTTTCAATGATCTTCTTCAATCTCAAGTTAAAACATCTATACATTTTACTTTTAGTAGAGTAACCAAGAAGAATACCTTCATCACTTCTTGCATCAAACTTTCCTATTGCTTCATCCCTTTTGATGAAGAACTTACTTCCAAAGATTCTGAAGTATTTCACTGTGGGAACATTACCAAACCATGGCTCATAAGGTGTCTTGTCCGCGTCAAGCCTCAATTGTATTTTATTGATGGTATAGACTGTTGTGTTGACCGCATCTCTCCAATAGGTGTGTGCAACATTTCCTTCAATCATGATGGTGCGCGATGTATCAAGGATGATCCTATTCCTTCTCTTTGCAATCTCATTCTGTTGAGGGCTTCTAGGTGCACTCAATTGTCTCTTTATGCCATGTTCTTCACAATACTCATAGAATCTGTCAGAGATGAATTCTCCTCCTCTATCTAATCTTAGACACTTTATCTTTAGTCCAGATTCATTCTCAACCTTAGCTTTGAATATTTTAAACTTTTCAAATGCTTCTAACTTATCTTTCAAGAATGCAACTCACGTTATTCTAGAATAATCATCAACAAACAAAATGAAATACCTTTCACCATAGTATGATCTTGTTTGAGTTGGTCCACATAGGTCTGTATGAATCAGATCCAACTTGTTCTCTGCTGAATTATTATTTCTTTTGAATGAGTTCCTCACATGTTTTCCCATCACACATTCCCTGCAAATAGTATCAACTGGCTTTTCTATGCTAGGTAGATCTCTTACTACATTTACATTGCTTATCTTTACTATGTTATCAAAATTGATATGACATAGTCTTTTATGCCATAGCCAACTATCATCTACTTTTGCAACAAAACAACTTACTTCAGAATTAAGCTAAAAAATATTACCTTTAGTTTTTGAACCCGATGCAATCATTGCACCATCCTTGTTATTAATGATGCACTTGTTGTCTTTGAACTCCAACCTATAACCTTTTTCAAGCAACTGTCCAACACTAAGAAGGTTATGCTACAAACCATCTACATAAAAAACATCATTAGTGTTGTTCTTTCCATCCAATGTAATAGCTCCTCTACCAATGATAGGTTTAGGAGTGTTGTCTCCAAATCTAACCATATCACCATTGTATTTGTCCAGATGAACAAATCTGTCTTTATCACCTATCATGTGATGTGAACAACTGCTATCTATAATCCAATATGTCCTTATGTCTGCTTGTGAAATCAATGCTAGCTCTTGTTCCCTTTTCTTATCTTTATGATCCATAATAGCAATGAATCCAATTTCATCTTCAATTGAATCATCATCAGAAACTCCATCACCAGCATAGTAACATTCTTTTGTATACTTAGGCTTGCAGTTAGTTTTGAATTTCTTAACTCTTGTAGGACACTTGGATGCAAAGTGACCAATCTTATTACATGAGAAATATTTGAAAGGTAACTAACCTTCATACTTTCCTTTTCCTTTTCTTTCTTTCTTAGCAATCATAGCAATAATATCATCTATCTCTTTGTCTTCATCTTCATCATCAAAATAACCATAAGTGTTTGAAGATTTCTTACCATGGATTGATGCTTTGAAGGCTGTCTCACTTTTAGGCTCTATCTTCAATCTTGAAATTTCAAAAGCTAAAATTTTGCTGATCAAGGTCTCTCTCTTGAAATTTTTTGTAAGTTGAATGCTCTCATCAAGGATGTTGATCTTGTTTTCATATTATTCTGTAAGAGCAGTCATCAACTTATCCATAATATCTTTCTCCGAGATCTCTCCACCATTGTTCCTGATTCTATCAACTACTTCATTAATCCTTTGTTTGTAAGCTCTAATGTTTTCTTCAGGTAGCATCTCTAATGCATTGTATCTTTTCTTCCATGTCTTTATGCGTGCATTATTTTCTTGTGTATCTCCTTTAACCATGTCTTCTAGGTGCTTCCATATCTTGTAGGCTATGTCTACTTTCTTTAACTCTGAAAACTCACTATCAGATAAGGCACTGATAAGTGCTTCTTTTGCTATTGCATTATGATCGAAAAAATACTTTTTCTTGCTAGTAGCATCATCTTTTGCAAGGTCTTATAGAGAGGGGATCTTAATATCTTTGATAGTCACTTCAAAAACTTCAAAAGCAATGCACTACAAATGAGTCACCATTTTGTTCTTCCAGTCAGGATAGTTCTCTCCATCAAACTTAGGACTGTCTTTTCTAAAGAATGCCATCTGATCAACCTCAAGTTGTCAAACTTTCTCTCTGAGGCACTTGGCTCTAATACCAATTGTTAGGAATAGTCCCAAGAGATAACTGAGAGAGGGGGGGGGGGGGGGGGGGGGGGGGTGAATCAGTTATCTACAAGTTTCAATTCTTTATCCAATTAAGTATACTTAAACATTAAGCATAAACACAATGAAAGAACACTTGAACACAACACCAATATTTTGGTTACGGGGAAACCCAAATAGGTAAAAACCCTAATGGGAATTGACACCCACTAATAAACTACACTAGTGTATAATGATCCTTGTTAGAAGATCTTACAACCCTGTTAGGAGTTGATCTTTACAATGCAATAAGTACAGTGACCTAGTCAAAGGTCAAACCCTATTAGGAGTCTTTTATGATTGACCCTGTTAGGGGTGAGGACGCATTGTCTGAGAGCTCATTGCTCAAAGGGGTGAAGGCCGCAACCTTCTGAATAATAGATACACACTATATCTGGATCTTGGTGAACTATGAGGTGGACCTATTTTCTTGATCAGTTCTAATTAATATCATATACTCTTTACTTGGTCACATAGACCTTCTATTGATGGCTCAATACTTTGCACTCTCTGCTCTTCTCTTCTCTTTCAACTCTGAACCATAACTTAGCAATCACAAATGACTATCTATAAATATCTTCTCTCTAAATGATATAATCAAGTTGGCCTATTCAAACCACCTTGAAATCATAATAGAGAAACAATAACACTCTCCAATAATATTTATGTCCTCTCTACTAAGCACGCAACACAATCTGGGACCTATCCAATGTAGACACACACTACACATTGTTGGCTCTACCAAATTAACTGAAGCTTTCTCCTCAAGCTGAATTACATCATGTGCTCTTAGCCAAACCTTCTTAACTCTTCTCTCATCACTAATCCAAGCACGCATACTGATATGATAGGTGCAACTCTTGTACCAATAAAATCTATGTCGGCTCTTCTAAATAAACACAGGAAACTACAACTGGTGAATAGTGACTGAATAACTTCACTTCTACTGCATATCAGACTCTATGTCCATGAATGTAACATCACTAGCATGTCTTTATCACATATCCAAAGGCACAAGGCTCCATGATAACTGTACGGATAATCACACATAGAATATTGTATGTAACTCTGTCAGGAACACTGCTGACACAAGATGTTATATAACTGTCTATATAAACAATTAACCTCTATGTCCATGATATCATGTTGATAACATGTCCATGCTACATATACTCAAATCTTACTACATAAGTCTTCCATACATGCTACTTACCATATGTTGTCATCAATGACAAACATACAGTCAACACTGGCTTACTGGAAAATCTCCAACAAACACAACTTGGTAGCCTATGGAATCCATGATTTCCTTTTTCTCTCTTCTATGATCTCACAACCTTACTAGTTTGTTATATCATGGAGTCTTATATTATCCTTAATGTTTTATCTTTCTCTTCCTAAGGGGCCACTTGTAATCTTGAAATATCAATCAAGGTGTAATACTAGCACTTGAGACATTTGGTTCATTGAGGTCTCTTCAACTAGCTGATTTTGAGCCTTTTTTTAGTATTATCCCCTTTCAATTGTGTCTTTTTTTTAATGATTTTTTTGTGTACCCTTGCACATGACTGTGTGAGTTAGTATCCTTAGTTTGGGGGCTTCCCTTTAACTTGGTGATGTCTCACCTCTTTAAGTCTTTCCCATGTTCTCATATTTTCTCTATTATATTTTTTTCTTCTAATTTTCCATGTGTATGAGAGTATATTTATACCTAAAGTGGGGGATAAAAGTAGCATCGTAAATTGTATACACTACCCAAGTGTGTCCAATTCTACACATTTTTGGTGCCCATTTTAGTGTGTGTTCATTTTGCTATGCATTATAGGACTTTTTCTATGCATTAAACTCTTTTCTCTTAATTTAATTAATGTAGGCCCTTAATTATAGGTGTTCCCTCTTTAATTATTTCATTTAATCATTATTTATTATGTATGTATGCCCCATTAGTGGTCTTATGTATATTTCCATTTATCACACATTAATTTTTTGGACATTTTTGTTATCCCCATGTCCACATGGACTTCTAATTTAAATTTGAGCCCCAATTGCCTCATAAAGAGTGTCCCAAAGTGTATGAGTTATCTCAATCTAATCCCTACATTGGGAGGCACCCCTTACATTATATATTGGGCCCAAATTTAATTTACAGATAGTTCTTTTTATTTTGGGAAGTATTTCAATTCTTTGATGGCTTTCTTCAAGATTTGTACCCCAAAATTTCTTAAAGAGGTATAAATAAATGTTACCTCTCCCATTTTGGTATCAATCAATCATCTTTGTATGACATATCATCCATGTCCATCAAATCCTATCAAGTAATAATGAATCCAATGAGGATTCAATCATATTCAAGTGTTCAAGCAATTAATCTCGTCATGGTGGAAAGCCTATAAATTCATTATGCAAGCATATCTTTTGTGATGTCTATTTAGATCTTTGTGGAGTCATGTCATTGCATCAACACTTATGATATAATTTCAAGAAGCACTTGCATCATCAAGCTATAAGATACTTATCAAGACTCTTTTATTGACAACACACTTCCTTTCCTTATTTCAATTTTATTTCGATTCCAAGGTTAATTCCTAAACAAGGGTTTGACTAAGACAAACCCCTTTCTCCCAAAAATTTCCCCATTTTATTTGTGCAGGTGATAGGTGATAGAGTTTCAAATTTGGATTTAGCAAGATGTAATAGTTTTTTCAAATCCCTACCTTCTTCATCTCCTTTTGGTTGATCAAGGGCACCTCCTAGTATTAGGGGAAAGTCCAAAAACCCTCTACACTCCATGTCACTCTTGACAGGCATTTTGGGCTAAAAATTTATGTTCAAGTTAGTCTCTATGTTAGTTTCTCAAATCTAATTTTATAATTTGATTTTTTCGATCTATTGTTTCCTTTACATGACAAAAAAACCCTTCTTTCACTTTGTCTTTCATTTCTTCACTCATCTTACATAATCAACTACTCATATAGTTAAGAAAACCCTTAGACCTGTTCAATGATCAAGTCTCCCTTAGGTCTAGTGGGTAATTTTCCTTCCTCATGTATTGAGAGAAATTTAGAGTGTAAGATTCCTAGTTTACCTAGTGATCTCCTTTCCATTTCTTCATCTTTCTTTCATTACAAAACCCAACAAATTTCCTTATTTTTTTGTTCATGTGAAATTTTATTAAGTCACAATCTCAAATTCAAATAAAGGAGATATAAAGAACCATAGAACCCACTTTCATAGATCTGAAAAAATTGGTTCAAGGTTTCCCTGATCGATATTGTCTCAAATCTTTTTGAAAAAAACATAAGGAATCTTTTGAAATTCTCTAGTTTTGTCCAAATCTGGTGCTCCTAGATCAAGGTTTCTGATGCAGAGGACACAACGAGAAGACCAAGAGATGACCAATCTGCTTCACAACTCTTCAATCTTGGATTTGACTCAATCCAACTCTACCAACCTTGACATAGGATGGATACCCAACAAATTATGAGGTCTTAACACCTTTCACACCCTACTTAAACACCCAAGGATTTTGTTCAATTTCTCCTCAAATAGTGACTTAGGGACACTTTCCCTAAACTAAGCCAAAATGGGGAAATCTTCACCAGTGGCTTCAACCAACCAATCTAAGGGTTACAACACCTCAATTAAGTTTTATAGACAAGGAATCACCCAAAAAATTGATTCTACAACCCTCACAACCATATACACTCTACTTGACCTATGAATCCTGCTAAGTCTCCTCAAGAGGTTTTCCTTGTGCAACTTTCAACTATGGAAGGAATTGGATAAACTAAGGATAGATTCAAGGACCCTTTTATATTTCTTCAAGATCCCCAAAGTCATAGAGACCAACTCCACTCCAGCAACACTCAACCCTCACAAGGCTCACAGACCTAATTGGCCAGATTAGGTTAGATTAGGTTTAGATTACAAACGAAGTGGTTAAGGATGCTTTCATGGAATTGTTGAAGGTTTTGGGAAGTCTTCTTCTATCTCCAAGTGATCTAGATTAACCATCTATTTGGTCCCTCCAATAATTGTAATTGTCTGCCACAACTTCACATACTTGATTGGCTAAATACATAGGGATAATTAGCCTAGGGCTTGATGCTAAAACCACAAAAAAACTAAATCTCGGTCTGAGACTTTGGAAACATTAAAATTACATTCCTAACTTGAATTTACCAAGTGGCTATGAAATTGATGCAGGAGCATCTCAGGTTGATGGCAATCCTGTGTCACCAAAAACATATTTGAGTTTGTTTGTGTTGCTCGGTTCCTACTTTGACTGAGTTGGTTTGGTGTTTCTTAGTTTCCTTTGTTCACCGGTATTGGTCGGTTATCTCTCTGGTGCTCGGTAAATTTCCCTGGCACTCAGTGATGCTTGTCTGGCACTTAGTTGGCTTTGCTTATCGATAGGTTTCTTTTGAGTTTCTGTTGAGGCTGACTTGTGCATTTAATTTGGGTCACGAATTTAATGTTGGTATCCATCATTGAGAAGTGTGTGGACCTAGTTCTAGTCATTCCTTCCATTGATTGTGGATCTAAAGGCTGACTCAATTTGGTAGCCTCTTGTATAAATGTAGTTGTTTGGTTAGAGTTTAGGAGTCAGTTTTGGATAGAAGATAGGAGATAGAAGATTAGAGATTATCTACAAATCATCACATGTTTGAGGACTTCTTTAATTGATTGTAATATCTAGCTAAAACCAGGAAGGCCTTACAACCTTACATAATCAACTACTCATATAGTTAAGAAAACCCTTAGACCTGTTCAATGATCAAGTCTCCCTTAGGTCTAGTGGGTCGTTTTCCTTCCTAATGTATTGAGAGAAATTTAGAGTGTAAGATTACTAGTTTACCTAGTGATCTCCTTTCCATTTCTTCATCTTTCTTTCATTACAAAACCCAACAAATTTCCTTATTTTTGTGTTCATGTGAAATTTTATTAAGTCACAATCTCAAATTCAAATAAAGGAGATATAAAGAACCATAGAACCCACTTTCATAGATCTAAAAAAATTGGTTCAAGGTTTCCCCGATCGATATTGTCTCAAATCTTTTTAAAAAAAACACAAGGAATCTTTTGAAATTCTCTAGTTTTTTCCAAATCCAGTGCTCCTAGATCAAGGTTTCTGATGTAGAGGACACAACGAGAAGACCAAGAGATGACCAATCTACTTCACAACTCTTCAATCTTGGATTTGACTCAATCTAACTCCACCAACCTTGACATAGGATGGATATCCAACAACTTATGAGGTCTTAACACCTTTCACACCCTACTTAAACACCCAAGGGTTTTGTTCAATTTCTCCTCAAATAGTGACTTAGGGACACTTTCCCTAAACTAAGCCAAAATGGGGAAATCTTCACCAGTGGCTTCAACCAACCAATCAGAGGATTACAACACCTCAATTAGGTTTTATAGACAAGGAATCACCCAAAAAATTGATTCTACAACCCTCACAACCATATACACTCTACTTGACCTATGAATCCTGCTAAGTCTCCTCAAGAGGTTTTCCTTGTGCAACTTTCAACTATGGAAGGAATTGGATAAACTAAGGATAGATTCAAGGACCCTTTTATATTTCTTCAAGATCCCCAAAGTCATAGAGACCAAATCCACTCCAGCAGCACTCAACCCTCACAAGGCTCACAGACCTAATTGGCCAGATTAGGTTAGATTAGTTTTAGATTACAAAGGAAGTGGTTAAGGATGGTTTCTTGGAATTGATGAAGGTCTTGGGAAGTCTTCTGTTATCTACAAGTGATCCAGATTAACCATCTATTTGGTCCCTCGAATAATTTTAATTGTCTGCCAAAACTTCACATACTTGATTGGCTAAATACATAGGGATAATTAGCCTAGGGCTTGATGCTAAAACCACCAAAAAACCAAATCTCAGTCTGAGACTTTGGAAACCTTAAAATTACATCCCTAACTTGAATTTACCAAGTGGCTATGAAAATGATGTAGGAGCATCTCGGGTCCTTGGCAATCTTGTGTCACCAAAAACATATTTGGGTTTGTTTGTGTTGCTCGGTTCCTACTTTGATCGAGTTGGTTTGGTGTTTCTTGGTTTCCTTTGTTCACCGGTATTGGTCGGTTATCTCTCTAGTGCTCGGTGATGCTTGTCTGGCACACAGTTGGCTTTGCTTACCGATGGGTTTCTTTTGAGTTTCTGTTGAGGCTGACTTGTGCATTTAATTTGGGTCACGTATTTAATGTTGATATCCATCATTGAAAAGTGTGTGGACCTAGATCTGGTCATTCCTTCCATTGATTGTGGATTTGAAGGCTGACTCAGTTCAGTAGCCTCTTGTATAAATGTAGTTGTTTGGTTAGAGTTTAGGAGTCAATTTTGGATAGAAGATAGGAGATAGAAGATTAGAGATTATCTACAAATCCTCACATGTTTGAGGACTTCTGTACTTGATTGTAATATATGGCTGAAACTGGGAAGGCCTTACAGCCCGACATGTATAAATCAATTTGAAGATAATATATGAATTTTTTGCATTCTCTCTCTCGCTGTTGTGTGTTGTTTCTTCTATGTGTTGTTGAGAAAGGTGGATTAGGTTAGGGTGTTCCATTGTTGTCCCCACCTGCCCTACCTCTTGTGTCAGGTGGTATCAGAGTGAGGTGAGATCTAGATCTACATTTGCGAATCTAGGTTTGAAGGTTCCTTCTTATCAAGCCCTAGTTGAATTGTTGTGGTGTACCAGATTGTGATCTGACTTGCAATTGTAGAGGGTTTTCAAGATGGTTCATGGGAGGTGAGATGCAGATCCAGGATTGGCAGACATGTTGAGACAACTTGTTGCTAGATTAGAAGTTATTGAAATAGCCTAGAGAAGAAGAAGACATCTTGAAGATGTTAGTGATGATGAAATTGAGGTAGAACAAGGTGATGTAGAACTTGCACCTATGATGGATCAGTGTGAGGAAAGATTCTTGAAGGCTTTGACAAGTTTGAAGTCTACACGACACTTTAATCCTCTTGAGTATGGTGGGAAATTGGATTTTGATGAATTGGTGGACTGGATCACAAAGATGGAAAAGTATTTTGAGTATGAAAATGTACCTAAGGAAAAGAAGGTGAAAATTGCAAGCACAAAATTGAAAAGTCATGCATCCTTATGGTGGGAACATCTGCAGCTGGATAGAAAGAGGAAAGGAAAAGACAAAATCAAGGAATAGAGTAAAATGGTGAATAAATTGAAAGGAAAGTTCTTACCTTGTGATTATTAGATTAACCTAGTTAGGAAAATACAAAGTTTGAGGTAGAAAGATAGCTCGGTAAAGGATTATACTGAGGAATTTTATAGATTAGATATTAGATCTGGACATGATGAAGATGATGTGGAAAGAAATGCTAGATACCTGAATGGTTTGAGGACTTCCATCCAAGAAGAAATTAGTTTGGTCAAATTGGAGAACATTGAAGAGGCTTATCAATTTGCATTGAAAGCTGAGGAGAAATTGAACAAGAGGCATGAGCAAAGACAGAGAGGCAGAGGTGGTAGATTCCCTAGAGGAAGAGATAGATCCAATGGTGAAAACAGTAGATCTGAACTAGAAAAGACAACTTTGGATAAAGGCAAGACCGAGTGGAAAGGTGAAAGTTCATCTAGAGGCAGAGGCAGTAACTATCGAGGTGGTTATAATAGAGGAAGTTTTTTAGGTACTTGTTACAATTGTGGAGAATAAGGACATAGATCATTTGAGTGTACACATGTAAGTAAGAAGGCTGGTAGCAGTAGAAATGCTTTGGTACAAGAAGAGTCACTGAATGAACCTGAGAAGGAAAATAACTTGATAGTAAGAAGAGCACTTTGGAATGAAGGTAAAAAGGAAGATCTGGTAAGGAAAAGTTTGTTCAAGACCAGATGTAGAGTTTCTGATAAAGTTTCGAAGGTAATCATTGACAGTGATAGCTCGAAGAATCTGGCATCTGAAGAGATGGTCACAAAGTTGTAGTTGGAAAGGTTGGAACATCTGAAGCCCTATCAGATTTCATGAATCAAAGATGAGCATACACTCTTGGTAAGTGAACAATGTTATGTGAATTTGAAAATTGGAAAGTACTATGAAAAGGTGTTATGTGATATCATGCCTATGGATTGTTGTCATATTTTGTTGGGTAAACCTTGGCAATATGATAGACATGCTATATATGATGGGAGATTACATAAGTATACTATTTGGGCTGATGGAAGAACCTGTTAGTAATGTTTGCACATATGTGAAAGTTTTCTTGATGGAAGGAAGAAAATTTGTTAAGGATTTCAAGAGAAATGATGTATGTTTTGTTGTGATTCCTAACAAACTGAGTAAGAAAACAAAGGATAATGTCCCTGAGGAGATTGATAAGTTACTCATCGAGTACAAAGATATTATTTTTGATAATGTACTTGATGGTTTTCCACCAAAGAGAAGCAATCAACAAGATAAAAGTGAAGTATAGGTTTCCTATACCGAGAATGGATGATATAATGGATAGTTTGACTAGAGCAAAGTATTTTACCAAGATTGATTTGAAAAGTGGGTATCATCAAATTAGAATCAAAGAAGGTGATGAATGGAAGACTGCTTTCAAGACAAAAGAAGGTTTGTATGAGTGGTTGGTTATGCCTTTTGGTTTAACTAATGCACTGAGTACTTTTATGAGGTTGACGAATGAAGTTTTGAAGAAATTCCTGGGTAAGTTTGTGATTGTATATCTTGATGACATTTTGATATTCAGTAAGACTAGAGAAGAACATTTGTTGCATGTTAGACAAGTTTTGCTGAGATTGAAAGAAGAAAAGTTGCTAATAAATCTGAAAAAGTGTTCATTCATGAAAGAGGAGATAATGTATTTGGGATTTGGGATTTCAGCTGATGGTTTGAAAATAGATTCTGAAAAGGTTGAAGCTATTTTGAATTGGCCTACACCTGTGAATGCTAGTGAGGTAAGATCATTTCATGGTTTGGCAAGTTTTTACCGAAAGTTCATTAGGAATTTTAGCTCAATTTGTAATGCTATGACTGAGACTATGAGAGGAGACAAAAGAGAATTCAAGCGGACACATGGAGCTGATAAAAGTTTTGAGACTCTGAAGTAGAAAGTTGTTGAATTGGCTATTTTGGCATTGCCTGATTTCAATAAGGTATTTCAAGTGGAATGTGATGCAAGTGGTAGTGCAATTGGAGCTATGTTGAGTCAAGAAGGTAAACCTGTTGCTTTCTTTAGTGAAAAGTTGAATGATGCAAAAAGGAAATATTATGTGTATGATCAAGAATTCTATGCTATTGTTCAAGAACTGAAGAAATGGAGACATTATTTGATACCGAGTGAATTTGTGTTGTATACCGATCATAAATCTTTACAGTATTTGGGTAGTCAGAATAAGTTGAATCGGATAATTATGAAATGGGTTGAGTATTTGTAGAGTTATACATTTGTGATAAAGCATAAGAGCGGAGTCACTAACCGAGTTGTTGATGCATTGAGTAGAAGGAGATCTTTGATGACCGAGATGAAAATTGGAATTCTAGGCTTTGGTGATATGAGAGATTCTTATGAATTTGATCTTGATTTTTCAGTTGTGTATGCCAAGAGGAGAAATGAGAACTAATTTGATAAAAGAGAAACATAGTAGTGGTTTGGCTGGACATTTTGGTGTTGATAAGACATTCAATTTTCTTAAAGAGAAATACTTTTGGCCATAGTTGTATAAAGATGTTTAGAAATTTGTGAAAAGTTGTGGAGTTTGTCAAGTTGCAAAAGGAGTTAGTCAGAATATTGGATTGTATACACCGATTGCTATACCTGAGAAACCTTGGATTCACATTAGTATAGATTTTGTTCTTGGCTTACCGAAGACAGTAAGAGGTAATGATTCTATATTTGTGGTTGTGGATAGATTTTCTAAAATGGCACATTTTATACCTTGTAGAAAGACATTAGATGAAGTACATGTAGTAGATCTTTTCTTTAAGGAAATTGTCAGATTTCATCGATTATCGAGGAGTATTATCTCTGACCAAGATAGTAAGTTTGTTGGATACTTTTGGAAGACTCTTTGGAGAAACTCAGATACTGAGTTGAAATATAGTTCTACATTTCACCCACAAACCGATGGACAGACAAAAATTATGAATAGAAGCTTGGGAAATCTTTTGAGATGTTTAGTTGGAGACACACCAAGTAATTGGGATTCTGTGTTGGCACAAGCAGAGTTTGCATACAATAATTTAGTGAATAGGAGTACTGGAAAAACACCTTTTGAGATTGTAAATGGCATACAACCGAGAGGTATATCAGATTTGAGAGACATTAATGATGAAAGAAAGAGAAGTGTTGAAGGAGTAAAATTTGTTGAGTACATGAAGACATTGCATGAAGAAAGAGAAGTGTTGAAGGAGTAAAATTTGTTGAGTACATGAAGACATTGCATGAAGATGTGAAACTTAAACTGGAAAAGAATAATCAGAAATACAAATACAGAGCTGATAGATCAAGAAGACATAAGACTTTTGATATTGTTGATGAAGTGATGATTTATTTGAAGAAAATAGATTTCTTGTTGGAACATATGGGAAGCTGAAGGTGAAGAAATTTGAACCTTGCAAGATTTTGAGAAAATTTGATAGTGGAAATGCATATGAAGTTGAGTTACCTGATGACATGGATATTTCACCTATATTCAACATTGTTGATTTGTATGAGTTTCATGAAGCTGAGGAAGACATGGCAGTACCGACAGATTATCCTAAGAAGCAAATTGAAGAAGTTGAGCATATTTTGGAGCAAAGAATTGGTAGAAGTACAAGAGGAAAATAGTATATGGAATATATGGTAAAGTGGAAGAATAGACCGATTGAAGACAGTTCATGGATTTCATAGTCTAAGTTGGATGCATCTCAGATCATACATGTTTCATGATTTGGAGAATCATTTCAAATAACCCCAGGTGTCTGATGCAGGAGCATCTCGGGTCCTTGGCAATCCTGAGTCACCAAAAACATATTTGAGTTTGTTTGTTTTGCTCGGTTCCTTCTTTGACTAAGTTGGTTCGGTGTTGCTCGGTTTCCTTTGTTCGCTGATGTTGGTCGATTATCTCTTTGGCACTCAGTGAATTTCCCTGGCGCTCAGTGATGCTTGTCTGGTGCTCAAGTGGCTTTGCTTACTGACGGATTTCTTTTGAGTTTCTGTTAAGGCTGACTTGTGCATTTAATTTGGGTCACAGATTTAATGTTGGTATCCATCATTGGGAAGCGTGTGGACCTAGATCTAGTTGTTCCTTCCATTGATTATGGATTTGAAGGTCAACTCAGTTCGATAGCCTCTTGTATAAATGTAGTTGTTTGGTTAGCGTTTAGGAGTTAGTTTTGGATAGAATATAGGAGATAGAAGATTAGACATTATTTGCAGATCCTCGCATGTTTGAGGACTTCTATACTTGATTGTAATATCTGGCCAAAACCAGGAAGGCCTTACAACCTGACATAAATGAATCAATTTGAAGATAATATATGAAGTTTTTGCATTCTCTCTCTCATTGTTGTGTGTTGTTGCTTCTGCGTGTTGTTTAGCAAGGTGGATTAGGTTAGGGTGTGCCATTGTTGGCACCTCCTGCCCTACCTCTTCCGTCAGAAATTCCACTTGTCAATGTCAATTTAGGGCTCCAGTTGTGCAACAGGCCAAGATTAGGTTCTTCATTGGACTGTTCCCACTAAATTTCTTGTAACTTCTGCAAATCAAATCCAAATGAAACCAAATCAAATGCTCTAGAAATTAGATTCAAAATTCTATTTGAACATGGAAATAGTTTAGTCTGATTAGTCCATACACATGCATACCATCAATAAATGCTCATGAAATCTGGTGGTTTTTATTCAAAATTGCATCAAAACATCAGCATACGTTATCTAACCTATTGGAGAGGCTTAACCATGTTCTAATACCTTCATTCCATGGATCCAACTGATCCATGGGTGGTTATGCCTATTGGCAACCAAATTTGAACCTCTCGAGCAACTTTGCAACATTTTTGCATTTTTGCAACTTTTCAAACCTAAATGACTTGGAGTGAGTTCTTATCACCTAGACCTGATCAAATATGACTAAAATTATCCAAAATCATTGGTAACACAACCAAAACTCCTATAACACTTAAAAAACCTAATCACACCTATCAAATATAGACTCAAGATCCAAGTGGACTAAAGTATCCCAAGGTTTATGGATGTACCTTAGGGATCCTTGACCACACAAGTTGGATCAAAACACATGGAGGATGATCTAAAGGATCCATCCCTTTATTACAAAGAAAAAACATAAGGAACATCTTGGATGTTGCTCAAATACATCAAATGCCTTAGGTGCCTTGGACCAATTTCCCTATCTAATGTCATCCTCCTAATTTTTGCCCAAAATTTAGTTAGAACTTCCTCTCTACCTTTCATTTCCAAATCTACTTATGTTGTCTTCATATCTAATTTTCATAATTTTCTATATGTTGAAAAGCCTCATTTTCCCATATCTTTCCCTAGCCTCCATATTCTTTTTTCATAATTGAAATATCATTTTCAACTCTTGGCAAGGGACTATTAAATCCATTTTGTTCTCAACATATTAAGCCAACTAGATCACTCATGCCTCTTAATGTAAAAGTAGAAATAGGCCTAAGATCCCTAGTTTACATGCATAATCTAGTGAACCCTACTTCTATCACCTTACATTTTGGTGAATATTACCTATTCTACATTAAATTTCTAATTTTGATGTTTAGATTTGATCTATATACTCTTATTTAATTCAAATTTGCAATCATGTTTCATTAATTCAATGGTTAATTAATAAATCTATTGAGAATTTTCATTATTTAGGGATCTCTTTCATTATTTACGTATCTCTTTCATATTGCTTTATGCATGGATTTCATGACCTTTATTCTTACATCTAATATCTCCATGAGATGAAGCTATAGGCTTATGACTTCCTAAAGTTTAAGTACTAAGGGTATAGATACTGGTTCAACTAGAATATTCCATGGGAATTTAGGTGAACCCTCTATATCTACAAATGACATACCTAAAACTATGTTCAACCATTCTTCCCACACTTCTCATAATGAGGATGACTCTTTGATATGAGTATATTTTTACCCATTAAGGAATATTTCCAATGAACTAGAAAATCTTGGACAATGTATGGGTCAAGAGTACTCAAATAGTGAGGTAATCCCCTTGATTTAAGGATTGAGGAGAATGATTCAAACTGATGAAAATGGTGTTGAAGTTTTGTGGCATTTCTCATGTTATTAATAATAATATTGTACCTATAAAAAGTTGTGTCAAAGCTCTTAATTTCTACAATACAATAAATCACGTTGAAAATTCTATCCCTATACCAACAGCATTTCCTAATGTTCCTACTTGTACACTACCTATCATTGTTGCATATACACAAAACATCAATCCTAAACATATTATTCTTAAAGGAATTACTTTCTATAAAAACCCCTATATACTTCTTTATGTTAGTCTTGTATATATTTCCAAACTATCTCCTTTATCTAGTTACCATAATGTTCCACTCTCCTATTCCAATACTCTATCAATTTCCCACTCTATTGCACATCCTTCACAATCAAACATGTCCAATAACAATTTATACACCAAAGAAAATATCAATAGCCTAGCTCAAAGTGTCTCATCCTTACAACAACAATTGGATTCCATAGTTCAATCCAAATTCAATAATCTAACATGTAACATAGTGTAGTGCCCACCCATAGTTTGTTTTTTTCAGTTTTATATTGCCAAACTCTTTTAGGCCACTTTCATGTGTGCATTGATTATTTCAGCTTTATTATGTGATTTTGGATGTATGAAATTACATGGTGATTTGATATTAGATAGTCATGATATATCATATGTTTATAGTTATATGATGTTAGTTACTTTAATGATGATTATTTATATGGTTAAATAGGTCATTTATATTCATGATGTTACCTACCCCATACTTGCATGTGTATGGCTATCATGTATGTTTTACCTTTCTATTTGATTTGTTTGATGTGGTTGAGGGACGGAGTCGTAGTTACTTGCTTGCAAGATCCACACGATGTCTTAATCCCTGTCATTACTTGTTATAAATATATATATGGATGTCCATGCTTGTCTTTTATATAAGTTTGTAGGTACTGGGCCTCGACTTCCATAAATTGTCAAATGAATGTGCCCTATCGCAATGTCGCAATGGTAAGAGAGGGGAGATAATATTCAGGTCTGAATCCCAACCTAAGCCATTTTATTATCTTGAAATAGTGGACAAGTTTTTGATATATTACCCCTCTGAATTTGTCTAGGTAACATGAATTTATGAGCCTTTTTCATTGAGCATGATTGTTGTTTTATTAGGTTCAGTTGGTTTTTCTATTCTTTGGCTAGTTTTGTGGTTGGTGTGATTGTTGTGAAATGGTTAAGTAAATTACTAAGATTTATTATGTGGTTTGATAATTAAATCTTATTAAATTAAAAAAATTAAATGTGAGGGTATTTAATTAATGCAAATTAATTAAATACATTTATTAATTAAAAGTCTAATTGTAAAATTCAAGGACTAATTAAGGATTAAATTTAAAATTTTAATTAAAGATAAATCTATTACTTGATGATAAATTATCAATTGCATTAATAATTAAAACAATATTCTTTTAGTTATAATTGATATGCAATTAAGTTGCACAAACAATTAAAAATAAATAAAAGAATAAAGTAATTTTTAATAGTTAAGTGAATTGAGAAAAACAAGAAATATTAATTTAATTTGAAATTGAGTGAAAGTGCATTAAGTTATTAATTATTAAATTGAAAATCATGCAAAAGGAATATTGATACTAACAAAGTTCAAGGAGTTAAGTTGAGTTATGGGTTTGCATGGTTGAGTTCAAGTTGTAGGCTCTTTTTCTTTATTAGCAGGATTTTACCGTTATTCTACACACACAGATTTGCAGGTTTTGGCTCTAAAGATTGAATTGGAAGAAATTGTGAAAGCTTTAGAATTTTTTAAGGTTCTGATTGTTCTTCGTGGTTTGTGTCAATTGGTGGTTTAAAGTAGGGTTTGAAACCCTCGTAGATTAAATTATTATTTTTAAAAATTGTTTGCTTCGTGTCTGTTAGATCTTGTTTTGGAATTCTTCTCTTGCTTAGATTTCTCTTTTGAAGCTTTTCAGTGAAAGAAACCTTGTATTGTGAATACTTGGTAAAAAAAATTTATAATTTTTTGAAGAAAGATCTTGTTTTGAATCAATTAGGGTTTATTTGCAATTATTGTTGAAACCCTAGGAAATAAATCTAATTAAGATATTTATTTAATTTATGTACATGGATATATTATTTTTAAATGTTTTGGAGCGGGGTTTTAATTTCCCCCACCCCACGATAGTTGGTCGTTATGGCAATAGCTATTACGACAGCTGTTGTCGATAGCAGTGACTGCTAAGGCAGCTGCTGCCACGATAGGGTTGTTGTAGGCAGCCATGGGGAGGGTTGAGGCCCCCTACTTATAATAATAGTTTTAATTTTTTTTAAAATAAAATAAATAAATTTTATTTTAAAATTTACTTTAAATAAATTTAAAATGAAGTTTTATATATATATATAATTATTTAATAGAAATTTTAAACATTTGTTAATATTTATATTTGTTTCAAAATATTTATGGCTCTCTGATGTAGGAGCATCTCGGGTCCTTGGCAATCCTGTGTCACCAAAAACATATTTGAGTTTGCTTGTGTTGCTCGGTTTCCTTTGTTCGCCGATGTTGGTCAATTATCTCTCTGGCACTTGGTGAATTTCCCTAGCGCTCGATGATGCTTGTCTGGCACTCAGTTGGCTTTGCTTATCGACGAGTTTCTTTTGAGTTTCTATTGAGGCCGACTTGTGCATTTAATTTGGGTCACAGATTTAATGTTGGTATCCATCATTGGGAAGTGTGTGGACCTAGATCTGGTCGTTCCTTCCGTTAATTATGGATCTGAAGGCCGACTTGATTCGGTAGCCTCTTGTATAAGTGTAGTTGTTTGGTTAGTGTTTTAGGGAGTCAGTTTTGGTAGGAGATAGAAGATAGAAGATTAGAGATTATCTGCAAATCCTCTCATGTTTTAGGACTTATGTACTTCATTGTAATATCTGGCCAAAACTGGGAAGGCCTTACAACCCGACATGTATGAGTTAGTTTGAAGTAAATATATGAAAGTTTTGCATTCTCTCTCTCACTATTGTATGTTTGTTGCTTCCGCGTGTTGTTGAGCAGGATGGTTCAGGTTAGGGTGTTCCATTGTTGGCCCCTCCTGTCCCATCTTGCGTCAGGTGGTATTAGAACGAGGTGAGATCTAGATCTAGGTTTGTGAATCTAGATTTGAAGGTTCCTTCTTGTGAAGCCCTAGTTGAATTTTTGTGGTGTAGCAGATTGTGATCTGACCTGTAGTTGCAAAAGGTTTTCAATATGGTTCATGGGAGGCAAGACACAGATCTTGGATTGGCATACATGTTGAGACAACTTGATGCTAGATTAGAAGTTGTTGAAACAACCCAGAGAAGAGGAAGGCATCTTGAAGATGTTAGTGATGATGAAATTGAGGTAGAACAAGGTGATGTAGAACCTGCACCTGTGATGGATCAGGGTGAGGAAAGATTCTTGAAGGCTTTGACAAGTCTAAAGTCTACACCACACTTTAATCCTCTTGAGTATGGTGGAAAATTGGATTCTGATGAATTCATGGATTGGATCATTGAGATGGAAAAGTACTTTGAGTATGAAAATGTACCTAAAGACAAGAAAGGGAAAATTGCAAGCACAAAGTTGAAAAGTCATGGATCCCTATGGTGGGAACATCTACAGCTGGATAGAATGAGGAAAGGCAAAGACAAAATCAAGGTATGGAATAAAATGGTGAATAATTTGAAAGGGAAGTTCTTACCTTGTGATTATCAGATTAACCTAGTTAGGTGAATGCAAAGTTTGAGGCAAAAAGATAGCTCAGTAAAGGATTATACTTGAGGAATTCTATAGATTAGATATCAGATTTGGACATGATGAAGATGATGTGGAAAGAATTACTAGATACTTGAATGGTTTGAGAATTTCCATCCAAGAAGAAATC
The DNA here is from genome assembly GCA_027943335.1 of Chamaecyparis obtusa. NCBI lineage: Eukaryota > Viridiplantae > Streptophyta > Pinopsida > Cupressales > Cupressaceae > Chamaecyparis > Chamaecyparis obtusa. The sequence continues at coordinate 779,122 of BSBK01003268.1, forward strand.
AGTTTGGTCAAATTGGAGAACATTGAAGAGGCTTATCAATTTGCATTGAAAGCTGAGGAGAAATTGAACAAGAGACATGAGCAAAGACAAAGAGGTAGAGGTGGTAGATTCCCTAGAGGAAGAGGTAGATCTCATGGTGAAAATAGTAGATCTGAACCAAAAAAGACAAATTTGGATAAAGAAAAGACCGAGTGGAAAGGTGAAAGTTCATGTAGAGGCAGAGGTAGTAACTACTGAGATGGTTATAACAGAGGAAGTTTTCAAGGAACTTGTTACAATTATGGAGAAGAAGGACATAGATCATTTGAGTGTACACATGCAAGCAAGAAGGTTGGTAGTAGTAGAAATGCTTTGGTGCAAGAAGAGTCACCGAATGAACCTGAGAAGGAAAATAACTTGATGGTAAGAAGAGCACTTTGGAATGAAGGTAAAAAGGAAGATCTGGTAAGGAAAAGTTTGATCAAGACTAGATGTAGAGTTTCTGATAAAGTTTGGAAGGTAATCATTAACAATGATAGCTCAGAGAATCTAGAATCTGAGGAAATGGTCACAAAGTTGCAGTTGAAAAGGTTGGAACATCTAAAGCCCTATTAGATCTCATGGATCAAAGATGAGCATACACTCTTGGTAAGTGAACAATGTTATGTAAATTTGAAAATTGGAAAGTACTATGATAAAGTGTTATGTGATATCATGCCTATGGATTGTTACCATATTTTGTTAGGTAGACCTTGGCAATATGATAGACATGCTATATATGATGGGAGGTTGCATAAGTATACTATTTGGGCTAATGGAAGAAGACAAATCTTGTTACCTTTGATGGAAGAACCTGTTAGTAATGTTTTCACATCTGTGAAAGTTTGCTTGATGGAAGGATGAAAATTTGTTAAGGATTTGAAGAGAAATGATTTATGTTTTGCTGTGATTCCTAACAAACCGAGTAAGAAAACATAGGATAATGTGGACCTGAGGAGATTGATAAGTTACTCACTGAGTACAGTAAAATTATTTTTGATAATGTACCTAATGGTTTTCCACTGAAGAGAAGCATTGATAATTGCATGGATCTAATCCTTGGAGCTAATTTGCTGAATAAGGCACCTCATCGGTTAACACCTACCGAGAATCAAGAATTGAACCAACAAATTCAAGAATTATTACAAAAAGGTTTAATCAGAGAAAGTTTGAGTCCTTGTGTAGTACCTACAGTATTGGCACCTAAGAAGAATGGAGAATGGTGAATGTGTACTGATTCCAGAGCAATCAACAAGATAACAGTGAAGTATAGGTTTCCTATACCATGAATGGATGATATAATGGATAGTTTGACTAGAGCAAAGTATTTTACCAAGATTGATTTGAAAAGTGGGTATCATCATATCATAATTAGAGAAGGTGATGAATGGAAGACTGCTTTTAAGAAAAAAGAAGGTTTGTATGAGTGGTTGGTTATGCCTTTTGGTTTAACTAATGCACTGAGTACTTTTATGAGGTTGATGAATAAAGTTTTGAAGAAATTATTGGGTAAGTTTGTGATTGTATATCTTGATGACATTCAAATATTCAGTAAGACTAGAGAAGAACATTTGTTGCATGTTAGACAAGTTTTGCAGAGATTGAAAGAAGAAAAGTTGATGATAAATCTGAAAAAATGTTCATTCATGAAAGAGGAGATTGTGTATTTGGGATTTGTAATTTCATCTGATGGTTTGAAAATGGATCCTAAAAAGGTTGAAGCTATTTTGAATTGGCCTACACCTATGAATGCTAGTGAGGTAAGATCATTTCATGGTTTGGAAAGTTTTTACCAAAAGTTCATTAGGAATTTCAGTTCAATTTGTAATGCTATGACTAAGACTATGAGTGGAGACAAAAGAGAATTCAAGTGGACACGTGGAGTTGATAAAATTTTTGAGACTCTGAAGCAGAAAGTTGTTGAATTGGCTATTTTGGCATTGCCTGATTTCAATAAGGTATTTCAAGTGGAATGTGATGCAAGTGGTAGTGCAATTGGAGTTGTGTTGAGTCAAGAAGGTAAACTTGTTGCTTTCTTTAGTGAAAAGTTGAATGATGTAAAAAGGAAATATTATGTGTACGATCAAGAATTATATGCTATTGTTCAAGAACTGAAGAAATGGAGACATTATTTGATACCAAGTGAATTTGTGTTGTATACTGATCATAAAGCTTTACAGTATTTGGGTAGTCAGAATAAGTTGAATCAAAGACATATGAAATGGGTTGAGTATTTGCAGAGTTGTACATTTGTGATAAAGCATAAGAGTGGAGTCACTAACCAAGTTGCTGATGCATTGAGTAAAAGAAGATCTTTGATGACTAAGATGAAAATTGAAGTTCTAGGCTTTGATGATATGAGAGATTCTTATGAATTTGATCTTGATTTTTCTGAGTTGTGGAGAAAGTGCAGAGCACCTATTCAAGATCAACCAACTACTAAATGGGATGAATATTTTATTCAAGAAGGTATGTTGTTTAAAGGTATTCAGTTGTGTATACAAAAAGGAGCAGTGAGAACTAATTTGATAAAAGATAAACATAGTAGTGGTTTGGCTGGACATTTTGGTGTTGATAAGATATTCAATTTGCTTAAGGATAAATACTTTTGGCTATAGTTGTATAAAGATGTTCAAAAATTTGTGAAAAGTTGTAGAGTTTGTCAAGTTGCAAAAGGAGTTAGCCAAAATACTGGATTGTATACACCAATTTTTGTACCTAAGAAACCTTGGATCGACATCAGTATGGATTTTGTTCTTAGCTTATCGAAGACAGTAAGAGGTAATGATTCTATATTTGTGGTTGTGGATAGATTTTCTAAAATGGCACATTTTATACCTTGTAGAAAGACATTAGATGTAGTGCATGTAGCAAATCTTTTCTTTAAGAAAATTGTCAGATTGCATGGATTACCAAGGAGTATTATCTCTGACCAAGACAATAAATTTCTTGGATACTTTTCGAAGACTCTTTGGAGAAAGTTGGATACTAAGTTGAAATATAGTTCTACATTTCACCCCCAAACCAATGGACAGACAAAAGTTGTGAATAGAAGCTTGGGTAATCTTTTGAGATGTTTAGTTGGAGACATGCCAAGTTATTGGGATTTTGTGTTGGCACAAGCAGAGTTTGCATACAATAATTCAGTGAATAGGAGTACTAGAAAAACACCTTTTGAGATTGTAAATGACATACAACTGAGAGGTATATTAGATTTGAGAGACATTAATGATGAAAGAAAGAGAAGTACTGAAGGAGTAAAATTTGTTGAGTACATGAAGATATTGCATGAAGATGTGAATCTTAAGCTGGAAAAGAGTAATCAAAAATACAAAGACAAAGCTAATAGATCAAGAAGACATAAGACTTTTGATGTTGGTGATGAAGTAATGGTTCATTTGAAGAAAGATAGATTTCCTGTGGGAGCATATGGGAAGTTGAAGATGAAGAAGTTTGGACCTTGCAAAATTTTGAGAAATTTTGATAGTGGAAATGTATATGAAGTTGAGTTACCCGATGACATGGATATCACACCTATATTCAACATTGTTGATTTGTATGTGTTACCCAAAATTTCCTATCTATTCAATTTTGGTTACAAGCTATTAAATTTGAAAAATATGACTGTTGGAGGCCAAAAAACCATAGAAACCCTATGGCCTTTCTATTTTGCTATTACTTTTTCAGCCACTTAAGTCTCTATATTTTGCATGTGCACTTCTCCGCAATCGGTTGGTCGCGAGATCTCTTAAGCTCAACAAAATATTTTTTTCTACCTACTAATCCCGCGACTACCTTATATCTCTTAATCTCCTGATTGGATGGCATTTTTTTTTCATTCAGTGACTCAATGATTATCCCTTCAGTCGGGTAGTCTCATGATTAAACCCATGGTCGACCAAAAGTTCATGAGACTTCAATTTTCTTTAGTCGCCTAGTCACCAGAATTAATCACGATCAAAGGTGGTCAGCTCAAGGTAAAGACAACAACAAATGACAAGGTGCCATGTGTCTCTGGCAGGCCCATGCTCTATAGGCTCAGTCTCTAGGTCATGTGAAGCAGACCGAATATTCCAATCCACTCAGCGATTATGAGATTTACCTTAGTCGGGTGATCTCAGAACAAAGAGGGAATATTCTAAAATGTCTGGCGACTTAGAGATTTTTGTGCAGTCGCGTGATCTCCAAATGGTTGGCGGTCAAGGTCTTGGGAGAGTTTAAGTTTTTTCAATGATTAAGTGACTGAAAGAAGTCTCATATTCTCATGATCTAACTCATGGTTAAGATTTTATTCAATGATCATGAGAATACTCTAGTCGCTTATTCTCCAGGTTTGACCACAGTTTATGTTAGGTCTTTGAATCCCTTCAGTCGTGAAGTCTCAAGAAGGCAATGTGTTAAGTTAAGATGTCTCGAGACCTGGAGACAAAAGTGTTGTCGCTAGATCTCCAAAAAATCTTTCAGTGATTTAGCGACTACGGCTTCAATCGAGTGATCTCGAAGTGCAGAACGAATATTCTATGAAGTCATGAGATCATGAGATTTGTGCAGTCGGGTAATCGCTCAGCATGAAGGGAATATTCCAAAGGTTCAAGAGACTTGGAGAATGAGGGCTTAGTCACTAGATCTCCGAATTCAAATACATGATTAAATATAAGTTGAAAAGCCCTTAGTCAAGAAGTCTGCAGATGTAACCCAGGGTAAAGAAAGTTCTCAACGACTTGGAGATTTCTTTGGTCATGTATTCTCAGGGTTTAACCCCAGTTAAGAGAAGGATTATGAGGTTCAGTGAAATTTGTTGTCACTTGATCTCCAGATATGCCTTGGTTAAATTAAAGGTTAATATTATGTCAGAACCCGACGGCTTTGTTAACATTCAGAGATCCAGTGACTGTGTGTTCTCGTTATCTCTTGATCCTGGCGGTTATGTTCCAAACTTTTAGAGATTCAGTGATACGACTATCTCTCAGTCTCATAATGTAGCGGCTAAGTTATCAAAGATCAAGCGACTCAACGAGGACCGTAAGATGAAAGAAGATCAACGGCTATCGCATGATCTCTAGACATAACTCAGGGTTATACTTTTATTTGGCGACCTCACGATTCTCTTCATTCAAGTGATCTCCAGACTTGACCGAGGTTAAGAAAATCTTTCACTGATCTATACAATGCATAGTTTCCCAATCTCTAGATCTCCAGTGGTCAATTACAAGATGAGCTATGTTAGAACAGTTGGTGGTTGTCAGAGTTGACAAAGCAGTTGAAGGAAAATGAAAGAGTGACAAGTGGTAGAATGGGCCCAGGTTTGTAATCTTAGTTGGGTGATCGCTCAATAAAGGGGGAATATTCTTTTTCATCCAGTGACTATGAGGTTCTCTTCATTTGGGCAACCTCCAAATGAGAAGGAATATTTTGAAGACTTCAGGAGACTAGGCGACTACCAAAGAGATCAACGCTTACCGGTTGATTGCTAGACCAAGCCAGAGTTAGAGGAAAGATAGTGAGATTCAGCGACTAAAGAGAAAGGAGAACCTGAAGTGAAAGCCTTAGTCATGTATTTTCCAAATGAGTTAGGGTTAAGGATAGATACGGTGCCCGGGAAAAATGGAAGATCTGACGGCCCTGTTTTAAAGATAGATCAAGTTTGAATGCCAGTCGTTGATAAGCGAAGCTTGGCGCCACCTGTGACTGTTTACATTTTTAAATTTAAAATATCTATGAGTACCAAATTTGAGCAGTTATGGCGAGCCCGAGTTGCAGAGAAGTAGATAGATCAAGGCGGCTCAAATGCAGGTAGATATAGTAATGAAGTGGACATGCAAATAGATATCTAATCGATCAAGATATTTTCAAAGATGCATTTATGATCAGAAATAATAGAATTAGGGTTTTCCATTCTTCTATGAAAATCTTTGTAACCCTAATTAGATATTTTTCTTCTGCCTGTGTGCAAAAAAGGAGATGTATATATTAGTTTTTTATAGCTTTTAGAGCTCAGAGTTTACATTTTGTAAAAAGTGTTTTTCTTTCTTAGGAGTTATCCAAGGAAATTGTTCTGCCCTCTGGCTCTTACAGTTTGTAATCTTTCATTGAAATCTCAGATTTAATAGAGGCTATTCGTGGCAATTTTTCTGCCCTCTGGTCTTTCCCTTGTCTGTATTTCTCTTATTGAGTATAATATACTGGCTTTGTTAGAGAAATCTTGGAGTTCCAAAGCCCTTCTTTCTTTCAGCTCATTTGTGTACTATTGTGTCTGATTTGATTTGAGTGAGTTTGTCGGCATACTTCAACCCCCTGTCATTCTGTCTCATTCCTGTGCCCTTTTGTTGAAGAAAATGTTTGCTTGCAGGTAACAATCTGTGTCTTTTGTTCAAACCTCTCTGTGAAACACTTATGCAAGCCTGTCTAGAAAGATTGTGTTCTTTTAGATCTGAGAGCTTTCATGCTAGTTTGGTCAGTGTATTGTGTTCATTTCATTTCGGTGTATCACCTAGTAGGATAGTTTGCTTTCAGTCATTTCCCTTCATGCATTCCTCCTATCCCTTTTCCCTCAAGAGTTTACTTTCCTATCTAGAAGCAAATTAAGGTGATTATCCAAGAGGAACCGGCCTAGAACCTGGAGGTCTCATCTCAGTTAGCATAGGTCCCACAACCTGGAGATGATTCCCATGTTATACTAAGTTATCAAGACCAAGAGAGCTTGAAACAAGGGTGCAAACTTAGTGTATAATAGTATGAGTTTCATGAACCTGAAGAAGACATGACAATACCGATGGATTATCCTAAGAAGCAAAATGAAGAAGTGGAGCATATTTTGGAACAAAGAATTGGGAGAAGTACAAGAGGAAAATAGTATATGGAATATCTGGTAAAGTGGAAGAATAGACTGATTGAAGACAATTCATGAATTTCATAGTCTAAGTTGGATGGAGCTCAGATCATACCTACTAAATGACTCAAAGAATCATTTTCAAATAGCCCTAGGTGTCTTATGTAGGAGCATCTCGGGTCCATGGCAATCCTATGTCACCAAAAACATATTTGAGTTTGTTTGTGTTGCTTGGTTCCTGCTTTGACTGAGTTGGTTCGGTGTTGCTCAGTTTCCTTTATTTGTCAGTGTTGATCAGTTATCTCTCTGGTGCTTAGTGAATTTCCTTGGTGCTCGGTGATGCTTGTATGGCACTTGGTTGGCTTTTCTTACCGATGTGTTTATTTTGAGTTTTTGTTGAGGCCGACTTGTGCATTTAATTTGGGTCACGGATTTAATGTTGGTATCCATCATTGGGAAGTGTGTGGACCTAGATTTGGTCGTTCTTTCTGTTGATTATGGATCTGAAGGCCGACTTGATTTGGTAGCCTCTTGTATAAGTGTAGTTGTTTGGTTAGAGTTTTAGGTAGTCAGTTTTGGTAGGAGATAGAAGATAGAAGATAGGAGATTAGAGATTATCTGCAGATCCTCGCATGTTTGAGGACTTTTGTACTTGATTGTAATATCTGGCCGAAACTAGGAAGGTCTTACAGTCCAACATGTATGAATCAATTTGAAGTAAATATATGAAAGTTCTACTCTCTCTCTCTCTCTCTCTCTCTCTCTCTCACTGTTGTATGTTTGTTGCTTTCGCATGTTGTTGAGCAGGGTGGTTTAGGTTAGGGTGTGCCATTTTTGGCCCCTCCTATCCCATCTTGCATCACTCTCTGTTCTACTTTTTCATCAACATTTTCACACAAATTCTTTAGTGTGGAAAGCCTTCAGAAATAATGGACTTTCTTCGTAGAAACTCGTTATAGGCAACTTCCTCAGTTTGGAACATGAAAGCATCCCCCCCATGATGTAATACTGCTCACTACTCTGAAGTTTCTCCATCTTCATGGAAAGATAGAAGGAGTATAGGGGATTTATCATGCCCTAGAACAAAGAGTAAACCCTCTCATCACCCAAAAATAGGTAAGTTTTATTCACATGATGATCACTAGTCTCTAGTAGCTTCCAATAAATATAATAAAATAGGTTTTCAATCAAGACCCATAGGGTTCAAACCAAAATCCATTACCAATGAGAAAGGACCTTTTACATTGCCTTTAGAAAATCATTTTTCTTCTCTGCAATCCACATAAAAGATTAGGGATAATTCAAGAACTGATGTGCAAATCATATCTCCTAATGTTGCTCCTTATTCACCTCTACATCAAAGGCACAATTTAACACATTTTTCTTTAAAGGAGAAAGAAGCCCTAATGAACCCTAAGAAGACTAATATTCCTCCAAAAAATAGTCCCTTAGTCACCACCTCATCACATAATTAAACCTATAACTCCTAAAAAATCAGAGACTTTGCTTCACCAGGATGATGAGAATGCAATACTTTTAGAAGTTGATGATGGTTTTATTGAGAGTACTCAAGAGTTATGTAAAGAGAAGGGATTCTTTGTACATTGGAATGGCTATGGATTTTCTCTAGAAGAAATCATAGAATGGATCAAAAAGGAATTCCCTAACCAGGTGAGTGTAGCTTTACTCCCCGATGAATTTATCTTTGTTTATTGTTATAACAGAGAATTGAAAAAAAAAATGAATGCCCTAGCTTTTTTGGTTCGAATTTTTCTATGATTAATTGGTCCCCTTCTTTTAATCCAAACCAACTAAAAGACTTTTTAGTAGCAAGAGTAGTGCAACTTAAAAACCTTCCTATAGAATGTAAAAATAAAATTATTCCCAGGAAAATAGGTAATATGATGGGATCATATGTTAGATCTTTAGATACTACTCATCCCCTCTTGAACATCTTAATCATAGTTAAAATTATCATCTCTATTAAAGCATTGAAACTGATTATTATAAAGAGTGGCTCCTCCATTTTCAAGGTTAATCCTATCCTTCTGATAGAATTAGTAGCTACAAAAAAGAAAACCCCAGTTATTAGCAATCCAGTGCGGGTCAGGAATACAACCCCTAGTGATATCACTATCCAACTAAAAGAAGATGGAGGTGGTTTCTTAATTGACATCCCTTCAAACTTAGTAGCTGGCACCCAAATCCCCCCTCTCCAGGCTCAAATCTTGGATAAAAATACCCCCCATTCTCCTCATTTAGATCAAGTAATTGTTAGGATTAACAAGACAAAAATAATAGTTACATGCAAATATAACCAATATCAAAAAATAATAAAACACACAGAAGAGAACACAAGACACAACAAGACACAAAGATTTAACGTGGTTCACCCAATCCTTGGGCTATGTCTGCCAACAATGATTCCAATATTATTATTATCCAGTGATTACAACCTAATTACAATCTGTAATCCTTTACAACTCAATATCGGCACAAGAAGCTACTAAAACATACATCATAATGAAATCCCTAACCCTAATCCATTTTATACAAGCTTATTTTTTTCACTTTAGGGTTAGAATTGGTTACAACATGTCAGCCCAAAAATAGACCCCCCCCACCCCCCCCGCAAATTTTTTTTTTGTAACCCTGGCGAGGGTGGGGGGAAAAGTGTACATTATTTCCTTGATTAATCACCACAAGATAACATTAACCCACTCCTCTCCAATCCTGAAGAGGTTATCCAAACCTAGGGAAGTTATGAAGGGAAGAAGACATTGACATACAGATTCCTTATAACAATAAGCATCCAGTAGACCTGGGCTCTTCTCTTATCCCATTGAAAGATAATGACATTCGGGTGAAACAGATTGGGGATTTTAATGACATTAGAGTCGTCAATTCAAGATCTTCTATAAATTCATTTTGGGTACAAGACTAGATGATATTAGCTTAGAGGAATATAAAAATTCATTGGTCCTGGTCAAAGACCAAGAAGAGGCAATGAAATAATTTGGAGAAATGGAACTCAGAAATATTGAGGAAGGGACAATGGAAGGGGAAAAAATTTGTAGGGAAGTTGAATCTATGGATATGAAGGTAGGTAGGTCTTAGGATGAATTATTTGGGAGAGAAGAAATCAACTCAAAGGATCAACTTGGAAAAACCCAGTCTGGAACAAGTGGTTTAGGATCTATAGGTAATGTAGGTCATTTGGGTAATAATTCTCCTGTGAATTTTAACCCTTGGGAGAAAGAAAAGACTGATGATATCATCAATTTTTTGGGGCTTGGCCCTATTCCTAATGATGCAGATGAACTTGAGTATGGGCAGAACATGGATATCCTACCAAGGATTATGGAAGCCCTGGAAAGGGAGGAGGTGGATCTGAATAAGGAATTTTTTTTGCATAATGAGTCTCATCCTTGTGGTAATTTGGGACTTAAGACTAAAAAGGTAGGCCAAAGTTTTCCAGACTATGCATTAGTTCCTAAATCTAGAGGCAGAAAATCCATTAAGGTGTTGAGAGAAAAGGAAGGTCGGGCTATAGGTCAAACCAAAATCACTGAACTTTTAGATGCAAGGAAGGGGAAGTTCCTTCCCACTTAGCAATGAAAATAATAATGTGGAATGTTAGGGGTCTAAATGCCCCTAACAAAAAACACATGATTAAAAGGCACTTATCTATCTTTGATTCAGAAGTAATTATGCTTCAAGAAACAAAATTAGATGAGGAAGGTTATCTATCTATGAAAAGGAAACTGGTAGGATGGGAAATTATGGGCTCTCCATTAGTAGGGGCTTCAGGAGGTTTAGGTGTTATTTGGAACCCTTGGAAATGCAACTTTGAACCTTTAGAAGCAAGAAAAAATTAGATTAGTGGACGGGTAAGAAGCACAAAAAGAAACCTCAACTTTTTGTTGATTAATATTTATGGACCTAAGTTCCTCCATGAGAAGAGAGAGGTATGGCTAGAAATAGGCAACTACACTATAGCACACTCCAATGAAATAATTATTATGGGAGGAGACTTTAATTCTATCTTGTGTGAGGTAGACAAAGTAGGAGGATCTAAGAAAACAAAGCAAACCATGAGAGAATTTAACACATGGGTTGATAACCTTAGGGCTATGGAAATTAGAATAGGAGATGGAGGATTCACTTGGTCCAATAGGAGAGTAGATATAAACATCATAACAAAAAAAATTGGATAGGTTTTTCTTTTTAGGAAATTTAGTGAACTTTGACTTTGATATGAAAGCTAACATCCTACCCTATTCAAGCTCGGATCGTTTCCTAGTAGAATTGGCTCTTATAGAAACCAACCTCCCTAAGAGAAACCCCTTTAAATTTAAAAATATGTGGCTTTTGGAGGAATATTGTCTAAAAAACATTGAAAATGGTGGAAAGAGGCCATCTTTGAAGGATCCAAAACATTTATAGTAATGTCTAAACTAAAATTAATAAAAAGAAACTTACAAAATTGGAATCATCTCCATTTTGGCAATATTTTTGAGAAGAAATTGGAGGTAGAAAATAAGCCAGCAAGCTTAAATGAGGAAGTGTTGTCTAGGGGTATGAATTTGACAACATTTGAAGAGGAGAAGGTTCTCATGTTGGAATACGAAGATATTTTAGCTAGAGAGGAGATTTTTTTGGAAACAAAGATCGAGAGAGACATGGTTAGCCAAAGGAGATAGAAACACTAATTTTTTCCACAACAGTGCCAAACATAGAAGATCAGAAAATAGGATATTGAAAATTAGGAAGAACAATAGGGAACTGATAGAAGACCCTAACCCAATAGCTTTAGAGGTTATGGATTACTTTGAGAAAATCCTCAATAACATAGAAGGCTCAAATTTAAAATCTCAACATAAGATATTAAGTCATATACCACATGTCATATTAGAATGTCAAAATAAATCTCTAAATGCAAAATTTTCAATGGAGGAAGTAAAAATGGCTCTTAAGGATCTACACCCTGATAAATCCCCTAGGCGAGATGTCTTTCCTACATTATTCTACCAGAAATACTAGCCCTTTATTGGTCGAGAGATAGTGGGGGCTCTTGAAGGTATGAGAAACTTTGGAAAATTACTGAATGAAATTAATAACACTTTTCTCACCTTGATCCCTAAGAAACCTAATGCTAAGAGTTTTGATCATTTTAGTCCAATATCCCTTTGTAATACTTTATATAAAAATTTAACAAAAACCCTTGCTAATAGTCTTAAGCTTCTTCTTCTAGCTCTTATCTCTGAAGAACAAACATGTTTTGTTCCAAGTAAATCCATTCTAAAAGGGGTAATTATAACACAAGAAGCTATATATTCAGTTCAATGCAACAAAGCACCAAGTATTCTCATCAAGCTAGATATACATAAAGCTTATGATAAAGTAGACTGGAGATTTCTATGCAAATGTCTAGAAGCGTATGGTTTCTCAAAAAGATGAATTAATTTAATTTATGAATGTATTTTTGGGCCACATATTCAGTACTGATAAATGGATCCCCAACAGGATTCTTCAAAACCTCTCAAGGTTTAAGGAAAGAAGATCCCCTCTCACCCTTTCTTTTTATTATTATGGCGGAGGCCTTGAGGAGATCAATATCTAAAGCAAGGGAGGAAGGAAAAATTAAGGGGATAAAAATCACCTTTGAATTAGATTCTTGCACTCACCAACAATTCGTAGATGAGACCTTACTTTTTGGAGAAGCACGTATTAGAGAGGCCATCTCTCTTCACAACATTCTTGAATCCTACGTTGTAGGCTCTAGTCAATGCATCAATGAAGACAAGTCAAACATTTTTTTCCTTAACTCAAAAGAGAAGATGAAATTTCTATTTGTAGGATTTTAAATTTTAATATAGGTACTTTCCCTTGTAGATATTTGGGGTTTTAATTGGACAAAGGGATAAGATCAACAAATATTTGGAATGAAGTAATTAGAAACATTGAAAAGAAAACTGAATCATGGAAAGGAAAATGGCTTTCTAGTGCAGGAAGGGATCTAATGATCAAATTGGTCCTTTTAGCGGTACCCATTTACCAAATGATGTGATTTAGGCTTCTTGAAGGTATTAAAGAGAAAATTGTGAAAAAGATCAGAGCCTTCTACTGGAAAGGTTTTGGAGAAAAACCCAAAATGGCCTTGATTGCATGGGATACTATATGTAAGAGTAAAGAGAATGGAGGGCTTAGTATTAAGGATATTTTGCACCAAAATAGAGCCTTAGGTGCCAAACTAGTTTGGAATATGATTAAAACTCAAGAGGCCAAGTGGGTAAGGATTTTAAGATTTCAATATCTAGACGGTTATGATAACCTAAGTATCTGTAGATATCAATCCCTTCCAAAAGGCTCAAGAATATGGAAATTCATAAGGGAATGTAGAGACATCATTCTTAATGGAATTTCTTAGGATGTTAAAGAGGGGGGGAATGCTCTTTTTTGGGATGATTCATGGGGAGCTTTCCCACCTCTAAGGACTGTATATCTTTAATGGGATGTTACATTAAGGATTACATTAAATTATTTGATGATGATCTAAAAGAAGGATGGAAATGGAAATATTTAGATCATCTAAATCTCCCAAGGAGATTATTAGATCTTCTTAGAGATACCTTTAAAAATAGGATTATAACCCTAAGAAGAGGGGAAGATACAATTATCTAGGCTAAAGCAAAAAATGGTAAATATAGTGCTAAAGAAGGATATGAACTTCTTCAAAAGACTAACTCAAGGAGAATGAAACTTCCAATAAACCTATGTTGGCATAAAGATTGTAGGCCAAAGGCAGGGGTGTTCACTTGGGTGGCCATGCAAAAGAGAATTCTTACTATAGATTAGTTCACCAAAATAGGTTTTAATGGACCTTCAAGATGTGCCCTCTGCTAAAAGGATTATGAGAATGTGGATCACTTATTGGTGGGGTGTGATTAATCTAATAAGTGTTGGAAATGGTTGGTTGAGAAATTAAATTGGAAATCCTCTCTCCAAAATGACATTGTAGGAATTTTGAAGAGTTGGCCAAGGATCAAAAGTAAAAATCTATATAGTAAATTATGGAAGATAGCCCCCTCAATGTTAATATGGGAGTTATGGAAGGAAAGAAATAAAAGAATTTTCAAAAATTCAAAGTTAGACATAGATCAATTCTTGATTAAGGTAGAGGCTTGTATTGTGGAAGTAGTTAATAGTATGAATATGCTTGGAAGAGGGGATATGACTTTCTCACATACTGACAATGTCTTGCGTAAAAATTAGCACGGATTAAAGATTCATCCCTTCATTGGTAACAACAAAGAGAAGGAAATAGACAAAAGGGCTTGTTGTGTATGGCAACCACCAATGGAAGGATGGTTTAAACTTGATTTCGGTGGGGGCATCTAGGGTAAACCCATGGGAAGTAGCTGCAGGATGTTGTATCTTTAAATGGGATGGAAGGAAGATTGCTAGTAAATCATCATACCTAGGGAAAGAGTCTAACAATTATGTGGAGCTTTATGCTCTATTAGAAGGCTTAAGGTTATGCAAAAGGATTAAAATAGAACACATAGAAATTGAAGGATATTCAACACTAGTAAATAATGTGGTCAGAAGAGGAGCAACTCTGAACTGGTTCGTTAATGGTTTGATAGAAAAAATTATGGAGATTTTATCCACTAGGTGGTCCCACAAAAGTGAGTCCCACTTTTGTGGATGAACAAATGTTTCTCGGGCCAAAAAAATCAAGTTTTAAAGTATTCACCCGAAGTAGGGGTCTTCACATGAAGACAAACCACCTCATTGTGCGAAGAGCCCCTTCGCGCAAAGACCCCCTAGGTTGGATTTACTACAAATTTCCAGCAGAGGCGTGTCATATTCACATTTACTATTCATAGAGAGCAATAGACCTCGGTGTTGGAGTGAACCCCTTGACGACTTCACGATGACCTCATTGACTTCGTCCTCCTTGCCTTCTATTCCACCTCCTTTGACCGTCATATATTCTAGGTACACACATTTTTCTTTTTCTTTTAATTATTTTTTATTGTAAATTATATTTATAAATTATTTTAGTTCATTTTTCATTTTCATATAGTTATTTCATTTTCGGTAATTTTTTATTTTAAAATATTAGGTTTAAGTTACAAAATTATGTTAGTAAATGTTAGAAAATGCTAGAAAATACTAGAAAATGTTAGAAAATACTATAAAATGCTAGAAAATACTATAAAATATTAGAAAAAACTAGAAAATGTTAGAAACTTTTAGAATTTTAGTAATTTATTGCTTGTTTTTAAATTATTTTTAATTAGTAATGTTAAAATGTTGGTTTTAAATTATTTTTATTAGAAAATTTTAGAACAAATTAAGAAAATTTAGAAAAATTTAAAACTAAGGAAAATTTATAAAAACTTGAAACTTTAGGAAAATTTAGAAAAATTTCAATCCTTTGAAATTTTTTGAAAATTATTAGAAAATGTTAGAAATTTTAAAATGTTGTCTCTCCACATGTGCCCATTACGACTCTCTCACCAAACTCCTTAATACTCTGTCCACGCCTTCTTAAGACTCTCTCTCTCTCTCTCCCCGTCTATTAAGACTTTATTTATTTCTCGTGCTACTATTTGACACTAATTAAGACTCTCTCACCAAACCCCTTAAGAAACCCCCCACCCCCTTAAAAATCTCATCGTACTTTTTAACACTATTTGTCTCCACACTTAAGACTCTCTCTCTCTCTCTCTCTCTCTCTCTCTCTCTCTCTCTCTCTCTCTCTCTCTCTATATATATATATATATATATATATATATATATATATATATATATATATATATATATATATATATATATATATATATTAAGTGGATGGTTAGGACTTATCTCAATGAAACATGTATGCGTGATATTGCAATACTAAATAAGACCAATTAAGACCTAATAGGACCCCTTAAGACCTAACATGAGTAATAAGACCTAATAGGACCTAATAATTAATAACACCTAATAAGACCCTTAACACCTAATAGGATCACTTAATACCTAATAGGACCTAATATTGGAGTTGATGAGTAAACAACCCACAGCTCCCAAGAACACCTGCATGCAAATACCTATCACAGAAAGAGAGAGAAGAAGCAAGAAGCTATGGAGCCTTGAACACATTGATCCACGAGAGAGGAGAAATCATTCTTGATGTGCAAAAACAAAACTCGCAATTCAATAATGAATAATCTATTACAAATTAATCACAAAGTTATTAAAACAAGAGGAGATCAATCCATATAAAAGGAGATCTGAAAACCTAAAAAGGTAAAACCTAGGTTGTATGATAATAATTAATAAAGAAATTAATTATTATATGCCTAAAGTTTAGCTTAAGTAAAAAGAGATAATAAGTGACTTAATAATTAAATCAATTTGATTAAATTAATAAGAAAACAACTTATTACTATAACACCCCCCCTTAAGATGAACTTTGGGAGGAGCTAAAAACCTAGAAAGAACTACTGAAAGCAAATGGGTCCTAGTAAAAAAGGCCTGGTCAGGTACCCAAGTACAAAATATAGTCTCTATAAAGCGGAGAAATAGAGAAAACCACATGGGAAAAACTCTACTCCAAAAAGAGACAAAGACTAGTTTGAAGGACTAAAGAAGCCTCCAAAACTAGGAATGTTCCAGAAAATAGGAACAAGGATGAATATGTACAACATCACTGAAGCAAGAAACTGCAAAATCTGTCAAGAAGTAATTGATGGCCATATTGGCAATGAAATATGGCCAGGTAGAGAAGAATGCAATCTACATGAGTGTCGTCAAATGACACTAATCGAATCAAGAGGCAAACAAAGGCAAACAACTAAAGTCGAAGATACAGATTATTGTAATCTGCATGAGTGACCTCAAATGACACTGCTCGAATCAGGAGGCAAACAAAGGCAAACACCTGAACTCAAAAATATAGATGGCATAAAAACACCAAAAGTCTGAAGAGCTGGTCAATCAAAGCTAGAAGAGTGCATCCAAAAAATAGGAAAGAAAGAGTGTCCATATGGTAAATGATCCATCTCACCAGAATGTATAGGTACCCAGCCACTACATCTACCTAGTACATAGAATCAAATATTGAATACATGTCTCACACTATCAAACCAAGGAAGTAGTAGAACCAACAGTAGAAACCCCCCCATAATGCTGACAAGGGAGTAATGACAAGTACACTAAAAAGATCATCCAATATGAACTACATGATACCAGGAATATCAAAGGTGCAGAGAGAGTACAAACACAAATAAAGATACCTGAGGCTAATGTCATTGGAGGAATGCTCACATGAAAAAAGTAGATGGAAAATAAAGGCAAACATCAAACCTCCCTATCACTTTATAATGGAGTGCAAGTACATAGAGCACGAACATGTGCAAATTCCCAGATATGCAATAGAATGGCACTTTATCTCAGTGCTTGTGCATAAAAGAAAGCTAAAAAATTGAAGTATACATTGTCCAAATAAGAGCAAAGGCTTCTGAAACAAAAGAACAACCTAAGACGAGACATCCCTCAAAGGGAAGAGATCCCAGGACTTGAAACATCCAAGATATCCACCAGATTGCAAAAATATAAATAAAATGTACCTAGACCAGAATTTGGAAAAAATACTCATAGCACTAGAAAGCTATCAGAACAAGCTTTCCAATGATATATTGTTTTCCCAAAATGGAGTCTGGATGCGCAAGATAGAGCTCTCAGAGTGCAAAAATGAACATCTAGATTTGACAGTAAAAAAAAAACCATCAAAAAAGAAAAATAAAAAATTCAAACCTCTAGATTTGGATAGAGCTTGGAACCATCTTTCCAATGATATCTCATTTTCCCAATTTCGACACCGTATGCTCAAGTTATGAGCAAAATACCAACTACTGCACTGGAGGGCCCAAAAATGGTGCAAATGATGATGATGCATGTTGACATCATCAAATGACGGGCTAAGACCTAATAGGACCTACTAAGACCTAATATGACCTGCTAAGACCAATAGGACCTACTAAGGCCAATTAAGACCAAATAACACTAATTAAGACCTATTAGAACCTATTAAGACCAATTAAGACCAATTAAGATAGGTAATAGCACCTATTAAGACATAAAATACCTAATCAAACCTAATAGGACCTCTTAAGACCTAACATGAGTAATTTAAGACCTAATAGGACCCATTAAGACCAATTATGACCTAATAGGGCCTAATATGACTAATAAGAGATCTAATAGGACCTATTATGACCTAACTTGATTAATAAGACCTAAAACCTAGTAATAAGACCTAATAGGATGGGTAAAGACTTAATACCTGAGTAATAGGATGTATTAAGACCAATTAACACCAATTAGGACCTATTAAGACCCATTAAGACCTAATAAGACCTAATAGGACCCATAAGACCTAATAGGGCCCCTCAAGAGTTAATAAGACTAATATGACCTGTTAAGACCAATTAAACCCAATATGTGACTAATAAGACCAATTAAGACCTATTACTTGACCAATCAAGACCTATTAGGACCTATTAAGACCAATTAAGACCTAATAAGACCTAATTGGACCCATTATACCTAATAGGGACCCTTAAGAGTTAATAGGACTAATATGACCTATTAAAACCAATTAAACCTAACATGTGACTAATAAGACCAATTAAGACCTATTACTTGACCAATTAAGACCTAGTAGTAGCTACTAAGACTAATTAAGACCTAGTAAGACCCTTAAGACCCAATAGAACCACTTAAGACCTAATAAGACCCCTTAAGACCAATTAAGACCTAACATGTGACTAATAATACCTAGTAGGACCAATGAGACTTAATAGGACCTATAAGACCTAATAGGAAGTTATTAAGACCTAATACCTGACTAATAAGACCAATTAGGATCTCTCTCTCTCTCTCTCTCTAGGATAATTATGTATAATTGTATTTGTATAATTTTAGATTTTAATCTTATTTTACATGCACACATGTAATGTACTTAAATTTTAACATTTACTAATGTATGTTACCCTTACATGGACACACACAATCATGCACAGGGTGACTCGACATAGGGTGTCGCACCCCAAGATGACCTAGCACATGGTGCCTCACCCCATGATGCCCCGACATAGGCTTCCCCCCAATATGATGCAACACAGGCTTCCCCACATTAGGCGCCTGATGTTCTTGATATGGGAGCAATATTTCATTTTGCTCCCCAGGAGATGGGGCGGTTATGGGATTCTATAGCTTCCTCTAAGGACAACATTTACAGAGATATTTGTACCACCATTTTGCAGAGTCTAGAGGTTATTTCTGCACATATGAGTAGACAAATTGTTGATTCTATTTTTCGAGAGTAGAGATCTAAGATCTCTGGGGATATATCCTTAGCTAAGGTCCAATCATGAGTCTCAAAGGATATTATCAAATGAGAGGTTTTCCCTTAATACCGAGAGAGGAGCAAGGTTAGAGTATATTAGGTTACTCGTTGTGTGGTATTAGAGATAGCACACATGATATACTTGTGGTTCCTTGTGACACATGGTTTTTATTCCAATAATGACCAGATTCCACTTTACTTTGCACAACAAGTTTATGTTGAGGTATGTTTGGGTCTCAACGTGAACTACTTAGATCTTCCAGGGTACTTTGGACAAGGGCATGGTAGAGTTACAGACCACAATTAGTATTGTAGGCTTGATCACACTATGTCGAGACACAGGAACTTGGTTGGGCAGAGGGCACCCGCAGTGCCACCATCTATGGCCGATACTACTAACAAAGTTCTCATTGCTTCCCAAAGGGAAGACATTGATAGGATTGGACACATTGCAGTTGTGACTGCTAGTATTAATTCTATCGCTAGATATATTACGACTAGATCGAGTCGACCCCAAACATCTTTAGAGGCATCATCTAGTAGTGCACCCCTACTGATGAGACATATAGAGATGTTGGTCTCCCTAGACCATGTGATATACGAGCTCTTACTATACATCAGAGCTACATTGAGATGACATTGTATTTATTGGAGGACCTATTACAATCATATACCTATATTACTAAGTCTAAAAGGGTCCCTATATAGTCTTTAAGAGACACCATTAGACTCTCTCAAGGACCTCTAGTTATACCACCCCAGAGCACACCATCAACTCATGCATCTCATAGTTCATAGCACTCTGCACCCATTAATTACTCTGCAATTACACAAGGAGGTATATGTCTTGGTGATGTTTTCATCACATCGGAGGGCCTGGATGGTTTTGAGGAGCAGTTACAGGGACTGAGACAGACTACCACTAACACTGACATAGCTTCATATATGGATCTTCTACTTCATCCTGATTCTAACTCTACACTACTCCCTTCTTGGCTACACTCCCCACTATGCTCATTCGAGAGGATTAACACCAAAGATGATGTGCATGATGGTGTTTCTATAGATGATGTGATGGTGCATGTCAATGATCCTCTTTCTCTTGATACCCATGTATAAATTTAATTTTTAATTTAGTTTTAGTCAATAAATTAATTACATAGTCAAGCGTACTAATGCTCATATATGTGTATTCTATATACAATATTTATAGGCACGGTTCCATGAGCGTACTACCTCTAGCATGGGATCAGAGCATGTATGGATGAGAGATTCAATAGAGGTGACACCTACTAGTGCTCAGGTAGGTTTTAAATATACTTGAGTTTAAATTCATGTATTAATATATTTCAAATACTTTGTATATAATTATAATATATGAATGTACATATATATTTGACAAGTTATTGTACTAAATTTGCAGGGGTCTGTTGCTGCTTCACTTGCAGATGATGCTCATGACACTCGATCAGAGGGTCACTCTATTTTTATGTGACTTGATTAGTTTAGGATAACTTAGGACATTTGATGTGCATATTTGATTTGTGTTATAGACATTTCACATATGTTTGACATTTATATATTTTGGACCTATGCATAGATGATTTATGTGTTTATGATCTTTGGTTATGGTTAGATGATTATATTATTTGATTTGATTACGGAATAAGCAAGTAACATTGTTTATAGAAGCAAAAATTAAGTTATTAATAGTCCAAGAGACCATGCATTGGCCCATGAGGCACATGATGATATTTTTAGAGTCATCCTCAATCAAGACCATATGGCACTTGATATATTTAGCAAGGATCAGAGCCTGATATCTCTCATGGCCTCAACAAGGTGGTTGTTCTAGGATCCCAAGAGGATTTCTACCACTGCCACACATAGGCCTTTATCATCTTTGATCACTCCTCCACACCCATTTGACCTAGGATTACCTTTGGCTGCCCCATAAAAGTTAATTTTAACCCAATCAATAGGAGGAAGGGTCTAGGTGCAACCATCCCTAGGATTATTAACATTACCACTAGAGATGACATGTGTGATCTTCCAGTTCTGCAAGATGCTAAGATCATTCTGATTATTAGTACAAATAGGCATCCCCAAGATATGAAAGTTTTCCTTAACTTATCTATAAAAAAATATTCAAACACAATGTCCAAAGGAAGAGCCTTCTCTCTGAAGATGAGACTATTTTTTTCCTTGCAGACCCCCCATAGGAGATGAGGGAGAATAAGAGACTAAAACCTCCTATAAAAATTATTGGAAGAGGGGAATCTCCATTGAAGGAAAAAATATTGAATAGAAATGGGACAAACCTAGGATAAATTAAAGCTTTGCAATATTTTGTTCCAGATGTGGATAGTGAAGGGACATTGAAGAGAAATGTGAGAGACCAATTCCTCACCATCCATACAGAGGTAGCACCTATTGGGAAGATAAAAACCTCTATGACACAAATTATTAGTGTTTAAACTTTTATTCTACGGAAGGATCCAAAAGAACATATTCAAGCTTAAGGGAAGACCTAAATAAGTGGATGGGAACCGATTAATTTGACATCCCAAGATGTTAGAAATTATTTGTTGTCTTTCCTTAGGAGTGTTAATAAATAAAAATGAGATCTTATTCCAATTAATCAACTATCCTAAAGCTGAGCAATAATAATTAAAAGCTTTCTTCAACGCTCTAGCTTCACCAATAGAAGAGGATCCCATGAATATTGTGTCATCAACAAATTGTTCATGTGAGAAAACTAAGTTAAAAGAGGAGGGCATAACACCCTTGATAGTCCCATTCAAAAATAGTTTACTGATATATCTCTCTAAACAACTTCCAAAATGATAAAGAGAATGAGAGAGATAGGGTCACCTTGTCTCAGCCCCCTTAACGGTTTGAAATTGTGGGATGGGAAGCCATTAACAATCATTGAAAGAGAAGGATTAGAAATAAGTTGACCAATAAGTTGTAACACTCTATCTCCAAACCCAAAATCCTTAAGAACTCCAAGCAATAAATTCCAATAAACTATATCATAGGCCTTGGAAATATCAAGTTTAATTAAAAAACCCTATTTTTTAGAAACTTCCAAAGAGTGGATGTTCTCATGCATCGTAATTATAGAATCAAGAATCTGCCTGCCCAGAATAAAACCATTTTTGTTGATGAGAAATCAAAGAGGGCAGAACCCTCATAAGTCTAGAGGTAAGCACCTTCAAAATAATCTTGTAGAAGGAGTTGCAGAGGCTAATAAGACAAAAATAGTCCAAAGATTCAACACTAGGAATCTTAGGAATGAGGACAAGGAAGGTACCATTTAGCCCCTTGAGTAATGATCTAGCCCCCAAAAAATCTTTAACTCCATTAACCACCTCTTTCTCCACAATATTCTATAAAATATGAAAGAAGAACATAAAGAACCCATTAGGGCGAGGAACCTTATTACCATCAAAGAATAAGACAACAACTTTAACTTCATCTTTTGAAGGAATGGAATACTTATATGTTGCACTCTTTCATTTGATTTAGTTTATTCATCTTTATATAACCACTTGAGGATTTGATTATCATCTTCTTCACCTACCAAAGACGTGCTATTTATTACAAAATTATCATTATATTTTTGAGGAAGTGATAATTCTTTGACTTGTGACATTGAAGATCTCCCATAAGACCTAGGAGAAGGTGGTAAATTTGTCATTGACAATGAATATTCTTCTAATCCCTTATCATTTAGCTGAAAAATATTTTCAAATTCCTTCATAAGTGTGTTCATGTTCAAGCAATGTACTTCTTTTTCTTTCCATTTTTCTAATTTGCAAGGACTTGACTCCTCATTTCCCTTGTTTGATGTGTTTGAACTAGAGTAACTAGAATTTTCACCCTCTTTTTACTTTCCCTTTGATGTCAAGCTTGAACTAGAAACCTTTGCCTTGGTTTGATAATTTAATACATCTGGTATGGAGAATTCTCTATTGTGTGGTACCAAAGAATCTGTGTCCAGCTTCAGATGATTACAATATTGAAAGGGGTTAAGGTCATCACTAATGGTTATCTCTTGGTTGAGATAAGGAAATTTCAAACATTTGTGGTATGTTGAAGGTATTGCTTGCATCTCATGTATCCAAGGTCTAGCCAACAACATGTTGTATGATAAATTTAGATCTAGCACTTGGCACACCGTCTCCTTTTGGGTTGGATCTAATCTAATTGGTAAAAAAACAAGACCCTTAGATGATATTTCTTCATCATCATAATCTTTGATGGTGATTTTTATCTTGGGATCAACAATATTTTCAAAATATCCCAAATCTTTAACCAAGTTTAAAGTAAAAATGTTTAAGCCAACCCCTCCATCTATCGAGACTCTTTTGAATCTATGCTTGTGAATAAGGACTTCAATCTGTAATGGTAGATTTTGAGGATGATTCAATGACATGCCATCTTCTTAGGAAAAAGACAAAAAATGGGGCACAATGAGGTAACCTATCATGGTTTGGAATTTATCCACTTCCAAGTTGTTAGGGAGTGTCACATCAACCAAGGTTTTTTCCAAAATTTCCTTGTGAGATGACAAGGATTTTAATAACTCTAATATTGAGATTTGGGCTAGAGTCTTATGAAGTTGGTCAACCAAGTTATACTATCTTCAAGTAGATTGAAGGTCAATTGTGGTTGTCTTGTTAGGTGTTCCTTTTAATGTTATTTTGGTTGATTTCCCCCTAGCGACCACATTGGCGTGCTCTTTTTCTTGATTTTCCTTGATAACTATGACATCAATGGTGTTGTCAAAACCAAACAATGTGTTGATGGTGTTGTCATAGGTATGAGAAAAGTTAGTCAAGTATATCCTTTCTTATCATTTTGGGTTGCATTTGAGGATTCTCCCTTTCCATGATTTAAGAAAGGATTTTTAAATGTTGTGTGGTCCTGATTTTTTGTATGTCCATCTATCTCAATAGTGCTATTATTAATTAGATCTTGGATGACATGTTTCAATCTCACGCAGTCGTTAGTCTTATGACCTTTGTTCCTATGATACTCATAATAATGCGATTCATTCCACCATGAAGGTTTCACTTGTGGTTTGTAACCTCTTTATTTAGATAAGTTGATGATTTTTTTAGCAATAAGAGTAAAGCAACCTCAAGAGGTTCTCCTAAAGGTGTGAACTTCCTTCTAAGTGTGGTAAATTTTGAATTTCTTGGTATGTCATTACTTTGATTTTTGTTGAGAGAGGTAATGTTGGACTATTTTGTGCTTTTTATTGATTATAGGAGAGCTAGAATGATTTGGGTTTGATGTTGTTAGCATTCGCAACTCCATCATTCACCAGGTTTTTATCTTTCTTAAACCAAAATTTGGGTTTGTCACTGTTGGGGTTGTTATTGGTTAAAGGATTTTTATTGTTGAAATTGTTGTTGTTAGAAAATCCCTTGATAACTTTATACAATTTCAATCCACCCTTCCTTATAAAATCATCCTATATATTCACACCATTTTTAATCACTTTATCAAATAATAGAGGACATTGAAGTTGTAGGTGGAGATTCATCTCACTAGTTAAGTTGACAAAGATATCCATTTTCTCCGCTTGTGGTACACTTCTTGGATACTTAGTGAATATTCTTCTCCATCTTTGTAGAAAGTTCAAGAATGACTCTCTATTTATTTTTTTGGTGTTGCAAAGGTCTAAGATAGTAACATCATATTCTATGTTATATGAGTATTGTGAGACAAAATTGGTTACTAATTCCTCAAATGTCTTGATATCGGGTGGTAATTTGGAAAACCAATCCATAGCTTGTCCACATACACTCCTTGGGAATAATCTCATTAGGTATGTTTTCTCATGAATGAATTCCACACTTAGAGTGCAAAACTCTCTAATGTGATATTGCGGATCCATTGTACAAATGTATTTTTCATATTTAGGAAAGTCCACATTGGGTGGGAAAGGTACCATAACCAAAATCTTTTCAAATGAAAAATGACAAATACCCTCTAATGTATACCTCTTTATGGAGGTTCCTCTTAGAATATCATTGAGTTTTTGCTGAAGAGATTGAACATGTTTGTTTAAAGCCCCTATAGAATTTTATTCATGTTCCTTTTCTTTTAGCTTTGAAACATCATAGTCATGAGGAAATTTAACTCCTAGTTGTGCCAAAGTTATGAAGTACCTTTCTTTGTTTTTTTCGAGTACTCTTTCCACGAGTTTCAAAAATTTAGGGTTTTGTTGTGCTTCTCTCACTTTTTCTCTATTATTTCCTCTGTTATTTCCTCATTTTCAACATCATTATTATTATTGCTACTAGCCCTACCCCATTCATTCTCTCGTCTCTCCATACTTGGTTGACTTTCTTGTGTTTGATCTACATGGGGAATTCAATCAACTTGTTGGATTTGATTCACATGTGGTTGAGATTGAGTTTTCTTTTGAAGTGGTGTTTCTTATAATGAAACCTTATCATTAAGATCTTAAGATGTTTTGAAATGATAAGACCTTGTCCTTGTAGGCATGAAATTGAAATTGGGTCATCTCTTGAGTTAAGGTATTCTTTATGGTATTGGTTAAATTTAAAATCCTGGTTGAGTTGATCAAACAAGTGATATGGTAAAGTTCCAATGGTGGTTTAACCAACATGAAGTGTGTCTAAAGGATGAATTATAATAGAGAAATATCTATCTCTATAATGAAGACTCTAGATGTTTGTCTTTGATTCCCTTGATTCTAAGAAAAGGACCTGTAATCCTTGATGATGAACCTTTTGAAAATCAAAGATCAAGATGATCAATAACAATTACAAGATTAACTTGATATGAATGGAACCAAATGGGGGTTATCAACTTGTTTAACATTATGAAAATGAAGGATTTTAAAATCTATTTTGATTAAAATGAACCCTGCTCCAAAAAGGGCATCCAAAAGTATTTTCAATTTTGACCCAATATATCTGGAAGTACTCTATGTTTAGAAGCAACGAGTTTGGAGTAGGAAATGATTAGCAATTTCTGACAACAATGTTCTAAAGCGATGCTCCAAGGGTTAAAAGTGATGATTGTTTCTTCATAAGCGATGAAATGTTGATCAAAATCAACCTTTTCTTTCTCAAAAGTGATGCAATTTTGTTCAAAGGTGATACAATTTGTTTTATAAGCAATGCAAGTTGGCTTAAAGGCAATAATTTGCCTAATTTTGTGGAATCCTTAAATTTTTAAGTTGTTGTTTATGTTTTTGGTTTCAAATGAGTGAATTATTTTGATTATTAGGATCATGAAAACACATAAAAAATGCTCAAGCACTTGTTTTTTCCCTAAAATCTATAACATTAAATGTATGCTCTCGAACCATTTCCGTAGGTCTTGGACATAGAGAACAATTCAAACAAGATACCTAAGAATATTTTTGGCTTCAATAAATAATAAGGTAGGATTACTACTTAACCAAGTTGTAGATAGTATTCCTTTGAAAAAAAATGAGTTTACCTCCCTATTACAAGAGCCTCCCACCATCATAAAGACAATATTTTGTGCAATTTCGAAGAACTACTAGAGGAGGGCTATTTCTCAAAAGCTTTATTTCATTCAACCCATTAAGGATTAATGCATTTTATTTTAGAGTGGGTTGGATGGCCATGGCTTCTTGGCTATATACCACTTGGGTTGTTCCCTCTCATTGACCTCGTAAGGAAAATTCTTGGGAGGCATGTTCGCTATGGCTAAAAATATACCATATTAAAATTGAAATTAAGGTTGAGATGGGTCTGGTATTTTGATCACCTAAAATAGGTGAGAGCATATGATCCCTACCATCTTTTGCCTCGAAAAACATAGAGAACATGATTCATTTTTCAAATTTATCTAATTAGGTGGGATTTTGATAAGTTTGGCATTTTGATCAACCAAGATAGGGGAGAGTATAGGCTTACTATCTCAATCCACAATCACAAAAGGTCTTTGTAAGATTACTCTATGTTTTGAAAAATAAATTGTCGCGATATCAATTTCAATGGAAAGAAATAAGATTGAGAGATTTTGAGTGTGCACCTTTGACAAGTTTAGTGCATTTCTATTTTATTTTAGCATTTTTAACAATAACTCCTGAGCATCCTCAACATGTTTCACAAATGTTAGTTTCAACACACACAACCAAGGTTAATGAAATCAATGATATTAGCAAATAAACTGAATTCATAAAGGATAAGCATTCAAATTGATTTCAACACCATACCTAGCTTGATATATATTTAAGATTTTAGCAAATCTATCATAAGCTTTGGCTTCTTCACTAATTTTAACCATTTCATTAGCCTAATGTACCTTTTTTGTATAAGTATTCGCCTTCTTCATAGCCTTTTGAGAGTGATAATCTAGAAGTATGTAAGTAATCTTCCTCAGTTTTATGACTTTTTCCATTTGCAAGTTACCATTAATCAAAATTAGCTATTTATTTTACACATTTTAGTTCAATTTCAAAAGTGGCATGACATAGAGTAAAAGCGACTATATTTGAATCAAAAGCAATAATATTTAGCTCAAAAGTGATGTCTGTATATTCAATAGTGATGTCCTTTTCTTTAAAAGCAATGCAATTTGACTTGAAAGTGACACACTTCAGTCCAAAAGCGACATTCTTCACTTTGTCCAAAACCCGCCACATAGACAATAAAAGATATTCAAAGAACAACAAGTTTAAATGTGATGTTATTGTGCCTAAAAGAAAGGTTTGAAGAATCAAAAGGATGTAATTTGTATCAAAAGTGATGTTCTTCATTTTATATGTGATGTGATTTTGATTAGAAGCATTATTCTTTGTTGCAAAAGTGATGATCTTCTAGTCAAAAGCAATCTTCTACGTAATTCTCGTAACCTACAAACAAAAACTTGCAAAAAGAACTAAAAAATTGATTAGAATTAGGAGGCGTGGGCTCTACAGTGGGCTCCATTTGTGTATGTGTAATTTGTGTATCACAAACTATATAAGACATTAATATGATCTTTCAAATCAAATTGATATAAATAGAAGACCATTTAATTCATATTCAAATCAATAATTTAGTCGTATTAAATATGCCTTCATTTTTTGCATTATAAACATACCTCCATTTTTTGTACTATTATGTTGTTCCTTCTCTCTATTCTACAAGTAATTTATTTGTAAGGAGATATATCGCACAACCCATAAGGTATGGATTTTAATATATTTAGTGGTGTGCACTATTTTCTTCACATGCCAACGTTCTCCACACTCCATGAAAACAAGAACATTAATATTTCTGTCTAAAATATTAATTAAATACTCACAACTCTATCAATTAATTTGGTGATATTGCCTTGGTTTCATTTTGCAACCATAATCAGAAAGTGGTGATAACGTATGTTAATTGACTTCATTGCAGTTTAGAGAATATTTATGCCATGTTGGGTATCTATATGAGCTATATCAGTAATTTTTTAGAATTCTTCATGGTTTGTTTCAATTGAGATTTTATAAACTCATGTTGTATTGTGTTCTTATAGTTATTAGATGATGAAAGATATACTATTAGAAGTAGGGGATATAGTGAAAGTAAAAAATGCTACTCTTCTCAAAAGGAAGATATGTCAAATTGTAGCCTCAGGCAAAGGCTTTTCTCTTCTCAAAGATATTGACTTGTCGCAATAATTAATATGTATTGCAATACACATGGATGTTGATTGTTGTTTTAGATTGTTTTGTTACATATTTCTTCAATTTTTGATTCTATGAATTTGAATGACATTAAATATAGATATTTTATTGACACATTACGTCACTGGCTTCTTTCTTGAGAATGCTATTTGTTTGATATATTCATCAAAGTTAGTTGATATTGAAATTTATCATTTCTTTTTAGATTTGTTTTTGGTATTATTAATTTATTTTTTGAAGTTCGCATGTTCCTATGAAATCAAATCTTGAACGATAGATTTATTTGAAATGTCCCTTTTCTAATTTTTATATCATATTTAAATCCTCTAATCAGATTATTAAATCAAACAATCAACGCTTTGAAATATTATGCAATTTCTCAATAAATCCCAAATCGGGTATGCCCAAAATAGTGCCAAAAACTTCACAGCTTCACATATTATTGATAAATCTGAAAGTAGATATTTTTACAAAAATTTCACTAGCATAACGGCCTAAAATAATGACATTTTTAGATTTGCAAAGAGTTTACACAACAACTCCAAAACGGAGGACAAATACAATGTTCATCGGGCTCCCGAAAATAACACAAAATAGCCCAGAAACACCATAAAACACTAATAATCTATCACAGAAGTATAACCATGACCCAATACATATATCCAGCTCTATTTTAACATCAAAATGATTGCAATATAGCAGCAACCCAAATTGATATGAAAAACTCAACTGGAAACACCAAAATCTTACAAAAACACACTCGAAAACTCACAAATTTGCACTGTTCAGCACAAGGGCAAACTCTGTATGAGCTTGCACATGGAATAGCCTCAAACTCCCTTCCTTAGCCTTCCTGAAAACCTATAAACTCCCATCTTTGGGTCTCCTTCTCCATAGGTTTGGCAGCCTCTGAAGAACAACAAAGCAATGAGCAAAAATCAAGCTCTAGAATGAGCCCGAAATGCCTTCAAACCCCTTTAAAAGAGGGCACAACCCTAACTCATGACCAAGAGGGGTCAATAATACATATTTTAATAATAATTATCATTTATTAATCCATTGGTTTCCAAAGATTAGCCCCTTTTCCCGAAACTTCACTTTTTGAGCCTGCCAGCCTTAGCAAAAGTTATTATTTTTAATTATTTGAAAAGGGGACATGACATTATTTGACAAATAAAAATGATGTACAAATTATATTAGATTTATTTAAGAAAATGAATGGATTCTAGCAATGAGTTTCTTTTAATTGTTATTACTTTTTTTAGGTGTTGTTCCAATGAAACTTATTTGTCAAATGTTCTTTAAAATTTGAATTTCTAATAAAAAATTATAAAAAGGGAAATTTTTTTTATCAATTGTTTTAATTTTGTATAGATTATTTAATGAATGACAAAACTATTGCAAAATAATTTATGAAAGACTTTTTTTATTTCAATTGTTTTAGTTTTACATATATTATTTAATATGTCAATTAAAAGAGAAAAAATAATTTGATTTCAATTATTTTAATTTTATATATTATTAGTACTTGCCGATAGGCTTAGCAAGTACTATTGTAATGATTTTTGGATTTCTTGATTTAAGTGGTGATTAAAACAATGTGTAAGGACCAATTAGAAATTAGGATATTTGATATTTTATTGAATATTTCATATTTTGTATAGTGAAATTGAATTTTTTAAAAGTTTGTAATATGTAAAAATTATTTATTGATAATCTGATTGGGTAAACCATTTGAACTCTTATACACGAAATTTTGGGAATTCTATTTCTCTTCCACATTTGCTTTATTTTAGGCAAAATTTGTGCATTTAAAAAGGTGTGATAGAAAATACGAATGAGATTGATCTAAATAATTTTTTTATTCTATAAAATTATTATTAAATTTAAAGCATCAAATTATCTTTTATATGTCATACGAATCTAGGTGTGGATGATTAAATTGTGTAAAATATCAATCCCTTATGAAAAACCATATAAAATATATAATATTACAATATAATACATAATATAATAATGTATCATATATATAATTTTATTGATCATATATAATTAAAAATGTATTAATAAAATAAAATAAATATTAAGAAATAGTATAAATAAAAATAAAACTAGTATCAAAATTAATTATAATTTATAAGTTATATTTGTTTAAATAATTATACAACTATATTAAAATAGATCATTATAATTATGTAATTTAATCATTAATTAAAATATGTTTAATTAAAATTAAGATTATGGTTAAAAGGAACACATAATATTTTTAAGATTATAATTATATTTCTACTCTTAAAATTTTCACTATCATTAATTCTATCAATATAATTCTACATTATAATTTCTTAATTATAACAAAGTTATTACTTCTACTATAACTATAAAAATCATAATAATTAAACAAGTGCCAGCAGTGGCTAGTACTTGCCAGAATTAATTATAAATTTAGCTATAAATAAATCTAAATCTAATTTTATTATATTTATTATAAGTACTAAATTAATTTTAATTAATAGTTGTTTAATAAAAATAAAATCAAGAAAATTAATTAAATTCAAGATTATAATGTAATTCAAAGAATCTTTATCTTTGAATGATAATAATTAAAAATTTTAAAATAATAATTATATTAGTTTATATAATTATAGATGTAGTAATAGGTAATTTTATTTTTAATTATAATTATTTTAATAATATAAATTATAAATTATAATTAATTTTATTTAATTTTTATGTTAATTTAAATTATTTTGTAAAGTATAAAATAAGCTTAATTTTATTTGTAATACAATTTTACAAGCTAACAAATATGTGTTAGTTTGTTATTTGCATTATTAATATTTATATTATATTAAAATAAAATATAATTTAATTTATGATAATAACATAATAAAATTATCAATATTGTAATATGACTAAAAAAGTGGAAATAAAATTGTTCACATTTCACATTCCTAAATTCTTGTGTATAAGACCTCATTTGATCTAACCAATGAAATGATAGATAAATAATTTTTATAAATTATAAACTTAAAAATATTGCATTTAAACTTTACAAAATCTAAATTTATCACAAAATACAAAATATAATAAATTCAATAAACTATTACTTCTCCTTTAGTTTCTACAATAACTAACTAAAGGCTACTATATTGCATTGACCTGTCCTCAAATAATTCAATTAGTGAATTAATTTCCACCAATCAAAAGATCTTATTTTTAACATAAATTGAGATCATCTTAAAATATTATAAACAAATTAATTGTACAAATCTTTATTAACATCATTAATATTATACTTATTAGTACTTGGTAGGCTAAGTACTATTCACTTTTTGAGTTGTGTATCTTAACTAGTGATTAAATGAACTCTTGTGCACCAATCAAAATAACTTATAATTTATAATTTACTATAATTTTTCATTTCTAAAAATATAGATGCAAATTTTTTAACTTTATAATATTTAAAAATTATTTTTTTATCATCTCATTGGACAAATGTATTTGAATTGTTATACTGACTTTAGTTATATAATTAATTAATAATTTTGTTTAACTTTATAAATAATTATAAAATATTATTTATAATATATTTAAATTATAATTTTTTTACTTATAATTATAATAGAAATAAAGCTTATTGTTATACTTTAAAAAATAATTTATATTATTAAAATAATTATAATGAAAAAGAATTACTTACCGCTACATCTAAAATTATTTAAACTAATATAATTATTATCATCAAATTTAATAATTAATTAAAATATATTTGTTAATATTAGAATTACATTTAAATAGATTTATAATGATTTTAATGGAGCGAAATTGTCCTTGATGTGACATGCCCTGGCGACGTGGCTCTTTTCTGCATCAGCTTAGTGGAGGAGTTATTCTCCTCCACGCGGTTTGACTCTCTCTCCTCTGCATTTCATTTACTTCTGTAGTAGGTTGAGTGTTGTTCTTTATTGTCATTAGTGTGGATTGTCCTCGGCTTCCTATGGAGCCTGAATTTGACGGCAACATTAATACTAACCCTAACTCTATGATTTCTGCTAATCCGCCCCCTAAGAAATCTTTTGTGGAAACTATTGCCCCTACTAATAATGTCGTCCCCTCTCCTGCACGGTTTCTTCCATTGGCTAGAGGAGAACGACCTTGCCAAGAAGGTAAGTGCTTTGCCATTGCCTCAAATGATTTCGTCATTTTGCCAAATGATGCAATGCTGACTAAGATAGCTTTAGAAAAAATTAGGTTGTGTGACACTGCTATTTTCTTTGCTTGCATTGATTTGGATAAGTGTCCTCCCAGGAAATTTCTTGATGATTGGTTCCATAACCTATGGAATCTGAAATTAGGGTTTAAAATCTCTTTATGTAGGCAGATCTAGAAAGGGTTGTTATCATCTTCTTCAACAACCACGAATCTCAGCTTTAAGCCCTAAAAAGACAGTATTGGATGGTTGGGAAAACCTCATTTCGTGCGCTTGCCTGGACCCAAGAAGTTGTTAGTGAAGAAGTCCTTGCGCTATCGTGCCCTAGATGAGTTATCCTTAAGGATGTCCCTCCTTTCTTGTGGTGATTCCTTCCCCAGCATTTAGATCCCTACGGAATCATTATCCGAATCAATGAGACGACCAGAATTATCTCTAACCTAGATGCTAGGATGCTTGTTTCGATTAAGCCTGGGGTTGCCTAGATGCTAGGATGCTTGTTTCGATTAAGCTTGGGGTTGACATCCCACAATGCCTTAACCTTAATATTAATAAAGACATTTACTCCTGCCCTATTGAAATCCTTGGAGGATTAAATGCTTGCTTCCTCTGCAAAAAGGAAGGCATCTAAGGAAAAACTGCCCTATTATCATTAAGAAGAAACCTAAATTGAGCCCTGTGGAAGACACTGCTGAAACCTTCATTGTTGAGGAAATACCTTCTTATATTCCACATAAACATAACACTCATGATGCATCTGAACTAGCCCAAAACCTTAATAAAACTTCAGATGTTAGCTCTGTTAAAGAAAGGAGGCGCTTACAGTTGAAAACAAGCAAGATTTAAACCCTAATCATTGCCCTTCCTCCTCTGCTATCGATTCTAATAAATTCCCCCCACTAAAACCAACAACACTCTTAGGGCCGCCAAACTTGTTAATCCCATGATTGCTTCAAATCAAAATGCTAAGGTCTCTGACAATGATGGTTTCCAAACAATCACCAATAGGAAACACAGGCAAAAAAATGCCCAGCAGCTTGCTTTGGAGAAAATTCAGGCTGGTAATCGTAACTCCAATCCCTTCTCAGCTCTAACTAGTACTCCTACTCTTATGATTGAAGATGCACCATCAAAACCTAATATATCAAATCCTAATTCTTATGTTCTCAGGAATCAAGGTCAAACTACTCTCATGATTGAGGATGTGTCGAATCCTATGACTTTAAGCCAAGAGGACCATGTTGTTAACAATAGTAGGACTAGTGATGTTACCATGAGTGAATTCCCTGCAACTAAGATTAGAAAATCAAAGAACCATAGATGTACTGATCCTAATCTTGTTGCAGGGTGCCCCCTTGATGATAACACCACCAATCCTCCTATCACCGTGCTTAACGAAATAGATGATAATTTAATCTTTGAAGTTATTTATGCTAGAAAGGAACCTGATAGTCCTTTGATTTAGGATCCTTTCGGATCCTGCATTAGAGGAGACAATGGTAGGAATAACACTCAAATTAATAGTATTCGAATTGACAAAAGTGAGGAGGATGATGAGCTACCTATGAGGAGTAATACCTCTAAAAAGAAAGGTAGGCCTATCGGCTCTAAGAACAAGAAGAAGAATGGAGATCTTAATGCTCTCCCTACTAGCTCTGTTAACCCTCCTTCCTCATGAAGTGCATTTTATGGAATATTAGAGGCCTCGAGTCTCCTGATAGGAAGTTTATTGTTAAAAGATTTTTGATGTGTCATAAAAATACCAATTTTCTCATGCTTCAAGAGCTCAAGGCTGTTGTTTTTTTTCTTAATTCTGCTCTTGATTGTATATGGAAAGATGCTACTAAAATTTACACTAACCACTCAAAAGGAAAGGGTGGAGTCGCTTACTCATCAACCCCTATTGGGCAAGGTATATTAAAAATAGTGGAACCTCCCCATGTAACCGTGCAACCTGGGCTATCATTGATTTTAAAGGGTCTTCCTTTGGTGTTTGTTCTTTATATGCTCCTAATGACTCCAAGGAAAGGATATCCCTCTAGAATTGGTTATGCGATCTCCCTTCTATTCCTTGGATTATGGCTGGGGACTTTAACATGATTGAAAACCAGGATGACAAGATTGGGGGTATCCCCTTCGAGTGGAAACTCCCTGAGAAACCCCATTGGGATCGCTTTAAACAACAATTGCACCTTTTTGGCCCCCTTGAAGGCCTCAAATCTGAGACTTCTGGTCTCTAGTATACTTGGTGCAACTTCCAACAAGGGCCTAATCAGATTTATTCTAGACTTGACTATTTTTATGTTAACACTAATCACTTCTCCTTCTCTCCCAATCATCTAGGTTGTCTTGTTTCTGCCACCCCCTCTACCCTTTCCGATCATCTCCCGATCATAGCCAATATTAACATTAGGAATTATGTTGCTATCTGTAATCCCTGTAATAAGAATTTTATTCTTAATTCCTCCTTACTGAAGGACCAAGATGTTCTTACCGCTATTAGGATGGTCAGATCCTTTAACTCGTTTACACAATTTCCCTCCCACACTGCTCATTGGAATATGAATGTGACCTCCTGGCAAAAAGTTTTTCAAACTCTTGGGCAGAAGAAGGCTAAGGATTATAGGTTTCAAGAAAATCTCCTCAATGATTGCCTTCACCTTGCTGAATGGGAAATCCAATCGAATCCTACCTCCCCTGATGTTATTGAATGTGTCTCTCAAGCTAGAGATTCCCTGAGGAAACATCAGCAAGTCAAAGTTAGGGGAGCCTTCATTAGAGCTCGCAACCATTGGCTCCAATATGGAGACAAAGGTTCTAAACTTTTCTTTAATCTCTTGAAACATGAACAGAGTAGAGAAAGGATTGATAGGATTGTTGTTGAAGATAAGGAACTTCTCAACATTAATGATATTACTGATGCCTTTGAAATGTTCTACAGAACGTTGTTTACCTCGGAGGATAATGAAACCTCTAAAGATATGAGGGATAAATGCAAGGGCGTTATCCCTAATAGGATCTCTGAAGCGGATGCCCTCTTGCTCAAGACCTGGGTTTCCCTCCAAGAAACTACTGATGCCATTACTGCGCTTAAAGATAATAAAGCCCCTAGCCTGGATGGCCTTCTTGCTGAATTTTACAAGGCTAATATTGATTGGGTTGCTAATGATCTTTATGACCTCTACTTTGAAGCCTTTGACTCTGGTACTCTTGGGAATTCCATCAATATGGGTATTGTTAAGCTTATCCCGAAAGATGGGGATAAAGCTCTCATTAAAAATTGGCACCCCATTACGCTCCTCAATGTCTCCTATAAAATTCTTGCTAAAGTCCTTGCTTCTCGGCTTGTGAATATCCTCCCCAAGTTTATTTGTTCCACACAAATTGGATTCATCAAGGGTAGATACATCCTTGAGAACCTCATTACCAGTTGGGAAACTATGGAATGAGCCAAGTCCTCCAACCAGGATGCTACCATGTTTCTCCTGATTTTGAGAAAGCCTACAATAGAGTGGAATGAGATTTCATTCTCACTATGCTCAATGCATTTGGTTTCCCTGATGAAATTTGCAGATATGTCAAAGTCCTCCTTAAAGATGCTTCTTCCCTGGTTGAGGTTAATGGGAATCTCTCTCAGCCTATCCCCCTTTCCTGATCTATTAGGCAGGGGTGCCCTCTTGCCCCTGCCCTTTTTGTGATTGCCTCTGATGCCTTGTTTTACCTCCTCAGAGATGACACCTTGTCCCCTAAAGTTTAGGGCATTACTTTACCTGATGACTCTGAGTTACTTAATATTCAGTTTGCCGATGACACGTCACTCTTCCTTGAGCTCTCTAATCATAATATTCATTGCCTCACTCAAAAGTTGGATTTATTTGGAAAAGCTTCAAGTGCTCACATTTCCAACTCCAAATCCATTCTTCTTGGTTGGAATGAAGAACCACCGAACTGGCTTCAGCAGTATGGATTCTCCTGGGGGGGACCTAATAAAATTGTTAGATATTTGGGTATACCCTTCTCTATCTCCCCCTCCCTTAAGGATATGTGGTTATGGGTTAAAGAAAGAATTAATAAGAAACTCAATAAATGGGATAATAGGGTGCTTTCCCTTGCTGGAAGGGTCCAAGTCTGTCAAAAGATCCTCTTTTCTTATAGCATATATTACTCCTTGGCTTGGATGTTTAGTAATTATCAAGTGTTCAAAATCCAAAAGTATGTCAGAAGATTCTTGTGGTCTGATGGAAAGGGTAAAAGGAAGGCCCACGTTGTCAAATGGAGCTGGTGCCATATTGATAAGAAGCTTGGAGGGCTAGGTCTGAAGGATCTCAGGCAGCAAGGGATTTCCCTTGCTAGCAAATGGATCTTCCAGGCCCTTGATGGTCAAGAGCCCTAGAAGGTGTTGATAAGGAATAATATTCAAAATGGTGTTCCCAAACATGCCAAATCTTGGAAAATGCTCCCTTTTTGTAATCTTGTGGCGGGTTCCTTCCTTGTCTCTGTCCAGGGCATTTGGGTCTTCAAGTCCATATGGAAAGCTTGGGAGCATGTGTGTGGATTTATTTATAATTCCAGATTTGATAATAGTAATACATTGCATGGAGAACATTCAATTTGGTGGAACCTCCTCCACAATGGTAAGTCTCTTGCTTTAACCCAAGGGTGTTCTGCTAGATATTGGCATAATAAAGGGATTAAGTGTTTTATGGACATTTTGGAAAATGATAATCTTATCAGCTGGCAAACTCTTAGTAGTAACTTTGACCTCCCCGAATCTCACAAAAGAACTTATAACATGGTTAAGAATGCCTGTGCTTCCCTTAATCTTCCCCACAGTTTTGATGTGGACTTCCATAGGTACCTCTCCTTCCGATGGGATGATGGATCCCTCCTCCCTAAAGTTTGTCACGAGCCCTAATCAGTGTATGGAATACAAATATATTCCTAAATACATACTAATTAATATAGTCTTAATTAATTAATTAATATAAAATTAATCACTAATATTGATGTTAATATATTAATATTAATAAGCATACAAATGATATGTCAATATAATATTATTAAGCAATATAATAACAATGACTAATCAATTAATAATTAATGATTATAATTGATTAATTAATATAGTTAATATTATCATCAATATATATTAATTAATCAATGTCATTAATTAATATATAATTAATGTTCAAATCCCTAACATTAATATCATTAACCAATATTTAAAGTATTATGAATATATAAATAATATAATATAATTATAATATAAATACTATATTATAATAATATTTAATCTTATATCATAATATAAATATTTAATCCTAATATAAAGATATTATATATATTACCCTTGTATAAATGTTATATTTATTTGAAATATATTATCATTAATAAAATAACATAATCCAAAAGA
Organism: Chamaecyparis obtusa; assembly: GCA_027943335.1. NCBI lineage: Eukaryota > Viridiplantae > Streptophyta > Pinopsida > Cupressales > Cupressaceae > Chamaecyparis > Chamaecyparis obtusa. The sequence goes on from BSBK01003268.1 coordinate 817,680, forward strand.
CATGACTTTTGGAAAGAGAAGGTATAAGAGAATAATCACGGGAAAGAAAGAAGGAGGAAAAAAGGACACGAACAAAATAATATAAAAAGTTTGGGAGAAGAATAATATTAAAAGATTTCAAGAGAAATTCAAGGAGGAAATATAGGAGAAGATTAAGGAGAAAATGTAGGAGAATATTAGAAGGAAATGAATATTAAATAAGCTAAAAAGAAAAGGCATAAAGAAGGTAAGTATATCTTTATTTAAGTTAATTTATTTATTAGCACTTATGAATTGGATATTAATATTAATATGAAATAAATATTAGAATAATAAGTTATGAAAATTTAAATAATAAATTATGAAATATAGTAATATTGTTATGAAGCAAACTTGTATTTGATTTAACTTAACTCAAATATATTGATAAATAACTAACTAATATATAATATGAAATAAATACATTATATAAAGAATTATGAATTTTTTGTGATTATAAGTATAAAATTATATAATGATATATTATAATTATTGGGGATTGGCATCCTCCTAGTATACAACATTACAAATCACCATTCCCAAGGTAAATCCAAATACTAATTATGAATTTCAAGACAAATCAAGTAACGTCCCAAAAGGGGTCATTACAAAGTTAAACCTAAAGACATTTATAAAATTTTGAATTGCAACTCCTCAATCCTTGACCACCTCAACTCCATCTGGTATGCTGATATTAATCCCCCTGAATGGCAAAAAACTTTAGTAAAATTCTGGAAGTCCCCCATTCCCCCTAAAATTAAATGCTTCAAATGGCAGCTCATGCTTGATAGACTACCTATTAGAACTCATCTTGGTTATTCTGACACTTGCCTTATTTGTAAGATGCCCGAGACTATGAGACACATCTTTTTCGACTGTGCTTTTGCCAGGGAAGTGTGGATGTTGTTTGGAATCTCTATCACTGAACATGCTTATACTTTTGATATTATTACTGGATGTATACTTGGTCTTAAAAAAGATGCTAACTTGTTCTAGCAAATCCTTTCTTCTTACATCCTTTGGTTTATATGGAAATTTAGAAATGAGGATAAATTTCAAGGTAATGGTAGAGTACTTATTGGTTTTCTTAGAAAACTCATACATTTTAAAATTATTTCGCAGGTTTGTTGTGCGATGATGCTTGAGAAGGAGAAGTTGCTGAGATTTCTCCAAGATGGTCATGCCACCATGTTTATCTACGAAATAAAAAATGGCTTCAAATGGGCCAGTATTGCGGACAATCAGTCGGCCTTTGATGATGCACTTAAAAAATTGATTAAGGAAATCAAGGATACCAGAGGGCCCTACTTTGATAAATTTGAAATGTTCACTCATATTTTGGAAAGGAAGAAAGTGGTTTGGATGGAGGGCGCTCAAGGGTGGACCTCCTGGTTTGAAGACTATAATGATATTCTACTTTAATTATACCTGGTTCCTTTTTGGTGTTTATACTCACAGAAACAGTCAAATACTTTGATGTTCTATAGTATTTTGTAATGTTTTAATTCGCTGTGAACTTGGTAGGTAGAGGCTCTGCCTCCCCGCTCCTCATACTGTAACTTTCCTTTTTGATAAATCGATTTTTAATTAAAAAAAATAAAATTTATAATAAATATAATAAAATACATTTAACATAATACTTATGTTATAACTATTTAATAATTAATTATGATTGTTTCTTGTCAATGATATTAATTTTTTATAAATAACTAAATTTCAAAAATCAGAAAACTAAAATTAATCACTATATTTAAGTCAATGTGTAAAAAAGTTATGATTTTTTTTCCAATTTCTCTTTGATGCGTTCTGTAGGGAGCGTAGTCCGTTCAGTTAAAAAGTACTGCATAAACAATGGTGACGGGACCCCTGCCTTAGAACCTTGATTTTCCTCTCCCCATATCCCCTGACCGAAACTCGTGGAATATAGGTATTCACTTTCAATTAATTACTTATTGGAAAGGGAAAGGTTTTTGTCACTAAAATCAACATTGTACTCCTCCAGAACGGTTGACCACCTCCAAATTTCTTTTCCTCGAATCCTGCCCTGTCAGGTTAAGAATTAATACGAATTAGATGTATTTTGGCAGCACATTGGTAACGTTGCAGAGAATCTACCACGCAACATATACTAATCCTACTTGCAGTAGCTTGGTGGAGTTGCAGAAGATATTCGGCGCGACATATATTAATACTACTTCTACTTCAATACTCGGGACAGCGAGGGCAATCCAGTCGTCTTTTCAATAGGTAATTATCTATAACTGCATCTCTGCCTTATATTGCAATCACGAAATAGTGTTTTAAATTTCGCTTCTGTGTTAAAAAAAAACCTATTAATTTGTAATTGCAATGGTTAATTTTACCGCTTTTAAGTGTTGAGAACACTTGGAAACGTTAGCTTTTTAAGTTTTTTTTTTGGTTCAGATTGAATCTGCAAAGTAAATACTTTGATATAAAATATGGGGTTTAAGTTCGTGTAAGGTTTAGAAGGATCAATACAAACCCTAGTTAAATCTGATCACGCAGCTTATTTTTTCTTGAAGTGTAGTTGCTATGTGGCAACAAAACCAAAGAAAACACAACTGACCCAGGAAGAGAAGGGTTAAATTGAAGTTGCCCTTTAGAGTCTTTTCAGCCATTTCAGTCCATGAATTTCAGTCTTTATCACTGCACTGTAGAAATAATGGACGAATTCCATCAAGAGAGAGTCGGAAATTAAGAGTTATGCTCTTTGCAGTGGAAGGATGAGTTGTGGACTCTTACTAGCATTTTGAACTGCTAAATTGTCGTCTTTAGTTTATAGAACATGAATTTTACGTGAAGATGCTGTGTCGCTGGGTAAACTTTAACACTAACGCATTTGCAAGTTTAGATTGTGAGGACTGCACCATCAATGCTGGATCAGCGTTACACTTGATAGCATTGCCTTTATTATGTTTGTGTACTCCTAAGGTTTACTTGTTTGAAACTGAAGGAGCTGATATAAGAGAAGCCGAATCTTACTTTTGTTTCTGTTCTTGAAACATTTTTTTCCTTGTGATCTGTTTTATAATTTCATCAAGAGAGAGTCAGAAACTAAGAGATACGCTCTTTGCAGTGGGAAGGATGAGCTGTGGACTCTTAATAGCATTTTGAACTGCTAAATTGCCATCTTTTTAGGTTATAGAACAGGAATTTTACGTGAGGATGTTGTGTCGCTTGGTAAATTGTAAGACTACTGCATTTGCAAACTTAGATTATGAGGACTGCACCATCATTACTGGATTAGTGTTACGCTTATAAGCATTCCCTTTATTATGTTTGTGTACTTAAAAGGTTTACTTGTATGAAACTGTAGGAGCTGATATAAGAGAAGCCAAGTTGTAATTTTGTTTCTGTTCTTGAAACATTTTAGTTTCCTGTGATCTGGATTACAATTGGTCTGCTTGGTACTGTCATTTATGGGAGGGGTAGTAGATGCATTACGGCACATGTAGTCATTTATAGGTTAAAATGCTAGTCATTGCTTGCTATGGCATGTTGTGGAGCTTGATTTAGTGTTTCTTTTACAGGCTTGTAATTAGTTATTTGTATAATTCAGGACGGTAAAATCACATGGTAGATATGTCACTAATGGGAATGTGCATAGAATCTCAAGAAACATATTTGAATCTGGCTAGATAGGAATTTTTTTGAATAATGTTTTCTAGTATTGATGAAAGGTGCTCCCCTTATTGACCAAGACACACAAAACAACAGGGAAATAAACAGAAAATTGCAAGAACAAAAATAAGAATAGCAACACTTTCTTTCTATTATCTTCAATGAAATGACATTACAATATTAAAAAAAGTAACATGCTACAACCACATGGGCATTTTCATTACAATAATCCGCAAGACAGAGCCACAATCTACACTTTTGAAATTGAGCCTAAAACCCACCTACATCCTTGTATATGTAGCACCAATAATTGCCTTAGAATATTCTAGAAAGTGAAAATTTCTCATTTTGGTGCCCAACGGTTCAATTTCCCACCTTAAGTGAATTTTTTCTCTCTTCCTTTTGTATTGAAATTTGAGTCGTGATGGAACAAATTCCAGAAGCCATAACTTGCGAACTGTGAATTCGATTGCCTATTATAACCCCATTTTGGAAACATCTCGAAGTGCTCTACGACTATATTCACAAAGTGCCATCCCAGATAAGTTTTGACACCTTCCGGAGCCTCAAAGGCCTTCAAAATTGAGTTTAAAGTTATTTTGTACCACCCCGCCAAAACAATAAAATTAATATCTTCAAAACCGGACTTGATTTTGCCACGAAACTTTACCGATAGACTTATATATCTAAAATGAACCTCTAAGGAAGTAATTGGAACAATCGGTGCTCAAACCAAAAGCTTACTATAATATTAAACTTGCCAAAAAAAGTAACCTTGCCCAAAGATAGCCCTTATTGAAAAATTAGACAATATTTTTGGGTGATGCAAGATTGCTCTTACACCTTGGATGTTTATGTATCAGACACCCAGGGTCATTTGAGAAGTGACTTTGTCACATCTCAGGTGTTTTGAGAAGTGACCTTGGGTCAACCTCTTCCATTGATAGCTATGATGAATCTTCAACGGGCCTTCCTTTCCATTTGACCAGGTACTTTTCATATTGTTTGTTTCTTTTGCTTCTACCCACATGACTATCCAATATATCCTCTATCTCTTTTGTAGCTGAAGTAGGTGCTAAAATATTCCACTGTGCTTCTGCTATTTCATCTTCAATACTTCCTTCACGACACTCTATCAAATCTGAAATATTAAACATAGGTGGAATATTGAGTTCACTAGGCAATTGTACTTCATAAGCATTTCCAGAATCATGCTTCTTCAGGATTTTGCATGGTCCGAACTTCTTCATCTTCAACTTATTATATGTTCCCATTGAAAATATCTCCTTTCTCAAATAAACCATGACTTCATCTCCAATCTAAAATTCCTCATATCTCCTTTTCTGAGCTGCCTTAGCCTTGTATTGAATATTAATTTTGTTAATATGCTTTCTCACCTCTTCATGTAAATTCTTTAGGTGTTTTGCAAAGTCTTCAGCTTCAGCACTACACCTCTCTCCTTTGTCCAACTTCCTTAATTCTGAAGCATTTCTAGAACTACTTCCATATACAATTTGAAATGGTGATTTACCAGTGCTCCTATTAACATAATTATTGTATACAAATTTTGCCTGTGGTAAAATCAAATCCCCTCCCTTCGGTTTATCTCCTACTAAGCATCTCAACAAGTTCCCCAAACTCTATTTACCACTTCTATCTACCCATTAGTCTGTGGATGGCGTGCTGAGATGAACTTCAAATCTGTCTTTAGCTTCTTCCACAATGTTCTCCAAAAGTACCCAACAAACTTAGTATCTCAATTTGAAACTATGCTCTTTGGTAGACTATGTAGTCTCACCACTTTTTTAATTTTTTTTTTGCCACATAAACAACATCATTAGTCTTTCTACGAGGAATGAAATGTGTCATCTTTAAAAACCTGTCTACCACCACAAAAATGGAATCATGTCCACTTGAAGACCCTGGCAAACCAAGAACAAAGTCCATACTAATATTCTCCCATCGCCTTTTTGGTACAGGTAATGGTTGGTATAACCCTATATTTTGCTTGGTTCCTTTTGCCATCTAATTTATTCTACAACTTTGCACAAACTTCTTAACATCTTGTTGCAATTGCGACCAATAATAATGCTCACTAACCAAAGCAATGGTTTTATTTCGACCAAGGTGTTCAGCCAATCCTCCACTATGCTTTTCTTTGATTAGGCTCTCTCTCATAGAACTCTTTGGAATGCACAATCGATTGCCTTTGAATAACATGCCGTCTTGGATTATAAAATCCAAACACCTTGTCTTGTCTAGAGTAATAGGTTATGTGCAAGCTCTCTAGGCCTCATCAAAATTTGGGTCCTCAAGATACAAACTCTGGAGTTTGTAATATCCCCTATTAGTTTGCAGCCTTGGATCTCTCTGTCTACTTATCGTGCTTGTAATTCATATAGATCTATTTAGTATTTCAACTTAATTAATTGAAATGATAATTTAAATTGAATTTATATGTCCTTTTTTGACGATTATGATGGTCCCATGTCCAACATATTACCTTGTCGAATTGGATAGGAAGACTTTAGGATGTGATCGAGGCGCTTGGAGACCATTCCCAATAGGCTCCCTCAAGGTTTATAGGTCCAAGCCCAAACTATTGGGACGCTGACCCCTGCCCTATTTTGGGACAAAAGCTATTGGCGGGATTTACACCAGCTCTCCTTGAAGTCACCCGTATATCCTTTCCCCCCAATCCGGCCAGTGACAATAAATCAGAGTAGGGATATATATATATATATATATATATATATATATATATATATATATTATTTCCCATACATAACTTGAGAATATTTCCTCCTCTACATAATCAATTAGATGTGTTGATCGGTTCTCTCCCATGATTAGTTCTTTTTACTGGTCTGAACCGACATCATACTAAGTGATCAGTTGGTAATGACTGTTTGATAATAGCATTTTCATTTCAGAATTCAATAGTATCGATCACCCTTAGATGTCATCTTAGTACAGTTTAATCACCATTCTCTATTTCCTATTTTAGTCTTCCTCGTATACCCTCCTCCCCTAAGTGATATATCTTTGCTGTAGACCTTTGCATTTTCTTCCTACGTCAATCTATATAATGATCGCTTGTTACCTTGTATATGTTTGACGACGAAGAGTGAGAATTTGTATTTCATCGTTCTCTATTCCAACCTGTAAATGCAAAGGTCTTGTTTCTTTCTTCAAACTATATGTTGGTCGTTCTTTTCAGTATTTCCTATTTATATATCCTCCAAGCTTGCTGTGATCGTCTGTTTCATTCTATGTTCTTGATCGTGTAGATTTTATCCTTATTTTCTTTCGTGCCTTCATCCCCTGTTCCCATGCATTCTTATATGTGCTTCAGGGGGAACAAAGAATGATGAGGTGTGACGTTCCATTGTAGGGAGCTTCGTCAGACCTAATCATGGCCCTTTTGTTGAGTCGGAGATACCATTCTATGTCGTTGGTTTATATTTTGTTTATTAATAATACTGATTAATTTTGATTCGATTAATACCATCATTATAGTATTATAAATATTGTTCAATGATAATAATATTAATTGGTTATATCATATATGTTGATTAATATTATTAATACTATATTATATTGATTAATAATATTAATTGTATATTGATTAATAGTATTGATTGAGCAATAAATAAATAATAATATAATTTGGATTAATAATTATATTGATTAATTATTTATTTATAAGCAAATTAATGTGTATCATATTTGCATTACGACATATATTTGTATTGTACTTGTATCAATTGCAACTTGTGACAGAAGGATCAAGCTCCTCTATGCCAACCAATCCTTTTGAAATCAGTCAACGGTGATCTTCTATTAATGGATCATTGTCGGTAACTTTTGTCTTCGAGATTATTATTATTAACAATATGGTTATAAATGTTATTATTAATAATCATTAATATTTATCAACTATTAATAATTATGAATATTATTATTAATATTTACCAATTATTTATTTATTATAATTTAATATTAAATTTACTTCTAGAGGTGATCTCACAGCCCTACCCTCCCAAAATATCTTGTCCTCTAGCAATTCGATATTTTCCCATAGTGACATTTGGTAACTACGACAAGTTTTATCTCATTTTCCAGAGAGATAAACTTTTGTTGTGAGTAGTTGTGTAACCCTAATATTAATTAGTATATCTTGAGTTCACCCTAGGTATTCTTACTAATCAATTGAATATAGAATCGCATCTATTTGAAAATATATAAATATATGTAGATACGAAGTATACACGAGGCATACACACTATTGTATGAATACACAAAGCATACATATTGAAGACACAAAGTATACACATTGATGCATGAAAACACGAGGCATACACGATGTATACACATTGATGCATGAAGACACAAAGTATACACGAAGCATACACATAATTTGAATTGATTTCAATTCTTAAATCTTGTATTTCATATTAAGTAATTTATCTTATATTTCTTGTTGTTAAGCCTGACCCAATATTACTTTTTTTTTCTAAGGAGAGAGGAGGTCTGAATACAATCCAAGGCGCTTAGAGATCACTTGATAGATTCCCTCAAAGTTTACAGATCCAAGTCCTCACTTGAGACTTTTGGCCCTCAAGGATTAGAGGGTCGCTGATCCCCACCCTATTTTGGGAACTATCCCTTTTGAGATATAGACCGCCATTCCTTGAATTGCGCCATCCTTCCCTTTTAATTACTAAGGTAATATGAAGTTCTTAGCCATGCTTTTACATATTTGCATATAGATTCATCACTTATTTAATCATTTTTTTAGGCTTCAGCATTATCTGTATATAACAATCAGATCCTTTTTATTGACTAAAATGATTCATTAATTTGTATTTACCCTTCATGATGGCAAGATCATAGCTCTAATACCATTTGTAATGTCCCGTGTTAGTTTGTAGCCTTGGATCTCTCTGTCTACTTATCGTGCTTGTAATTCATATAGATCTATTTAGTATTTCAACTTAATTAATTGAAATGATAATTTAAATTGAATTTATATTTCCTTTTTTAATGATTTTGATGGTCCCATGTCCAACTTATTCCCTTGTCAAATTGGATAGGAAGACTTTATGATGTAACCGAGGTGCTTAGAGACCATTCCCAATAGGCTCCCGCAAGGTTTATAGGTCCAAGCCCAAACTATTGGGACGTTGACCCCCACCCTATTTTGGGACAGAAGCTATTGGCGGGATTTACTCTAGCTCTTGTTGAAGTCACCCATATATCCTTTCCTCCCAATCCGGCCAGTGACTAAATCAGAGTAGGGATACACACACACACACACACACATATTTCCCATACATAACTTGTGTATATTTCCTCCTCTACATAATCAATTAGATGTGTTGATCAGTTCTCTCCCATGATTAGTTCTTTTTACTGGTCTGAACCAACAGGATACTAAGTGACCAGCTGCTAATGACTGTTTGATAATAGCATTTTCATTTCAGAATTCAATAGTAACGATCACCCTTAGATGTCATTTTAGTACAGTTTAATCACCATTCTCTATTTCCTATTTTAGTCTTCCTCGTATATCCTCCTCCCCTAAGTGATATATCTTTGTCGTAGACCTTTGTATTTTCTTCCTACGTCAATCTATATAATGATCACTTGTTACCCTGTATATGTTTGACGACGAAGAGCGAGAATTCGTATTTCACCGCTCTCTATTCCAACGTGTAAATGCAAAGATCTTGTTTCTTTCTTCAAACTATATGTTGGTCATTCTTTTCAGTATTTCCTATTCATATATCCTTCAAGCTTACTGTGATCGTCTGTTTCGTTCTATGTTCCTGACCGTGTAGATTTTATCCTTATTTTCTTCCGTGCCTTCATCTCCTGGGGGAACAAACAATGATGAGGTATGACGTTCCATCGTAGGGAGCTTCGCCAGACTTGATCATGGCCCTATTGCTGAGTCAGAGAGACCATTCTATGTCATTGGTTTATATTTTGTTTATTAATAATATTGACTAATATTGATTCGATTAATACGACCAGTATAGTATTATAAATATCGTTCAATGATAATAATATTATTTGGTTATATCATATATGATGATTAATATTATTAATACTATCTAGTTGTTAGAATAATCTAATAATAGGGGTGGGCACAAATCGACTGTCCTGTCAACTGATTAATTAATTATATATTGATTAATAATATTAATTGTATATTGATTAATAGTATTGATTAAGCAATAAATAATTAATAATATTATTTTGATTAATAATTATAAATAATTAATAATATTATTTTGATTAATTATGTATTTATAAGCAAATTAATGTGTATCAGATTTCCATTACGACATATATTTGTATTGTACTTGTATCAATTGCAGCTAGTGACAGAAGGATTGAGCTCCTCTATGCCAACCAATCCTTTTGAATTCAGTCAGCGGCGATCTTCTATTAATGGATTATTGTCGGTAACTTATGTCTTTGAGATTATTATTATTAACAATATTATTATAAATGTTATTATTAATAATCATTAATATTTATCAACTATTAATAATTATGAATATTATTAATATTTACCAATTATTTATTTATTATAATTTAATATTAAATTTACTTCTGGAGGGGGATATCATAACATCATTAGTCTTTCTACAAGGAAAGAAATGTGTAATCTTTGAGAACCTGTCTACCACCACAAAAATGGAATCATGTCCTCTTGAAGACCCTGGCAAACCAAGAACAAAGTCCATACTAATATTCTCCTATCACCTTTTTAGTACAGGTAATGGTTGGTATAACCCTGTATTTTGCTTGGTTCCTTTTTCCATCTGACATATTCTACAACTTTGCACAAACTTCTTCACATCTTGTTGCAATTGCGACCAATAATAATGCTCACTAACCAGAGCAACGGTTTTATCTCAACCAAGGTGTTCAACCAATCCTCCACTATGCTTCTCTTTGATTAGGTTCTCTCTCATAGAACTCTTTGGAATGCACAATTGGCTGCCTTTGAATAACATGCCGTCTTGCATTATAAAATCCAACCACCTTGTCTTGTCTAGAGTAATAGGTTATGTGTAAGCTCTCCAGGCCTCATCAAAATTTGGGTCCTCAGGATACAAACTCTTGAGTTCTTGGAACCCAACAACTTCAATCTGCATCTGTGTCAACAAATTTTTGCCTCCTGCTCATGACATTGCAACCCTATTAGACTTTCTACTCCCGTGCTTCAAAACAAAAGTGTAACTCTGCAAAAACTCAACCCATTTTAAATGCCTTTGATTCAACTTTCCTTGGCTATTCAAATATTGTAAAGCTTGATAATTAGTAAACAAAACAAACTCTTTAGGCAAAAGATAATGTCTCTACTTCCTTAATGCTTGAACTATAGCATAAAACTCCTAATCATAAACAAAATATTTTATTTTGGCATCATTCAACTTCTCACTAAAATAAGCAATGGGTTTACCTTCTTGACTCAAAACAACTCCAATGGCATTGCCACTAGCATCATAGTCTACTTGAAATACCTTATTAAAATCTGGAAGTGCCGAAATAGGGTGCTCTGTAACTTTTCTTTTCAACAAATCAAAACTCTTTGCTGCTCTTGCAGTCCATTTAAACTCTTTTCTATCCCCTCTCACGGTTTCAGTTAAGGGGTGTTAAGGTTTTAGGATCATTGCAAATGTAATAGCACTATCTGATTGTATGTTTTCCAAATGCAACAATCTCTTGCATTTATATTGAGAATGAGCCAAGAAGAGACATGTCCCTTCATGGGACAGGTCTATTCATTATTATGTATTTAATATATTGACAATTATGATTTATATATATATATATATTATCTCGAGTATTATGTTAATTTCTCTAATATTTACATAATAATAATATTTATATATATATATTTAAGTATATATATATCTCATATATATATATATACATATTAAATATATATATATATATACATACACATATCTTCACTAGTATTGACTCATAGTGTTTATTTGACTAAAGCTACAAAACATCAGCACTCTCTCTTAGCTAGGGAGGATAAATCAATCCAATGTCAACACTTATGATCCTCACCATAGCTACACAAAACTGCTATAATAATTAACACTCCCTCTTAGCTAGGGATGATAAAAATATCACCTCAAGGTAATATGTGAGTATGGATAATCATTTAAAGTGTATATCATTTTACTAATATTACGAGTAATGGCCCTCAAGTATCAAGTCCATGATACTTACCAAGTACTCAGAGCAATAGTCTCCAAATATCAACTCACAAGATATTCACCTAATTGCTCAAAATGATTATCATGAGTAATGGTCTCCAAGTATCAAATCCATGATACTCACCCAAGTACTCAGAGTAATGGTCTCGAAATATCAAGTCCATGATATTTACCAAGTACTCAATGTGAGTATAGATAATCATTTTATATTTATATCATTTTACTGATATTACGAGTAATGACCCTCAAGTATCAAGTCCATGATACATACCAAGTACTTAGAGCAATAGTCTCCAAATATCAACTCATAAGATATTCACCTAATTGCTCAAAATGATTATCATGAGTAATGGTATTCAAGTATCAAATCCATGATACTCACCCAAGTACTCAGAGTAATGGTCTTTAAATATCAAGTCCATGATATTTACCAAGTACTCAATGTGAGTATAGATAACCATTTTATATTTATATCATTTTACTGATATTACGAGTAATGGCCCTCAAGTATCAACTCCATGATACTTACCAAGTACTCAGAGCAATAGTCTCCAAATATCAACTCACAAGATATTCACCTAATGCTCAAAATGATTATCATGAGTAATGGTCTCCAATTATCAAATCCATGATACTCACCCAAGTACTCAAAATATCTAGTATGGTATGTGCATTAGTATCACATATGTGATACTTACCATATAGACAGATCATGGCATGTCTACAGATATTATGTCACATAATATCCACCATGAAGATCTCTAAATCATCTATGGTTTATTCAATGATATCAGCCTTATGATATCTACCATGATGTCTAAGAGATCCTAACCATCATGACATATCCACGGATATCAAGTCACATGATATCCATGATGATGGAAATGTTGCAAAGTCGTCACCTCACAACATCAATCAAATACAAGTGTTCATTGTAGAAAAGTCGTAACCTTTCTCCAATGTTCACAGGAGGGCCCATAAGTCATGGAGTCACACACATGAGATCCACCTTGACTCATCTTAGAGAGTGGATCCATCATGGTTCATCCCAAAAGGGTGGAAACAAGGGCTTTCACCTTAGACTTCTCTCTTAAAGAGAAGAATGCAATAACACACAAGATAATAGATCACATATATTGAAACTTCTTTTCATCTAAGGCCTCATTCTTCAACATACCAAGTTTATCTTGAAGGTACACAACTTTCCCTCTAGCAAGAAACTTGATGAGAATATCAGCCATATGTTCTGTAGTGATAATGTACCTTGAATAGCATACATATGCACTATATCTCTTATATAGTTTGCATTGCTCTAGGTGAACCCCAGGTTATGTAGGAGCTAGCATAAAGGCATTTCAGCCAGCACACATGAGACTCAATCTTATGATCATAGTCCTCTGGATACTTCCTTTAAGGTCTTGTAACAACCTCCTCACCTCCTCGTCCAAGGTTGTTTTTAGATGAACTATCATACTCCCCCTGAATCTAATATCAACCTTCTGCGAGCAAGTCGTGTCTTTGTTCTTTAGCCTGCATTAGGCTATTTTCTTGAATGCCTAACCATCTATCTAGGAATATCATGACCTAGATATCTGCATAAAAGCCTTCTATCTCACATACATGGAACTACATTATTTGAATCGCAATTCTTTTTCATTTTAGAGTTTCCTGGTCACTAGGGAAACCATCTCGATATGGTTTACTCCCTCTGAATCAATATGACCAAGATCCTTGGAAATCAAATAAGGCAGATCCTCTAGATGTTGTACTGACTCCCTCTAAAGCTTTGAGTACTAACATCAACATTTAACCTTCTCATTCAAGGTTTCCTCTGATGGTTCATAAGACTTCTTCTGAATGTGATATCAACCTTCTGACCTTCTCGTCCAAGGTTGCTTCTGTAGGTTTGTCCCTCTAAATGATATTTTATTTCTTTGAAGAAATGTTTCAGTCATCAACTCAATCCCATGACTGCAAGCATCAATCTCTTTCTCTCTTGAATTCAATCACATATGTCTCTTGATTCGTCTTGAAAGTATTTTAAATAGAGATTACAAATAGTTCATAAAACTAAATTATCCCAAAGAAATATTAATGATAAAAGCATACAAGATTTTCTATCCCAATGTTATAGTATGAATTAATAACTACATAAAAATTTTATGAACATTAATCAACATGGAATACTTATCTCTTGATTGATGTAATGATCCTTTTCTCATTTGCACTATAAAAAGTGTTTGTAGCTTTTAATCAAAGAACTCTCTTTGTTCAGAAATTTGCATAGACCTACACACAGCCGGTCATAACTTTTGAACCTGACATTTTCTCTCCAATCGCTTTGGTGAGTTTCTTCTTAATTTGTTTATCCCCAACCTATCCAAAATTCAGCAAAATCCAATGGTGCATTTGTGAGATATGGTCCTCGTACTGAGACTGTATTTTCTGAGACAGTCACACATTTACCATCAACAAACTACTCTCTTACATTTGCAACTTGGCTCTGATACAATGTTAAGGTTTTAGGATCCTTGCAAATGTAATAGCACTATCTGATTGTATGTTTTCCAAATGCAACAATCTCTTGCATTTATATTGAGAATGAGCCAAGAAGAGACATGTCCCTTCATTGGACATGTCTATTCATTATTATATAATTAACATAATGACAATTATGATTTTTTTTATATATATATATATATTATCTCTTGAGTATTATATTAATTTCTCTAATATTTACATAATAATAATAATAATATATGTATATATATATTTAAGTATGTATATATCTCATATATATATATATATATACATATCTTCACTAGTATTGACTCATAGTGTTTCTCCGACTGAAGCTACAAAACATCAACGGGGCCACAAATATTACTAAATTTTTTGTAAAAGTTAGTCAAATCATGAAAAGATCTTACCTCAGTAGCACTCTTTGGAGTAGGTTATCCAAGGATAGCCTTCACTTTCTTTGGATTCATTTTAAGACCATATGCCTAGACAACAAATCCTAGGTACACTAACTCCTTCACAAAACTTCACTTCTTCAAGTTAATTAACAACTTTTCTTCCCTTAACTTCTCAAGGACTCTATGAATACGCATTATATGCTCTTCTAAGGTCTTACTGAAGATCAAAATATCATTCAAGTAAACAATAACAAGCTTACTCAAAAATTCTTTCAATACCTTGTCCATGAGCCGTATGAATGTGCTTGGTGCATTGGTTAGCCCAAAGGGTATGACTAACCACTCATACAATACCTCTTTTCTCTTGAAGGCTGTTTTCCATTCATCTTCTCTAATTCGGATTTAGTGATAACCACTTATTAGATCTATCTTTGTGAAGTACTCATCTCCACTCAAACAATCCATAATGTTATCCATCCTTGGCAAGGGAAATGTATACTTGATAGTAATCTTATTGATAGCCTGAGAATCTGTACTGCACAAGGACTCAAACTCTCTCAAATCAATGCCTTCTACAACAACTCTTGTACTTGTCTGTTCAACTCTTCAATCTCAGCTGGAGTCATTCTATGGGCTGCCTATTCGACAAACTGGCTTGAGGAATCAAATCCATTTGATGACATCTTTCTTATTTGTGGCAATCCATCAGGTACATTATCAGATACAATATCCTGAAACTCATCCAACAAATCTGCAACTTCCACAGATACATCTACTTCCTCTTTATCAACTTTTGGAATTAAAGCAAAACACATATGCTCATGCTTCATGCTTTCTACAAACTTCCTTCCATCAACTAAACATACTCTTGCATTACTACATACCTTTTCCTTTGTTTCCTTTAATGGACAATGGAAAAGGTATATAGTAATAGGTATTTGCACACCCATCATGTATTGCATGACAATCAAATTGCCATGGTCTCCCTAACAACAAATGACAAACATTCATAGGCAGAATATCACACAATACCTCATCATGATAGTTTCCAATTTTGAACTTTATTAGACATTGCCCATTGACCAAAGCCTTGTGGTCCTTTTGCAACCAAGCAATTCAGTAGGGATTCAAATGCTTCCTTCTCTCTAACTTCAATTTATTTAACCATCTCCTCTGAAACAAGGTCTTCAATAATACCACCATCTATAATGACATTGCATACCTTACCATTACACTTACATTTTGTGCGAAACAAATTTCTCCTTTGCTCAGATTCCTTCTCATCATTTAGCAAGGCTCTTTTGGTAACACGAACCTCTTCTCTTTCAGCATCTTCAAAATGTGAAGACTCAACATCCTCATCTACATGTGCAACTCATGCTTGGCCTTCTAGTCTTCTATTTGTCCTCCCTTGATGTTGGGGACACTCATAAGCTCGACGTTCTTCTCTGCACTAGAAACATGTTCCATGTAAACCTCCTCTTCCTGGTCCTCGCCCTCTTCCTCTTCCTCTTTGATCTCCATTATTTTGATTGTGAGAACGATAGGAATTATTTCCCCTCTGATTCTGACTGCTACTAGAGTCATCATTCTTCTTCTGATTTTCATTTCGACCTCCATAAGACCATCTACTCAGCTTTCCACCATGACCTCTTCCATTTTGCTTGCTCTCAAACTTCTTGTTCAATTTTTCTTTTACCTTCAAAGCAAATTGATATGCATCTTCAATGGTAGACATTCTTACCATTATCAACTCTTCTTGAATACTCAACCTCAACCTATTTATGTAACAGAGAACCTTCGCTTTCTTGGCTTAGAATGACCCGTTCAGATAAGGGCTCGATAGAACTCTTTTGTATACTCCTGGACAGATTTTCTTGCTTGCTTCAATCCTTGCATTTTATTCAACAAATCAAGCTCATAGTCAATAGGAATGAATTGTCTCTTCAATTTGTCCACCATCCGATCCCATCTTGTTATCTTCTCTTGCCCTCTTCTATTTCTCTCCAACTGAAACTTTTTCCACCAAATTTTTAGCATGACTTTTAAGCTTGGCCTTTGCAAATCTGTTCCTCTCAGGGTCTTCTACTTCAAACTCAAAATACTCTTCCATATTATTGATCCAATCGATCAACTTTTCTGGATTAAGATTTTTAGAAAATGTGGAAACTTCAATCTTTGGTCTCTTTCCAATCTTGGAAATGGCCCTTAAAAACCTAGTCTCTATTAGAATAATATTTTCATGATATCTTGTTTATTATTATTTTAATGGTCAATATTGTAGATCTTGTTAATATTAAAATGTTTTTAATAGTATTATTATTCTTTCATTATTAGAATGTTTCTAATAACAACGATTGTTTCGTAATAATAGAAACATTGTCTTTGTAAACTATAAATGAGCGTCTTGCTCATTCATTAAATCATCCAATATTTTACCAATTACTTGTATAATATGGTATCGGAGCCAAATTATTTTTTTCTCGAAAATTTATAATCTCTTAATTGAAATTATCTGCGCTAAATTTTTGAAATAATTCTGATTTTTTTTTGCAGAAATTTGTTTTTGCAAAACCCGACTAAGGTTTTTGTGTCACCATTGATGTTATTTGTACAACTATTTTGGGTTGAGGGTTTCTGTTCATGGCTTATTTTCTTGGCTCGCGGCTTTTTTTTTACTGAAAAACCATGTTTTATTCCATGGTTTCTACTGCTCGACGGGATTTTTGGCCCCGTTTACTTCCACGAAAGGCATTATTCCTTTTCTCTGAGAAACCCTGTTGACCAAGTTTGTGGTTGTTTGTGTGTAGACGAACGTGACCATTTTAGTGGCTTTCTTTGCAACGCATTTGGCCTGGTGTCGATTCATATACATAGGGCCCTCTCTGTCTGCTTGTGACAGGTCTGTGCATGGTATTTGCAGACATTTGTTCTTCATCGATGGCTCTTTGCAAATCCACAACCCGTGACTGCATTTTTTGACCATTCTTGTGGTTGTCTATGGTGAATAAAGTACCTATTTTTGCCACATAGGGTTTTACAAACCCTCAGTTTTTTCTTCTGCGGCCCATGCTTATTTTTTGAAGCTTTTCTAGAATTTTTTTCTTCTAGATGACTAGGGTTTCTATAAAACCCTCAATTTTTAGTTGGATTTAGTTTTTTGATTGTAGTTTCTTGGTGGGTATTTCGAGAGCTTTTCTGGGTTTCTCTCAAATTTTTTGGTATGTCAAAATTCTTGCATTGGAATTCGTGCCCCAAAATTTGTTGTTTAGTCGCAAAATCAGTGCTTTTTTTTTTGTCTCAGTTTTGTTCACTCCATGATCTCACGCGTTGATCATATTCTGCCTTGATATTCGTGCTGCCATTCGGTCAACCACCTTTGATGTCAGTTTTTTGCAATGGCATCTCTGACAAATATTCTACTTGAGGGGAGTTAGAAATTCAACGATAGAAACTGCAATACTTGGAAAGAGCGTATGATGACGATTTTTGAATACAAATGTCTTGATAAAATTGTTATGGGCAAGACTGATCATCTTGTAGATGAAGGCAAGGAGTAGGATAAATTTGATGAGCAAAAGTGGGAAGCTGTTATGCTCATCAAACTTTCTGTCACTGATGATTAGCTACTGCAAGTTCCTTTTGGCAAAACAACTACAGAAATTTGGAGTCATCTAAAAGGTTTGCTTGAAACCTCTAATAAGAGCTGAGCGTACTTAAAGAACATGCTCTTCATGATCATGATGGATGAGCGGGTGTCTTTGCAAGATCATCTCAATAAAATCAAAGACATTTGAGATCAATTAGAAGCAATCATATGCAAAATGGAAGAAGAAGACATGGTGGTGATCATCCTGAAAAGTCTTTCGTCTTCTTATGAACACTTTGTTGAGACTCAACATTGCTTCCACTCATACTGATGTGATGTTTTCCGATCTCTGCATAATGCTTTTACAACAAGATTGCTGGAAATGACAATTCGACAGTGGTACCAGTTCATCTTCCCACGAACAAGCTTTCTTAGCCAACTCTCAATTTTCTTAGTCTTTCAAGCAAAATCCCTTTGCTCAGTCATTAGAAGGCCCGAAGAAAAATATTCAGTGCAACTATTGCCATAAGTTTGGTCATATGAAGTTTGAGTAACGCTTAGTTGCGCAAGCCAAGCAATCTGGTTTAAAGCCTAAAACAGATGTAGTGGAGAACATTGAGCAGAATGAGTCTACCTTTTACGCCTTTATGGCTAAAAGACTTGTAGATCATGTAAAATCTTCTGCCTGGTATATTGATTCAGGTGCCTTCCATCACTTCACTCATCGTTGGGATTGGTTCACAAATTTTCAGCCATTCTCAGATTCAGTTATTTTTGGCGGAGGAGAAGAGTACACCGTTGTCGAAAAGGGCAATATACATATCCAATCTAGAGGAAGGAAATTGATTTTCCTCGATGTGTACTATGTTCTAGGAATGAAATTCAACCTTCTCTCATTTAGTCAAATTCTGTGACATTCTCCTTGGCTAGACGTGACCTTTAGTTCACATCAGTGTAGTATCATTGATAGGGAGACTAAGTCTTCTGTTGCCGTGGGTCTTGAGGATCATGGCCTTTTTAGACTTGTTGACTCTGGTGATTCTCAGGAGCTTGCTATGGCAGCCCAACGCTCCTCTATTAGTACACTCTGGCATCAATGGTATGGGCACTTAAATTTGCACTTTCTCAGCTTGTTCAGGAAGATCTTGTCATTGGACTATCAAAGATTTAGACCCAGAACCTCAGAGTTTGTGGAGCATGTTAGGTTGGGAAGTAGCATCATACTTCATTTTCAGGTGGCAACTCTTGGAGAGCTTCTAAGGTATTACAACTGGTCCATGCTGATATCTGTGGACCTATGACTACTCCTGCTACCAGGTTCAGGTACTTTTTACTTTTTGTTGATGATTTCAGTCGTAAAATGTGGGTATATTTCCTTCATTAGAAATCAGAGGTGTTTGTTTTGTTTCAAAAGTTCAAAGCATTTGTAGAAAAAGAGTTTGGTCAACATATTGTTACTCTTAGAATTGATAATGGGGGAGAATTTTTGTTCCTTTGCCTTCTCCCATTTTTTGTGCACATGGCATAAAATGCCAATTAACAACACCCTACACCCCTCACCAAAACGGTGTCATTGAGCGGAGCAACCCTACGATCATCGAAATGGCTTGGTTTATGCTTGAACATGAAACAGACTCCGGAAGAGGCCTGGTTAGGCCGTAAGCCCAAAATTAGTCATCTCAATTTTTTTTGGCTCCATTGCTTTTGTTTGGATCCTTGATGCTAAGTGCACCAAGTTGGATGCCAAGAGCCAAAAACTCATGCTAATCAGCTATAGTGATAATCATCCAGCCTACCGACTGGTTGACGTCAAGACAAATCATCTCATCTTCAGTTGTGATGCGGTCTTTGACAAGGAACGAGGGCTATTTTAACGCTCTAGTTATGGATTCAGAGGATCAACCTCTCAAGGCTCAAGACTTGGGTGTTCGTCTTCTATTAGGTCCACTGAATGGGAGGGCTCCAATTGCTCGTGTTCCTGCATCTCCACTAGTTCCTTCTCTTGCAGGATCACCCAGACATGCAACTACACCACTTGATTTTCCGTAGGATTCATCCAACCTTTTGTTTGATGAACCTGATCTTGTTGCACCTCCTGCTATTGATGTTGGCATTTCTACTCTTTGGCCTAAATGTTGGGCTAAGATGATTGGCGATCTTCACGATGATGAGCTCATCGAGAGTAGAATTGCTCAAAAGAAGAGCAAACTTTTTGATTTTGTAAATTTTGCTCTCATGGCCAACATTTATAGTGTGTATGAGCCTCAAACATACACAAAGGCGAAAGGGATACCTGAGTGGGAAGAATCTATGAAGACTCTTGTTCATAGTCTGTTGAAAAATAACACGTAGGTTTTGTCAAATCTTCTTTGAGGGAAGAAACCCATCAGATGCAAATGGGTCTACAAAGTCAAATAGAAGGCTAATGGTACTTTAGATAAGTACAAGGTTCGTCTTGTTTCCAAAGGCTTCTCTTAGCGTGAATGAATTGATTATGAGGAGACCTTTGCTCCGACATCAAAGATGAGCACCATCAGATTAGTCCTCGCTACAGGAAGAGGTTCACATGACACAACCTCCTAGATTCAAGGTTGCCGATAAAGAACTCCAGGTACTCAAACTGGTGAAAGCACTCTATGGCCTCAAACAAGCTCCTTAGGCATGGTACATGAAAATTGATAAGTACCTCATAGATCAGGGTTTCCAGAGGAGTCCTTTTGACTCAAATTTGTATGTCAAGACTACTGGCAGTGATATCGTCCTTTTGGTTATATATGTTGATGATTTGATAATCATTGGTAGTTCGACATCTTTGATTCACGGAATCAAGCATAATTTATGCCAGTCTTTTGACATGACCAACCTTGGGCTTCTCCACTACTGCCTAAGTGTTGACGTTTGGCAGCGGTCTCATGATATCTTCATCTCTCAGTCTAAGTATGCAAGGGCTTTGCTAGACAAATTCAGAATGCAAGACTGCAAACCTACATCTACACGTATGGAGTTTGGTCTAAAGTTGTCGGCCAAATCTGGTTCTCCTATTGAGAATGAATTTGCATTCAGGCAACTAGTAAGCAGTTTGATCTATCTCACTGCCACTAGACGTGATCTCAGCTTTGTAGTGAGTTACATATCCTGCTTCATGACAAGTCCTACTTCAAATCATTAGGCTGCAGCGAAGCGCATCCTGCGTTATGCCAAGGGCACTTCAGACTTTGGTTTCCTCTATGGATGAACCAAAGATCCCAAACTCATCGATTACACAGATTCGAATTGGGGAGGCTCTGTTGATGACAAAAAGTCCACTTCTGGGTATGTCTTCAGTTTGGGCACATGTGCTATCACTTGGACCAGTAAGAAGCATCAAGTCGTATCTCTTTCCTTGACGGAAGTTGAATATCAAGGAATAGTCAAAGCAGGTTGTGAGGCAGTTTGTCTTCGAAGGATGCTTTTCGACATCCATATGTCTCAAGAAGGCCCTTCACCCCTCTTCTGTGACAATCAAGGGATGCTCAAACTTGCCAGAAATCCAATCTTCCATGAGCGAACCAAGCATATTGACATTCATTGTCACTTCATCCGTTAGCTGGTTGAAGCTAGATCCCCCTCCTTCCAGATAAGTTTGTTAAGTTTAGGGGGCTCCTTGTTGTAGTTGATAGATTGACCATTAAGGGAGGGTATTAGAATCATAGTTGGACTAATTGCTGATTAATCACCAAGTCCCAAATTTTTGCTGAGTCTTTTTAGCTAGGTGAGTTTTCCAGAGAAAATCACGTAGGAAAAATCGTAGAATTTTTGGAAAAACTCTCCTGCGCCTATCCTCCTGTGTTAAAATGCAAAAAACTGGCATTTTTGGTCATTGTTTTTTGTTTGTAGCGATTTGGTTTGTGAGTGAAGGAGAAAAAGAGGCTTCCAAGCCCTTGCTAGGTGATTGCAAAGTATTGGAGGTGGATTCGAGTGGAGGCACAGTCACCCCCAACACAACGTTCTACTTCTAAGACTAGACCCTCTAGTTCCTCTCCCTTATTTGTTAGTAGAGTTGGGAAGAGGAAGATGTAATTCTAATGATGTATTTACTTTTAGTTTTATAGAAACTATTTACATTTTGCTTCTAGCCATCAGTATTCCGCATAAGAATGCGATTTTGTACCCACTTTGTGTTTATATATATCTAACTTAGCTTGTTTCTTTTTTGTTTTGATTAATTAACTCATTGGATGCATCTTCTCATTGAATTTTGCAAATAAATGCATTTCTAATTAAATTTAAGCGGTTTTTTAAGTTCCCGAGTTTTTCCCCAAGTTTTTTCAATAACTGACCAAATTTTTCGTGATTTTTCTTTTTGGGCTTGGTGAGTTTTTGCGAAGTCCAAGTTTTCCATCTATGATTAGAATAATATCTTTGTAATATCTTGTTTATTATTATTTTAACGATCAATATTGTAAATCTTGTTAATATTAGAATGTTTCTAATATTGTAATCATTCTTTCGTTATTAGAATGTCTCTAATAACAATGATTGTTTCGTAATAGAAACATTGTCTTGGTAAACTATAAATGAGCGTCTTGCTCATTCATTAAATCATCTAATATTTTACCAATTACTTGTGTAATAGCCTCATTAGGATCTCTGGCCATTTCTTGTTCCTCTTTACACTGTCCTTCAAATTCATCCTCACTTTCATGTCCTACCCTAATATCGGCTCCTCTATGCAACTCCTCTTGCAATGCTTGCACTTGTCTTTGGAGGGCTATAAAACCCTCTTCTGTCACACTCGCAACTCTTCCACCTCAGTTTCTTCATTAAGGCATTTTTTGCATTTATCTCTCAAACCCACAACCACAGTCTTAGTGCCAACTGCCTCACGTTCAGGGATTTGTCTTCACACTCAGGAACTTTTGCTCTGATACCACTTGATGAAGGGTGCTCCCCTTATTCAACAAGACACACACAACTCAACAGGGAAATAAACAGAAAATTGCAAGAACAAAAATATGGCAAGAATAGAAACACTTTCTATTATCTTCAATGAAATGACATTACAAGATTTAGAAAAGTAACATGCTACAACCACATGGGCATTTTCATTACAATAATCTGCAAGACGGTGTCACAATCTACACTTTTAGAACTGAGCCCAGATTCCACCTACATCCCTGTATATGTAGCACCAATACCCGCCTTAGAATATTCTAGAAAGTGAAATTTTCCCATTTTGGCACCCTATGGTTCAATTTCCTGCCTTAAGTGAATTTTCTTTCTTCCTTTTGTATCGAAGCCGGAGTCTTGATGGCACAACTTCCGGAAGCTATAACTTGCGAACCGTGGATCTGATTGCCTATTATAACCCCATTTCGGAAACCTATCAAAGCACTTTGTAACTAGGATTGCAAAGTGCCGTGCCGAACAAGTTTTGACCTCTTCCAGAGTCTCTAAGGCCTTCAAAACTGAGTTCAAAGTTTTTTTACCACCTCGCCAAAACAAAAAATTTAATATCTTCAAAACCGGACTTGATCTTGCCATGAAACTTTACCGATAGGCTTATATATCAAAAATGAACCTCCAGGGAAGTAATTGGACCAATTGGTGCTTAAACCAAAAGCTTACTAAAAATATTGAACCTGTCAAAAATAGTAACCCTGCCGAAAGATAGCCCTTATTGAAAAATTAGACAATATTTTTGGGTGATGCAAGATTGCTCTTACTCCCTGGATGCTCCTGCATCAAGTATATTCCATGAAACTTCTAGGATGTGTGATGTCCCATCCTAGAGTTTGATAATAAATAATTTAATTAAGCCGTAAAAGAAATATTTAATATAATAGTTGAATAAAATATTATTATATAAACCAATAGATTAAATGACAAACAAAGATTGTCATTATTATAAATATAATAATCTTAATATGATTATCTATTATTAAAATATTATTGAAATAATAATGATACTATATGAATAGATAAGTAATAAATAAAATAAATAATAATAATATTTATTTGATAGATCATCATATTTACCTAAAATATATATTGATCATTTAGTATATTATAACATATATAAATATAATACAATTCCAAACTATATAGCTTTGTAAATAATCATTAATGGTTGATAACGATTAAAGATCCAATAAAGGCTAGCGGGTGGTCTGGAAGATAGCAACGGGAGGTTGATACCAGAGAATACTATGGAGGGCCTGACCTTGGCGTATGGAGATAATATAGACCCTGATTTCATTTGGTATTGTGATTCGCACTGAAGCAGTCACGAAAGAGGGAAGAAATCATTCACTGCGCAAGATAATAATTATCCATGCGATAACTATTTAATAAAGTCATTGATAAGCAATCTCCTGATAATTACAGCAACTGGCAAGAAGATAACTAATAACTAACGGTCTGCAAATGATGCGATTGTGAGTACAAAGCTATTGGTAAACGGATCAGGCTATTAGATATTAGAAATCGTTATGAAAGGTGGCTCCACAAAGATATGGGATGTGTCCTTTGCAAACGTGACTCCTCTTCTCAATGTAAGGTATATAGAGATCATTCACAATCTCTTAAAATGGGGGGAGATATAAGGGAACATACAACAAATGCTTCAATGATCGAATATGGGATATTCAGCGAGACATCAATTAATATTCTGCGGAGATTATTACATCATGGATCGTGGGTATACTCTGTATTCATTTCACCGCAAAGTGATTACACTCAGCACTTACATTGCTACAGATTGAAGAGGGGAGAAGATAAGATAGAATAGAAGATTATTAACAAATGTGATACCGATCAATAAATAAATAAAGAAAAGGTATTTTACAATCAGCGCTGACTGTTAAAGGAACAGCAGATTGGTCTAAATTATTATTATGGAATAGGGAATAGAATGTATAACAGTCCCGTCATGGATCGGTCTGTTAAGAGCAACCGATTGCTAACCGCAATCAAAAGTGTAAGTAATTATATTATATTTCTATCACGGGAAAGGTATCCAAATATGGACTTTCCTATATACATATATATATATTGATATAATCAGAATTACTTATATTATACTGCATGTATTTATCTGTAATATATATAATGATGTAAACAGAATTTTATATATATATATATATATATATATATATATATATATATATATATATATATATATATATATATATATAATAATGATCAGAATTACATATATATCTGTCAGATCTAAGGATATATCTAAATATATATAATAGATATTCTAAATAAGTCAGTGACAATGTTGTAAGCATAGGGTGATGGCAAATAAAGTTGTAATGTAGCTATGGAAAATATTGTCTTACAGAATATCATATTCTGTAATAAAATTCTATATAGTATGATGACATCAGAATTATACATATATATAGTATAAAGATATATATAATATAGTTGGATCATAAATGTATTAACATATATATTAATATTATAATATATATATAATATTTATATATGAGTAACAGCAATATCAGGAATATATATATACATATATATGGACTTGCATATATCTAACATTTATATATAGATTAATAATAAATCACAAGCACATATATGAACTAATAAACAGAAATATATATATAGATTAAGATATATACTGTTATATATATAAATAATAATCAGAAACATAAGGGCTAACATATAGACCATTTGTATATGTATATTGTTAAGATTCTAATATATATATATATATATATATATGGTTAAACTAATACCACTAATATTATGGAGGAGGTATTAATCTATATTATTTGGTAAGGAATTAAGATAATCAAATATCCCAAACATAATATAAATTGATTTCGATTACTACTTCTTACATGAGACTGGAAGGCAGAGGCCACCAAAGAGGGGCAGTCTAAATCCAACAGGATAGCTCCCAAGATAGGGTGGGGACCAGCCCTTCTTTAACCTTGAGAGTTGAGCTCCAGACAGGTTAAACGCTGAGTCTGTAAACTTTGAGGGAGTCTATGAATGGCCTCTAAGCGCTTTGGTCTGCCTCCAATGTCTTCTCCCTTCTCACGGATTTAAGTAATAATACGATCAGTCTTGTAATATGGTTTGGAAATAGCCAGAAATTCTTAATTCATTATTTGTTCTTTATTTCTACTCCAAATATTAATGTTAAATTATTTGGGGACATTACAGGATGGAGGTGGCAAGGGATAGTGGGATGTGTTTCTGGTATGGCTGGGATGGAGGGCCCATTTTAGGGGATGGTGATTAAAAAAAATTAGGAATATTTAAAAACTTAGGAAATTTCAATTATTCACTTATTAGGTATTCATTTGATAATACATTATAGAACCGTATTATATAACATAAGAAATCTGGAGCTGAATTGAGAATTCACATGAAAGTCGATAGTGTAGCTTCTGCTAGCATCTTTTGCTTGTTTCTCCCGTATTTTCTAATATCAGGAGCAAATATGTACTATATCATACTAATGCTACTTGTAGGATCTGCCAACTTATGATGATCAAAGGGAAAGATTTTATTTCTACTATGCACATGTATGGAATTAATATTCTCATGCATTGGCCAATAGACCAGGCTGGTTCGAGGTGATGGTAAATATTATAATCCTGATTATATTATCACAGTTTGTTTGTTGGAATGCAACCAATGCACATAGAGTGTAAAGTCCCAAAATAATGACTCAAATAATATTAATTATTTATTATTAGAGTTATAATATAAACTAATATTAAATAATTATTAGAGTTTTCAATAAATATTAATTATTTAATATTAATGTTCTTAATATAAAGTAATATTTAATAATTAAAAGACTGGTTGCAAAAGAAGTTCCTTAGGTGAACTGAATTATTGGAAATAATAAGGGATTTTAAGGAGGATGTCGGGGACTAAAGGGGAAGGTAGGAAAATTTAATGTAAAGTTTTGTTATTGGGTTTAGTCTCGTGGTCACCTTCGCCAGTGGAAGATCTGGCCCAAGTGATACCAAGAGTTTATATAGAGATAATTGCACGTGATTGGAGGAGGATATATGCAAATAGTGCGAATGGTAAAACATGAGATTTATGAGTTAATCACTTGCGATTGGAAGGAGGAAATAAGAGCAGTGCATATGATATGTGAGTCACTCACACTGGGAAACATGATTTAGCGACTTTCCCGACTACATTGATAGCGGAAGATGTTCCAAGCAATCCCTGTGCAGTGCGGGTGTGTTGGTGTGTCAAAGTCTCCAACCCGACATCAGGATATATCACCCTCTTCGCTCAGAGAAACAAAGAGTTGAACGAAGGAGTTTGTAGCGGAAGTTGGGAAGGAATAAGAATTGTCTTCTTATGATGCCATTGGCCTTCAGAATAACACGGGAACAGGATTGTAATGTTGTCTCCTTTGAGAAGGGTTTCCGTCAGTTTTCGCGTGACACAATAGCAATAACTGGAATCGCAGGGATTTTCCACAGCCTAACAATTCCACCGGCAACGACTTGTTGGGGATATGATTGCATCAAAATAGGTGCGCCAAATATTTCCTTTCCTAAAAATACAGTAATCTTATGTAATCTTAATTAAGGCACCAACGTTATTGGTAATTGTATTGAGAGGCAAATACAAAAGATAACTTGTTGTTTCCTTTCACTCCCTGTAAATACCGTGAGTGTCAAACAAGAATTTTGGCAAATAAATTCAAAGACAACAAGCAAAATAAATACAGTTGTTGCAAATCTGAGTTAAACCTGGTAGCATTTCTGAATGTAGTCATTTGTGGGAGCTCTTAGTATATTTTTTATATATATTGCCACTACTTCTATTCTGTAGCAGACAAAATATTAGCAAGTTTGGTTGGATCCGGTAAGGGATTTTACAATGGTATTAGAGCTGTGCATCTTGCCAGCCTGCGGGGAATTAAAACAATCTTAAATTTTGGTATGGGAACAGAAGCAAATTTGATTAAGCCTTACTAGAAGCTGGTGGCAATCTTCATGACCGACAACCCAATAAGGTTGTTCTCAGCAACTTGATTGAATTAGAAAGATGTCCGAGTTTAGTGGAGCAACCACTTTCATCTCTTTTGCATTTGGCTTTCATTTTTGTGAAATTTTCTTTGAATCAAGATTGGTTGTTGATGCATTCAGATATAGATATCAGACTATTGGTAGATTCATGCGTTTGTGAAGTTTTGAGAATTTTAGTACCCCATATTCCCTACAAGGATAAAACCATGAGAAAGATGCTGATTTTGATTGTTGGGAGTTTTCAGGATCTTGATGATGTTAGTAGCATTCATGCTCGAAGAAGATTTGTTGTATTGAAAGCTTTTGCAAAAGTTAGAATAAGCAACTTCCTGCTGGATTTTGGATTGCAAGTTTCAATTTATGATATGTTTCACCATTTTTTGATCACAGTCAGGCCAGCACATGATAAAGAGGTTGTTACTTCTATGCAGAATATTATGATATCAACTATCAATGAGAGCAAAACTATTTCCCAACCCATTTTGTCAATGCTCTGGGCTGTTTTGAAACAGGAATGTGCCATTTCTTCATCGTCGTACAGCTTGGTTTGTGAAGTGGTTAGGCTCTTGTGAAGGGAAGCTCAAGTCTTTGTTGCAGGAAGAAGAACAACAATAGCATAATTTATCTTAGGATAGATGTGAAATTGCGTTTCAGGAAGTTCGGAAAGAGGTACAAGAAGAGAAAATTATCTATGATGTCGCTCAGGATAAAGTTGAATCCTCTTGTGTTACAGAACAATGCAATGTTGCCATCATAAATTTCGATTTCACTAAAGAAGAGTGTTCAAGTTCTTATGGGGTTGAATTAGAGATCAACATCGATGAGTATAAAAAGGGAACGAATTATACCCCTATAGTTGAAGATCCTTTGGTGACTTCTGATGAGGGAAGTGTTCTTACAGAAGGAAGTGAATGTAAAGATTCCTTAGATGATGAGTTCATATCTTTGCCAGGGCAAGATTTGAAACGTTGATTAGCGGTCACAGAGGAAAGGATAGTGCAAGTATTATCAAGGATGGACATTAGTCATAAACAGATTGAAGAACTTATATGGAATCTCTAGAGAAAAGAAAAGAAGAACGGAATCACATATGGAATGTCCAGTACACGGCTACAGGCAATCAAGGAAGCATTAGAAGGGACCAAATTAGATTATTTACAACTACTAAGGGACAGGGACGTTGCTGTCAAGTTTGCTGAAGACAGGGAGACAAAAATTGATGATTTGTGTCTGCACTTGGGTTTGTTTCATTACTGAGCAGAAAAGATGATAACTTTGCCAAATGAACAAGAAAATGGTTCAAGAGTCCAGGAAATACAGATGATCGTTGGAGGAATTCGTGAGGAATTAGTGGCAATGGACACTAAACCTAGGGAATTGATGGTTGGGAGTAAACATGTAGAAAGGACTCTTTTGCAGTGCAATGAATGGACAAAGAAAGCTAGACATGCTAAAATGATGGCTGCTCAGGCAAGAGAGAATTTGCAGAGAATTAAAGAAAGACACAGGAAAATGGATTCGCAAACACATTCAGAAACAGGTGATCAAGATGAACCTTGTGATCATATTAGTATATCAAAGGTTGAACAAGTAGTTTCACACGAGCAAATAATGTCTCAAACAATGTTTGTGATTTTAGTGGATGTCGAGTTACAGGAAACAAATTTCTTTGAGTTTCCTAATTTTCTTTCTCAGAAGGATATAATGACTCATAAGGATGATATTAAAAGATCAATTTCACCATACTTCGATTTGTTGAGTACAATTGATTGCACAGGACGGGGTGAATTCTTTTATAATTTCAGATTATGGACAACTGATGAATCACCTACTGAAGAAGCTTCGATGTATGATGTTTCTCCTTTCTTTTTGATAATTGATGCTGAAGATGAAGTTCAAATTTGGGATCCTGGGGTTTACACGATTAGTAGAATATGCTACTGTAAAGCAAATTCCAGACATATCAGAATGGCACAGCGGAGTCTTGCTAAGGAATTTGTGAGATTGATTTGGGATCTAGGTGTTTTGGTACAAATGAAAGTTGATTTAGTGTTCAGAGGTTTGATTGCTTGAGGACAAGCAATCTTGGGATGGGAGGACTTGTAATGTCCCAAAATAATGACTCAATAAATAATATTAATTATTTATTATTAATTTTATAATATAAATTATAAACATATTAAATAATTATTAGAGTTTCAAATAAATATTAATTATTAAATATTAGTGTTCTTAATATATCACCCTCTTTGCAGCAGAGACACAAAGAGTTGAAATAAGGAGTTTGTAGCGGAAGTTGGGAAGGAACAAGAATCGTCTTCTTATGATACCATTGGCCTTCAGAATAACACGGGAACAGGACTCTAATGCTGTCTCCTTTGAGAAGGGTTTCCGTCAGTTTTTGTGTGACACAATAGCAATAACTGGAATTTCAGGGATTTTCCACAGCCCGACAATTCCACCGACAACGACTTGTTGGGGATATGATTGCATCAAAACAGGTGCACCAAATATTTCCTTTCCTTAAAATACAGTAATCTTATGTAATCTTAATAAAGGCACCAACGTTATTGGTAATTGTATTTAGAGGCAAATAAAAAAGATAACTTGTTGTTTCCTTTCACTCCCTGTAAATACCGTGAGTGTCAAACAAGAATTTTGGCAAATAAATTCAAAGACCACAAGCAAAATAAATACAGTTGTTGCAAATCTGAGTTAAACCTGGTAGCATTTCTGAATGTATTCATTTGTGGGAACTCATAGTATATTTTTTATATATATTGCCACTACTTCTATTCTGTAGCAGCCAAAATATTAGCAAGTTTGGTTGGATCCAGTAAGGGATTTTACATAGAGATACACTGACAGGAATCTAATCCATGGGATTTCATTTGGATGCAAAACAAATTCCAATTGCATGTTTTTTCTGCTGTAAACACAGGCTACAATGTTGCATTGCAAAAATAAATATGTTGAAGGTTATAATGAATGTCATTTTTCATGCTTGCCTAAAACTTATACGAACTGCCTAAGACAAAGAGATTTGATTGGCAATTCTATGCCATATAGGATCATGTTGCAGATATCTTGACTAAGTTCCTTTATTGATATGTTCTTTACATTCTTTGACATTATTATGATGTCAAAAATGTTAGCAGTGACCATAGATTTTTTCTTCTTCCAATTTTGTGTCTTTTCTGCTGCAGGGCTTTAGTGGCCTGCCATCTCTTGCCCCTTTTTCTCCATTTCTGAAACATTTTCTGCTATTTTTTTCTGTAGAGGACAGCCCCAGGGATGTTTCTTAGCCGTCCTTGCACCCTTGACATGCTCAGGACAGGAACAGATTGATTTCCCCAAGGGGATGCATCCCCGTAGAACACAGATTTTCTACCTTCTAAAAACGTAGTAGTGAAATTGTGCTCCAATTTGTAGAAGTTTGATCCAAGAGAAATTCCTTGCCTGCGACTTCAACGCATGTAACACAAAATGAGCACAGAGACTCTCTGCTTCAATTTAGCAATAGATTGCAACAAAGAAACATAAAATCAAATTTGCAAACACACAATTCAAAAATTGGCCCTTCTATTGGCTTCTTTCTACACATAACCTTTATATTCTATCTCTCTACTATCCCTCTTCTGGTTCTAACCTCTGTAACCATTGCTTCACCAAGCCTTATCGGCTCATCACTGCGCATTGCTGTCCTCTCTACACAGCCACACACTTTCTTTTCCTTCTCCTTAACGCTCTCCTATATCTTGGTGCTTCCTTCTCGTCTCATATATATATATATATATATATATATATATAGTATATATGAGATGTATATATTTACTTAAATATATATACATATATATAAATATTATTATTATGTAAATATTAGAGAAATTAATATATACTCAAAGAGATATTATATCTATATATATATGTGTGTGTGTGTGTGTGTATAAAATCATAATCACTATATTAATTACATAATAAAGAATAGACATGTCCCATGAAGGGACATCTCTCTTCTTGGCTCTTTCTCAATATAAATGCAAGAGATTGTTGCATTTGGAAAACACATACAATTAGATAGTGCTATTACATTTGCAATGATCCTAAAACCTTAACATGGTATCAGAGCCAAGTTGCACACATAAGAGAGTAGTTTGTTGATGGTGAATGTGTGACCGTCTCAGAAAATAAAGTCTCAGTACGAGGACCATATCTCACAAATGCACCGTTGGATTTTGCTAAATTTTGGATATGTTTGTGATAAACAAATTTAGAATAATCTCACCAGAGCGATTAGAGAGAAAATGTCAGGTTCAAAAGTTATGACCAACTATGTACGGGTCTATGCAAAAAATCTATAAAAGAGCGAGGTTCCTTTTTTAAAAGTCTAACCGCTTGAAAGGAGATCCGATCATACTGAAGGTGGTCATAGTGTATAGAACCTTTGGATACTCATGATAAGTCATGTGAAGAATTATGGTAATGTTCAAGAACGGCGACATCATTTTGTGAATTTGCATGATATTTTCTATATGGGCTCACCTTACAGGATGAAATACTTGAAATTTATAAAAGATAAGTATTTCATGTTTTATTAATGCACATAATTTTTGAGTTTTTTAATTCATGGTATACAATTGGTTATTAAAATCTTGTCTGCTTCTATCATTGGTATTTTTGGTCGAGATAGTTTAGTGAGCTATTTGTAATCTCTCTCTGACATACCTTTAGGACAAAGGCACAAGATAATTGCATTCAAGGGAGAAAGAACTTGATACTTGCAAACGAATTGATGATTGAGACTAGATGCAAAGGGAGTCTGAAATTTCAAAAGAGGTAAAGAAGTTGATAAACTTGAGCTTTAGAGGGAGCAGATGGTTCATTCAACGTGTGACAATCTTGATTGAGAGGGAGTTCACTATTGAAGGTGAAACACTTCTGAGGTAAACTTGATATAATTGATTATTATCCTAATGAATCATGAATGTTTTTAATGGGCCTACCTCCTGTGTAAATCATGAGGAAGTGACGACTTCCAAATGATTATCACTTGTATTTGCAAAAGTTATTGGAAGGTGACGATCTTACAATAACTTGATCTTCTATTGCGATAGACATCTTGTGATGGCTGAAACAGATCATGATAGATGACATCTTCTATTGTGATAGAGATCTTGTGATGGCTGAAACAGATCATAATAGATGGCATCTTCTATTGTGATAGACATCTTGTGATGGCTGAAACAAATCATAATAGATTATGTGAATGTTCCTATGGTAAGTGCACATTACCTATGGACATCTGTTGAGTACTTGGTGGACATCATGTGACTTGATGTCGGTAGGCCATTACTCTGAGCACCTGGTGAATATCATGCGACTTGATATTCTGCAGGCCAATGCTCCTGATATCATGAGATGATATCTTTATAATTTTGTTGAGTACTTGGTGGACATCATGTGACTTGATGTTGGTAGGCCATTACTTTGAGCACTTGGTGAATATCATGCGACTTGATATTTTGCAGGTCAATGCTCTTGATATCTTGAGATGATATCTTTATACGTTTGTCGAGTACTTGGTGGACATCATGTGACTTGATGCTGGTAGGCCATTACTCTGAGCACTTGGTGAATATCATGCGACTTGATATTCTGCAGGCCAATGCTCCCGATATCATGAGATGATATCTTTGTAAACTTTTGAGTTCTTGGTGGACATCATGTGACTTGATGTTGGTAGGCCATTACTCTGAGTATTTGGAGAATATCTTACGACTTGATATTCTATGACAAATACTCCCAATATCATGAGATGATATTTATAAATCTATGAGTTGGTGAATATCATGAGACTTGATATTCCTAGTCAGTCCATATCTCTGACATCACAGTAATGTGATATCAAAATAAAATTTCACAATTAACGTTGTGTTGCTCTTTTAGATTGATAGATTTTATCTTCCCTAGCTAAGAGGGAGTGTTGATGTTTTGTAGCTTCAGTCGGATAAACATTATGAGTCAATACTAGTGAAGATATATATATATATATATATATATATATATATATATATATATATATATATATATATATATATATATATATATATATATATATATATATATATATATATGAGATGTATATATATACATATATATAAATATTATTATTATGTAAATATTAGAGAAATTAATATAATACTTGAGATATTTTATATATATATATATGTGTGTGTGTGTGTATAAAATCATAACTATCACTATATTAATTACATAATAATGAATAGACATGTCCCATGAAGGGACATCTCTCTTCTTGGCTCTTTCTCAATATAAATGCAAGAGATTGTTGCATTTGGAAAACACATACAATTAGATAGTGCTATTACATTTGCAATGATCCTAAAACCTTAACACTCTCAACAAATCCATTTATGCATATCCCGCATTAATTGCAACCAACCATTCTTGGAAGGTTGTTTGACAACAAGTCCGCATGCTCTGTCTGTTGGTCCGCATTTTGTTGAAATGTTTGCACAGGGCAGTGGTGACTAAATCCGACAAAATTCCATATTCTTTATACTTTGGTGGATGTTCATATTGGTTTCCAAAGCTCTCACTTTTGCACAGGTTAGGAGGACACATACAAAGGTTGGAGGATTTGGCTTTATGCTTGCGAAATGCATAATGCCACAGCTAGAAAACAATCAGGTAGCCAATATTTCCCAAACCCCAATATTTTGGTTACAATGGACTCATATAATGGTGTCCCATAGCTGCCTTAAATTGCGAGGTTTAATTTACTTTATCAAAGCCATTGTGTTTTTTTTATTAGTCTATTCAATCTTACATGTACTTGTAGTGTTTAGACTCTACTTTTAGTTGAACAATATAAGTTCATAGCTATAGGGATTTTAGAGAAACTTTGAGTGGGGTGAGATTTGGTTTGGAACTGAAAGTGGGAAAATTGCATCTAGAAGGGGATTTGCTTCTGACTGTCAATGCCATTAGACAAAGATCAACCTCTTAAGTGGAAACTCCAAAAATGGGTAGACGCAATTTACGAGATACTTGGAAAATTCTTTGACTTCCAAAATAACCCACATTTAAAGGGAGGGCAATGATGTGGCCGATGAGCTGGCCAAGTTGACATTAGAATGACTCCTTTAGGAGTTAACAACAGTGTATGACATAAGCAATCGACATTGGAAAAGGTGGAGACATCCTTTTATGTTATGTGGGCACGTGGGTTGCGTGGCAAATTATGACAACAAAGGATGTGGTAATTATCATTCCATTTGGAGAATGTCACAGTGAGGAATGATGGGTGATTATTACAGTGGCTTGAACTAAATCTAAGCCTGTGCAGATGAGAGATATTCTTATGTAGGTTAGCAGTTGTCATTCCTAAGTTTCGTATGAGACAAGTACTATAAGAGGTCATGTTAGGTAGCCTCACATTAGATGTAGTAAATAATGACAGGTAACGGGAGGACCTCTCAATAGATGGGGTGACAAAATAATAATTACGGGGAGGGAAGATCTGGCATAAAGGGACGAGTTTCCCTTTTCGGCATTACAATTTTGAGAAAGTGCTTTGTGTCTTTGTATGGGTGTGTAGGTGAGAATAGAGTTGGGCCTTGGCAACGATGGACATGCCATTGAGGTTACTCGACTAAAGAAGACAAATGGCTTTCTTGGGGGAGTGCTTTGACAATAGGTTAAGGCACATTTTCAAATCAAGTCATTGTTTTAATTTGCACACCGTTAGGATGGTTTTGGGGACAGAGTATTTTTGGGCCGATCATCGACATAGGGTTAACTCGAACATGGTAGCAATGTTTTTGGCATCCATGTTGTATGCAAGGGAGACAAAGGATATGGCAAAGAAGATATACAAGAAGCTGATAAAAGGGAGTCTTTTAGGAGAATTGGACAATGTTTTGGAAAATATATATGAGAATTTGAGCATCCCTCTCCCAAAAGATTTCTAAGTGGTTTGCAAGCATGGGTGCGAGGTGGCAAAATATGCTATCAGTCACTACTTGGACCTGTCAATCATCCCACATAGGTGTCAAATGGTGGGTCGCAACGTGTCTTTTTTGAAGATGATGCTAGGGTTGGAAGAAGAAGAGAGGGGCATGTGGTTACAGAGGTATATCCGGGAAGAAGGCCTAATGAACTTTGATAGAGAAGGCTTGCCCATGGAGATGGATGATGAAGATGTCAGGGGGTCTGCACAATGAGATGGCAAATGACTTCTGTTTGATGAGGACTTGTTGGGGTCTTCCGAGGCGCTAGGAAATCCTATAGGTTGTGGCCTGAGTTGTGAATACAAGGCTCGACACCTCTCTAGCAAGCGACGAAAGAAATAATTTCTTTACTCATGGTCTAGTATGTAATGGGTTTGAGGGAATTATGCTAAAGTTTGATAGTAATGCTCCATTTTGTGGCATAAGCTTTTTTAGATATTGTGGGGTTATAGGGTATAGATGTGGGAACTCCTTTTTGTGAATGGATTTATATAGTGACGGAAATAGTAAAACGTGACAGAAAATGTAAGTGGTTTGGTTGATTAGGACTCCTAGTTGTCTGTGTTCATTGGGGTGTTTTTGATGTTGGTGACCCCTGTTTTGTAAAGACATATTAAGACTCTAATATTTGATACTTCAGTAAAATGTGTGCAACCTCTTTAGCTGCCTTTTGCCTATTATAAAAAAAGACCCCATGTCATAAAAGCAAGGGCATTAGGAGACGGGGGTACTTGGAGACTTTGGAAATTGGTACGAGTACTAGTATAACTAATTTTCAAAAATAAGAGACTAGGGGACTTGGAGATGCCTTTTTTTAAGTATAATTTAATAATCTCTAGAAAATAACGCTTTGAAAGAAAGAACAATGGTAAACTTTGATAATATTTTTAAAATTGAACAAAAAATGAAGTTAAAACTGCTTATACTGCTGGCAATACTCAGGAAAAGAAAACCATGATTTGGCTTAGAAAATAAAATGGCAATGCTTAGGAAAAAAATGAACAATGAGCTTGTGTCCCACATTTGTTCCCTTTCTGAAGTCTCTTTTTCATGAAACAACATCAAGTGAACTTTTTAGGGTTTTTAGTGCCACATTTTAGAAATTTTTACTTTACTTCTTTTCTTTTAGGACACGCCTTAGTTGCATGGCAAGAGATGGCTGGATTCTTTTTGCCGAGCACTCAAATGTTTTGTTGAGTCTCCCGGGACATCTACGGTGATAGAGTTACATCTCCACTCTGAGATGCATCTTCCGGTTACGTAGCATAAAAGAAAGATGGAAACAATCAAGATTCATAGTATCAACATGCTGCTGCCAGCTTAACAGGTTTTTATGCGTTTTTCATGTATAACTGTAGTTGCAAACTGTTGGAAAGTCAATATTAATAAGAAAGCATGCATTTAATTCATAACTACATGTAATCTCCTTGTCTAAATATAAAGATAGCAGAAATAAAATATCACTTCTCATAACCAAAGAAAGATTGCCTATAATGTTTTTGCAGTAGATATAGGACTCCCAGAAGGCAATCTTTCCAGCTAAAATTGGTTGTCTTAATACTTGTTGGATAGATGCATTAATTGATTTTTCCTAGTGTAAGATTCATATAAAATTTGATCTGCATCGTTTAAGTTCCCTGCTTTAGTCAAAGGTGTAGGCTTTTACTCTAGATGGCGTCAACTGTTTGTCACTCTGAAATGCTGTGATTGAATTAATTGGTGAAGCAAGATGCAATCCCTGGTGTAGTTATTTGAAATTAATGGTTTTGCTTGGTCACTCCTAGCCTATTGAAGGCAATATTACCTATATATCACCATCTTTCTCCACAATGTTCTTTTTGGAGCTGCGCTCATTTGAGGCTTTTCAGAGGTGGAAGGCAACTTAAGATTCCCTTGTTGGCATGTCAGAGGTTCTCATCATATGTTCAACTAAATCAGTTTGCCGCACTTTCTTATATTCCAATATATTGGAATTGATTGGAAACTTGAAAGTGTTAACATTTCACTTCCATGGAGCAGATCTGGCATTGTTATTAGGTAGTAAAGGCACCACTTTAGCATAACGATTAATCTGAATAAATGTTGATAGTGCAACTCTGGGTAAAACATTCACTCGACTTCCTTCCAAGGAGCAGATGCAGAGCATTGCAACTGATGCTGATTCTCAAGGCAGTAAGGGAAACTCAAAATGAACTTTCATATTCAAGTGGTTGCTTTCACAGAGAGTTCAGAATCAAAGTCAAGATAGACACATAGCTGGGCATTAGTTTTAATGTCAAGACCCTTGGTGAGATGAGAAGCACTGAAGTCATGTATCATATAACATTGAAAGATGGATAATTCCAGAATCTATGGTTAAAAAGATGGCCTAATTGATACTGTAAGAAGAATAGGTATGTCTTTTGTTGGACTCAAAAATTTTGTTTAACATTTCATGAAAAGTCTAAGCTCTAGTTCTGTTTTAATGACCATAGACTTCCATCAAGGCTGTGAAAGTTTCTATTAAGGATATACAACTTCAGTGACATGTTACTTATTATCTTTGAGTTCTTGCTTTCCAAGATTTCTTTTCCTTCAAGTTTGAATATGTATTGTCTGATTAAAACTTTTACTTGTTGCTATAGATTGGGCTGAAAGTAAATTGGTTGAAATGGATGGATCTTCAAGTGATGGTGGCGAATCCACTTTAGTTTGTGTCCGTTGTGGCAAGCCTGCCCGCCTTCAGTAAGTGCATCTTATAATACATTTAGGACTGTAAACTGTTTTGTTTTGCATCTTCTAATGTATACTTGGAATCATAATATGTATGTCATTTTAAAATATTTTTCCATTGTTATATGAATTGAAACTTGAATTTCATTTTGGTTTGATGCATCTTGGTTTTTATTTTGCTTGATATCATCCTTGATTGTGACTAGTACAAAGAGGAATTTGGATCCCTGAATTTTGTCAGCATTATAATTTATCCCATTAAGGCTAGGTTGCCGATTCGGGTTCAGGTTTGAAGAACTGGTTAGCCTGTAAGGCAAAATTTTGAAATGGGGTTTGGGTTCGTTAGTACAATAACATGTAAAATTTATATATATCTATATTTATGCAGCCTGTAAGCATGAGTTAAGATTAGAATGTCACACAATATCATATAAATAACAAAAACACCATAAACTTGTAATCAAGCATCATGATCATCATAGCATCATATACTTCAAGTTTGACATCAAAATATTAAAATGTTAATTGATAAATCATAACATCAAGTTCAAGTATCTTTGTTTCAAGTTTCAACTAATGGATTAATAAATTATTCATCATCATCATCATCATTATCTTCTTCTTCTTCTTCTTCATTGGCATTAGTTCATTCACAAATAGTGCTAAGGCCAATGGAATCAGCTGCACCAATAACATTATCAGTGTCAACTTCTTCCAATTCATCAACCATAAGCTGAGAAGTGGAAGCATCCAAGTTCGAATGCTCTGCATTTAAATACCTCATCTTTGTCCCCCCTTCTTTGTATTCTTTATGCTTGTGTGAGATCAGATGCAAGTTGGAACATACATATACTAAGTTCTCCTCTCTTTTTGATTGCAACCTATTGCGCTTTACTGAGTGGATGAAATAATATGTGCTCCAATTTCTTTCTGATGTAGATGAACTAGCGACCTATGAAAACAAATACAAAGTAAACAATTAAAATAAAATTATTAATCTTATAAAATGAAAATTAGTAGCAACTCATGAAGACAATGTAAACCAAAAAGTTTTAAAGAAAACTTACTTGTGATTTAATATTGATTGCAAGGGGCTGTAGTGATTGAAATCATTGGCTATGGAGGTACCACCAACTATGAGCATCCTTCCTAAACCGATGACG
This sequence comes from Chamaecyparis obtusa, assembly GCA_027943335.1. Classification (NCBI taxonomy): domain Eukaryota; kingdom Viridiplantae; phylum Streptophyta; class Pinopsida; order Cupressales; family Cupressaceae; genus Chamaecyparis; species Chamaecyparis obtusa. The sequence continues at coordinate 858,014 of BSBK01003268.1, forward strand.
AAGAGCATCATTACTTAGACCTCATGCATTCACAAACTCTATGAACTCATCTATAATCAAATCTCGCATATCATCATTAGGAAAGAGTCTAAGGAATGCTGCCTTGTACTCATCAAACACTTCTAAATCTCTAAATGGTGGAAGCCTTCCTGATATATCAAGATATTGGGTGCATACTTTGGTGTCAATGCATAGGCAAGAAAATGTAGAGGAGTGGTCATCTTGTTCCATCATTTTACAAGAAGGTCTCCTTGGGATCTTGCTCTTTTTCATTTATGATTTGTTTCATCTTCTCAAGCATTGAGTCTATGACATCATACACCTCTCCAAGGCAAGGCCTATGCATGTCAGTGTAGTGAAACACACTCATAATGGGCTTGGCGAACTTAAGGAGATACTTCACATGTTCCCACCATGAGTCATCCAATATCCTTTGCTTAATTTACATTGCCCTCTCAATGTTGCTTTGCCTCCATATAAACCAATTATTTTTGATCACCATATTGCAAAGTGCCACTTTCACTTTCACTTTCACAAGTCATCTCAAAACGATTAAGTTTGATGCAAGACAGGTCTCAACAACCTGTAACAGAAATTAGAGCAAAAAAAAATACAACTATTAGAGACAAACTTTAAATAATACACATTACACAATCAAATTATGAAAATCAGAAGGACCATTGGAAAATTCATTTCAAAATGGGAGTCGGGACATTGCCAACATTGATGTAGCAAGATGCCTATATGCAATTAGGCTGCCTTTCAGTGTTGTTTGCTCCCCATATTGGAAGAAGATGTTGAAAAGTGTCAATGAAGGTCCAAGGGGGTATAAGGGCCCTGGCTATGAGAAACTACAGACCAACTTGTTGAATAGAGAGGTCAAGGGGGTTGAGGATGCATTGAAGCCTGTAAGGGATTCATGGATTGAGACAAGGGTATCGATTGTTTCAGATGGGTAGAAAGATTCAAGAAATCGTCCCTTGATCAATGTCATAGTGGTGTCCCCTAAAGGGGCAATGTTTTTTAAATCCGTGGATTTTGAGGGGCAAGTAAAAGATGGGTCATTTATTATTGATGTTCTCATCTCTGCCATTGAACAAGTGGGAGCTAGAAACGTTGTCCAAGTCATAACAGACAACACAAATAATTGTAGAGTTTTTGGTTTGTTGGTTGAAGAGCGATATCAACATATCTTTTGGACACCTTGTGCGGTCCACTTACTCAAACTTACACTACAAAAGTTTGGGAACGAAATTGGGTGGATCAAAGAGGTGTACGCAGAGGCTGAGGACATCCAGATGTTCATCACAAACCACCACATGACTCAAGAAACTTTCAGATTATTCTCACATTTGAAGCTATTGAAGGTAACTAAACTTGAACTTGAAGTAGTAATTTAATTTAAAACAATTAATTACTACTTTTGCGTGCAGTGGGTGCTTGAGTTTCAATTTTAAACTCAGTTGCGGTAGTATAAAAGGGGTGGTCTTCTATCACAATATTTGCAGAGGGGGGCTGCATTCTCTTTGTTTTTTTAGTGCCAATAGTTGTATTTTGTCTATGTGCTTCTCTCTCTTCTGCTGCTTCATGCTCTGCTTTGCAATATATTTTAATATTGTTTCATTTGGTGTAGGTGCATTTTTTTTTTCAGGGCATTTCATGACTCCTCTTCTAGGGAATCTACACAAATGGCCTACCCCCCAATAATATGAACTATTCCTTTCTTTATTACAAACCTAACCTTTCCAATAGAATGCACCACCTCTTGGAAGGGGTCTTATAATATCAACATACTTCCACAAAGGAGAATTAGAATTTGGATCTATTCTTTGTTGTTCATTATTGTCTACGGAGGAAGAGGTAGATGCCATAGTAGTTCCTACGGCAAGAAATTCTATACATATTCAAAATAAAAACAAGAGAATGAAAAATTCTGAAAAAAAGGTAGATCATTTGGACAATGAAAGAGAAATGAAAAAAATTAAAAACTTAAACAAAAACAAATCAAATGAAAAAAAACTTACCTCTTCCACTCATTGGAAGCTTGCAAAGGTGTAGGAATGAGGCACAAACACTTGGTGAAGATCCACAAATCAATCTTCCAACTCTTTGCACAACCAAACTCTTGCTCAATCACCTATTTGCTCCACCTCAAGAGAAAATAACCTATTTGCATACTAAATGAAAGATAAAAGCCTACATAAGTCCTTTAGAATCCACTTTTTAGGGTGGTGGATGTGAAAAAATAATTAAAATCGCAAAAAAAAAGTTGACTGGGAGTTGAAATTCAACATTGGCCCACCTTGGTTCGACCCTGGTCTGCCCAAGTTTGTCTGGGTTCAAATTATGTCCTGCCTGGTTCGAACCACCAACCTTTGTGCCGGACTCTGACCTGACCCACAGGTGGACCATCGCCGGATCAAGGATCGGTTCGAACCAGTACAGGTCCAGAGGCTTGGGGGGCTGGATCCAGTAATATAGATTTTGATGCAACACCTTCAGTTTGACTATAACGAATCAAACTCTTATCACAAATGAAACCTAACAATCACAAATTTAACACCGAGTGAGAGAGCAACATTTGAATGAGGTGTGAATGGGAAAGTTGCTTTTACTTGAATACGAAGGAACATACATTTGACTTTTCCAAATGGCAAGTATGTTCAAATATATATATATGGTACTTATTAATATGGGTCAACATACTTGCCCATTGACAATAAGAGTAATGAAATTTTATTAATTTGTGTTGACTGGTGAAATATTCCATCTTAAAAATTTTCTGGCAGTTCTTGAAAAATAAATTTCTTTTGTATTTCTGACAGTTTGGTTTTTTGTTTTCTTTTTCAATTTGCAAATTTAAATAACAAAGTTTGCTGAAATTGATTGATTTTTTTATTGATGAAAGGCCAAAGCCGTAAAGTTTATATTAATTTTAAAATAGACGTACATATTAATTTCAAACAGACTGAGGATGGCTCCAGATCTTTTGCCAATTATACCAAAATGGGCAAAATTAACAAAATTGCCTTGTTTTTCTGACTACCCATCCTTTACATATATATTTATTGATCTATTTGCTATGGGAGATGCTAAATGCCAAAAACTAAAACTTTCATAACTATATACCATATACAAGAAAACAAAGCTGTTACTACATTTCTATGGCTTTTCCTTTGTCACTTGGAGGAAACAAAGTTGGTTGCTTGACACCTTGATTGCCTAGTCTTGGGAGATCATCCTCTTCAATAATCTGCAATTTTTCAGTCTTGAATTTTGATCTTTCCTTGTCACTGGAATCAATACCATCATCCCTCACATACTTATGAATCTAATTTCCCCTTCATTATGTTTTAGTCTCAAGAGCTTCATCAGAAACCCTTACAATTGGTTTCCTTGCTTCAAAATTGAATCTTCTATAGCTAGCACTAGTAATTTGGGCACTGGTTTTCCATCCCTCTTTATCTCAAAGTAGTCTTTAGGGTATGGAATCACCAACTCATCATTAATATGATCCATTATCTTGTCCAAATCCCTCAAGATTTCTTCCTTAAAATCCTTCCTGCACAACATTTTAATAGACTCTTCTGATTCTTCCATATGCAGTGTAGTTGCAATAAAAACTGCTGGGATATTCGTGTTGACCCTATATCTATGAGAAGTGAAAATAAATTCACCTTTAGAATTCTTCTGATCGCTTGAACCAACAACCTATTCGAGTAATTCATAATAGCCTTTAATCGTTTCTCCTTGACCTCTCTAATAAACAACATTTGTCTCTTACTGGAAATGAAATAGATGGGTGAATCCATGGAGTTGGCTACATAGACACTTGCAGGGAGATAAATGGGAAGCTAAAAAGACTTCTTGTGCAGCTACACCTTGTTGTCTTTCTATATAAAACTATCCGGCCAGACTTGTTGTCTTGGTAGAGGAGCCAATTAATGCGCCTTTTAGTGAATTCCTTTTGATTTCATATCACCAAGCAAGCAGTTAAACTTATGATCAAATCTGCCAACTTTTTTGGTTAAAAATCATTGAAAGCAATGGGATGCTATATTTAGAATGGTTAATCCGTATCTCTAAATCATGCTTTAGTGCCGTTGTCATTGAGTTTAGTAATAAGCTTTGGTGTGATGTGAATGATTTTGTCAGATACCTCATTTCGAGCATGTGGCTTTATGGAGTAATGATGACCCTCCCACATTTCTTTGCCAGCATTTGGTTTTTTAATTCAAGTCTTTTCGGCCTTGGTGGGACCCTAATCTTTATCTATTAATGTTGACATCAAGTGCCACATCGGCTATTATCAATTGCGTTGTTTACTGAAAGATATTCATTCATCGTTCAACCTATAGCCTGTTTAATTTAGGGTCTAATCTTATTTTATCTGGTCTAACCCATTTCTAGTCCATGTGTTAATCATAGTTTCATGTGTTGCTTTATCATTTCCTTTCAAACTCTGTTTATGATTGTTCAAACAGTTCCTTTGGCCCAATTTTTCCAAACTCTATATCATCTGCTCTAATGTTTGTCAAATGATTTATCACTATATTTGCCTCCCGATATGTATGATTGATTGTCACTGTTTCAAAGAAATTTAATGTCTAATGATCTGCCTAACATGGCATTCAACTCCCAATTTGGAGTTGATCCAGTTCTTAATGCATTGATTACTATGGTGGAGTCTCCTTCAATTTCAACCTTTTGAATACCTAAGTCTTTGCATAAGAGTAATCCCTCTGAAATGCCTTAATTCTGCCATATTGTTTGTATCTTTCTCTAAAGGTTTTGCCAACCTTGTTACAACTGATCTATCTCAAAAGTGAATCACACATCCTATCCTTGAAACTCTAGGGTTCCCTCGAGAAACTCCATCAAAATTTAATTTGAACCTGTTAGTTTTGATCAGATTTATCTACTTCAATTTTAATTCTTGTTTTACAATTGTATATATATTAATTCAATGTAGATTGAATTATACTCTATTCAATGTTATTGAAAAATCACAATAATGATATATTTGAACATATATATATATATATATTAATATCGATTTGATATTAATTAATATCAAACTGATGTAAACTCAATATCTATATCTTCTGAAATATTTATATTGACAAATATTGATTCTTATGAATCAATACCGAACTGAGATGAAGTGCTGTGATATTAATTTCTATGGCGACTAATCGCTGAATATGCTAATGGCACTGTTTTGTATTGCTGTGTTTTACAATATCCAGCCGATATATATATGGGCGGTAAAGGAAATGGAGTCATGTTTGGGAATGGACATGACTCCACGTAAATGTAGAGTCATGTACATTCACAAACATGACTCTTCGTATCAACTTTTTATTATGTCGAACACATTCGACTTACACTTTAATACCGTTTAGAGTATAATAGACTTTAATCATTATTTTAGCTATATGTAATGTATTTTATCATATTAATAATAATAATTATTATATATACATATAATATATATATGTAATATATATATAATATTAAATAATAATCTTAATAATTATTTATATGATAAAATATATTATTTATATATATTATATATAATATATATATATATAATATTCTATATATATATATATTTTTGATTGGTAAAAGGCCGAGGCCAATAGATTTTATTAATATTTAAATAAAATTTTTACATGTATACCCCGCTCAGTGCAGGCGTTGGTAGGAAAGAGCGGGGTCGAGAAAACCTCCAGCTTGGCCTGGGACCGCAATCCGGATTCTGATACATACAAATTTAGTGGGCATACCCACTATTTAATATTTAAAGAGATAATACATCATTCTAGCATCGATATCTAAAAACATATTTTACATATTTATGGATCTGACTAATTGTTCTTTCTTGGGAACTTGCTCTTCTTTGAGTTGCGCTCTTCGCTGGCATAAAAGAATCTTTATAGAGTCTTCCTTATTTATGCGATCCAAGAGAGACTTTCATCCGGTAGTCTTGTTCTTGTCAAAGCTAACCAGAAAACTTCCTTTTGGTTTTGTTAGCTAATTTTATAAACCTTAATGGAAAACGAGTAAGCATATATTAATCAAGAAAACGAGTACCTCATACCGAATTACCTATTCCTTGCTTACTATGCTGATGAAGAAGCCTTTACACTTGAAAAAGTATTAGGAAATTCTATCTACAAATACTACTGGAAATCAACTGTTTAGGAATTTCGTACATATTCACTGCCTCAAGGAGATGTAATATGTTTAAGGTTTTAAAGCCATATCACTTTAATTTCAAAACTGCATAAAGACCATAGACACATAATGTCTAAGGCTACATTGAAACATATGTAATGACAAAATTCCTACCTTTTAACCTTGATATAATGAATCCGTGGACCCATAGCACCAAATACCAAGCCTATGCAGAAGCATCCTAGTTATAATCATAATCTCATATGAGTATTTTCCCTTTTTGTTTTGAAGTCAATTTATACAAATTCCTACTTCAGGGTTAACCCGTATTTCAAAACAAAAAGGGGAAATAAGCATATAATAATCTGGATATAAAAAGAGGGGACAGTGAACATCCCTCTTACCTTATCTCTTCAAAAAAGCCAATATAGCACCGTCTCAAATACTGCATTAAAGCAGATTTACCATAGATACACTGATAGCCTTTAATTCCATACACTATATTCCTAAACATTTCTTTTATATTTGAAAATGATGCTTACTAGCCATATTTCAAACCTAAAAGGAAGTTTAGGCATTATTTAATCTAAATACAGAGAGTCAATCTATTTAGTTCATAGCCTACTCCCTTTATTTGGCTATATCAGTTCCTTTACATCATATTTGAGACCAGCCATTAGGCCTAAAAAGTATCCAGAATATATAACAGCATGAAGTTATAATTGGTGATTTGTAAATAAGCACCTACTAATCAGAATGTTTATGCACTCCTACTATACTAATCCTTAATGCATTCTGCATTAAGGATTAGTATAGTTGATCAAAATTCTTAACTGCTGTCCATGTATACCTCGAATAGTTGGATAATTCCACTATTAAATCAAGTCTAGATCCTTCATACACTACTTCAGTTTCAGAAAAGTATCAAAATTAATTATAGAACAGAGTTACTACTAGTTATTTTAGAACCATTTTATCAAAACTACTTATAGAACAGAGTTACTACATATCATCTCCAAATGCAAAAGGAAATACATTTCATGCTATCTCATAGCTTGCTGTACATAATTGGACAATCTTAAATATATACATTTGTAAACATAAGACTTTTCAGCTGCTAAAATTTAATCAGAGTATCAGAGTATCCATAATAGCCATCTAAGAAGAGTGTTCATACTATATTCATTTGTAGGTAGTAGCTCTATACTTCATTAATATATCTTTGTAAACTGAGTTAATTGGTGTCCTTCTGAACTGCTGTGCATTTCCATATGCTCTCCTGTTTTACCATTACCACAATGCACTCAACCTCCTCTATTTCCTTCTTAGTGCGTCGAGTGCATCTAGATACTTCAGGCGCCATGATATGAAGATTTGATGGCTCTACTAAATCGAGGCTTTTCGGGATTTTGAAACCCTCCTTTCGCTAGTAGTTGAGAAGCCATACAGTTTCAAATTCTTCAGATAAAATCTCATAGAAGAGAAAGTCTAGGTTCCTAGCCATTTCTGGCCAGTGTAAGTCGAAGCTTTCTTTGTCTTTGAATGTCATCATTGGGATACGTTGAGCCTGAGGAATTTCATCCAGCCTATCTATATCTGTTTGCATCGTGATCTCTAGGTATGGTATTGTGAGATTATTGTCAACACACTTTACCATATTTTCCAACCCTCCAAGATGCTCCTCAATGAAAATTTCCCTTGCCACCTGAACTATTTCCTCTTTTGTCTTACCAGCGAAAGTTGATAGTGCAATAAATTGTCCTATGATCACTCCGTTTGTTCTATAAGTAAATTCACTATCAAAATATTGATCTCCTAACGATTTCTCTACTGCTCTCCTTGTTGAATCAGGCAAAGGATTTAGAACTTGGTTCCACCTTTCAGGAAAGATGTGTCCTCGAAAGGCCATCGCTCTGTCTCCCTTGGTGTAGAAAGTGATTAATCTAGATTCCATGTCTACCCAAAGTTAGTTAGTTGGTGAGACTATGCAGAGGGTATGCTTGAGTCGACAGACAATCTAAATAAGACCTGTATCTCTACCTTGATCAGTATTTATAATAACTTTCCTGATAGCAGTCCGTCTAGGAATTCCTTGAGAAGCATTATCATCTACTGAGGATGGTCTATCACCACGACTGCTTAATGATAGCTTTGTTCTGTAAATGATGATGATATTATATTTTATCCATCAATATTCCAATAAGCAATCATGGAGACGATATATATACTACCCTTAAACATGGGATGAATGCTAATTAGTATTCAGAGAAGCGATTGCTAGTCTTAACCATAATGAAATATTCAGAGAGCTATCCGAACAAGAAACATACCTTAAAGGGGTTTATATGGCCAAAAGTTAAGCCGTATGTCTTCCTGTGGAAAATAATGAACAAAACTCTATGATTCGGATCAATCATAGCATGACTAGAAACCCTATGATAATAATAGCCGTGAGTTGTGATCCAGAGTGTTACTGACATAATCTGGGTTAAATTCCACCTATATTGAAGGTGGAAATGTTGAACGGTAGCAAGTTAATCAAATTGTTCCATATCCATTAATATACCTGCTGCTCGATTACTGAGATCATCATTACTAAACAGTCTCACCAGGAGATCCTAATGATGCAAAAGCCAATATCATCATGAAACAAGGTTTGCAGCAAATTCTTGTCATCATAAAATGATGGCTCTCATAGAACTATATCTCTTTTATAGATGAGATGACCCGAAAAGTTAACCCTAAACATAACCAAATAGAAGTAATCATAATCCAAGATGAGGCATAGGATATTGGGGAAAATCTTGAGACTACCCCCTAGAAAAAGCCTACCAAAAAGAATCAGTACAGACTAATAAGATAAACTAGCTGAAGGAATAGATAAGAGTTCCTATAAACATATAACAAAGGATAGTAATCCTCCCATCCTAAGACTAAAGAATACTAAAGGGAAAAATATGAAGGATATATAAAAAATGAGAAAGGACCCCAATGAATGATAAGAACTGAGTAAAGGGCAGGACATCCTATTTAATCCTGTTCCCTACCCAGCTCATAATAATGTGAAGAAATAAATTACTAATAATGGAAATAAGAATGAAAAGTTCATTTAAACAAAGTGGGTATTCAAAGGAATATATTCTATAATTGAATAAGAATAGATTGATATGTTAAGTGTCGGCTTGAAGGGCATAGACAAGGCAGACGTTGAGGGCTTACTGCATTTAAGTATGACTGTAGAGCCATAGTGATAAAATTGTAGAGGATGGGGTCCTCTACCACCAACATATGCATTAAAATCTGTCTAAGCTAAGCCTAGATGAAATAAGGACGATTAGGATTGAAGTGATCAAAAGACACATCCTAGCTATTGTTAGAGATTACAACCTATATCCTTATTTTATGATTATAAGCTACAAATGATATGATTTGACTATGTATTTTGTTGATGGATCTTCTGGGGAAAAGTCCTGGCCTAGAGATTGCTAAAACTGTTCTACAATGATTTCACCATCTGCTCCCCTATTTTCTAGAAGATCTGCTTCTGAATTGCCTTCTCTATATATATGTTTTACTTCAACTTGGGTAAATTTATCTAGGATTTCTAAAATTTCTTCTAGTTTCGAATTAAGTTTCCAGTTTGGGGTTTTTCTTGTTTTGATAGCATTAATAATGATTTGGGAGTCTCCTTCTATTTCAATTTTTGTTAGGCCTAATTGATGACATATTTTGAGACCTGCTAAAGCTGCCTCGCATTCTGCCATATTATTGGTTGTAGGCTTAATGGATTTAGCAAATTTAGCAATAGGCTCTCCCTTCTCATTGTGGATAATCCCTCTTATGCCTGCTGTGCCTGGGTTGCCTCTGGAGGCACCATCGAAGTTAAGCTTATACCACCCATCTTTAGGAGGCTTCCATTTACAAGTACTTCTATCCGCCTTAGTTATGCTCCCCCCTTTGCCATATAGAGGGGGAATATCTAGATTTGGCCAAATCCTTCTAAGATCATTATCACATTGCTTGAACGAATTTTCATAGTTATGTAAATTTCGGAGTCTCTTATTAATTATTTCAATAATTGCAATTTCTATTTTATTAGTAATTGAACTCCATTTAAGTTTTTGGTTTGTGAAGATTTTGTAAAATTATTTATATGATAAAATATATTATTTATAATTTATCCGACTGATGTTATAATCATTAACACTCCCTCTTAGCTAGGGAGGATAATCACAAAATATTACCTCAATGTAATATAGCAATAGATCAGAAGATTTCCATCATTTGATATCACATTTGATATCTTGAGTATTGGCCTATCAGAATGTCAACACATGACATTCACCAAATACTTTGAGTATTGGCCTATCGGAATATCAACATATGATATTCACCAAGTACTCAATAAGGTACTGGCCTGTAGAATATCAACACATGATATTCACCAAATACCTATCATATATCTATACAAACAACTTGTAGACCGTCAATTTAATGACATCTAACATTTAGTTGTTGATTTACAAGATATATCTATACAAACAACTCATAGACCGTCAATTTAATGACATCTAACACTTAGTTGTTGATTTAATCCATCATGATCTGTTTCAACATTATAAATAATGTATGTCATGATTTAAGTTATTGTAAGATCGTCACCTTCCAATAACTTCTGCAAATACAAGTGATAATCATTCGGAAGTCGTCACTTCCTTATGATGTACACAGGAGGTAGGCCCATTAAAATCATATAGTCACACATATGGACTTTCGAACTCCCTCTGAATATCAATCATCTGATCTCCTCATCAATGATGCTTCTGATGGAGCATCAGACTTCTTCTGAATCTGATGTCAATTCTCCCTTTCCTGCAAAAGCATCCTCATAAAAGATCAAGGCAAATAGTTCATAAAAATGATTTTAAATTTAGATAAATACAATACAATAATTTGGTATTCTGAGACTCCATCTCAGAATTTGTAACCATGCCAATTTCACTTCGAAGTGTTCCACATTGGTGAAAATGATAGAACTCCCTCTTAATCTAATATTTCACAAGTATTATGGATTTAGAATGCAAATTTCTCTGAGTCTGAATTAGATGTGCAGACTTTAGCAAAAGACGCTTGATGTTTGAGTCTATCAGGGCATTTTGCTGCTGAGTGACCATATTTATCACATCTGAAGCATTGCATTTTAGAGTAGTCTATATGTTTCCTTTTCCCTTTGAATATTGGTTTCTTCCTTTTATCAACTTGAGTTGTGAGAACCTAAATATCTTCATTTGAGGATTCTTCACTGATTCCTCTAGATATTAGATTACACTCTTCTTGATTGCAGTCAGCTTTTAGTCGATCAAATTTGGAAAGTTTGGAGCGAGCACTTATTCCTTGTCTGAAGTTTTCCCAAGATTTAGGGAGTCCATTTAAAGTCACCATAATTAACTCTTTACTGTCATAGATGTGACCAATTGTTGACAATTGGCTTCTTAATTCTATTATCCTCATAAAATATGAGGTGATAGTCTCTCCCTTTCTCATTTTAATATTAGAGAGTTGATTTTTAAGAGTAAGAATCCTGCTAGTGTTATTGATCTCATACATGTTTTCTAGGGTTTTGAACATTTCATATGCATAGTCTAATTTTGTTATAATAGGTAGTAGATGATCTTTCACTCCATCTACTAATAGTTCCATTGCTCTGGTATTGTCCTTTTCCCATTTGCTCTTCTCGTCATTCTCAATAGATTTAGGAGGATTATCAATGATAGTCTTTAACTCATTCTTTCTTAGTATAAGCATCATTGGTAGTTTCCTTCAATTTAATCAAATCTTCCTTCAAGCGGTTAGACTTCTAACGAAGGAACTTGGCTCTGATACCATGTTAGTTTTGATCAGATTTATCTGCTTTAATTTTAATTCTTGTTTTACAGCTATATATATATATATATATATTAATTCAATGTAGATTGAATTATGCTCTATTCAATGTTATTGAAAAATCACAATAATGATATATTTGAACATATATATATTAATATCGATTTGATATTAATTTATATCAAACTGATGTAAACTCAATATCTATATCTTCTGAAATATTTATATTGACAAATATTGATTCTTATGAATCAATACCGAACTGAGATGAAGTGCTGTGATATTAATTTCTATGGCGACTGATCACTGAATATGCTAATGGCACTGTTTTGTATTGCTGTGTTTTTGCAATATCCAGCCGATATATATGGGCGGTAAAGGAAATGGAGTCATGTTTGTGAATGTACATGACTCCATGTAAACGTGGAGTCATGTACATTCACAAACATGACTCTTCGTATCAACTTTTTATTATGTCGAACACATTCGACTTACACTTTAATACCGTTTAGAGTATAATAGACTTTAATCATTATTTTAGTTATATGTAATGTATTTTATCATATTAATAATAATAATAATTATATATATTTATATATATAATATATATAATATTAAATAATAATCTTTATAATTATTTATATGATAAAATATATTATTTATAATTTATCTGATTGATGCTATAATCATTAACAGAACCAACCTAACTTCAGTGGAGCCCATACACTCTAAGATCTAACATTTTTGCTTGTTGCTCCTCCACTCCCAAAGAAGGGAGGGATCTTCGGGCCATACCAGCTACTCCTATTTTTGCCATCCCAATTGGTGAATTGGACATCTTTTGGGATATATATTGTTGAAAGTCTTCTATTAATGATTTCCACAATTGCTACCTCTATTTTGTTAGAAGATCATACAGTTTCTCTTCTTCCACAATTCTCACATCATCAAAGAGGGTGAAGCAATCCAAAGGTCCATAAAAACTAGCCTTGTTCAAACTGGGCTAACTTTTGAATAGGTTTATGATATTATTGGGTAGTGCTATTATCCAACCCAATTTGGCACACAACCATGCACAACATTTTTGTGCAAAGAGGCAATTAATAAAGATACGATTTACTGTTTTTGCATCATTTTTGTAGAGGACACACTTGGATGAACCTAGGAACCCAACTTTTCTAAACCATTCCATAGTGAGAACACAACTTTGCAGTGCTGCCCATGCAAACATACAAGTTGTTTCCTGACCAAAGCATTATATCCATCTCAAGAATTATAATCCCTTGTTTTAACTCCACTACAACCTAATTTGTTTGCCCCATTCTAGAATACCACTTTCCTGGTTTGCAAAATGTCCTCTGATTGTTTTATTTCTGCTCTTGGAAATGGGAGATCTTCAAATGATTTTGATTTCCATGCCAAGGATGGATCTCAACTAGGTATTTCCACATAATCACTTACATGCATTCCCCATTCATTATCCAATAACACTTTAGCCCTATCATTGTAGTATCCTCTCCAAGAATCACTCCAAAATAATGCATTATGCCCATCAACAATATCCCATGTTAGCTGCTCTGTGATTAGATGTCTACATTTAGTTATAAAATTCCAAACCTTGGATCCTTTTTGAGGATTTGGTTTTCTTAGAATTCCACAAGGGCTCTTTCCTTGGTTAATTCACACCTAGGTATTAATTACACTTTACATAAGCTTACTTAGGGACCACATAGGAGCTTTTGGGAGCATTTCCATACTTTAGGTGGTGTTATCATGTTATCACATTCCACTTATGTGTTGACTTCACCTTTAGTGCACTTATCACTTTATCACTCTCCACTTTTATTCAACATGTTGCACATACTTTATTGCACATTGGAAGATGATCCACCTCTGGTGAACATGTGATTCCATTGTGGGTGGGTGATAAGTTGTCTCTTGATTATCATGTAATGAGATAGCGACACTTGTCATTGTCTCATTCACTTCTTTGTACTCACCTTGACTATATAAGCAAAGGGTCTCCTATGTAATATTCAATTCAAGTTGATTCCAGTTGAGTCAATCTAGTTGATTCATTTTATTGCATTATTGACAGAAATACAATTTATTATTGTCATATTCAGTCTCTTGTTATTGTGCCTTCCATTGCCACTAAATCTTAGGTGGCTACCTTCATAGCAAAATCTTACATGGTATCAGAGTCCATAGAGTGCCACTAGTTTGCCATTTGAGAGAATTTTGGTGCATTTTGGGGTTTCTATTTTCATGGCTTTTTGTTGCAGACCAAAATTGGGGCTTGTTAGGTCACATTTGAGGTCACCATTAGATTCAAAAGGCTGTTTTTAGTTTAAATTGCCTGTGTTTCGCTCAAATATGACATTGGAGGTCAAATCTACAACTGTTTGAAAGTGGTGGGTGGTTATTATTCCCAAGATCTATCTACAATTTTAGAGCACATTGGGCCAAATCAAACCTTGCCATTGTGCTCAGAAGGCCCAAAAATCCCATAATCGATTGTTAATTTGTTGAAATAAGAGTTGGGCACCTCGAGTTGAAGAAAAATCCCCCTGCCTTGCCGTACAGACGTTTGCAATACGACGTGATTTAAAAAAAAATTAAAAATTATTTGTTGAATTTTTGTAGTTTTCGTTTTTATTTTTTAAATTAAAATAAAAAATGGTTTGCAAGCCACCTGTGGTTACCTAAGGTGTCCCTGTAGGACCCCCTGCAAGGGGTAATTTTTTTTTATGATTTTTTTGAAAGTATTTAATAATAACAACTTTGTTTTTTAAAATGTTTTTAATATTAAAATTTATAAATAAAGTTTTATTAATTATTAATAAAATTTTAAAATCTAAAAAAATACTTTTGTTTTAAATTTTTTTAAATAGATATTTTTAATTAAAAACTATTTTTTTTGTTTTCTTTATTTGCTAATAAACGTTTTTCTTAAACTTTATGTTTTTTGAAAAACAAAATTGCAAATACATATGTAAAATTGGAAACACAATTTTTTGTCCACCTACCATACCTGTTGCAGCGATATGTCTTCCAATTGACAATCGAGGGGGTCAGTTGCTCCTGTGTTTTCTTGGCACTTTAGTCGAATTGGAGGGTATCATCAACAATCATTTGCAACACATTCTTGGTGGCATTATCTTCAGTTTCTAGCTTTGCATCTTTGTTATATCTATGTTGTATTCTCTTGCATGAGCTATGTTGTACACACACTGATATAAAGTGCCATCCTTTTGTGTACTTTGGCATTGATGACATATTTGATGTAATCCTTTTGTACACAGTAGATTAGGAAGTATCTTGTGAGACTTGGTGCATGTCTCCAGTTGAGACTTAGAATGTACCAATCTACCCGATCTCTATCATATTGCAACGAGTGATTCATTAGCCGTTCTTCATCGACATTGGTACTTGGTTTTGTCACACTTTGACATTCTTAGTGCAACATTGGCCTTATTTTCTTCCTATGGACGAGTATTGGTCATCATCTTAGATCATCTTTGCAGGAGATATGACATTGAGTGGGGGGGGGGGGGGCTTCATGTTCTTTCCTCTTCTCTCTTGCGGGGGGGGTGGGGGAGAATTTGTCCTAATAAGAGATTTTGTTCTCATCATTGAGAGCATTGCGTGTTTTCATCTCTCTTTTGGGGGTAGTTTTTCCCATTGAGTTTTTCTCTTTTTGTTTGTGAGAGATTTCTTTGCATTTGCATATGAGTACCTAACATGGCCTAGTAGCCGAGACCCATTTTGCATTGTTAGCTTTTGAACATTCTCCCTAAGTTGCACTTAAAGGGGGGTGTTGGTGTAATTAAGGCATTTACCTTGGTTAATTCACACCTAGGTACTTATTACACTTTACTTATGTGATGTGCCCACCAAAATAGAATTTAATAATAAATAAATAATTAAATAAGATAATTTTATTAAATAAATAATAATAAAAGAGAATTTAATAGGTAAATAATAATATATTTTTAATATAAATAATTAAATAACTATATCTATAATAATATAGTTCTAAGATTAATATCATAATCTTAATATAATTATAATATAAAAATAATAACAAATAAATAACATTTAAATATATATTGTCTAGTCAAACAAATTCTTAGTCGACGACAAGGTAGATGAGGATTGCGATCCCCTAAAGACCGTCACTATGAACAATAACTAAGTTTTACTAAATAGCGATGGGGAAATACACTCAGCAACTGGACGTCAACAGTCGACAGTCCTAAGCGATCGACAGTCCTAAGCGAACAAAGGGAAATTATATTGTTGACACCTTCTATCATATAGGAATATCGGATGAATACGGAGGCTTCCATGCAGCTACCAAAAAGTTGAAACTCCTCATATAAAGGAAGACATGATAAGTATGCGATCCCTATTGATTATCGCTGCTAAGAATATCGGCTTAAGGAAGAAGGCTAACCAAAACAAATGGTTAAGCCATAATTATTAAACCATTGATTTGATTACTATGTAGCAATTAAGAAATAAACAAAATGGATTACACCAGCAAATAACAATTGCTTAATTGATATCATAAACATGGTGCGATTACAAAGATTAGCAAATGAGGGTACGATACATGTAATAAAAATATTCGCAAGAGACGATTAAGGAGGGGCATGTCCCTTTGATAAAAGGATGCCAATATAGGGATTGCAAGCTATATAGTGAGAATGGATTTTATTCTCAAGGCATCGAACATTTTTCTTGATTTCTTATACAAGTTTAGATTGCTCGGGTGGAAGCAGTATCTATACGAGTCTTAGACACAGATGAAGAGGAGTTCGAAAAGAACAGGAAACATAACAATCACCAATCACTAAGACAGTGACACATCTCCATACACAGTTTGCGTACAAACTATTCATACATAGAGTACCAGTCAATACACGTAATGGATTATTAAGTAACCAGACATCTCTAATTTCCCCTTTAGACAATGGGAATCATTATCCCCGACATATGCGGATTAGTGTAAAACATTAAAAGATACTGGCTATTGTATCTGCTCTACCACCACTATCGCTGGGCATATATCATCCAGGTAACTAGTAATAAGAAGCTTATCGTTGTGTGAACATGGTGTCAGATTATCATAAATAAACTACAGAGGAAAATGCGTTCTCTCTCCACTTGGATTTTATGATCAGACCCGCACATTAAATCAAACTGTCAAAGAAGCAATCAGATATTCTGAGCGAGCTACCAAAAATATCAGAACTCAGAGTTGAACTCATGCAAATTTGTAACATCAAGACAAGCCACTTTGCATTACCACCTCTTCCTTTAGTAGCAACTGCAGAACTTGAGTACAAGTTATAGATAAAAGAAGTCTCTGGCAATCGAATTAAAAGAAATTGAGTCCCAAATCCCATAGGACCGGACAAGGGAACATTACAACTTAAGCTTACTTGGGGACCGCAGAGGAGCTCTTAGGAGCATTTCCACTTTAGTTGTTATTATTATGTTATCATATTGCACTTTGTGTTGACTCCTCTTTTAGTCCACTTATCATTTTATCGCTCTCCACCTTTGTTGCACATACTTTATTACACATTGGAGGATGATCCACCTTTGGTGGACGTGATGCCATCTTGGGTGGTTGATAAGTTGTCACTTGATTGTCATATAATGAGACAACAACATTTGTCATTGTTTCATTCACTTCTTTGTACTCACCTTGGCTATATAACAAAGGGGTCTCCTATGTAATATTCAATTCAAGTTGAGTCAATCCAGTTGATTCATTGTATTGCATTATTGATAGGAATACAATTTATTCTCGTCATATTCATTCTCTCTTGTTATTATGCTTTCCATTGCCTCTAGATCTTGGGTGGCTACCTTCATAGCCAAATTTTACCATGTAATCATTGCCATCTTTTTCTTTTCTGCCATTCTTTTCTGATAAAATTTTCTTATCTTCTTTTGCATTTTTGCATTTGTCCCAGTTGAAAGGGTTAAATAGGACATTGTTGAAACTGATTGTTTTATTTGCATAAATAATTCATAATATTTGGACAACACTTTATCCAATTTCAAATGATATTATAATAATGTCAAAAGAACTTGAGAATGGCTGTGTGGACTCCTATGATGCAATTAAGTTGAGGATAATAAACTGACCCAAAAATACACCAATACATCGTCCTCCAAAGTTGGCGAATAGTGGGGGGGTAGTGGAGTATGTTTAAAAAACACTAACAAAATGGAGTATGTTTAAAAAACACTAACAAAATTGTTTGAAACAGCACCTGCTCACTCCCAAGGCTATGATAGGTTTTTCTCTATGTTACCTCGAGTTTTCGGGATGGGGGGATGGAGAAACGGGTTTCCGTTGTTTTTCCCCGGAGCAGGGGATGGCTATATATATATATATATATATATAACATTGTAACATTCATTATAGCAACATAATCACATTTAAAACATTAAAACATTCATCATAGCAACATATTAGCACTTATAAATATAAAATCAATGATCATTCATCGAATTATCATAGAACATAGTGTCAATTGAATCAAATCGAATCATTATAGAATAAGAACACAAGATAGTGTCAAATGAATCGAATTAGAGTTCAAATTTCAATTTCATACATTCATAGATATAATTCATTGAAACAATGAAAAGTATAATATCATATATCAAAATGCGCAGAAGCTGCAAGTTTCAACAAAATGAAAAGTTAAAGATTTTAAGTATCATATCATATATCAAGATTCAATTGTCATTGCATCAATGTATCATATAATGTCATAAAACTCAAAGTCTCAAACTTCAAAGTTAAAATGAAAACAAAGATAGTATGTTGCTGCCCTAAGATTTGGTTTGAGAATACTAAATATTGCTCAGATTTACACTTTCAATCTGCAGATTTTCACTAAAGACTTCCAGAAATCACATATAACTCTGTTCACATTCTAAAAGCAGCAAGAGAAAATGATTAATCACTTGCACATAACTATGTTCATCAGGCCAATCTATACGCAACTTGCAAGGAATACATTATTTGATATTTTTGATCATATGCCTAAGATTTGATATTAGTAATAACATTTTAATATTTAGGGTTGCCTTGAGGCGTGGGGCCAACATAAGATTAAAAATTATTTGCAAATATTTAATAAAATTATCGTACTCTTTGCCTCTTGCTGCCGGAAATGACCATTAGTCCCCGGGATGGTTAGGGGACGACTTGGCTGTCCCTAGCTGTCCCAGGGACAGTCAAAGGTTTCCGAAACTTCTGTTGACTGTCCCTGAGTTTTTGGGATGGTTTCCGAAAATTGTGCTTCATCAGGAATGACTTGGAAACATTTCCGGCCACCCCCCGTCCCCGAAATCGTTTATGTTTCCGAAATAGGTGCATTTAGGGTGAAAACACATTTCCGGGTAACACTGGTTTTGCTTTGTCCTTTTCTCCTTAAATCTGTCATTTCACCACTTTAGGCTGGCAGTTAGCAAGAAACACAGAAAATCCAATTCATTGTCAACTTGCAGTTGTTCCTTTTAAAAGGACAGCAAGCTGTTTGGGAGTCCCATGACCTCACCAAATGTGGATACCTTTTTCTAGTAATTGTGGTGCTCGGTTGGAGTTTCAAAACCTGTGCTGGATCTTTGCTGTGGGTATGGGTCCACATGATAGAGCGATTGGTCAATCTCCCA
This sequence comes from Chamaecyparis obtusa, assembly GCA_027943335.1. NCBI lineage: Eukaryota > Viridiplantae > Streptophyta > Pinopsida > Cupressales > Cupressaceae > Chamaecyparis > Chamaecyparis obtusa. The sequence continues at coordinate 877,784 of BSBK01003268.1, forward strand.
CAAGAAAAGTTCTGCTTAATGTGCACCCAGCAGTTTGGTGACTCATTGACTTTTGATTCTTATTCCTTTTTGTCTCTTTCTTAAACATATTTCAGCAATTTAATATCAATTCATAAGCCCCACAACACCCTACACAACCTCCAATATCAAATTTTCAAATTAAGACTTCTATGAATAGGTCACCAATAAATCAGTCCACATTCTCCATAAAAAGGTATGGCAAGGTGGGTGAGTGTAGGTTATGGCCAGATTCAGGTCCCTTATTGCCAACAAACAAATAAATCTAAATACGAGAATCAGACCTAGAATAAATTATCAGACAAATAATCTGAATCCTGTAGCTGATAACACAAAACAACTTGTCTCTTCAACAGAAATTTGACCTTTGTAAGATCCAATCTTTGACACTCAGATATTCATCTTCAATCCCTGAAAAGTTGAGAGGGTTTTCATCCTCTAGGAAAAATGTGGAACTAAAGCTCTGCACAAGGGTTTTGCAAGTTGACAATGATAAAATGAAGCGCTTTTTCATTTTTTAATAATTTTGGATGCTTTTACCAGCAAATCCTAAAAGTAATTGAAAAAAAGAAATAATATTAAATTTGAATATTTATCCCTTTTCCTTTTTAATGGGTTAGTTACCTTTTATTTGAATGTTCGCTGGTTTCACTTTATGATTTTTATTTGATTTTGGCCCCATTTAATAATAGTAAATTGTGATTATTTGAACATTAACTTAAGGTGCTTTCTGGAACTTAGTAAATTAATATTTTTATTATTCCCCTGTAAATCCTCCCTTCAGCTTATGGGGAATAGAAATAGGCTTTGGTTCCTCCAATTTGAATCAGTTTGAAGAATGGGACATTACAATTGGTGAAATTTGAAATTTCAAATCATAGATGAAAAAATGGCCGTTAACTTTCAGAAAACTTGAGTACTCGCGAGCTCAAACTGGCAGTGAGTCACTCACGCAAAAACTCAGTGCCATTTTTTTTTCAAAACTCGCTGTGATTTCCTGCATAAAACTGGTCAAAACGCGTGATTTTTCCTGTAATCTGGCAAAAAATTCATCCAAATAATAAATAAAAACGAAACCCTGATAAAAGCAGTTGCTATAAAGTGATTTCCAGTCATTTTTGAAGAGCACACAAAAATACTTGGGGGGGGGAATGAATCAGTAGTTTAAACTATTAAAACATGGAACCACATAAAAAATAGAGAGAGCAAACATCAAGATGCAAACACCAAATTTCACGTGGAAAACTCTTTGGGGTAAAAAACTACGGCACACATAGCTTTCATTAATACAATGGGCACTAATCTAGATTACATAAGTGAGCACCAATTCACAGAGAGCATCAAATCTCAGAGAGCACCAGCTCTCCTTGAAGCACCAACTCTGATCAGCTGAGGCACCAAATACATATAACCTCAATCGCCAAGCACAAATTACACAACACCCCTTCCATTACACCAACCAGTCTGAAATGATTTTTGCAGCGTTTAGGAAGACAAACACCAATTTTATGATGCAGCCATCAAACTGAAAATCTGTAGGCTCAATGTCATGCACAGCTAAACAATTTGCTCGACTCTGTCATACATACCCGACTCTCAATGACATAGCCTCCTTAACAAACTTACCCAAAAACTATCCTGCTTCCGTACTTGCTCGACTTCCTTAAAAAATCACTGAAAGATATGAATGGCTGGAGTATATTTTAATTACTTCAGAATAGTCTTTAATGCAGAAACACTTACAAGAATCTGCAGCCGCCCCATACACCTTCAATTCTCTTGAAAGGCCATCACACCATAATTAATTCTGAAAACACCCAGCACTTAGTTCTGAAACCATCAGCCAATAATTACGAATCGCCTAGTATTTGTTTCATTACTTGAACGTGAATCCGATTCACAGATTCATTTATTTTCAGGATTTAACCTCAATATTTATTTCATCACATGAACATCAACCTTTGACAGCAATGACAAAATATTCAACAATTTGATGTGCGGTTTACAAATTGGAAGCACAGCTAGGGCATGCGGGAGGTGACAGGCTGCTGTTTATTTTCTACAATGATAAAAAGTATAGTTTATCTTCTGATTTTTCTAAACTGTGCTGTGTTTTTAATATATGAAAACTTCTGTATGTTTTTACTATAAAGTATAGTTTATTTTTCAAGTTTTAACCATACTTTTGTTATAAACTTATTGTTTTTTATTATAAACTATAATTAAAGCTAAAGGTGAATATGATAATATATAATTTTTTACTAATTTTCACTATTTACAAAATTATATATATATATATATATATATATATAATGTTTTGTATTGACAACCTCTAAATAATACCTATGCTTTATAAGATGATGGAGATGGGAATATGTTATTCAAATTGAATAGATATGTGTTTTTCAAAAATATTTTAAAATATTGTATATTCTCAAATGTTTGACAAATTTGTTGAGTTGCCAATTTTTCGCTGAGATTTTTTGGCAAGTCACGAATTTTAATTTTTTTTGGGTTAGTCAAGTCATTGCCAAGTCTGAGTTTTTCTAGTATGTTTCAAATCATTTCTAAACTTATGTATTATGGTTTCATATTGTATATGATGAATGACTTCCAATGTTATCATATAAGCATTTTAAACTTTTCAAATTTTTAATAGATGCACACTACCTTTCCCTAAAAATGGCCTTCATTCTGAAAATGCATTATCCCTATCCCCTGCCATCCCCGTCCCGGAAACTTGGTGTAATATAGGTGATAAGTGTTCTTAGGCCTTTCCCACATCCATCCTTGGCACCAAAAGGAAGATCCAATGTGGGAAATGTGAATTGAAAGACAAGTTTCACTCCCTTTCCAGGTTGAGTCCAAAACTGTTGCAGATCCTCAGTGGGTGGTCTTGAAATTGTTGGGGCAGTTGCAAAATGGCTTTCTGCTAAAAATCATTGCTTTTGCTGCCATTAATTTTACACTTGATTTTTATGTTGGATCTTCTGCTTTCTGATCTCCTCCTGCTGCAGATCACACCAAGGCACCATCTAATCTGTGAACAAATGACATGGGATCAAAAAACATTTTATGGATGAAACATCTGCAACCACAGCTCTTACACAACTTCTCAGTTGAGCCCATGGTCATGCACCTTTGATCAGTTGTTTGGCTCAGAATATTTTTTTGTTGATGTATTTTGACAAATTTGTCTTGCAGGTAGGCCTTCAATTTAGATGCCACAACTGAGAGGTATTTTCCTTTTAAATTCATCTAGGACTTGCACCCAGCCTCATCTATTGAGGTGCGCCACAGGAGAAGAAAGTCATTTGAAGAATCTTAAACTTGAGAACTAAATTGGGTGGGTGATTGATGGGCAGCTGTTATAGTTTGCATGCTGCTGGTTTTTTGTGAACTTTTTCAGCAAGTTTGGATGAACTGGGAAGAGTTAGCTAACATTCTTAGGTTTTTTGCTAGTGAATGTAAAACTATTATTTTCCTGGATTTTGATGGTTTGATAGTCTTCCTTCTGAAGATTTCCTTCTATCAATACAACAAGAAGCTGCATATACATTGTTAACCCATATATATTTGGAATAAGAAGTCAATTTAGTTTATGTGCAAATTTTAGAGAGCTTCATATCTGGCAACGAGAACTCCTGTTGAATAATCTCATTAAAACTGGGTTGTCTATGCCTATGGGTGAATCTTGTGGGACACATTTCTAAAAGGTTGATGAAAAAACGGGAAAGTAAAAAGGTTATGGATAAGGCATCGATTGTTCTAGGGGATATGAATAAAACTTACATTGTTCTCTTCATTCAAGACATGCCTATCTTTATCTTAGCTCAAAATAAATTTATTTTCTTCAATTCAGAGCATTTGGGAACATTTAATTATCATAAATAATAGTATTTCCTGATAATTATCCCTGATATGGAGCTAGACTGAAGAACTTTTGAATAGGAAAATTCAAATTCTCTGCATGTCTTTCTGATAACCATGATATCAGACAAAAGCTATAGAATAGAACTTAGTATCAATGATAGCAATAGTACATTAAACATCAATGCCAAAGCAACATAATACCATACCAATATACCAAGTACCAGAATACCAGAATGGTGAGGAAATGCTATATTCTTTATTGATACCAAAAACCAACAGTTTTACATCAAAGACCAGAGTGCTTATAAGATAGTCGGTTGGTTGGGAAAACCAACAAACGCACCTCCTCGCTCCTAACTACCCTCCCGACAAGACATAACTAGAAGTAATACAATATCACTTGATTCATACTACATTTATCCCCCCCCCAAAAAAACAGTCGTCTTCCAGACGACAACAGAGCTAAAAAAAATAAATTTAGACTTCCCAGTTGGGTTGTGAAGACGTCCCTGGATTCGAAGCTTGTTCTTGGATGCGTGAAAGATCTTGTTTCGCCATTGTCTGTTTGGCCCGAACTCCTTGGAGAACCCGCAAGGCATCCATCTTCATTGCTTCCGCTTGAGCTACTTTCTCTTCCAGGTCCACTCGTTCCTTTTGCCATGCAACCTTTTCTTCTGCCCACTCCTTCATGCCACTAGTCAGATCCCTTTCCATTTGATCTACCCCTGCCTTGCGTAGTGCTTCTTTAAGGGTGTGCTCCTCTGTATTCTCCCACCAAGCGCGACATTCCCTTCCTATTATGCTCTCAAAGCTGATATTGACAGTTGTAGTCTTTTCCATGGTGCTCCCCTTCTCCTTTTTATTTGTCATCTTTTTCCCCTTCTTCACCTACAGGACTGATCTTTTCTGTTTGGAATCAATTATCTGCCCTTTGCTTGGGTTCCCCATGCTGATTTTCACCATTTTATGGAGTTTGGTTAACGGTCTTCCACGTGTACTTTGTTCTGTGCCCCAACCGTTTTGTACTCCAACCATTTTTTTCCTTTCTGTGAGGGCTGACACTTGTTCTTTTATCCACATAGAAGGTACCGATTTGCTTCCTGTCCAAACTGTTTGTACGGATGGCCGTACCATCCATCTCCCTGTTCCACGCCTGCTGCCTGCTTCCGTATAGATCCCTAGCCATATGGCTTGTAGCTAGATCTTCCCCCGTATGGCCCCTGTTCGTACGGCTATAGGTCCTCTGTTCGTACGACCCATGTCCATACGATGACCAGCGGTACGTCTTGGTGCTTCTGTTCCGCCCTCCTCTGCCTGTCGTACAAGCCTTTGTCTTGCTGCTCCTGCCGTACGTGCTCCTTCCGTACGACCTGCTTCTTGCTGTCGTATGGGCCTGTCCGCCTTCTTCCGTATGGGCTGCTCCGTACACCCACCCTCCCGTACGAGCTGCCTTTCGTGCGTGTTGCAACCTGTCTGTACGACCCTATGAGCACTTCCATACGACGTGTTGCCTTTCGTACAGCTTGTTCGTACACCGTACGGGTTTCTTCTTCCTGGTTCCTGTGTGTTGCCTTCCGTATGGCCTGTCTGTACTGTGTACACGATTTGGTTGTCTGGTCGGTTGGCTATGCTCCCACGTGTGTTCTTCTGTACGCCTTCTGTTGGCTTGACCTTGTACGGACGTACTTTCTTCTCCCCAGTGTTGTGAAGTGTGAAATGGCACTGAGTTCTTTTATAAGGCTTGTAGATGTTAGGGTTTGCCTTTGTTTCGTCTCCTTTTAAATTTTTCATTGCTTTTTCTCTTATTTCTTCTATTATGTCTAAGTGGCATATGGGATGTGTCTCTTTTTGTAATTCGGCTCCCTTGTATTCCTTGTACCCCTCTGGGTAGCTTTCTTCCCGTTCTTGAATTTGCAACATGTTGCATTCTAGTTGGAATACCTCATAGTCCTCCATCTGCCAATGGAATAGGCCGTTAAGGGAACTAGTTTCATCTTCGGAGTATTCACCCAGTCTGAGCACTCCCTCTTCATCTGGTTCCACTCCTTCCAGGTTTTCTCCTTCTGAGTCGGATGCTAGATCCTGACTTACACACTGATTCCTCAAATTTATTATATATTTTCTCCCATCTACCTCTATGGATAGGGTGTTTCTTTTCCAATTGTGGGTGGCCCTTGCTGCTATCAGCCAATCCCTCCCGAGCAAGGCATCGTACCCCTTCTTTTCCAAGGTAATTACCACAAAGTCGAGGAAGAACTCGTGTCCCAATTATTACCTTTTGTCCCACCAGATTGGTCTGCTTCGACTAACTGGAATGTGGGTGGCCAGAGCGTGGGTTTCCCTAGCGCCTTCCAAGTCTCCTTTGGCAAGACGTTCACGCCAGACCCTCCATCCACAATAGTGTTAGATAGTTTACATCCCATTATCTCCATTTCCACTACTGCGGGTGTCTTGCCTATCCCAATAGTGAATAGGGTATCCGTCTTTTCCACTAATTTCTTTTCTTTCTCCTCCCTCCTGAGATTTTCCTCTTGATTTATTATTCCTTGTGATATTGCTACCCAAAGCTGAGGTACCGTTTCCAACAGATCCATAATTTTCACAAAGATGGTAGTTTCCAGTACTTGTTTCATGATGCTTGGTACTGGCCCCTTGTTTGGGGTTTTAGCCATACTTCCTCCTTCTTTGTTATTCCTAATGGCTTTTGTGGCTTCTTGAAATCTTTCTCTTTTTGTAGCCATGTCAGGGTATTCAAGTTTCCTTGCCTGCATTCTTGTGATGGCCAATACTTCTCTCTCCGAGTCTACAATGTCTAGCCTGTTTACCCCCTTTTGTTTAGGGCAATTGGCATCCTCATGGTTGCCTGGTCCACACCATTTACACAACATTCCGTCATTCTGTCCTCCCCCATTCTGGCAATCTCATGCGAAGTGTCCCCATTGGTTACATTGCCTACATTGGATCATGGGTCTTCCTTTAGAGTCGTACTGGATTGCTCTCTGAGGTGTGTTGTTATTACTGTTGTTATTGCTTCCTCGTCTATTATTTCCATACCCTCTTGGTGATGCTTCCGTATTGGTGTTACGTGGAGGCGTGACCGGTGGTGTGGATTGTTCTCCTTGTGTGAAAAACACTTGAGCATTCCGTGCCTTCAAGTTGTAATGGCAATCTTTGATTGCGTGTCCTAACACCTGACAGATGTCACAAAAGGCTTTGCGCGGACAAGTCCCTTTTGTATGTCCCTCCTCACAATCTGTGCACCAGAGTTCCCTATCCTCTTTCTTTTCTTCCTTGCTTCCTGTCACTTCCTTCATTAGCTGCATCATGTCTTTACTTAGGGCTTGGATGGTCTTGGATTCATCCCCACTTTCTTCTGAACTTTCACTTCTGCTTCCCTGTCGCTTTGCCTTGGAAGTTTTATTCTCACTTTCTATGTCCATAGCTCGGGTGCATGCTTCTTTAAAGGACGCTGGTGGCACTATCTTCATTTTCCGTTTTAGGGATGGGGCTAATCCTTCAATGAACCACCTTTTTTTCAACTCGTCCGCAGGTTTGTTATCCAACTTCCCTACCAATTCTCTGAGTTTCCTTGTGTAACTTCTAACTGACTCATTTTTCCCTTGTCTGGTGTTATAGATTTCAGTAACTATCTCATCATCATCCCGTAAGAGTCTGAATTCCTCTTTGAATGCAGTACGGAGATCCTTCCAGGTGGCTCTCTGACCGGCCTCCAAGTCTGTATACCAATTAATAGCGATCCCTCTCAGGGTGGCCAGGAAGGCTTGTAACCATTGATCTGCATCGTTTTCTCCATTAGCCTGCCATATGGTGATGCACGTTTTACAGTGCCGTGCAGGGTCCTCCGACCCATCTCAAGTGAATCTGGGAAGTTTTTGCTTAAGTCCTGCCGTTCTCTTCCCTCCTGCCAGGAGGCTCCCTCCTGCCGGAACGTTCCCTCCTGCCGGGATGCTCCCTCCTGCCGGGATGCTTCCTACTAGGACACTTCCTGCCAGGATGCGTCCTGTCGGGACACTTCCTGCCGGGACACTTCCTGTCGGGACGCTTCCTGCTGGGGACACTTCCTGCCGGGACGCTTCTTGTCGGGGACACTTCCTGCTGGGGGCGCTTCCTGCTGGGATGCTCCCTCCTGCCTGGACGCTTCTTGCCGGGATGCTCCCTCTTGCCGGGACACTTCCTGTCGGGACACTTCCTGCCGAGATGCTCCCTCCTGTCGGGACGCTTCCTGTCGGGACACTTCTTGTCGGGACACTTCTTGTCGGGATGCTCCTCTTGCCGGGACACTTCCTGTCGGGATGCTCCCTCTTGCTGGGACACTTCCTGCCAGGATGCTCCCTCCTGCCGGGACGCTTCTTGTCGGGATGCTCCCTCCTACCGGAACGCTCCCTCCTGCCGGAACGCTTCCCGTCGGGATGCTTCCTGTTGGGATGCTCCCTCCTCCTGCACTAATATTCTCTATTTCCCTTTGCGATTCTTCTTGCCCACCTCGTGGTTGCTCCCGGCGTGCCGGAGTTTCAGGATTCTTGCCCCTTCCCTTCCTTCCTGAAGTTTCTGAAATGGCTAATTTGGCTAGGCCTTCTATTGTGTCTTCAATAAGCTTTTCCTCAGTTTGGCTTGTATTTTGAGATGGATTGGCCAAGCTTCTCAAATAGTGACGCCTCTGTTCCTCTTGGCGTAACCCTAGGATCCGCCTCGCGGCTTCCCCTTCAGTTTCTTCTCCTGACCGTCGTTTGGGATACTTATTTGGAAGCAGGGGCATGAATTATTTTAGTGCCTTGTCTTTCTTGGTTTGTCACGCTCCCTCACTTCCCATGTGCTTCTTTCGGTTGACTGGTGGAGTACTTTGTTGTCTCCTCTCCCTTGCAGTCTCCTCTCTTTCTTCCTCCACGCGTACCAGGTTTCTTGCCAATAGTCGAGGGATTTGTCCAAGTAGATCGTACACTACTGGTGGCACTGAAAGCTCGTCCCCTACTGTGCTCTCTGGAACCGCTCTCTCTCGGGCTTCCCTTTGCACGTACTGGTCAACTGAGACTTCCCAGGCCGATACCAGGTCTCGTGTCACTTGATCTTCCCTTGTTATTTCCTCCTCTTCTCCGTCACTATTCGTTTTGAGTACACGTGGTAGGAAGGGTCTTCCCATTACTCCATCCTACCCAAGCCGAGACCTCTAGGTTCGAACTTAGGCAACGGCGCTAAAATGTAGAATGGTTATACAGACAAAAGCTATAGAATAGAACTTAGTATCAATGATAGCAATAGTACATTAAACATCAATGCCAAAGCAACATAATACCATACCAATATACCAAGTACTAGAATACCAGAATGGCGAGGAAATGCTATATTCTTTATTGATACCAAAAACCAACAGTTTTACATCAAAGACCAAAGTGCTTATAAGATAGTCGGTTGGTTGGGAAAATGAACGGACACACCTCCTCGCTCCTAACTACCCTCCCGACAAGACATAACTAGAAGTAATACAATATTACTTTATTCGTACTACAACAATCTTTTTGGTATATGCTCTTCATGCAAATTTCTATTACACTTCTATGTAGTTTGATTGAAATGTATGTCTTGTACTGGAATAAATCTAAACTTCTGTTATCACATCAGATGTGTGGATAAGATGTTGTATGCTTGGATCTGTGCAGGTGTCCTAAATGCATTGAATTGAAGCTACCCCGTGCAAATGCGGCTTTCTGGTTTGTACACTGATTTCATGGCTTTTTTAATTGGAGATTTATCATCTTATTTGCTGCAATTTAAAATGGCATATTATGTTGCAATTATCTTCGGGTAGCTAAGTGTTGTTGGAAATGGGATTGCCAGTTTGCATATTTAGACATTATGCAATAATTAGTTTACTTTCGTAGGAAATGGCCCTATAATATTAAAGTTTCAATCCTATTTTTGTAAAAACAGTCATTTTTTTTCAGGCATCCAGAGTTTCCTGGCAGAGGTTATGCAATTTGAATGTTAAGATTTTTCTCTTGCTCGGTAATAATAGGTTTATTTTATTAATATTTATAAAAGTTTACGTCAGATATAAATGTCTTCAGAATTGGTATGACCATCTAAATCCTACTAGCACCATCTTCCATCATATACATATTAACGACTAGACTACCCCCCAAAACCTTCCAACTATTCATCCCCTTTTACAGAAAAGGCTCTTAAATTGCCAAATTTCTGATGTGGAAGGCATTCATCAACAAAACTGAACATTTTGGACACTATAATTCTGTTTACATTAACATTTCTGAGTAAGCATCCCTATAAAAACCATATAACTATTCATAGGCCTGTAAATCCCTGAATGCTGCCATATGCAAACCAAAAATAGGGGGAGCAAGATAGAGCAAAAACCACTCTTACTAGTCTTCCATTACCAATCAGCTCCGTCGGGTTTGTCCAGCTCTCCGTGTCCTCATTTTCCTGGGAACCGCTTGGGGAAATGCTGATGAAAGTTCATTTGCAGCCAGTTGATACTGTCGAATCACGGTTTTCAGTTTACCACATGCCTCTGTAATTTCCTTTTTGTAAGCTTCTTTGTTTACCTTACCCATCCATCAAACAAATGGGATAATGCCATATTCTTTGGCTTCCTCTTCATCCTCTTTGCCTGCAGAGATATCCGTCTCTACTTCGGGAACTGCCCATTCTAGAATAGAATCCAACCCAATGATCAACTCTTCATCAAACAGCAAGGTAGTAACCCATTTCACCGTCTCCGTGTCCTCTGCAATTTCTAGCCCCCAAGCTACAACCATGGAGATAATGTCTACATTTAACATCCAACTCAGTTTATTCTCCATAAATTTCGGGCCTAAAACCCCAATCGCAGCTTCCACCACTTCATCATCTTTGATTTTTAGCAACCCCTGGAGTCTTTCCTTCTTCACCGGCCCGCAGAATCCCTTTTTGCTGTTTTTTTGTGCTCACTGTGAAGTTAGCTTCCATTTTCTACTCTCTATAGATTGCTCTGCAACACCAATCTCCAAATAAAAATAACAACTTTGCCCCAAAATTACATGTTGACACCGATTTTAAAGCTCTTCAGCCTAAACTCGTGCAAAGATATAATTAACATGTTAGCTGCCGCTTGCTTCGAAATGACCATTTCATTAATCATAGTGCATTTCAAATCTTTCGCAATCAGCCTCCTGATTCACATGCGCGGAATTCATTTCTTGGCTTATCAAAACTGGCTGATAAGACAACCTACCATAAGCCATGCCAACTTCCCTTTTATATTTTCCAAACAAGCTACTGGGCTTGTATTAATGGTTACACATTCTATTCCTCGCACACCACCACTGTCTTTAAATAATCTTGGAGGTAAATTCCCATTTATCAAATTATTATTAGCCTCTATCTAATCCTACTCATGCAAATTTCTCAAGTCCTCCATCTTAAGTTCATCCTCCACATTGAATGTCAATGCCCATTTAGATAACACACTGGCTTCTTTGTTTCCCTCTCTATGGATATGCCTCACTTAAAAATTGTTTAATTTCTTTAACTGTTCAATGATAGCACAAATATAAGTTTGAAGATGTCATGCTTCAATGTTACCTTTAGCAATTGCCTGCACTATAATAAGAGAATCACCTTCAAGGTGAATTTTCTTGAATCCCAGTGATATACCTAATTTCAAGGCTAACAAAGCTGCCTTTGCTTCTGCAATGTTATTTGTTCCCTCTGCTAACCTTTGTGCACCAATGAATAGAGTGCCTCCCGTCCAATGTCGAATGATGACCCTTGCTCCAGAAGGTCCTGGGTTGCCTTTGGCAGCCCCATCAAAATTAATCTTCACCCATCCATCCTCTGGTTTCTCCCATCTCATCTCTTCCAGCCTCAATATTTCAACTTTCCCATTAGCAACACCACTAGCATTTCTAATCTTAATTCCTGGCCATTTAGCTTGAATACTTTTATCACTTAGTGTGTAGTGAGCTTTCATATATTTATTGTAAGTGGCAGCCCCAACTACTTCCTCAGTCATGTGATTGATTCTATATTTCAGCCTCTCAGTAGATTCTTTCTTATCCCTGAATATCCTCCTGTTTCTTTCTTTCCATAGCTCCCATATTAGAACAGATGGGCTCACAATCCAAACGCAAGATAGTAATGATTTCCTCTGATGAATGGGCCAGCTATCAAAGACTTCCCCCAAAGAATTCTGTAGAGGGCTATGCCATTCTAACTTAGACTTTAGCATATCCCAACATTTAGCAGCAACTTTACATTGCAAGAGTAAGTGGTCTGCATTTTCTTCACTCTCCTCGCACATAATACACTTGCTAGGTCCAACAAAACCAAACTTCTTTCTCCTTTCGCCCGTTAGTATTCTTCCCTTAATTGCTAACCATGCAAACGTGGCGGTCTTTGGAAGACAATCCTTCCCCCAACATAGTTTAGTGGGGCAATCTTCCTCCCCATCTACTCTATCCAAAATCTGATAACCCACCTTAATTGAGTAATTCCCACTTTTTGCTCCAGACCAAATAAGTTTATCCTCCCTTTGTGTAATTTTAATCTTCCTGCTTTGAAATAATGTTTCATTAACTCTGCCTGCTGAAACGAGAGGCCAATATTATCAACACTCTTCCACATCAATTCTTGTACTAGCTGATTCTGTTTTACTTCTACATAATCACAAATTTTCTCCCCCCACCTTTGTGCCATAATATTCCTTAAATCATGAAACTTTGCCGAGTTCTTTAGAGCTGGGAATCCATTCCATAAGTCATTCCAAAACAAAGCTTGTCTACCATTTCCAACTTGCCAAGTCAAATGATTGGTTATTACTGGACGACATTCTAAAATGAAATTCCAAATTGTTGATACCCTTGGGGGTCCCTGATGTTGATGTTTATAGCTCTGATCAGATAAAATGATCATAATACTGACTATATGATTATTATGAGAAATGATTTATTATATATATACATATATATCAATATATATAATAATTGATATTACTATATACATTGATATATATGTATATACAAAGTTAGATTATAATTATTCTCATAATAACTAAATAGTTAAATTGATAAAATATATTATTATTATTATTATTATGTAAATATAAGAGCAATTAATATAATACTCAAGAGATATTATATATATATATATATATATATAATCATAATTGTCATTATGTTAATTACATAATAATGAATAGACATGTCCCATGAAGGGACATGTCTCTTCTTGGCTCATTCTTAATATAAATGCAAGAGATTGTTGCATTTGAAAAACACATACAATGAGATAGTGCTATTACATTTGCAATGATCCTAAAACCTTAACATGGTATCAGAGCCAAGTTGCAAATGTAAGAGAGTAGTTTGTTAATGGTGAATGTGTGACTGTCTCAGAAAATTACAGTCTTAGTACGAGGACCATATCTCACAATTGCACCGTTGGATTTTGCTGAATTTGAGATATGTTGGTGATAAACAAATTTAGAAGAATATCACCGGAGCGATTTGAAATAAAATGTCAGGTTCAAAAGTTATGACCAAATTTGTACAGGTCTATACAGATTTCTGAACAAAGAGAGTTCTTTGATTAAAAGCTACAAACACTTTTTATAGTGCAAATAAGAAAAGGATCATTACATTAATCAAGAGATGAGTTTCCATGTTGATTAATGTTCATAAATTCTTTTTATGTAGTTATTAAATCATACTATAACATTGGGATAGAAAATATTGTATGCTTTCATCATTAATATTTCTTTGGGATAATATAGTTTAGTGAGCTATTTGTAATCTCTCTCTGACATACCTTCAGGACAAAAGCACAAGATAATTTCATTCAAGGGAGAAATAACTTGATGCTTGAAAACAAATTGATGATTGAGACTAGATGCAAAGAGAGTCTAATATTTCAAACGAGGTCAAGAAGTTGATAAACTTGAGCTTCAGAGGGAGTAGATGGTTCAGTCAACTTGTGACAATCTTGATCATATTGATTGAGAGGGAGTTCACTATTGAAGGTGAAACATTTATGAGGTAAACTTGATATAATTGATTATTATACTTATGAATTATGAATTTTTTAATGGGCCTGCCCCTTGTGTAAATCATGAGGAAGTGACGACTTCCAAATGATTATCACTTGTATTTGTTAAAGTTATTGGAAGGTGACGATCTTGCAATAACTTTTCTATTGTGATAGATATTTTTGTGATAACATATCTTACTTGTGGATAGAATCACCGATAGAGGCAATCCACACTGAAGCTCACGAGTTTGTGGATAGAATCGCCGATGGAGGCAATCCACACAGGAGCTTGTGGATCGAATCGCCAATAGAGGCAATCCACATTGAAGCTCATGAGTTTGTGGATAGAATCACCGATGGAGGCAATCCACACCATAGCTCATGAGTTTGTGGATAGAATCGCCGATGGAGGCAATCCACATAGGAGCTTGTGGATCGAATCGCCGATGGAGACAATCCACCTGGGAACTGTGGATAGAATCGCCAATAGAGGCAATCCACCTGGGAACTAACCCTCACAATTTATGAACTTATTGTGAGTTACATTTTATCTTCCCTAGCTAAGAGGGAGTGTTGATGTTTATAGCTCTGATCAGATAAAATGATCATAATACTGACTATATGATTATTATGAGAAATGATTTATTATATATATACATATATATCAATATATATAATAATTGATATTACTATATACATTGATATATATGTATATACAAAGTTAGATTATAATTATTCTCATAATAACTAAATAGTTAAATTGATAAAATATATTATTATTATTATTATTATATAAATATAAGAGCAATTAATATAATACTCGAGATATTATATATATATATATATATATATATATATATATATAATCATAATTGTCATTATGTTAATTACATAATAATGAATAGACATGTCCCATGAAGGGACATGTCTCTTCTTGGCTCATTCTTAATATAAATGCAAGAGATTGTTGCATTTGAAAAACACATACAATGAGATGGTGCTATTACATTTGCAATGATCCTAAAACCTTAACACCTGATTATCAAGATTCTTTGACTCTCGGCTGAGTCTAGATATTTAGCTCGTAACACCTTAACCCACAACAAATGAGGATTAGTAAAAATTGTCCATACCAATTTTGCACCTAAGGCTGTGTTCATTACTTGCCAATCTCTGATTCCTGCCCCACCCTTATCTTTTGGTCTACATATCTTATTCCATGCTAGAAGAGGGAGTTTGTTCTCTTCATTAGCCCCATTCCAAAAAAATTACGCATCCTTTGTTCTATTAGCTTAATTACTTTTCCGGGAATCTTAAGACACATCATAGAGAAAACTGGAATAGCTGATATAACTGATTTGAGCATTATAATTCTACTTGCTGAAGTGAGCCATCTGCTCTTCCACTCATCCATATGTTTTAAACAGCTGTCTATGAGGTCCTTCTAGAGCTTAGCTCTGCAAGCACCCCCAAAAAGAGGAATACCAAGGTATTTTGCAGGTAAAATACCAATCCTCATGCCTAAAATCCTGCATATCTCCCTTTGTTTTTGTATGTTAGTGTTAAAAAAGTATATTTCTGATTTTTTCCAGTTGATGCATTGGCCTGAAGCTCTGCTATATTTATCATTCATAATTCCAGCATCTCATAAGGATGCTTCACCCATTAAATATATATCATTCGTAAACTGCAGATGCGAAAGGGGATCAATCCCATCTGCAACTTCAATGCCTTTCCACTGTCCTTCACTTCTCTTCTTTGAAATCAACTGACTTAATGCTTCGGCCATAATAATAAATAGGAACGGGGAGATAGGATCCCCCTGTCAAATTCCCTTGTTAGACTCAATAAAACCTTGGGGGCTACTGTTAATAAGCACCGAGAATCTTGGGGTGCTGATACAACTTTCAATCCAGCTGACCCATTCATTGCAAAAACCAAATTTTCCTAAAACTTTTAGAAGAATTCTTCGATGAACCTCATCATAAGCCTTTTTAATATCTAATTTAATCATCATCCTATCATTTCTTGCTTTCCTTACTAAATGAATGGCCTCATGAGCAACAATCACACCCTCATATATTGATCTATTAGGAGAAAACCCCACTTTGTTCACTGGAGATAACTGAATCAAGCACACTTTTTAATCTGTTTGCAATTACCTTTGGAATAATCTTGTAGATTGTATTACAAAGAGAAATTGGCCTAAAATCCTCAAAGGTATTCCTATCCGCCTTCTGTAGAATGAGGGTAATAAATGTGTTGTTAAAATCTTTAAGAATGAAGCCCCTAGCCCTAGGTTCCTCAACAACTTCCCAAATTTCTGAACCCATAATGTCCCAAAATCTCTGAAAGAAAATGGTTGGAAAGCCATCACGCTTCGGGGCTTTTTCACCGCCTACTCCAAATAGAGAACTTTTTACTTCCTCCTTAGAAATCGGGCCTATGAACATTGCATTTTGTGCATCCGAAATAGAACTGGAGATACCATCTAAAATATCTAAGTCAGTCTCTAAATTTGCAGGATCACAAAAGAAAATATTTGAGAAATATTAAACTGCTTCTATATTAACTTCATTTGTTGATTGCAATAGGTTACCATTATGGTCGTTGACTGAAAAGATTTTATTTTGTGATCTTCTACCTTCTACTGAATTGTGAAAAAACTTCGAATTCCTATCACCATCTTTCAGCCATGTCTCACAAGACTTCTGTCTCCAAAAAGTATCCTCTCTTGCTAACAACTCTGAGTATTGCTGATTGAGTCCCTTTTCAGCTTGATAATTCTCTTCATCTATTCCACTTTCTATCACTTTCAAATGCAAATCAGCTATAACCATTTTTCAATCTTTAATTTTTCCACAAATATATTTTAAAATGATTCTCTATTCCAAATTTTTAACTATTCCTTGATGAATTGTAATTTCTTGAAAAAAATAAACGCCTTGTTGCCTGATCTTGGAGGAGATGAAGCCCACCACTTTGCAATTTTTTCTCTAAAACCCTCAGTCCGCATCCACATAGTTTCAAATTTGAAGAGTGACCTATCTGGGGCAGTCTCCTCTTGAATGCACACACTTATAGGATAATGATCGGAACCAGTGATAGGGAGAATCTCAGCCGAACAAGTCCAATTTGTTTCTGGCCTAATTGCCTGCAATCAAAAATCTATCGAGGTTCTCCACAATATTGAAGAAACCACACCTCCTATTAGTCCATGCAAGTTCTCCATTCCTCATTCCAGCTCAATTAGCCCATTGTCATTAATAAAATTTGCAAAGTCATTTTCAGTTTGCCAAGCCCAGCCTAGCCCTCCTTTCTTTTTTGCTGGGCTGTGAATAGCATTGAAATCTCCACCAAGCAGGAGCATTTCATTCAAAGCAGAACTAAGAATATTTGTAAGGTCTTGCCAAAGTATTCTTTTGTAAGCTGGGCTATTTGGTCCATATATGTTTATCGCATTGAACCTTGTAAACAATTGTTTTGAGTCCACACCAATCCATTGCCAGTTTCTATCTTGTCTCATTAGTTGAATATCAAGAGTTGCCTCATTCCACAATACACTGAGCCCTCCCGAGGCTCCAACAACATCTGAAAAATAGCACTTCCATCTACTAAAACATTTTTTAAAGGCTTCTATATATCAGGACCTTTTATCTTTACTTCTTGTAGGAAAACAAGGTCTGGTTTTGCCTGATCAAGGCACCTTTTGATCAGGCGAATCTTGTTTGGGGCATTGCAACCCCTGACATTCCATGATAGGATTCTCATGGCTGTCGGGAAAATGCATGATCTCAAGAGTTTACTCTGATCAGCTGCATTCCCAGCCATTTCTAACTTCATCCTGTTAGATCTTGCTCCCCTCCTCTTTTCACTAATTTTTGGCTTGCTCTGCAAAGAAGGGGTTTGTTCTACTGTTCTTATCTCAAGAATTCCTGGGTTTTCAGATAACCCCAGTTCATCTTCTCCCCAAACATCATCCTGCGAGATATATTCAGATTCAGATTCTTCTAAATTCCCTCCGCTGTCTTTTACTCCATCAAATGAACTCTCCAAGTTTCAAATGGGATTTGAATATCTTTGAAGAGGGAATCAACCCCATCACCTATCCTTTCCATATTAGCCTGCCTTTTCTCATCCATGTCTGCATGTAAAAAATCTGAGAACAGTCCAGAGTCTACACCTGGTTTTTCTCTTCGTTCATCCAGGCTCTGTACCCAGCCTTTATTCCTAGCAGACTCAACCCCAGAGGGGTCCCACTATGGCTGAATCTCTGGCCTCTTCTGTTCTAAAATTTGTGCACAAGTTTCCTTGCTTAAAGCATCAACTTCTACTTGTTTCTCATGTTCAGCTGAATCCTGTGGTCACTCATTAGTTGTTGATTGAATAGGTGTAGCACCTAGTTCTCCGAGCTGTTCCGCGCAGGGGCATTGTTTACCTCCATTGACATCAGTCCTTTCTACTGAATGGGCTAAAGTAGAAACCTCTGTCCCTTGATTACCAATATCACTGCCGTTTTTAAATATCTGATCTATCATCTCCTTTTGTCCTTCACCCCAAGTTTGCTGTTGTTGCATTTTAGCCCATTCATCAGAAGGTTGACCCAATAGAACATTCATCCATTCCTGCATTTCAAGGTTATCTTCCCCATTCTTTTGCTCTGTGAGCCTGAGTAACACATCTGTCAGCAAATTGCACTCTAAGCCTTTCCCCTTCCTATTCATCCTATTCTCATTCTGTTCATCATTCTTGTCCATTTCAGAAGTCATCTCCTCGCTTTTATCAACCTCAATCGATTGCTTCCATAGGCCCTCTCCCATTCAGATTTCAATAAGATCTGGCAGTGGATGGCATTCTTGCCATACAATCAGAATCCTAGGGTAAATGGTAAAGTCCTTTACATCTACAACTTCCTCAATCTTCACAAAAGTCCCTAGTTTATCCCCTATCATTTTAAAAGTTTCCTGGTTCCAATATTCATGTGGCAAGTTATATAGCTTGATCCATATTGGGATTCCTTGATCTTCTCCTTAATAGGATCAGAGTTTGGAGTCCAGTCTGTGATATAAAGCCCTTTTCTATCCAGTTAAAAAGGCCCACTCCCAAATATTCATTCCTAGTCTTGTTTGGAAGGGCAAATCACCAGATAGAATCCATTAGCTAAAGTTTTCAAGACACATTCCATGCTCCAATGATCGTCACACCATTTCCTAACCTTGCTAAAGGATGGCCACCGCCCAGCCCATTTCATAAGAAAAGCCTTATCCTTTAAGTAGTTAACAAATTCATTCCACTCTCTATTTTCTACTAGCACTGAAATAACATCTGCCTGTTCAATGTTGTTACTTACCATTTGTGCCTTGTTGTCATCTTTCCCTAGGGTTTTTGGTTGCCAAAACTTCTTCTCAATCCTCTTGAAATCGAACCCTCTTTCAATGCGCATCAGTCCTCTCTGTTTGGATCTCCATCCCATTTCATTTGGTTTTCGTCCACTATACGGTGGGTTAAAAAACCTCTGATCAGAGCTTGCCGGAACCTTCCATGCATTTCTTTGCTGATAACCTGAGCTTGTTTTGAAACTGGTTTGGTTTCTCCTGTTAAACGGCCATCGAGAACTGGATTGACCATTGTAGCTCAGCCCCTGATGCCTGTGAAACCCTATCCTTCTTGACCGTTGCAGCTCTGCCATCCCCCAAGTATCCCTAAACACATACATTTGAATGTTAAGATTTATAATTATGCCTTTATGAGTATTTGTGACAACTTAATGTTTTACTTTTGACTACGAATGTAATGCATCTGACTGAAATTATTGCATTATGATTGTTAAATGCCTCTTGATTGCTGAACAAATAAACTTAAAATTTATTATGGAATTTTCCCGAAGTCAGTTTTGATGAAACTGTTATGCATCTGATTGAAATTATAGCATTATTATTGTTAAATGCCCCTTGATTACTTTATAAATAAATGTAAAATTTTATTTAGAATGGAATTATTTGAAAGTTAGGTCTTATAACATTGATTTCTTCCAGATGTGCAACTTTGTTTTGTTGAATTAATATTATTGCAAATTTTCTACAGCTGAATTGGTTACTTTGGATTAACAGTTCGCAGGACTGTTTTAAGGTTGCATGGAGCTCACACAAGTCTGTGCATACTGAGGCAAAACTGCCAGCAATTAGAGCAGACAGTACAGAAGAGCAGATATCTGCAGCACTTAGTAGAGGTTGGTTATATTGCTTGAAAAGAGGTCAGAATCGAACATCTCGGCTTCCATATTATGACTGGACAGGGTAGGCATGTGAATGGTACCATTTATATTTTGGAATTTGTAATGGTTGCGCGTAAACTTAATTGTGTCCTTGTTGAAATACCTTGATTAAAGTGTTCTGAAGTTTGACTCTGCTGTTTTGAGCAGAATAGGAGAAGTTTTCCAGTAAAGAAATATTTGGCTTCCAGAATAACTGTGTATAAATGCAATACAAATTCATTAAGGGAAGTCTGAATTCCAAATAAACACTTTAATGAATGTAGTTCAAAAATCTTTGTTTTGTTTAAACTTTAAACTTAAAATTAAGTTATCAGGCTATTATGGGTATGGCAAATTGCCAATTATTTTTGGGATCCTGGGTGGTACAGTTTGGATATGTTGGTTAAACAAAATGCCAAATTAACTAGATGCTATAAATGTAGTCAGTAAAATGTCTTTCTAAACGTTATTTACCATGTATTTTCAAAATTTGTTCTTAAATTTTTAAGTGCCTTCTGATAGGTAATTGCTGAGTAGGACTGCCACATCTGGCATGGATTTGAGCAAGACCCAGGAAAAACAGTGATCTTGAGACGGATTAGAATCCTACTTGTACCATAATCATACTGCTGCAACTGCAAGTACAAGGGGGTCATGTGGTATGTTGAGTGTGGGACTGTGATGAACACTTGATTTTGTGCAATTTTGCAAGTTGCTGAGACGGCGAGATCTATAAACATACATAGCTGGTTTATAATATCAATTTCTATTTCTTTATAAATCAGAGTTGTGTTGGGCTTGAAGTAAGTCTTAGTAATATGATGATCCTCTAAATCAGTAAAATATAGAATACCATTTTAGATCCAACACAATTCAGCAGTGCCCTTAACAAAGTGGTCTTGGTGTAGTACGTAATAAAGTAATATTGTATTTAGACTTAGTTATGCTTTGTTGGGAGGGTAGTTAGAAGCGAGGAGATGTGTCCGTTGGTTTTCCCAACCAATTGACCATTATATAAGAACTCTGGTTTATTGTTGTGGGACATTATGATGTGGCTGGCAATAAAGAAAGTAATAACATTTCCTCGCCATCTTGGTATTCTGGTATGGTATTGGTAATAAAGGTCTTATTGGTACTATTGAATCTATGCTGCATTATTCTGTATCTTGTGCATTAATAACCATTCTACATTTTGGCGCCGTTGCCTAAGTCCGGACCTGGAGGTTGTCGATTGGGCAGGATGGAGTAATGAGAAAACCCCAATACAAATAGTTACAAAGAAGAGGAGGGAGTACCAATAGAAGATCAGGTGACACGAAATTTGGTGGTGGCCTGGGAAGTACCAGTATGTGCAAAGGGAAGCTGAGAGAGAGCGGTTCCAAAAGCACGGTACGGGACAAACTTCGGTACCACTAGTGGTGTACGATCTACTTGGACAAATTCCTTGACTTCTGGTTAGACATTTGGTCCACTAAAATAATTCATGCTTCTGCTTCCAAATAAGTATCCCAAGAGTAGGCCAGAAGAAGAAACTGAAGAAGCGGCCCTGCGAATCCTTGGTTTGCATCAACAAGAAGAAAGACGTCGCCGCTTGAGAGGGTTGGGGAACCAACCTCTAAGTGAAAGACAAATTGAGGAAAGGCTGATTGAAAACACCATAAAAGGTATAGCCAATTTAGCTATTTCAGAAACATCAGGAAGGAAGGGTGGAAGAACTTTGAAACCTCCGCACGAAGAGAACAGCCACAAGAACGAAGCCCGAGCCAGACAGAAGAATCACAAGGGGAAGGAGATATTACTAGTTCAGCAGGAGGGAGTGTCCTGGCAGGAGGGAGTGCCCCGACAGGAGGGAGCATCCCGGCAGAAGGGAAGAGCGGAAGGAGAATGGCGTTAGACAAACAAAAAACTCCCTAGATTTACTAGGGAAGGATTGGCAAGCCAATGGAGAAAATAATGCAGATGAATGGTTGAAAGCTTTCTCGACCACACTAAGAGGAACAACTATTGATTGGTATATAGACTTGGAGGCCGGGAAGTGG
Source organism: Chamaecyparis obtusa (assembly GCA_027943335.1). NCBI lineage: Eukaryota > Viridiplantae > Streptophyta > Pinopsida > Cupressales > Cupressaceae > Chamaecyparis > Chamaecyparis obtusa. Next base: position 900,008 of record BSBK01003268.1, read on the forward strand.
AAGGACCTCCGTACCACCTTTGAGGAAGAATTTGGACTTCTACGTGATGATGACGAGATAGTCACAAAAATCTATAATACTAGATAAGGGAAAAATGAAACTGTCAGGGCATATAGTAGGAGACTCAAGGAATTGATAGGAAAGCTGGACAACAAACCTGCTGACAGACTAAAAAAGAGGTGGTTCATTGAAGGGCTCACCCCGTCTTTAAGACGGAAAATGACGATAGTACCACCATCATCCTTTGCTGATGCATGCACCTGAGCAATGGATATAGAAAGTGAGAACAAAACTTCCAAAACAAAGAGGCAGGAAAGCGGGAGTGAGAGTTCAGAGGAGAGCAGGGATGAATCCAAGACCATCCAAGATTTGAGAAAGGACATGATGCGGCTAATGAAGGAAGTAACAGGAAGTAAGGAAGAGAAGAGAGAGGGGAAGGAACTGTGGTGTACAAAGTGCAAGAAGGAAGGACACGAAAGGAACGTGCCTGCGTAAAGACTTTTGTGACATCTGCTAGGTGTTAGGCCACACAATCAAAGATTGTCCCTACAATTTGAAGGCACATAGTGCACAAGTATTCTTCACCCAAGGAGAACAATCCACACCACCCTCCACCCCTCCACGTAACACAAATATAGAAGCCTCACTTGGAGGGTATAGGAAAAATAGGTGGGGAAGCAACAACAACAACAATAACAACACACCCAGGAGAGCAATCCAGTATGATTCTAAAGGGAGACCCATGATCTAATGTAGGCAATGCAATGAATGGGGGCATTTTGCATGGGAATGCCGGAGCGGCGGGAGACAAAATGGAGGAATGTTGTGTAAATGGTGTGGACCAGGGAACCATGAGGATGCCAATTGCCCTAAACAAAAGGGGGTGAAAAAGCTCGACATTGTGGAACCAGAAAACAAAGTATTGGCCATCACAAGAATGCAGGCTAGGAAACTTGTATATCCGGAGACAGCCACAGAGAAAGAGAGATTTCAAGAAGCCAGAAAGGACATTAGAGATCACATGGGAGAAGAAGGGGGAGGAAGTACCACAAAAAAAAACGGGCAGTACCAAACATCATGAAACAAGTACTGGAGACCACCATTCCGGTGAAAATTGCGGATCTAATAGAAACTCTACCTCAGTTGCGGGTAGCAATAACACAAGGAACAAATATCAAGGAGATGCCTTCCAAGGAGGAGGAGAAAGAGGAGGCCATAAAAGAAACCAACACCTTGTTCACCTTAGGAATGGGGAGTACACCAGCGGGGGTCAAAATGGAGATAATGGGATATAAACTATCAAATACTATTGTCGATGGAGGTTCCGGTGTGAATGTCTTACCTGAGGAGACTTGGAAGGCACTAGGGAAACCTACACTCTGGCGACCCACATTCCAACTGGTAGGTGCAGACCAGCATGGAATTAAGCCCATAGGAACTCTGATGGGGCAAAAGGGAATAATTGGTACACAATAGTTCCTCCTCGACTTCGTGGTGATTACCCTGGAAAAGAAAGGGTACGATGCATTATTAGGGAGAGGTTGGCTAGTCACAGCAAAGGCTACACATAATTGGAAAAGGAATACCCTGTCCATAGAAGTAGAAGACAGAAAGTACACAATAGATTTAAGGAGCCAGTCTGGAAGTCAGGATCTCACATCCGATTCAGAGGTAGAGGGAGAAGACCAGGAAGGAGTGGAGCAGAATGAAGGAGTGCTCTAGCTAGGGGAGTGCTTAGAAGACGAAACAAGCTCTCTCAATGGCCTATTTCACTGGCAGATGGGAGACTATGAGGTATTTCAGCCAGAATGTAATATGTTGCAAATTCAAGAAGTCGTAATGCCAATGGAATATGGCGATGCAAAAAGTAAAAGGGAAATAAAAGACCAAATAAAAAGTGGCACTATGGGAGAATTAAAAGAATTAAAAAGGCCAACAGAAAAAGAAGAGGAAAAAGATAATAATAATGGCACGATAAGTGAGCAGGGTATATTAAGAGGACGAGCTTTGGATACAAAGTGGAAGACCCCATTTCACACAAACAAGGTACGCTACTCGGAGGGCGCAGGATGCACGATAGGGCTGCGTATGGATCAAGAGAAGTTGGACCAAAGGCTGGTGGACGTGGAGAAGAACCGTACGACAAGGCAAGAGGATGCAAAGCAAGTGGGGAAGGGCCGTACGACAAAGCAGGAGGATGCAGACCAAGTGGCTCATGGCCGTACGGGAGCAAACCGTACGACAGGAAGGAAGGAGGACAAGTGGGAGAAGGGGTGTATGAAAGAAGTTCGTATGAAGGAGGAAGCTTGCAGCACTGTATGATGGGAGAGACAATTCGTACGACCGACAACCGTACGTGCAATAAGTGCAGGACAACAGTCCGTACAGTCTGCAGCCCTATGAACAGAATAAGGCCGTACAAAGGAGGTGGAAAGGGGACAAAAAAGGTGGCCCACTGTGTGGCTAGGGAAAGGAGGAATCAACCACAACCATAAGGAGGCACAAAACGGTTGGGGCACAAAGAGAAATATGGGGAGAAGGCGGTTGGGGAAGTGCCATAAAATGGTAAAAATCAGCGTTGGGAACCCAAGCAAAGGGAAAATCATTGATTCCAAACAAAAAAATTTTGTCTTGTAGGTGAGAAAGGCAAAGAAGATGACAAGCAAGCCAGAAGGAAAAAGGAAATATCATAAAAAAGACTACGGCTGCCAATATCAGTTTTGAAAGTATACTGGGAAGTGAATGTCACACCTGGTGGGAAAATGCAGGAGACAAGCACACTCTCAAGGAGGCATTTCGCAAAGCAAAGGTAGACAATAATTTTTATGCCCATTTTGTATTTAAAAGAATTCAAATCCATATTGCGAACTATGGTGGCTGGTTATGATAAGAAGGCTCACAAATCCATAATCCAGTACTCCCAGCAAATTGTAACAATTTCCTACTCTGCCATGGAAATAAATAAGGTGTTTGGAATCCCCAATCGAGAACATGAACTCACAAAAACCCCAATGACAATGGAGGAAAAAAAGAAGTGGTTGGAGTTAATTTGCAGGAATGATCTCACCAAACAGGAGTGGGGAAGCATTCTCCACAAAAAGAACAACAGGGGTTTAAAGAAAATTTTCATAGCTAATGAAGAATGGCGATGCATTGTAGACTTGGTAAAAAGTAAACTTACAGTTGGAAGTCACACATTAGACATAGCTATCTGGATGTTACCAGTTGTTGATGGGTTGAACAGGGTACAGGTGTATAATTGGGCGCAGTTTCTTTCAGAAAGGTACACAAATTCATGGAGTTAAAGCATAAGGCATTTTATATGCCACATCACGCCATAGCATTATTCTTGGAAGCAGTTCGTACTCAGGTGGCTGCTGAACATAGAGGAGCGTTGGTTCCAGCTAATAGGGTGGAACCCTACACGCCAGCCATGACATATTGGGTTCACTTGGACACCTTTGGAACAGGATCAGGAGGGGGAGAACCACGGAAAAAGAAACTAAGACAGGCAGTAGCAAAAAGACTACCGGTAGCATCTGTTGAGGGTTCAAGTCAAGAGGAGGTTGGAGAGGACAGTTCACAAGAGGATTGGACCATTATAGACACATCTTTAGACTCCCAAGAGGAAAGAATTCGCTTTGGCCACATGAAGGGCACACCTGGAGATGTTACTTTCCTACCACAAGTAGAGGGCCCATTACCAAGTGGGGTACTTGAGTATGCTCAGATTCACAAAATAGACGCACAACACGAATGTAGGAACCCCGATTGGTCTCTAATTGCTGAATCTGTTTATCTCAATTTTTGGACTCAAGGAATTTCATCAAACACTTTGTATGCAACTTTCCTCTTCTCTAATTTGTGTGTTTCAGACTGTTTGATAAAGCATGAGTGATGCCAAGAGAAGTAGAATGTTTGCAACTGATGATTACAATGCTTCTTATAATGAACTAATATGCTAATGCAGTTCTTTTTGGTATTTTCAATGCATATACATGAAAACTAGATATGGAATGCATACCTACAGCCAACTGACATTTTGACAAACAATTGGCATGCAACTACTATGCTGATCATATATGCTATTGGAGTGACATTTTGTCAAACAAATGGTATGCAACATATATCATGTTTATTAGATTCACTCCCAAAAACAATGTTGCTACGAATTTTCCAAGTCTAATTGGTTTACAATAATGACTACAGCAATGCCAAATCTGATTCTAAATTATCACTTACAACCGCAGAATTATATGCCTAAGATTACAATGCTGACTACTAATAGTTGCAAGAGGAACCTAATAATAGTGATGCCCAATGATGGAGAAGAAAATTGCAACCGGAATCAAACAAAATATTGTAGCGCGACACTGTTCATGCGCACTGTTCACGCGCACTGTAGCAGCAAAAACAAACTTGTAAAAACTGCTTATTAAGGGCTGCCAATGATAAATCTTCAGGTCTGCACTTGATAGTCCTCCAATATTCTTCGAACCTTTCTGTTATTCCTTCACTTTAAGCACAATTAGAACTCCAGAATGAAGCTCTCCTGAATGCCAAATTCAGTGGATATTTCACCACCTCAAATGGTTGCAACACTGAAGAATTGTCGCTCTCCAATGGCTGACTGAAATCAGAAACCCTTGGCTTCCTCTCCCAAGTTCATAGCAAACAAATATCAATTCTCTGGATGGATGATAAAAAATGAGCTCTTAAGTCCCTTTTTATTCTTTCTAATGAGAGCTCAAACACTTCCCTGGCCAATGTGGGATCAAAGACATATTCACACATTATAATAATAATAAAGTGACTTTATTATTATAAAGTTACTTTGTAACTTTATAATAACACTAAAATATTTAAATAAATCACTTAAGTCACTTTTAATTAAATTAATTAAATATAAAGTCACTTATTTTTATTTTTAATTTATTTGATGACTTTATAAGAAATTAATTTAATCAATTTCTCCTTCTTTCTCCACTTAGCCTTCGGAGAATGTAAAGGCTAAGAACTCCACTGAGATGCTAAAAAGATGGGGACATTACAGTCTGCCCTCCTTGAAATTGCTTGTCCTCAAGCAACTTCAACTCCGGATGCTGCAAAATCTCTTCATTCTCCCATGTCGCATCCTCTACTGGCAAGTCCTTCCATTTCAGCAAGTACTCCCTTATAGTACGCCGCCTCAAATTCCTTTCCCTGAAGTCAATGATAGCCTCTGGCGCCAATACCAATTTTCCCTCATCATCCAAGGGTGGTAGTACCGTAGAAGGCACAATATGTTGTCCTAGCGCCTTCTTGAGGCGTGACACATGAAAAACGTTGTGCACCTTGCTCTCCGCCGGCAAATCTAACTCATAAGCCACCTCTCCCACTTTCCTGATAATCCTAAATGGACCATAATATCGTGGCTTAAGTTTCTCGGCAACACTCTTCTTGAGAGAGGATTGACGGCAAGGCTGCAACATAAGATACACCATATCTCCAACCTCAAAAGTCCGCTCAGTCCTCTTTTGATCTGCATACTGCTTCTGCTGATTCTGCGCCTTAGTTATATTATCCTTGAGAGTCTTAACAATGTCTTGACTCTCCTGTAACAAATCACCTGCACTGGGCACTCTACTGTCACTCAAAAGCAGATCCATAAAATTGGGTGCCTCATACCCATACAGAGCCATAAAGGGTGACATCTGAATAGACATGTGATAAGTGGTATTGTAGCAATACTCACAAAGATAAATCCACTTTACCCATGCCTTTTGTTGCCCTGCTATATAATTTCTGAGATATCCCCCCACCCATTTGTTCACTATCTCCGTCTGACCATCTATCTGAGGGTGGTAGCTAGTACTCGGGGTGAGCTCTGTCGCACACAACCTGAATAGCTCCTGCCAAAAGTGACTCATAAACCTGTTGTCTTTGTCACTCACAATGCTCCGAGGTAAGCCATGTAATCTGAATATCTCCTTGAAGAACAACTCTGCCCCCTGTGTAGCAGTGATCGGAAAGAAGTGTGCAAACTTCGTAAGGTGATCCACAACCACATATATGCAGTCCTTGCCTTGGGCTCTAGGCAGTCCTATGATGAAGTCCATAGACAAACACTCCCACTTCTTATTAGGAATCGGAAGTGGCTGAAGTAAACCGGTTGGATAGGAGTGTTCCTGCTTATTCTGTTGGCAGGTGGGACACTCCCTAACATACTGAAGTACCCCTGCTTTGAGCCCTTTCCATGTGAAGTGCTCTCTAATCTGCCGGTATGTCTTGTAGAAACCAGGATGTCCTGCATAGGTGAATCATGAAAAGATTTCAGAACCATCCTCCTCACTGTTGATCCTGGGACCAAAAATATTCGTCCTTTGTAAAGGATGAGCTCATTCACAAGGGTGTATCTGCTGTCCTGAATAGTCCCATCTATGAATCCAGCTGCCCAAGTATCCTTTGCATACTCTGCAAGGATCAAGTGCCTCCAATCCTCCGATATGTCTGTCAATAAGCTCAAATGGGGCCTACGTGATAAGGCATCAGCAACTACATTTTGTGTCCCCTTAAAATATGTAATATCAAAGTCATAGGACTGTAACTTGCTCACCCACTTCTGCTGTCTATCATTGAGATCTCGCTGCCCCAAAAAGTGTTTTAGGCTATTATGGTCGGTTTTGGTACAAAATTTGCTACCTACCAAATATTGCCTGAATTTAGCCAAAGCATGCATAATGGCTAACATCTCCTTATCATATATGCTGAAGCTTCGCTCTTGCCCTCTCAATTTCCTGCTCTCATAAGCAATAGGGTGCTTTTCTTGCATAAGCACTGCTCCAATGCCCTCTCCGGAAGCATCACAGTGTAGCTCAAAAGGTTTGCTGAAATCTGGTAATGCTAACACTGGACAAGAAGTCATCAACTCCTTGAATTTCTCAAAACACTCCTGTGCCTCAAGAGTCCACAAGAAAGCTCCCTTTCTCATCAAATCAATTAAGGGTGCTGCATGCCGGGAATATCCATCCACAAACCTCCTGTAGAAACCACATAATCCTAGAAAGCCCCTCAATTGTGTAAGGTTCACCGGTGAAGGCCATTCCACAATGGCACGAATCTTTTCAGGATCCATGCATACGCCCTTTGCACTGATGATGTGACCCAAGTACAACAACTCTGTCATGCCCAAATCACACTTCGACTCCTTTGCATACAAAGACTCTCTACCCAATATATCCAACACCGTGTCAAGGTGAACCAAGTGCTCCTCCCAAGATCTACTGTACACCAAGATATCATCGAAGAAGACAAGTACAAATTTCCTCAACTGAGTATGGAAAACCCTATTCATTGTTGCTTGAAAAGTAGCAGTTGCGTTAGTTAGCCCAAATGGCATAACTACAAACTCAAAATGGCCACAGTGACATCTAAAGGCTGTCTTCTCGATGTCCTGCTCTGTAACTCTAATCTGGTGATAACCTGATCTCAAATCTATCTTTGAGAAGAAGCAAGCTCCATGAAGCTCATCTATCAACTCATCGATCCTGGGAATGGGGTACCTGTTTTTAATTGTCTTCCTATTAAGCACCCTGTAATCAATGCACATCCTCAATGTCCCATCCTTCTTCTTCACTAACACCACTGAAGAAGCGAAAGGAGACTTACTTGGTCTAATGTGGCCCATAGCAAGTAACTCCTTAATGGTTTTCTCAATTTCATCCTTCAACCTCTTCGGATGCCTGTAAGGTGTAATCATGATGGGCTTAGCCCCCTCCTCTAACTCAATGATGTGCTCAATACCCCTATCTGGTGGTCTACCTGGTGGAATGTCACTAAACACCTTAGAGTGTTTAACTCTAAGCTCCTGAATATCAGGAGGATATTCAATCTTCTGCTGTCCCTCTTGTGATGGCATCAACATGCACTCTGCTGCCCACTCTACCTGATCATGTCGAATCAATTTAGCCATCCTCTGAAAAGAGACCATCCTGAGATCACTGTCCTTGATTGCCTTAAGGATATGTGTCTTCCCATTCACTTTAAACCTCATCTCCATCTCCTTGAGGTTAAGAGTGAACTCACCAATATCGTGCAACCAACTCATCCCAAGAACTATATCTGTATCTCCCATAGGTACAACATAAAAATCTGCCTTAAAGTCATAATTATTAACTTTCAATGGGAGTCCAGTGATCCTACGATCACATTTTAGGACATAGCCATCCGCTACCCTCACTCTAATTCCCCCAAACTCCTCTGTTTGTATGCCATGTTTCTCCACCATCCTAGAATCAATAAAATTATGAGTGGCACCTGTATCAACCAAAGTTATAACTCGCTGTCCAGCAAGTACTCCTCTCATCCGGAATGACCCTTCTTGCTTAATACTAGTGAGACGAGCTTCCCTAAGTTGCCCATCTCCTTCCACATCCTTGGACTCCATTTTAGACAAGTTTTCAACCTTGTCTTCCTCTTTTTCACCATCTATTTCCTCTATATCAGATTGCTGATCTGAATTATCTGATTCTGATTCCTCATAGTATGCCCACATAACTCTGTTAGCTTTTCCCTTTGGCCTAAGAGGACAATCATGGTTTGCATCATAGGGTCCCTTACAGTAGAAACATACTTTTTTCTTCCTCAAATCATTTAATGTTTCCCTATCAAAAGGTGCTGGAGTTTTATCTTTAGAATCATTTTTAAAATCAGTCCTCTCTGGTTTTTTATAAAATGGTTTGTTATCCTTACTAGAAGATGCTCCTTTGGACTGAAATTTGTTTGTTGGGACTGCATGTTCCATACTTCTTGCCTTTTTCATCGCTTCCTGTAAAGAAATAGGATCAAATGCCTTTATCCAACCTCTCAGTGGTTCGGATAGGCCCTCAATGAAAAGAACTATCAATCTACGCTCTGAAATGTTTGGCACCATGACTGCCAATCGCTGAAATTCACCAATGAAATACTCCAAGTTGCCTATTTGTTTCAGCTGTGCTAAGTCTCGGAAGTAAATCTCTGGATCTTTCTTGTCAAATCTTTCAACCAACCTATCCACGAAGTCCTGGTACTCTGTCACCTGGTTATGCTGAAGTGTTACCATACCATGGTACCACCAATCATGTGCTACTCCCTCCAAATGCAAGGTGGCATATTTGATAGCTTCAATCTCTATCATTGGCCTCAGTGCCAAAAATGTGTCAAGCTTATGAATCCAAGCTTGAGCTGTCATCTTACCACTCCCATCAAATGTAGGCATAGTAAGCTTGCCTGTAGCCCTCTTCAGCTCACTATTTTGACCTCTAGGCCTCCTATCCTGTCTGAGTGACGTGTAATGCTCTCTCCTCTGATTTACACAGCGTTCAAAGGTCATCCTCTCCTGAACCTGTGGGGCTAATAATTCCCATTCATCATTTGCAGCCATGAGTGCATCTGCAAATATGGGGTCTCCTGCCGCCTCCTCTGTCGGAGCTTCTTCTGGCTCCTCCGGAACAAATGTAGGGCGTGTAGGCCTATTAGCTGTTTTGGAATGGGTCTGTTGTGGTCTCTGATTACCTGTAGTACTCCTGTTATCTCCCTATTCTCCCTGTTCTCCATTCTGTCTAACAGGTGGGTTCATCCTTTCTACCATAGTAGTGAGTGCCTGTAATGCCTGTGCCATCTGCTGCTGCCCTGTAACCATAGCACGGAAGAATTCTCTGGTATCCTGATCATCATTATTCCTCCTGTTTCTAGGTGGACTACCATCATGCCTCTCTTCCATATTTCCTGTTTCCTGTAGCTGTTCTCTGTCAATCAGAGCTCTCCTACGAGTATAGTACTTGTGTGGTCCAATTTCCAGTGGCTGCATATGACTCCCAAACCCTCAGGATGGTAGGAATGAGGCTCTGATACCAATGTAGGAACCCCGATTGGTCTCTAATTGCTGAATCTGTTTATCTCAATTTTTGGACTCAATGAATTTCATCAAACACTTTGTATGCAACTTTCCTCTTCTCTAATTTGTGTGTTTCAGACTGTTTGATAAAGTATGAGTGATGCCAAGAGAAGTAGAATGTTTGCAAATGATGATTACAATGCTTCTTATAATGAACTAATATGCTAATGCAGTTCTTTTTGGTATTTTCAATGCATATACATGAAAACTAGATATGGAATGCATACCTACAGCCAACTGACATTTTGACAAACAATTGGCATGCAACTACTATGCTGATCATATATGCTATTGGAGTGACATTTTGTCAAACAAATGGTATGCAACATATATCATGTTTATTAGATTCACTCCCGAAAACAATGTTGCTACGAATTTTCCAAGTCTAATTGGCTTACAATAATGACTACAGCAATGCCAAATCTGATTCTAAATTATCACTTACAACAGCAGAATTATATGCCTAAGATTACAATGCTGACTACTAATAGTTGCAAGAGGAACCTGATAATAGTGATGCCCAATGATGGAGAAGAAAATTGCAACCGGAATCAAACAAAATATTGTAGCGCGACACTGTTCATGCGCACTGTTCACGCGCACTGTAGCAGCAAAAACAAACTTGTAAAAACTGCTTATTAAGGGCTGCCAATGATAAATCTTCAGGTCTGCACTTGATAGTCCTCCAATATTCTTCGAACCTTTCTGTTATTCCTTCACTTTAAGCACAATTAGAACTCCAGAATGAAGCTCTCCTGAATGCCAAATTCAGTGGATATTTCACCACCTCAAATGGTTGCAACACTGAAGAATTGTCGCTCTCCAATGGCTGACTGAAATCAGAAACCCTTGGCTTCCTCTCCCAAGTTCATAGCAAACAAATATCAATTCTCTGGATGGATGATAAAAAATGAGCTCTTAAGTCCCTTTTTATTCTTTCTAATGAGAGCTCAAACACTTCCCTGGCCAATGTGGGATCAAAGACATATTCGCACATTATAATAATAATAAAGTGACTTTATTATTATAAAGTTACTTTATAACTTTATAATAACACTAAAATATTTAAATAAATCACTTAAGTCACTTTTAATTAAATTAATTAAATATAAAGTCACTTATTTTTATTTTTAATTTATTTGATGACTTTATAAGAAATTAATTTAATCAATTTCTCCTTCTTTCTCCACTTAGCCTTCGGAGAATGTAAAGGCTAAGAACTCCACTGAGATGCTAGAAAGATGGGGACATTACAACGAAGAGGGCCATACCACCAAGAGTACCAAAGAAAACGTCCGTACTAGGCCCAGGATGCAGGAAGGTTGCACCACTCCTAGTACAAAAGGCATCTGTACCACTCTTAGTACGCAAGAAAGTACCGAGGAGGGTAGCCGTACTGAAGAAGAGAACTAGGAAGGGAGTAAACAACATGTTCCTCAATGGGGGGCAACAAGACTGTCCTTGCCTGGCATAGCCAACCTGGTTCCTACAGATCAGTAGACTCGTACCAAGGTCATATATCTTAGAGGTCAGCAACCGTGGGGACACAAGATAAGACTCCACACACCACAAGCTATGGAAGTAGCTCACCCGGTTGACTTGGTGGTACAGCAGGCGGAAAAAACGGCTGCTCAAAACGTGAGGACCGGGAATGAACTTAGACTTGAAAAGGAAGACACATTGGTTGAGAATTCTGGGGAGGATACTGTGCTGGAAGAGGTAGATAGGCTGCTTGAGGAAGTTGGGATGGTACCAACACCTTCGCCACCTCCTATGGAGGTAGAAGGGGAAAACATAACATGAATACAAAACAAGACAGTGAACCCTTCAGAGATGATCTCTTTGGAAGACAAAGCAGAAAGATTCCTAAAGGAGTTACAAGTATGGAACACACGGCTAAGGAAATTATAAAGCAAGCCAAAAGTCAGAATGTCGAGACCATAGTTACAGCAGCGGAGGCCTTGGCAACATTCATGAAGGGAAAATGCCATACCCATTGGAGCATACTTTAGTAAAGTGGGTACAGGCAGGAAGAGATAGATGAAATCTGGACAGCCTCGTGCATCACACCTCTGGTATAGGAGTAGCCACTCCTCATGCACACACTTATAGAAATGGAGGTAGCATTTCGGAGGACATACTTAGAACTTCAGCAAGAAAAGGAACTGACAAACCGAATGAAAAAGGAATGGAAAGAAGAAAAGGCTATGTGGGAAGCTAAATGTAAGATGGAGCAAGTTGGCCTGGAAGAGAAATTAGCAGCAGCAGAAGCAAAAAAGATGGATGCATTACGGGTACTCCAGGGAGTTCGGGCCAAATAGAAGGCCATTGAGCAGGATCTCTTACGCCTCCGGGAACAAGCTCCAAGTCTAGGGATGTCTTCACAACCCAACTCCGAAGTCTGATTTTCTTTTTTCTGTTGTACAGTTCCAGAGGACTTCTTTTTTATATGTAGTACGTAATAAAGTAATATTGTATTTAGACTTAGTTATGCTTTGTTGGGAGGGTAGTTAGAAGCGTGGAGATGTGTCTGTTGGTTTTCCCAACCAACCGACCATTAGATAAGAACTCTGGTTTATTGTTGTGGGACATTATGATGTGGCTGGTAATAAAGAAAGTAATAACATTTCCTCGCCATCTTGGTATTCTGGTATGGTATTGGTAATAAAGGTCTTATTGGTACTATTGAAGCTATGCTGCATTATTCTGTATATTGTGCATTGATAACCATTCTACACTTGGGCTGTTTGTTAAAGGGATGCCACAAGGCGTTAAGCAAGAGCTGTGAAGCTGAAATGCCATTAGGTTGTAAGAAAGTGCTATAGGCAACGAGTACGACAATGTAAAAAATAGAAATAAACTAATCAGCATTACTACTCTGTCTAATGCATAAAGCACACAAACTGCACAATACAAATGATACCTACCTTTGGCCAATTATTTGGCTCGTTAGTATTTCCTTGGCTCGTGGTACTTTGTGACAGATCCTTTTAGTCATGTCAAGATGGGCATAAGAATTAAGTAGACCACAATTGGGGACTCTGAAGACTCGGTAAACCTTATTGGTGTTGAAATCTTTAAGACCTTTATATTTACTTGTCTTTCCTTGGTTTAAGTTCCTCTTAACCCTAAATCCTCTTCTTAAGGTAGATGTATATTTACAAGAAGAGAAAATGATGTTTGTTCTTAAGAAATGGTCAAAGGGTGATCCTTTATATATGAATCTATTCCCTAAGGCCAAACCTCAATTTTAGTTGGCATTATTGAGTTCATCTATAGCACTAAGCAATGATGGTCAATAATGTTATTTTCCGGGTCTATGATGTTGGGTACATGCAAACCTCCGAAAAAGAAGATCGAAGGGAGATTTGAGAGGTTAGGAGTATTAGACACATTGGTCATTGATATCAATGCAGACATAAAAGTTAATAATGATCAGATGTAGTAATCTGAAGAACTTCGCAAAAATTATGTGTTTTATCTGTGTAAAGTTGTAAACATTATACTTACAGAAATTGGATAATGCTGGAAAAGGTTTTTCATTCAAACAGAGAATGAAACGATGAAACACAGAAAACAAGAATATTATTTATGAAGTCTTTCTTTACTGTGTTTTTAATTTCCGGTCTGCATAGTTTCATCTGTGTGATAATACTCAAAGTTCAGTCTGTGTTGAATGAACATATTCAGGTTTCAGTCATGTATTTCTCAGAAAGTTGATCAATGATAATTGAAAGTCAGTTTCTGCAGATGAGTTTTATTACTTTCCATAAACTTCTTATGAGAGGGGCATTTGCTGTGAATCAGTTGATGTTAGTTGATTCAGTTGAAACTGATAACAAGTGCCATGTGTCTGCAGTTAAGCCCGAACTTCTTTGCTTCTATCATTGCTGTTTAAAGAAGTAATTGATACAAGTTTTTAATAAAAATTTTGGTTGTAAAAGGCATCGGTTGTAACTGCCTTAGGAAGTTGAAACTAAACAACTATATTCTAACTATCCAAAACTGTTGTGGGAAACTATATAAGGGTGCAAGGAGTGTGATCGAATGTGTGTGAGATTAAATGTAAGGGATTGTATACTGTGAATACAATGAATGTGTGTTGGAGTTCTGTTTCAAATTGAAAGAACGGATTATTACATGGGAACTATTGAGAAGACAAATACCGAGACCTGAAGGTGATGCTGTCATAAGGTTTTTTCATGTACGGAGATTTGAAGGTGTAATGCTGTTATAAAGAAGAAAGGCCATTTACGATGGAATGCTGTGATTGGTAATAAGCTTTCCATTCAGATCTGGTATAACAATGGCTGTTTGCAGTCTTAATTTGCTGATTACTGTGACAGTACATTCTCTAGAAACTTAAATACACATCTCATCTCCAGACGGTTTACTGTTTTAATTTGCAAATTATTATTATTGTGACAGTTGACAATACTCTATTTGAAGAAGTTTTGTTGGCAGGTCAAAGTTGTTAAGAATGTTGATATATGTAGCATCAGTCAGATAAATAAAATTGATTATATAATTATTATAAGAATTGACTTAATATATATATATATTAATATATTTAATAGGTGATATTATTTATATTAATATACATATATATATGAAGTTAATCTTTTATTTATTCTTATAATGATTATATAGTTAAATTAATAAATTAGATTAATGAATAGACATGTCCCATGAAGGGACATGTCTCTTCTTGTCTTTACCTTGTATATATTCAAGAGATTGATGCATTTGGAAAACACATACTTTTATAGGGCAGTGCAATAACATTTGCAACGATCTGAAATTTAATATGGTATCAGAGCCAGACTGCAAATTTAAGAAAGAAAAGAGCAAATCAAAATTTTATCTGAAACATGCAACTTTACAAATAAGCACAAATGAAGGGAAGCATGGGAGTCTCATCGACAAAGCTTACATTATCAGAAGGTAGAGTTGAGAACCTCCTGATAAGGAAAGTTTCTCTGATGGACGGGTATGTGTGTACACTATTTAAATAAATGCCCGTATAAAATATAAAGCACAGAGTCGCAGAATAAAAAGGGCCATCTGCCCGAGCACCTCAGAGAACTGATTTCTCATGAATAAAATCGTGGCACATTAAAGGTCTATTTAAAAGGACTTAAGATGCATATGCAACTGGAACAGGTGAAGTTAAGTGAACATAGAATGAAGACAACATGGCATGAACATTCATTAAAGTCATACCAGAATTGCCTGGTTGGGAAATTATGATCACCGTGAGAAATGAATGTATAAAATTTGATGGTCATTGCCATGAGTCTTCCCATACATGTTCAAATGCGTGGTCTTGGAACGGGTTGAGCAGGGGAGTCTTTGCAGAAATTGAAGTTGCAGGGGTTAAGGAAGAAAAAAAAACAAAAAAAAACATGGAGGCACAGAGAATGCCATTGACATGTTTGACAAAATGACCGATTAGCTGTGGATGATATTGTAATGTGGGATTACATTTGCAATTGATTTCTTAAGAGTTGGCAACCCTCTATCCCCGATATATACATACAGTAATCATGTTAGTAGCAATAAGTGCGGTGAATCAACAAAACTAATATTCATCGAACAAAGAAAAAACAGGGCATATTCAAAGCATATTTGAAAGGGAATGATAGCAGATTGAGCATTGAACATTATGTATCACTTTCAGCATCAAGCACGAGCTTCATACAGACAGTTATAAAACTAGCAACATTCAAAATAAATCTAGAGGTGACAATTATAGCACAAAAACCATTGTCATAAACATTTGAGCATAAATGTTTGTGCTGTGATGAATGTATTGGTGTGGTTGTCAGCCATAAACTTTGTGTATACAACCCTGTTGTTTCATTTTCTAGATGATTTTATACATACGCAGGAAGTATGCGATAGTTTCTACTAGTCGGGGATAAGGAACCATGTCAGAAGGTTGATGTATATACATCTTGTATTTGCTAAATCATTGTTGATGGGTAGCAGTAGAGATCTAAATAAGATTATTGTGTCTGTATCCAAGCATTGAGAATTTTGCAATCCACAATCTCGTGTCTGCGTTGGATGTGCATGAAGAGGCGCCTCATGGATGAGATGAACCGTGTGGGGCGGGTCACCATTAGTTGCAGGTGTTCGAGAGGACATGACAGAACACAAGAATATTAGTGTTCTATCAGCATGGAGACCTGAGCAATAAGATAACAAAATTAATTTATCGCACTGTGTCGTGCCAGAAACATTCGAGGCCTTATCCACAAATCTTCAGCAATGTATGATAGAAGAGTTTATAAATGTTGAAGTCAATATTCACAATGGCAAGACAAGAGCAAGTGCGACTCTTACAGTCTTGGGATACATGGAATGAAAAATGGAATAAAAATTGACCTTCGTACCCTTTAAACAATAATAATAATGAAGCCTATGGTTATAAGTTGTTGGAGGCATCACGCATTGACCATATAACTGAGGGTAAAGGTAAGTATAAAATATGCTTTATTGGTAATGAACATTTCATAAATATTCATTTATATGTTTAATATGATATGGATATTATAATTGAATGTGCATTTAGTAAAAGAAAACAAAATTACACATATATTAATATGTGTCATCATTAATAATTATTTCGTAGTTATATTATATGAGAGTATAATCGAAAGTATATGGTGATTATATATATATATTTAAAGTAATATATGTAAAATCTTAGATTAAAGATATGTACTTAGAAGATTGAATATGTATATATATTCAAGGTATATATTTAAATTAGATCTTTATCTATATTACATTGGAATGATCTTATATCATTATGTAGAAATATCCTTGAGTATTATGCCAATACCTCTCTTATTCTTTTATACGTACTATTTGCCTTGATCTTTTCCAAGGATGTTCTTGCAGGAAAAGAAGATTGATATCAGAGGGAGTCTGACATCTTCAGAGAGGCTAAGAAGTTGATGAGTTTCAAAGGGAGCAGATGATTCAGTCAACTTGTGACAAACTTGATCATATGGATTGAGAGGGAATCTGACAATCCATTATAGACAACCTTGAAAAAAAAAAAGAGGTCAGGAGGTTGATGTGCGAACTTGAGCTTTAGAGGGAGTTTGATACTTTATCTATCAGAGGAAACCTTGAACAAGAAGGTCAAAAGGTTTGATATCACATTCAGAAGAAGTCTGATGAACCATCAGAGGAAACCTTGGACGAGAAGGCTAAATGTTGATGTTAGTACTCAAAGATTCAGAGGGAGTCAGTACAAGATATGCCTTATTTGATTTCCAAGGATCTTGGTCATATTGATACAGAGGGACTAAACCATATCGAGATGGTTTCCCTAGTGACCAGGAAACTATAAAAGAAAAAAGAATTGTGATTCAAATGATGAAATTCCATGTATGTGAACTAGAAGGTTTTTATGCAGATATCTAGGTCACGATATTCCTAGATAGATGGTTGGGAATTCAAGAAAAGAGTGTAATGCAGACTAAAGAACAAAGACACGACTTCCACGCAGAAGGTTGATATTAGATTCAGAGGGAGTATAATAGTTCATCTAAAATAACCTTGGACGAGGAGGTGAGGAGGTTGTTACAAGACCTTAAAGGAAGCATCCAAAAGACTATGATCATGAGATTGAGTCTCATGTGTGCTAGCTAAAATGATTTTATGCTATCTCCTACATAACTTGGGGTTCACCTAGAGTGATGCAAACTATATAAGAGATATAGTGCATAAGTATGCTATTCAAGGTACATTATCCCTACAGAACATATGGCTGATATTCTCACCAAGTTTCTTTCTAGAGGTAAGGTTGTGTACCTTTGAGATAAACTTGGCATGTTGGAGAATGAAGCCTTAGATGACAAAGGAGTTTCATCTATTATCTTGTATGTTATTGCATTCTTCTCCTTGAGAGAGAAGTCTAAGGTGAAAGCCTTTGTTTCCACCCCTTTGGGATGAGCCATGATGGATCCAACCTCCGACATGAGTCAAGGTGGATTTCACGTGTGTGACTCCAGGACTTATGGGCCCTCCTGTGAACATTGGAGAAAGGTGACAACTTTTCGACAATGAACACTTGTATTTGATGTTACAAGGTGACGATCTTGTAACGGAGATTCGTTATGGTAGACAGTTATATGTCTGTGCACATACCATAATAGGGTTATATGTAAATGGAATGTAATGTTCTTATTTACTATATCCTTGTATCACGATCTGAGGTGACATGAAAATTAGGTATCACGATCTAAGGTGATCCCTCATATCAAGGTGGTATGAAAATTAGGTATCATGATCTAAGGTGATTCCTCATATCAAGGTGATATGAAAATTAGGTATCACATGTCAGGTGATTCCTCATATCACATGTTAGGTGATATTGAAAACTGGGTATCACATGTCAGGTGATTCCTCATATCACATGTTAGGTGATATTGAAAACTGGGTATCACATGTCAGGTGATTCCTCATATCACATGTTAGGTGATATGTAAAACTTGATATCACATGTTAGGCTTGGTATCACATGTTAGGTGATACTTCATATCTCGAATTATGTAATATATGATTTCTTAGTATCCATATGAATCATATTAGGATCCTTCTGAACTTAGTATTACATATTGATTGGACCCTATGAAACATATCACATGGTGACATGTCTCTACGTAAACTTAGTATCCATATGACATACATCATGGGACGTATTGTCATTAGACAAACCATGGATATTTATGAGCTATGGTGAACATCATGTGACTTGATATTCTTGCATATACCATATCTCCTGATATCACAGTGGGGTGATATCTCCTCTCTTTCAAAATTAATGATTTATTACCTTGATGGATTTTATCTTCCCTAGCTAAGAGGGAGTGTTGATGTATGTAGCATCGGTCAGATAAATAAAATTGATTATATAATTATTATAAGAATTGACTTAATATATATATATATTAATATATTTAATAGGTGATATTATTTATATTAATATACATATATATATGAAGTTAATCTTTTATTTATTCTTATAATGATTATATAGTTAAATTAATAAATTAGATTAATGAATAGACATGTCCCATGAAGGGACATGTCTCTTCTTGTCTTTACCTTGTATATATTCAAGAGATCGATGCATTTGGAAAACACATACTTTTACAGGGCAGTGCAATTACATTTGCAACGATCTGAAATTTAATAAAGAAGTGCATCATTTACACAGAATATCTGAAGATTGTTGATATTTAGACTGTAAAAGTTTGTTCATATATTTCTATTGTTGTAAAGTGTGGTGCTTCTAAAGTTGAAATCTGTGATAATTTGCAATTGTTACATTCTTAGAGTTGCTGCTCAGGTTATTGAATTGTGATTTGAAAAGTTCGTGCTTTAATAAGGGATTTGGTGATTCCTTGGGTTTGGTGCCTGCAAAGATTACAAACATTTTAACTGTGAGGCTGGATTAGGACAGTAGATCCTGGCAGCGTTTCTCACCGTGGGTTTCCCATCCTAGGTTTCCATGTAACTCTTGTGCATTGTCTTCATTGTGTGGTTGCATCTCTTTAGGGTTTTAGTTTCAATTCCTTTCAGTTTTTCAGATTGAAGTTTCGTACAGTTCATTAATAGTTTTAATTTGTTAAGGATCAAAAGTTTATATCTTTTGTTGATTCATCCCCCCTCTCAGTAGAAGAATTGTGCTCTACAAGGAGGACAAATATGTTGATATGGAATTGATCTAAAGGTAATATGAAAGACCGATGATGAGATATCTCTCAAAAAATATTGCAAGTTGGCCCACCTCGATCATTGTAGATGCACGACCATTTGCTTAGGGAGGTTAATCCACTGACAAGTCTTGCATGAGAACAAATTTAGTAAAGAAAAAACATTGTGTATACAATAGTCGCTAGGAAACTTGATCTGTGGACCCCAACTTCATTGCCATAGTTTTTCCTACATTTGCATTTTTTAACGACCAATTTGTAATAATGCAAGCATAAATTTTTCTTTTACTTTTTATGCTGTTTTGGAATTGTGTTTGGAACTTTGGTGAGCCCATGTCCTTGTTCTCCACATCTCTCGTGACTATGTTAGCAAAGGCCATGCTGATTTTGTATTGTTTTCTCAAGATTATAAAAGTAGAGTTACATTAAATGGATAAGGCAAACAACATAATGCAAATGTCAATCGCAAACTTATCACTTTTCTACCCATACCTCCCAAATGCTATAGTTATATATAAGATAGGCTTACATTGTTCATCTAATCAATACCCTGCTTTCAAATGGCTTTTGAATCCATGTTACTATTAGTGTATGTTGCTTATACAATAGTCACATTGGATTGAAAGGCATGAGACAAAATAAATAGTAGATGGGCCAAAATATAGCGTGGGTTACTAATGTACCATACTAAGCATTTCCCTCAAAAATATGATTGGTCAATTTTTGAAGATGCTTTACAAATGATGGGTGTGATCCCCCTTAAAATAACTATTACGGTAGGGAAATTCTTATAAGGTTATCAATGTCCTGTTGTAGAATTGAGCAGAATGAGTTGTTGGTTGAGTTTGGATGATTGATGAGTTAGTATGGTTGTCATGGATGTCAACATGTTGCTGTTGTTGGTGACAGTTTCTTGTGCAATGGTGCCGAGAATCTTGCTCCGTGTATTCTTCATGTTGCAAATCTATTGATGAACTTTTAATATGTTGTTGAATAGTGTTTGAAGATATTGGATTTAAGTATTTTTGCTTCGGATCGCATTGCAGTGGAATTGGTGTTCATCTGAGTATGACTGTGTTTAACAATGTTTTTTGCATGAAATGCATGCTCCGCATTTCTTTGCATGATGGTTTCTGATGTTGTGGTTTTGGAATCGAGCTTTTAATATCCTTAGCTTTCTAGTTTAGTTGGCATGAGGTTTTGAGTTTCAGAGACATGGTTTCAAAGTTCGATGGTGTTCTTACTCTAGGTTTGGCTAACCTCAAGTGTTTACACTTTAATTAATTGTCTCAATGAATGCAAGATGGAAAGTAACGTGTATGACGTTTTTGGTCCTTGATAAGGCATGTTGTGGTCTACTTCTCATTCTTTTCCATCATGGGAATGTTTAATGCCGACCTAATTCAAATTGTGCTCGGTTAAAATGCTTAGTCGGTAGTGGGAGATTTCACAAATGAAAGATGGTATAAATAAAGGATGAATCCTACTTGTGAGAGTGTTGTGCAAGTGTGTGCGTATGTGACGAGCATGTATGAAAGAAGATTTGTCTCCTTGCATGTATGAATTAGTGCGAAATGTGGTGTAGAACAGTGTGGACTTTTATGTGTTAGCTATCAGAAGCAGCGAGCCTAAGGTATCTACAAATCATTCGATTGTGTTGTAGTAGTGCATCATTGGTGGATCAATTCTCTTTTATCCTTCTTCATTTGGGCAGTGAGCCTTCTTTCTTCGAGCAGTGAGCCCTTTGGTAGTGAGCCTTTCTTTGTTAAAATCACCTTAATCGGTGTCACCCTAACAGGTGTTCATATATTTGAGAATTAATCTTCTTTGTGGTTTTTCCCTTAATAGGGCTTTCCATGTAAATCTGGTGTTCCTTGTGTATGATGTTTTTTGTGCTCTTTCATGTTTATATCTTTTTGTGGTTAATGATATAAGGATAAGTTTTTGTGGATCTGATTCAACAAAAGGATTTAAAGATTTTATTGACAACTGATTCACCCCCTCCTCTCAATTGTCTTGTGCATTCAACATGTCTAACTCAAGATAAATCTAAAATACTAACACCAATTTGGTTTAATCTCAGTAGTGCCAAAAGATGGACATTATGGGGGCACAATTCTTGATTACTAGATAAGTATAACATGCAACCCCCTCTCCCCTACCACCCTCGCCTTCCTACATAAACATGAATTTAAGGGATGATGAAACTAAGATATTACAAAAGATACCCATTGAATGATATCTTTCATAATTGTAGTGTGCTTTCCAAAAGATGATGACAATGAACATGTTGTAACTCAATTATGGTGCAATAAAGGCAAATGTTGAAGATACTCCAAATGGTTCAAGCAAGATGCATGGCTCAAACATCAATGACGAGTGCTCATAACCAAGGCACACTGCTCACCATTGCTAATGTTTTTTCTATTTTCACGTATAAACAATCAAAGTACCTATAGGATTTCACTGATAGGAAATACCATAGTTGAAAAAATCAGACTCGACAATAACTCGGCCGACCCAAAAATTTTGAAAAACTCGGAATCGCCAAAAACTTGACAAAAAATCGGCAATAAATTGACACTTTTATCGAACATTTGAAAATATATAATTTATGAAGATTCATACATTTGTGAATATAGATTAATACAGATTTATAATTTATTTCATGAACATTCATCTAAAATTTTATGTTATAGTGTTTATTTATAACTTATAAACACTGTAATATGTATAATAATATTAAATACAACTTTATAAATTTATAGTGTTTATTAATACTGATTTATTAATAATTTAATATACCTATACTGAATTTATACAGTATTTATAATTTATGAATATATTCATAAATTATAAACACTATAAAATTATAAATTGTTATACAGTATGAATATAAATTCATTATTGATTATACAGTATGAAATTAAGAATATATAATATATTAGTACTATATAATGAATTTATACAGTGTTTATAGACTGTATAAATTTGTTATACAATATGAATGTATTAATATATCTGTATAAGAATTTATAAATATTTGAATTTATTAATAAGCATTGCCTTGGCCCTTCACTAAGCAGTCATATGAACAAGACTGAGTCGTCGTCGCAGGCTCGCAGTAGTCTCAGTCAACTTTTAAAACGCCTATTTTCGCATCAGTCTCCGTCATATTTTAAAGTCCCATCAGCGCGTCGCGTTTTTTATTAAACCGGAAACTCTAACTTACTGCACACTTTATATATTTCGTGTTTGACTAAATTCAACGATTTTTGGCAGAATAAATCACGCGATACGGCGATTTTTGCCTAAAATGTTGCTGCGATTTTTTGTTAAACTCACTGCCGAGTTTTTGTGTGATTATATCGCCATGCATTTTCCTGTGCGATATATCGTGAGTTTGGCGGTATATCACTGCTATTTTCAACCATGGGAAATACCACAATAGTCATGAAGATTTATGGTATGGCTAAAGGTAAATAGCTTTTGAAAATGAAGATAATGATGACAACAAATGTGTGGACAATGAAAGTTAGAAGCAAGAGGACCAAAAATATAGCAATGTCCACAAACATCCAAAACATGTTGGGTACCAAATATCGTATCAATGAATGTAGAAGAATGAAGCTCCAAAGGGAGGCAAGAATTCAAAATTTAAAGCAAACATAGTGTTGATAAATGTAGCATATGGGACCATGATGAAGTTCCAAAAGGGGAGGCAATAAGTCAAAATCTAAAGTTTACAATGCAAATAGAGCAAAGCTCCCATGGGGATTGAATTCAAAGTGGGTAAACCATGAACATGTTGAAACAACAATGCCATGTATTAACATTATATATAGCCATGATAAACTAAGAACCTTCGTGAAAAGAAGTAAGCCTTACAAAGGGCATGGCTAGAGACAAAGATTACCAAGTGACCCCACAATATTGGGTTACACTTTTTCAAACAACCTTGTTTTTGCTGAATTCACACATTTTTAAGAAATATGATGATTTAAGATTTTAGAGATCCCATTTGAATGAATTTGTTGAAAAGGGTTAGATCAAAGCCTCTTAGATCAAACTATTTTTGATATAACTTCTCTACTCCTCAGTCATACCTACAATGGAGTCTTGTTTGCAACTACCAAAATGTTGACAAAAAATCACTTTGACATTAGCTTTTGGGGGATCAAATGAATTCATTTGACAAACCTAGATGCAGGATGGTACTACTCAAAGAAAGCTTTCTAATGATGAGGATTATATTATATATTGAGTTTATTACGAATTTATTTTCTAGTTTAACTAAACATAGGTTTTTCACCATATATCAACTTCTTTGTTCAATGCTCATGGAAAATAGTAAACTAAATAAAAATTCTGAAAAATATATATGCATTAGATATTGGTGTCTTCTTTCCAACAAAATAAAATAAAATAGAATTTCGATACATACACAAGTTATGAGGGTCAAAGGGAACCTATATTAAATTATAGATAAGTCGACTTGAAAGCTTAATAAAATGAAAAATATTCAAAATAGTGAAATGAAACCAATTGCAATCACTAGATATTGGTGTTAAAAATCTAAATTTGAAAGAATCAGATTTTTATCTCTTTTAGGAAAAAAGTTATGCGACACTAAGTGAATCTCAATCTTTAAAAAATGTTGTTTCCTATTAAAAACTAGTTTTGAAGGAGATGGAAAAATGGATACAAATCAGTTCCAAAAAATTTCAAAAAAATATATTTAGAATCTACACACAAAATTTCACAAATCACTAGTTTACATTATCTTCAAATTCATAATGGTTTAGCAGCATTAGGTGTTTGAATATGATTTTTTTTTCCAAAATGTTCATTTGAGTGTCAAAGTTGGCTAAAAAGTGTAACCCAGTATTGTGGGATCACCCTGCCGCTAGTTTGATTATTGTGGCGAAGGACCAGCCCTATTATTATCAATCACCATTAAGAGCTGATACAAGACTTGATGATATCTATGGAAGAATGGCCATTATGAACTTGACTTAGTTGGGCTCGCTTGGGTGTTCCAAAAAGTGCCATCAAGAAGCTCTTCTAATGGCAATTGCTGTCAGCACTTGGGTAGTGGGGAAATTGGTAATATATGTTTGACATATCTCATAGAATAAAGACAAGCGATTAAAAATTTACAACTTTTAACATGCGATTGAAGAGTGGAGTGTTGTTGTAGTAGTCTGCAAAGTGGAATGCCATGTAATTAAGATGTCGTGTGAGAATCAACATTTTTCAAGGGGTACACAAGTCGCTAATGCTTGTTATGGGGTAAAAGAAAAATGTAATTATTGGTAAAAACTAAAAAGTAAAGAAATGAGATTGAGATAAAATTGGTGCATCTTCTCAGGTTGAAAGTGCCACATTATATTAATGAACATATGCTAGAAATAAAAAGGAGTTATAGTCTAGAAATAGATGGCGATTTCAAAGGATTGTTGATGACAATTTTATTAGACTACTAACTACCACTAACAACAAACTTATTCCATACGAGTGTAAATGTACACTTTATTATATTATTAATGACTAAACTAGAAGGATTTGGAGGTTTTAGTCATTCAATTACAAGATGTGTAGAGATAAGGAGAAATATGTACACAAGCAAGCTTAATGACAACAAGCATGAGAAAGATATGCAAAAATATATTATGATAAAAGCTAGTTTCTATTATCGTCTTAATGGTTATCTATGTAGATATTGTAAATCTCTTGTAAATATTAGAATGTTTCTAATATTTAGTTATCTGTACCTAGAATAGAATGTTTATTTGTATCTAGAATAGAATGTTTTTATTCTTTACGATCGTTTCCTAAGGAAACATCATTTATTCTTTGTGTATAGATAGATTGTTTGATCTCTGTTAATATATCAAGTATTTTACCAATTACTTGCTGTAATATGGTATCAGAGCGAATACTTCAATTTTTTTGAAAAATTTAGTTTGCATAAAAATTTTCAAAATTATTTTTGGGCTAGTTTTTTGCAGAGATCTTCTCAGGGTTTGTGACTGCTGGTGTTATTCTCTCAGCATCTGCCGTTTTCTGAAAGAAAACTCTATTTTTTGCAATTTTTTGGAGCTATTTCGAACCAGTTAGGGTTTTCTTTGAAAACCATATTTTTTTTGTACTGGATCAAATTTTTTTTTGCAGATTCTTGGTGGGTTTTTCCAGAGCTCAATTGGGTTGTCATCCGTTTTTTCTGGGTGCCTCAATTTTGAAGCCAACGAATCTAGAATCTGACAACATATTCCTTCTAGGTTTTTCGAGCTGTCAAATGGGTTGTCGTCCTTTTTTTGGGGTTCCTCGATTTTTGTGCCTCATTTTTTGAGCTAGTGAATCCAAAATTTGACAACATATTCCTTTTGGGTTTTTTGAGCTCTCTTTTGGGTACCACTTTTTTTTTGGTCTTTTGACATTTTGCCTCAGCATACGTGCTTTCTCAGTTCTACACGTTTTTCACTGAAAATCGTGCCATGGCATCTCTGACAAATATTTTGCTCGAGGGAAATCAAAAGTTCAATGGTCGGAATTATAGCACGTGGAAGCAGCAGATGCTAACCATCTTTGAATATTGCGGCAGCGATGGGGTGGTTCTGGGTACTACTAAACGTTCGGATGCCGCTACTCTTGATCAGGTTACATATGACTAGCATAATCGGGAGGCGGTGATGCTTCTCAAGTTATCAGTGGCTGATGATCAGCTCCCTCAGATTCCATTTGGCAAAATAGCTGCCGAGATTTGGGAGCACCTCAAAACTCTGCATGAGACTTTAGATAAAAGAAAGGCTTTCTTTCTCAAGAACACTCTGTTTTCTATTGTCATGGATGAGTGGAAATCGTTGAATAGGATTCAGGAAATCTGTGATCAGTTGCTTGCCATTGGACGCAAGATGGAGGAAGAGGATATTGTGGTAATCACCCTCAAAAGTTTACCCAAGTCCTATGAGCATTTTATCGAGACTCTCAACATCACTTCTACGAGTGTTGACTTGAAGTTCATTGATCGCTGCACACTTTTGCTTCAACAAGATCGGTGGAAACAACAGTTCAATAGTAGTTCGAGCACCACCTCCACAGAGCAAGCCTTTGTTGCTAAATCCTTTCAAAAGGATAAGGGCAAGTCTCATTCTCAGCAGTCTTCTCAGCAGAAGCCCTCTGCTCCAGCATTTGAAGGCTCGAAGAAAAAGAACATTCAATGCAACTACTGCCACAAGCATGGTCACATGAAGGTTGAATGTCAGAAGCGCTTAGCTGCCCAAACTAAGCAATCTGATTTGCTGCCCAAAGCGAATAGTGCAAAGCACACTGAGCAGAAAGAATCTGCCTTTTACACCTTCATGGCTAAAAGACTAGCAGATTATGTCAAGTTGTTTGTTGGGTACAGTGATTTATCATTTAGGTGCCTCTCGTTATTTCACCCACCGTAAAGACTAGTATACTGACTACTAGCCTTATTCAGATTCATTTATTTTTGGTGGCGAGGAAGAGTCACTGTTGTCGGCAGAGGCAACATACAGATTTAGTCTGCTGGGAGGAATCTCATTTTCCTCGATGTCTACTATGTTCCAGGGATGGAACTAAATCTACTCTAAGTCAGTCAGATGCTGCGACACTCTCCATGGTTAGATGTCATCTTCAGTTCACATCAGTTCACCATCACTGATTGGGAGACTTTGTCTGTTGTTGCAGTTGGCCTTGAGGATCATGGTCTTTTCAAACTTGTTGATTCTGGTGTTTCTCAAGACCTAGCTATGGCTGCTTGGCGGTCTTCTGACAGTACCCTTTGGCATCAACGATATGGGCACTTAAATGTGTGCTATCTTGCTCAGCTTGCTCGAGACGAGCTTGTCCTCAGATTGCCAGAGATTTAGACTCAGCAGCTTGGAGTTTGTGATGCATGCCAGACTGGGAAGCAACATCGTACACCTTTTCCTATTGGCGATTCATGGCGGGCTTCTTAGGTACTTCAGCTTGTTCATGCAGATATTTGTGGCCCTATGGCTACTCCTTTTGTTCTTGGGTCCAGGTATTTTCTGTTGTTTGTTGATGATTTCAGTAGAAAAATGTGGGTCTATTTTCTTAAACAGATTTCAAATGTGTTTACCGTATTTCATAAGTTTAAACCTCTAGTTGAAAAAGAGTCTGGGAAATCTATTATTGCTCTTAGGATAGATAATGGGGGGGAATTTTGTTCTACTGAATTCTTTAGCTTCTATGATATTCATGGCATCAAGCGCCAGTTAACCACACCCCACACACCATAACAATACAGTGTAGTTGAACGTTGGAACAAAACAATCATTGAGATGGCTATATCCATGCTCGAACACAAACATGTTTCGAAGCAGTTTTGGGCAGAAGCAGTTAACAGTGTAGTCTACCTTTTGAACCAGTCATCCACTGTGGCGGTCAAAGGCAAGACTTCGGAAGAGGCCTGGTTAGGTCGCAAGCCCAAAATCAGTCATGTGAAGGTTTTTGGCTCTCTTGCCTATGTTTGTATCCTTGATGCATCACGCACCAAGTTGGATGCCAAGAGTCAGACACTCATGTTTGCTGGATATAGTAGTCTTCACAAAGCCTACTGCTTGATCAACACTGAGACATCTTGTCTCCTGCACATTCGTGAGGTAGTCTTTGATGAGCAGCGAGGACCATTCATGCTGGTCTCTTATGTTCTTGATTTAGCAGACCAGCCTATGAAGGCTCATGATTTGGGAGTTCGGCTTCCATTAGGTCCACTTGATGGGAGGGCTCCAGTAGCTCCAGTAGCTCCAGTAGTATCAGTGATTCTTGTACAGACACCTCCGACCTCTCTTGCAGGATCACTCAAATATGCAGATGCTTCACTTGATTTTGATCTAGATTCTTCTGATGAGCAACTTGACCATAGAGCATCTCCTGATGCTAATGTTGGTTCTCCTCTCCGACCTAAATGGTGGGTTAAAACACTTGCTGATCTTCGGGATGATGAGCTCATCAAGGGGAGAACTGCTCGAAAAAGAGAAAACCTACAGAGACTGTCAATATTGTTCTCATGGCCAACATTCATAGTGTGTTTGAACCTCAAACATACTCAGAGGCTAAAGGAATTCCAGAGTGGGAATAGGCCATGAATTTTGAACACTAGAGCCTGTTGAAGAATAACACCTAGGTCCTTATCTTCCACAAGGGAAGAAACACATTAGCTGCAAATGGGTCTACAAAATAAAGTATAATTCTGATGATACTTTAGATAAGTACAAAGCTCATTTAGTTGCGAAGGGCTTCTCTCCGCGTCAGGGCATTGATTATGAGGAGAACTTTGCTCCTACAACAAAGACGAGCACTATCAGATTAGTCCTAGCCATGGCAACTCAATTTGGTTGGCAGGTCCATCAGATGGACATCAAGAGTGCTTTCCTAAATGGTGACCTACAGGAAGAGGTCTACATGACACATCCTCCTTGTTTCAAGGTTGCTAGTAAAGAACACCAGGTACTTAGACTGGTGAAAGCTCGCTATGGCTTGAAATAGGCCCCTAGGGCATGGTACATGAAAATTGATAAGTACCTCAGTGATCAAGGCTTCCATAAGAGTTCTTCAGACTCAAATTTGTACATCAAGACTACTGACAGTGACATCATCCTTCTGGTCATTTATGTGGATGATCTGATCATCACTAGTAGTTTGACATCTTCGATTCAAGGAATCAAACAGAGTTTATGCCAATCTTTTGATATGACTAACCTTGGCCTCATGCATTATTGCCTCGGTGTTGAGGTTTGGCAGTAGTCTTCTGGTATATTCATTTCTCAGTCCAAATATGCCAAGGCTCTATTAGACAAGTTTCGTATGTAGGATTGCAAGCCTGCATCTACACCTATGGAGAAAGGTCTGAAGTTATTAGCCAAGTCTGATTCTCCTCTAGTTAATGATACTACATACAAGCAACTACTAGGCAGTCTCATCTATTTATGTGCTACTAGACTTGATATCGGCTTTGTCGTCAGCTACATTTCATGCTTTATGATAGCTCCCAAGGGTGATCATTGGATGGCTGCTAAGCGTGTGCTTCGGTATGTGAAGGGCACTATTGATTATGGAATTGTCTACTCTCGGAGTCCTAATCCTAGACTCGGTGGGTTCACAGATTTAGATTGGGCAGGCTCTGTTGACGATAAAAAGTCAACCTCTGGATGTGTTTAGTTTGGGATCTGGTGGTCACATAGACTAGTAAGAAGTAGCGGGCAGTTTCTCTCTCCTCTATAAAGGGACAGTTAAGGCAGGTTGTGAAGTTGTCTGGCTTTGTCGGATGCTTGGGGATATGCAGATGTCACCAGTAAGCCCAACCACTTTGTTTGTTGATAACGAAGACATTATCAAGTTAGCAAAAAATCCAGTCTTCCATGAAAGAACCAAGCATGTGGATGTTCACTGTCACTACATTCGGCAATTGGTTGAAGACGGGACAATACATTTGCAGTATGTTCCTACAGTGGATTAGACTGCAAACATTCTCACCAAGCCTCTTGGTCCAGAAAAGTTTTCCAAATTCAGAGGACAGCTTGTTGTAGTAGATAGATTAACCATTAAGGGAGGGTATTCCTATAAAAGCTAGTTTCTATTATCGTTTTAATGGTTATCTATGTAGATATTGTAAATCTCTTGTAAATATTAGAATGTTTCTAATATTTAGTTATCTGTACCTAGAATAGAATGTTTCTATTCTTTACGATTGTTTCCTAAGGAAAGATCGTTTATTCTTTGTGTATATATAGATCGTTTGATCTCTGTTAATATATCAAGTATTTTACCAATTACTTGCCGTAATAAAATAATATAATGAACATGCTTTATCAATTGATTTGCTTGTCTTTTGAGGTGATGCATTTGATTCAGTGAAGACATCATCAGGCTTACCTTTAAAGTGTCATGGGGCCTTGAGGCATAATGGTCAAATGTTGTGAAGACAATGTTAACTAGAGATGAATTCTATAGGGTTTGAATTTCAACTAGAATAGAGACATCTTGAGTTTTGTGTTGTTGGCACACTTGTGAAGAAGAAGAGCCTAAAGGTTGATGCTTTCGAATACCTCATGAATTAGAAGGTAAATTGTCATGGTGCCACAACAGTAGCTTTCATCTTGACCTTAGATTTATGGCTGAACCATGGTTTCTTCGATGTAGTAAAATAGGATCAATGAGTTTGTACATGCCTTTATACACATTGGTTGGCCTAATGCCTCGAGCAATTAGCTTATGCTAGTTTTACACCATAATTAATGCACTTTTTCCCATGAAATTGAACTAGAATGTTGGGATGTTCTATAATTTGGCTAATAGAGAGTGAATTTTTATTTTAACCTAGAACATACCTAACATTTTGTACTAAAAGTTTGGCCATCATTTAGTGCAATTTTGTCATGCTCACCCTAAGGCTAATACAAATTGCAGCACTAAAAGCGAACAGCTAAAGGAATAAGTAGGCCTAGGTTTAAGTGCAAATGGTAAAAGATGATCACTAGATAACTATGGGCTGACTCCTCTTTGTATTATGAAATATGCAATGAAATAAATTATTAAAAAGTAAACCCTATGCTAGTTTACCTCACTATCATTTCCAAGACAAAAGGCATATAAATAATATGCCAATCGCAAATATGAATGAAGATATAAGGGAGATGGGATAAGCTGTGATTACAGAAGAGTAGTGCAGTATCTCATTATTTATAAAGCAGCAAACACATAATTAATCAAGAAGTGATCTCAATAATGATTAAGGCTGCGATTTCAATGTGTTAACAGAAGCGATTAGATTAGTTGTCCTATTTTATGGGCAGTTACGAATCCATATGCAAATCCAGTCGACGTGCCCGTTTGGTTGCTGGAATTGACTTGGAATTGGAAAACGAGAATTGGTGAATTGGTATAGGCCAATTCTAATTTTGGTCCAAAATGAGCATTATGCCAATCCACCTCAAAACCTGGAATTAGAATTGAGGCATGGAATTGGAATTGAGAATTCAATTTTGAGAAGGGAAACCAATTCCCGTTTTCCAATTCTAGGTCAATTCTAGCAACCAAAAAGTAATCACATCAAATTAGAGAAGGAAGAAACAAGAATTTAATCAAGAGAAGAAAGTCCATTAGCAAATATGGAAGAAGACCAGATCAGTTATCATTGGTTGGATATACCAGATCCGTAAGCGATATTAAAAAATGACGCAATATATCTATAATCTTAAGCTTGGTATGCAATATGATAAATTGATAATATATATTACTCTCTCGTACTTAATGTGAAATATTTAGATTTCCTAATTTATTCATCAAACTGCTGTAAGCAATCATGTGGAGGTGAGGAAGGGAATACAAGGAGGGAGAACTGATATGAGCTCCTCTTCTTAGTACTACACCTCATGATGGATGGTTGGCAGCCTGCCACATGGGGCCAAGGGGGGCAAGGTATTTCCCGCCTTTGGGCTTATAGATGAGAGGGTTACTCCAAGCACCCTATTTTGTGGTTTCCTCTCCTTATCATGGTTGTTGGATTGAATTTAAAGAAGTCTCAATCATAGAAGGTGAATAAGTTGGCACGATAGGGAGGGGAGAGACAAGCTTCCCTAATTAAATATGCCACCTCATGATGGATGGTTGGTGGCCTGCCACATGGGGCCAAGGGGGATGGCATATCCGCTCATGGGCTTCGTGTGAGGGTTGTTTCAGGCACCCTATCATGTCTCCTCATCTAAGACGTGTTATGGATGAACTCCAATAATGAATTATAGATATTATATGATTTATTTACATTAAGATGATTATGAATATACATGTGCCATGTGTTATTTGTTCTTTAACCTTAGTTGAAATGATTGATTTTATGAATTCTATTTTTGATAGTTGTCTAACTTGTGTAGGATCTCAACCAAGATTTGTCTTGCTTAAGCATTTTTTTGGTAAAGTTATATTCCTACTATAGACATTTCTTTTTTTATTGAACTTGTGATTCTAGGGTAAAATTTAGGGCAGTCTCAAAATGGGGACATTACAAATTTTGACATCACCTATCCTACTGACTATATGTAACTTGTCACCATGTGAAACAAAATCTTTTTGACTCTCATTATTAGTAAACCAGACATACAGTGTACCCTCGGGACACGTCCCCCTAAATCCCGAGTGTTCTCGGAATGAGGATGCACCCGAGACTTGGGGACAATGTTCTGATGTCCCTAGCAGCACCACCATTTTTTGCTCCCGCCACTGGGAACGCGGGACATCCTGACATTCCCGAAACACTGAGGGGGACGCCTGTGTGTCCCTCGAGTGTCCTGGGGACGCCCAGACGCCCCCCGCTGCGACAACATACAAAGTATGTTTAAAGAAAAACACATTTTTTAATTGTTTCTTTGGTTATATTTGAACCCTAAGGGTATGTGAAGCCCATCTATGGTCTTCCATTCCTTCAAAAGGCCCCCAAGCTTCATTTGTTTTTACATTTTCATTTCTAATTGATTGCCACAACAAGAAGAGTGGAGTTGAGAAAACTTCAATGTTCAAGTATTTTCTATTTTAGTATTTAGTATTTGACATTTTACTTCTTAATAGTCATATACATCTTTTCATAACTAGCATTTTAATTACCATATGTATAGTATATAGTATACACACACCTCCCCGCCGACCCCCCCGCAGTCTGCCCACCCTCCCCAAATTGAGGCCCCTTTGTCCTCCCTCTCGGAAACCTGTCCCCCCGTTCCGATGTCCCCCTCTTCCCGATGGTGGTGTAACTATGGACTATGGAGACATACCAATGCTTTCAACTCATGAAATGCTTGTATGCACCTAAATAAGAGAACCAACAACAACTTATAACATTGTCTTAAAAAGTCATCATTGCATACTCTTCACAGTCTTCCTAAACAATATTTGTCATATTAGCTTCATTATGTTGCTTTTGGAATAGACCATATTATCTTCATTTTAGTAATGATTATTCACATTCCCAAACTTGTTACAATAAAAACATTTCATCTCTTGCCTTAATTGAGTGGAAAAATTGGTTTGAAGAATTTTGATATTTGCTCTTAAATTGGGTAGCAAGAGCATTTTTAGCTGTCTTGGCTGTAGATTCTTCTAGTAGTTGTTGCCTTCGCTCCTAAAACAAATATTGATTGACCTTATCAAAAGCTGGGGTTTGAATTTTAGTTGATAGATTCAAAGATTGTACAAATGTTTCAAAGGAAGATGTGAGACTATTAATGAATAGTGCAACTAGGTCCTTGTCGATCAATTTGTTAATGGAAATAATTGGATCCTTAAGATCCTTGATTTTTGAGAGATGTTCAGACAAAGACTCCCTCCCAATAGACAATTTAATAGCAAACAGCAATTTAAAGATATCATTTGTTAGTAATTTCAAATTTTATATTCACTTTTTAAGATGCATGACTTCAGGCTTCAAGTATTATAGATCATTTGATACTGAACTTTAGAGTTAGTAGGGCTTCACTGTGACAGTTGTTAAAATCACTGGGGCTATTTATGGGCTTGGTTTCTGTGCATAATAGGATACTGTCACATTCTTGATACAAGTTCTTATTTGTTAATTTTTGTGACTTTGGCAATGCTAGATTTTGAATACTAGCCATTTTCTTGCAACCTTGGAAAATATTCTTTTCCTAAGAATATCTCCACCCTTAAAAATATTGGAATCTCCCTTTTTTAAATCTTGACCCAAAAAAATAAACTTGTCCTAATATCTCCACCCTTAAAAATATTGGAAACTCCCTTTTTTAAGTCTTGACCCCAAAAATTAAACTTGTCCTAGAACTTTAAAAATATATTGATCCAAATGAAGTTATAGTTTTTAATTTTTTCCCCAAATTTGTAAAGATTCCTTTTGAAACTTTGAAATTGTTTAAAACTGTATATGATTGCAGAATGGGAGCACAAAAAGTAAATACAAAAACCAAAAAATTTTAGATTTGTAATTGAAAATGCCTCCATTTTTTTTGCTAAAGGAAATAAATCATGTCCTAGAAGCAACCTTTGTTAACCTCGTGTATTTCGATAGGTCATGGAATTGTGACCAATTTTCTTAGCCTCAAAAATTGAAAAATCCATGCCTCATAATTTGTAAAAATTGTGTCAAAAAGACCTAGTTGCAATTGGTAAATTTCATTTTCTGCTTGTGATTCAGACCTCTGAGTTTTTACTTTCCCTCCCAGCACAACCTTTTACTTATGCAACTTTTTCATTTAAAAAAAAGTGCAACGGAAATGGGTGATTTCCTCATGATTTTGACTTAATTTTTCTTTGCTCAAGACCTCTAAATGTTGAATTCTTATTTTTTATTTGTCCAAGACCTCTAAATGTTGAAAGCAATTGATATGAGATTGTTTGTGAAAATGCTTACTATCTCTATGAACTTTTTGAACTTTGCAATTATGAAAATCAATGACCTCTGTATAAGACATCATGAAAAATAACATAAATTGTTAGAAAAATATTAAAAAAATGCATTACACTCTATATGGATTTCCTTGTTTCAATGATTTTTTTTGATATATATGCTAAGAGAAATGTGTTACAGAATAATATAGGTCTGAAATTTTTGTTACTTCTAATTCAAAAATCAATAATGAACTAAAATATTTACTAAAAATAATGAAAAAAGTCTATGCATTAAATAGTGGAGTTAATAGCTTAATTCCCATAAATCATGAAATTTTTTTATTTGTAGCGAAAGATGCATCATGTAATAATGTCAATAAAAAATAATAGAAAAAAATTGAGTGAAAAAATTAAAAAAATGATAAAAATGAACACTGTATAAAATGCATTGCACTTCACATGGATGTCCTTGTTTCAATGATTTTTTATAATAGACACACACACAAAGAGAAATATGTTACAGAATAACATAGGTCTGAAAGTTTTGTTAGTACCAGTCCTAAAATTAATAATAAATAGAATTTATTCTAAAAACTATCAAAAAAATCTTTGCATTAAATAGTGGAGTTAATAGTTTAATTGGAATTCCAATAAATCAATTTTTTTTTGGGTGGGTAATAGTATATATTTTATTAATCATTTAAATCGATTACAATGTACATCTTTACAATCGAGAAGTATTAACAATAAGTTTACCCATCCACCACCCAGTCACCCCCAAACTACCACCCTTAATGGTGACTTCCACCCAAAAACACAGACCGTACCCATGATTCACCGATCAAAACCCATCCAAATCACCAACCCCTGTCTACAGTCCCTTTCAAATGACATGTCAAAATTTGGACACCATTTCAACACCACCCGTCTAGAGGCACACATCAAACATTGAAAACCCTCCTTGTGAAACAAAATTAGGGAAACCAGTGCCTATGACAGAATTGAAACAAAAATGCCTCCCTGCCCCCCCCCCCCCCCCCACTCACCAAAACCTTTAACTCTAGCCCCTTTTGCCCATCTCATACCTCTGCAGCTTCAGGAGCGGCTAGTCTTGCCCTCTTCGTCCTTTGTCTCCTTGGCACCCTTGGCTGATTATCCACCACCACCATGGCCTGATTGGCCTCAAGTTCTTGTCTCTGTAGAGTCAGCTTCAACTCCTCCTAGGCCATGAGCACTTTCATCCTGTATTCATCTTTGTCCACTCTATCCGGCCAGCGAATGAACGGGATGATCCCATCCTCCTTTGCTACCATTGGGTCTTCAATGCATTCCGACACATCGAACCCAATCCCCGGCACTGCCCATTCAAAAGTTCAAAAACATAGTCGAGCCTGTAAAGAATGTCTTCCTCTACCAAAGAATGCAGCACCCATTTGATGATCTTCATGTCCTCCGCCACCTCCAGCCCCCATGCTAGCACTAATAAGATGATATCCATACTCAAACAATACCTGTGTCTTGCTTTGACAAACTCCTTCCCCAACAAATCCATCACTGCCTTCACCACATCCTTCCATTTGCTATGGAGGAGCCTTTTCAAACGCTGGGTAGTCACTGAACCGATGAAATCCTGCTATTGTCGAGTGGTTTGCAGAGTTAAGATCGCCTACATCTGTACCACGCTACCATTGAACACACCACACTTGCAATAACAACAAAGACACCTGCCACCTTTTAAAAACAACCTGCACAAACTCCTGTCCCATCATCAACACATTCCATTCACCGCATTGATTGTTCTGTCAGTCGCCACAGTTTGAAATGAATTCAATTAACAAATGAAAGATTTTGCGAAAATCCTCCATCTATACCTCCCCCTCATTTGCAAACTTCAGCGCTCACTTTGACATCTTATTGGCTACCTCATTACCTTGTCTCCGAATGTGTGTCACCTTAAACCCCTCAAAAAAGGTTAGTTCCTTTTGGATGTCAAGAAAAAACTTATGCCGATGCCATGCTTGTGATGTACCCGCAGTGATGGCCTCAACTATAATGAGGGAATCACCTTCAAGGTGTAAATTTTTAACCCCCATGCTTCTCCCTAATCTGACAGCATGAAGGGACTCATGGAATTTTTTTATTTATAGTGAAAGATTCATAATGGAATAATGTCACTCAATAAAAAATAATAGAAAAAAATCTTGATTTGAAAAATAAAAAATGATACAAATTCTTGCTTCAATTTTTAAAAATAGCTATAGCTTGAATCTATATAGAAAATGTTGCAATTCATTTGTTTACGTCATCTTTAAATTCTGGATTATGGTTTTTTAATTTTTATAATTGCCACAAATTGCAAAATCCTGATTTTGAGTGTCCTACTTAGACCAGAAGTGTGGCACTCTATTGTGGGATCACAACCATCTCATAGTCTTGTAATGGTAGTTGTTGAAAATTGAAATAATGGCATTATGTTGTTTTTGGAAGAGTAAGTGTCTCAGGAAGTGATGTACTGCCTTCATGTATTTGACAAAACAAGAATTTGGATTATTGTTGATAGACTGCCTTGATAATTCGCTGAAGTCCAATAATATGAACAATAGTCTAGAAGTCTCTCCTAAGGCTTGCTTGCATTACTTGCATTCAATAAGCATCATATTTAAGACTGGAATAGAGTTCAACAGATGTATATCTATTCAGGATAGTCTTGTGTTCATTTTGGCGTAAACTATTGCTCAATATTTGAATGGGGATGATGATATGAAGCAACAAAGAGAAGGGGACCAATGACCGCATTTATAGCTTTTCTGTAGGGAAGGGTAATGATTTGATCCCGCATGGAGTATCATAAAGAGAAATGGCATAGGAAACCCAAGCCTATGGCTTGATCTCTGAAATGAGATTTTGTTTTGAGGAGGATGCATTAATAGGTGTTGCGAGAATAAGTAACCCAGCTTCCTTTTACATTATTATTTCTCTATTGTATCTGATTGTAGCTTTTGAATCCTGGCAAGGGAACTTCTATCCTCGAGTATTAATATATTTGTCTTCCTTTGTTCTTAGTGAGGGTAGCATTGTATTGAGTCATGGGTGACAGATATACATTTCTCTATAAGAATAAAAAAAGGTTTTAATTAATTTGATATAGGTATGATTATATGCAATTGTCATCTTGTACTAGCTTATCTAGCAAGCTGTATAATTAAAACCTATTAATACTGCTGTTACTGAGTTAACACCGCATGCATAGAGAAAGAAGAAGAGATGCTATAGGAAGATTTCTTCCTAATGACCCTTATCCTGGTAACCACTTGGTGAGCTCTTCATTCAGCCAGAAGGAGGTTGAAATATAGAATCTGGGACATTTTTTAAGATGTGCATAGGATCCGATAGGTGAGATATTAATAGGCCCAAATCCACAAAGAGGTGGAACTAAAAATGGAACTGAAAACCCACTATGTTTTCTCCTCCAAATCTGTAAAATATCCCATGGGGTCGGATATGAAGAGAAATCATGCATAAAAGGTGATAAATTGAACTCAAACTGGAGCTAAACTCCCTCAAAGTCCCTCTCAAATGAATTATTTTCTGGGTATCTAGCGAGCTGTATTATTCTCTGGGTATCTGCAACTTGTAATACCTATGTTGATAAATCTATTCAACCTTGCACAATGCATATATCTTTTCAATAATCATCTTGTTGATTGGTTGCATCTCCATGCTATTTGGTTGATTTTGTAGTTTATTGAAGGTGTGTGATTTTTTGGTGCCCACGAGTCCACGACACTGTCTCATTAGGATCTGCTGTTGGATATGATTTTGTTGTAAATGGGCTTTCTTTTCCACTATGCAGATTATCGTTTGGTTATTTCCTTATTTTTATTAACTAAACACACAATTGTTTTGTTTAGTCTGAAAATTGAATTCTTGAACTTCACCTTCAACTATTATTTGTTGAGATTGAATAAGTTTGTTTTGAATGAACAGGCCATTGAAACCATACCCTATTTCTCCAATGCGCCTTGTTCCTGAGAATATTTCAAAGCCTGATTGGGCAATTGATGTAAGTATGTTTATGCATGTGAACAAATTACTAAATTGTTAGGAGCCACATTTTTATCTTCTTTTGTTTTGTTGCTGCACCATATGTATCTGTTCCCTTTGTTTGCTACTCCTGTGTAATGAATCTGTCAAATATTATTTATACAAATATACACTTTTTCCTTGAGTTAGCATGTAGGAAATGGACTGGAATATGATATCATTGCCATTGTTTGATCAGTGACATGCTATTAGGCAGTCTTTTATTAGGAATGATTGCTTTCCTGACTGGTATTTCCATGCCAGTACATTGAGTCAGGCATTCTTTGTATGAAGCAAGATTTCAAGTTAACTGTTCAATAACTCTATTTTAGGGAATACCAAAGGAGGAGCCAAGTAGTGATCTACAAAATAGAGTTGAGGTGTGTGCTCAAATTATTTGCTTTTCATTATGTTGGTGGTGACATAACTTAAGTAGTCTGTAATCTGGTCTTCTTTCTTGTATTTAAATCTAACTGGGTGTTTGGCTTGTTCTTTAGATCAAAACTCCAGAGCAGATAGAAAAAATGAGAGAGACATGCAAGGTAAGCCAATGCTTCTCTAGATATACAAGATACTAATGATATGTGGTTTTATTGACAAGGGGGTATCATTTATTTCTTGTTTCAGAAAACAATTACATATCAGTATCTGTTCACTGTCTGAATTGTTTTTTTTTCATATTGGAAATTTTTTATTATTTACTTCAACTTTCAAGCAAATACATGATTCCCATCAGATTATGAGGCTGCCTTAAATATTAAAATTGTAATTCCG
Organism: Chamaecyparis obtusa; assembly: GCA_027943335.1. Classification (NCBI taxonomy): domain Eukaryota; kingdom Viridiplantae; phylum Streptophyta; class Pinopsida; order Cupressales; family Cupressaceae; genus Chamaecyparis; species Chamaecyparis obtusa. The sequence continues at coordinate 939,914 of BSBK01003268.1, forward strand.
GTAGCATTATTTGTTCTTAAGACAGTGAAGTGTGGAAACTAATGACTTTTCAAGTTTTTACAGTTATTATGTAGAGGGTTAGTGGATATATCCTTCAGTATATAGATGGCCATTTTATTCTCTCTTCATGGCATTGCTCTAAATTTCAATATAAATTATTTCTTGAGGAGCTTGCTTTTTTAAAATTTATTATCTCCATCTTTTCAAAGAAGAATTGATCCAATCATGAATATTGTGCAAGGTGGCCTTGACTGATCTGCAAATCAAGTTATTGATAAAATGAGCTGTGAACAATTGCCACATCAGTCATCATCAAGGATTAATCCATTTACCTTTTGTACTTTTTTAATATTTGACTGCTTTAATATAGCCCAAGGGTCATGTGTTACCATGTTTCTCACCTTTTAAAATTTCCACGAGTCACCTTGAAACAATATTGTTAAAGGTAAGTCTTCTTTCAACAACCATCGTTGTGTGCTCGACAAAAATAAAAAATTATCATTTGTATTTAAATATTAACTAAAAATAAGTACAAATAGGGGAAATTTAAATTACAAAATGGAATAAAATATATTCAAACAAATTACAGAATTAAGTTAACCTTGTCAAGTCCACCTTCAAGAACTTTCTGCCCTAGCTTGGGTCATGTGACGATATGTCAAGGACATTTGAATGCTATTAGTCACTTCATTATGACCCACTTTAATTTTCTCATCTTGTTGATCACCAAATTGAGTGTATGGACTGCATATGGTATCCAAAACTCTGAACATTTGTAACCTCCATCAACAATTTTGTTGCTTTAAAACATTTATGACTTGGGTAATGTTACACACTTATTGACTCAAATTTCTATACGAATGTCAAACATAGTTATCAGCAGATGGATACTCGTACAGGGGACAGAGTTAGGTACTGGTATGCCATTAAAAAAAAAGGAGGCGGGCGCTTGGAGATGCCAATACACACATACACATATACAATTTTATTTAGAGAAAAAGTTATACAAAGGCTATGCAGCTTTGGAAAAATCTAATAATTATAAAATGCTTAAAACTGATATTATAAAGTACATAAATGCTAAATACCAAGTAGATGTACATTGTCAATAATAGCAGAGATTGATTAAATGGATAGTTGATAATCATCACTATGAAAAGCAGTTAAGTTTCAAAAATAAAAAATAAAACATTAAATTAGTTTGCATAAATAAGTTTTCCAAATACAATGTAAAAACTTCAAATAAAATGATGCTAAATTAATAAAACTTAATAAACCAATCACACAAACTGAAAACTTAAAGCTAAAAATTAAATTAAAAATATTAAGACAATGAAATTTAAAAAAATTAAAAGTCAAGTAAATATTTTAAATATTTAAAGCTAAAAAGTTAAATTCAATGTGAATTGGCTGAAAAATCAGGCATCCCAGACATCTGAGTGTTGCAGCAGAAGCTATCTACATCACAAGGAGGATCCATTTTAAGGCTCCAAGGTTGGTTTGGGATCTTAACTACTTAAATAGCATCCTAATTTGTGATTGTTTGAGGACAAGCAATCTTGGGAAGGGTGGAGTCTGATGCTGTCTCCTAAAAATCCCTACAATTTCTTTAAGAAGGGTATATTAATAATAAACTAAAATTAATATTAAAATTTAAGTTTTATTAAGGATCAGGGGCATGTGAAAAGTTTTGTCCATTAAAAGAAAAGGTATAAATGGAAGACCAAGCAGAAGGAAGATTATATGAATGGAATACATCTTTTTTTATTATTATTACTCCTTGGAGCATTGAACTGCAGTTCAGTCTGACCCAAGGATGAACCACTTAAGGTCTGGAAGAGGATAGAATCCCTCTGAATTCCATTACTGAATTAGGGGATGGAAGCCCTTGATTCGGCTCTTGGGCAATGTCACCCAGAGATCACATGGAAGTTTATGTGTTAGACAGTTAGAATTGCTGTCAATAATTAGTGTACTTTGGAGACCTTTCAAGGACATTCCAATTAATTGTAATTTTCTGCACATTAAAATTTTAATTTTTTAGCCACTGGTGAAGGTAAGTCTGAATTTTCTATTAACTATTCATTTATAAATTAAGTATAAATTATCATGACTGTGTTCTTGGAGTTTTATGTATAAAACTTTTCTGAATGGGACATTGCATAATTACATCTGCAATGCAGTAACATAATTTTTGCTTGCATTGAATATGCCTGTCAGTATTGTAGTTTTTTAAGCTGTGGTATGAATATATATCTAAAAATGTGTACTTCTAAAAAATGCTTGGAAATGGAATTCATAGGGAATGATTGTGTATATGTTTGCAATGCATGGTAGTTTTGTCTCATGTTTTGTCTAAAACAATGATATAATTGCTGAAGACTATTTTAAACAATGTACATAGAATATATTTTAAATTTCTATTCATGTTACATCAATTTTTGTGTTTGTTGGACAATGGAGAATTCATTTTTTTTTGTGCTCTTGTTCATTTGCTTTAATGTTATCTTTCTGCACAACCTGTTACCATGCTTTATTTAGTTCATTGGTTGTTGTTGTTGTTTCAAAGTTTAGATTGCAAGAGAGGTTCTTGATGCTGCTGCGAGAGCTATTAGACCAGGGATAACCACAGATGAAATTGATGAGGTTGTTCATGAAGCAACTATTGCTGCTGGTGAGAAGAGTATCCTCAATGTTATGATGATTGACTCCAAGTGTTTGGTTTATAAACATAGAAATCAAAGTTGAATCGTTTAATCCACTGTTAGGTATACAATGCAAAAGCATAATAACTGAGGTTGAAATTTCTCTATTTGGAGTCTCCAAGGATGTGACCTTGTGCTATCTTTCTTTAGTTGTTGGTTATTCTCATCTCTTGATATGTAAAGTTTAGATTTGATTAGATGCCTTCAATTAAGAACTTAATTTTTTCCTTAGTTGTTTCTAAAATCCTGTTTGATCTCCCAGGTGGTTATCCATCTCCATTAAACTATCATTTCTTTCCAAAATCTTGCTGCACGTGAGTATTCTTTTGAGGTTATTGCATCTTCTATTGTCTTTATGCAATTTGCTTGTTGCGTTAGATTGTATTGGTTTTAGTGAGATTCCTGTTCTTTCCATTATTTTGGAATTGTTTGTTTGAAAATGTTGTTTCTTTAATCATAATGCATGTGTTTGTCTGTCCAGGTCTGTAAATGAGGTTATCTGTCATGGCATCCCAGACGCCAGGTACAATTTTCAGTGTGCATTTGTGTTCAAAAACATTTTGATGTTTAGATTTTGTTAATGCTTTGCTTTAGTATTTTGTGTGCCAATTTCCATTTTGAAGAAAGTTTATTTTTTAAGTTCGAGTCCACATAGTAGGTTTAAGAATCATTTTGTCTTGGATTTCACATGGATGGATAAGGGTCGAATTCTCACATATAATCAGAGTGATGTATTCCTGGTAGATGTTTTCTTTGCTATTGGGTAAGAAATGAAAAAACTTCCAGATGCATAAATACCTTTATGAAAGCGAGTCAATCTACTGCCACATATTTATACATTATTTGTGTGAACTTGTTCTTGGATACCCTTTGTTAGTCCCTGCCTATTTATAGGCAGGGAACTAATGTTTTCAATTGCCTTATCTGTATTAATTCTTCCAATTAATAAATCTTGATTTCTAAAGTTTGGAGACATTTATTTTTAAAATTAATTTCCAATCATTAATTTCTAATTTCTGATTGGTTACTAGTAATTTTCCTGGGGTTTAATTTTTTTTTTAACTCAAAAAAACCAAAAAAAACTAAGTATCAATTAATTGCATTTATTGTTAACATTAATAATTGTGAGGTAGTTGTCGTTTCAAGCGCTAGCATAATCTTTTATTCAACTTTATTGCCCTCCATCCAACTTTATTGCCCTCGGGTTTCGTAATTTCCTGCAGTAATTTCATGCTAATAGTACTTGTACGAATTAGTCAAATCATAATAGGTATATATGATATTTTATAATATTTCGGTTATCGAATTAAAAGTATTTGAAATAAAAACTAAGTGTTATTTGAAATGTTTATAAGTGGTAAGACATGTATTTTACTTTGATGTTTTAGTTATATTATTATATAATATATAAATTATTTTAAAAGATATTAAATATATATTTTTATTAATATCATTATATAATTTTTAAACTATATATTTATACATAAATAACAGTTGAATATAAATATTTTTATTAGAACATTGTATTAAATTAAAAAAAGATTTTAAATAATTTAATAAAAGTTTTATAAAATTATTCTTATTGTTTAACTTTTAAATAATAATGTTTTAAAGCATCTAGAGGATAATTTAAGTGGATAGATAATAGATTCAAAAAATTGTTTGATATAGTTTTATTTATGTGATCTATGTGAACAATTAAAAATATATAATTTGTATTCTTAAAGATACAAAATTATTAGAAAATAACATCACACCAATCTCTAAACAAACCCTAAATAAATATGCTTAGTTTCCACAATGTCAAGTCTTCAACTAAATATAACATTAAGGATATAATACACCACATTATTAAATTAGAATAATAGTCACATTTAATTTTCTATTTTTACTTCAAACCATTTGTGTAAGGTTCCTTCTTTATATACTTGTTTGTTCCTTCTTATATATTGGTATGTTATAAATATGCTCAGTTTTCATAAATTGCAATGTCAATTATTCAACTAAATATAACATTAAGGATATAATACATAATGACTTGCTACATTAAATAATTGTAGTAAACTATTAAATTAGAATCTAAATGATAATCACATTTAATTTTTTATTTTTACTCCCTATAAGACCTTTTGTGTAAGGTTCCTTCTTATATACTTATTTGTTTTTCATGACACATATATAGTTTCAATTTTGTTTTTGTTATATGTTATAAAATTTATATTTTTTACCTTTAACAATACAAATTATATATTTTTAATTGTTAACCTAGATTTATCTCTATATATTCACTACATACTTAAAATTATACTAAACAATTTTTTTAATCTATTATCTATCCACTTGAAATTATCCACTAAACGCTTTAAAACATAATTATTTTAAAATTTAAATAATAAAAATATTTTTTATAGAACTTTTATTAACTTATATAATATTCTTATTTTAAAAAAAAAATATTTTAACACATTATCTAATTTAAATTGTAAAAATAAAAATATAATATAAATATTTAAAATAATTATAACATTTTAAATAATGTTTATAATTGATTGTAAGACTAAATAATGTTTAACATTCATAAAATAAAATAAAAATATTTATATTCTTAAACAATTATTTATCTATAAATATAATAATATAATAATATAACTAAACATGAACCTAAAATGCATGTCTTACGGAGGGATACTTCAACTTTTCAAACATCATTTACTTTTTATTTTATTTCAAACACTTAATACATATTACACAGCTTTATATGCAAAGTTAGCTAGGTAGCCTTTCTTATAATACAAATTTAAAACTTGTTGTGTATCGTTATTATTCATAATGGGAATAAATGAATGCAAAAAATAAATGAAATGGCTTGCACGTTTCTCTTTTGTTTTGGACATAAATTAATGCAATAAAATACTTTTGTAAAAATAAATTTTAGTTCATTTTAACAATTGGTAATTTTCGTGGGATTTAATTTAATTTTTTTATTTTACCTTATTATTTTAATTTTACATTTATTTTATTTATGTAATTATTTTTAAAAATATTAAAATTATTTGAGAATTATCATTATAAAAATAAAAAATATAAATAAGTTGATAATTTGTAATTTATATTTAAGAGTATGCTAAATCATAAAAGTTTTTTCTTTAAATTTTAAGATGCAAATTTACCTAATTAGTTTTGATAGATTTTAAAATCATTACAATATTATGTTTATAATTTCAACCTAAGGCTTCATATTGAACTATAATTTGAGAAAATACCATTAACATTTAAGCAAAAATCATTTATTATATTATCAAAAATTCACAATGCTCATCTTTGCATGCTAACATGTTTTCGGAAAAAAAAATTAATGATCTTTTGGGTTATGCTACATTTTTCATCTTTACAAGACATCAATCTCTACATTCTAGTCTCTATGAACCTTGGTTATTTATTGTGCATATAATCTAATTATCCATTCTATCATGATGGTCATTAATATGATTATATTTGCAATTACATTTCTATTTGTATTTACTGTAATATTCATGGAGGTGCCAATAGAAACATATTCATAATTGTATAAAATTTTGAAATTCAATTAGGGACTCAAGAATCTTTGAGGTCATGAGCGTGAAACAACATCACATGACCAATCTCAACATATTCTTAACAATATAGTACTATGAAATTCAACAAGGAATTGAACACTCCTTAGGGTCCTAGGCATGAAACAGTGTCATAGGACCAATTATAGATAAATTTAATCAACTCCAATTGGGTGTTGACCTATAATTTACATCCAATTATATACAAAGTCAAAAATTTCACAAGTAAGCTACCCATTGAATATCATGGGCTTGTTGTTGGTTCTATTGACATTGTACTTCCTTTGTTACTCTTATACCCTTTAGATTGACTATTAATCAATGTCTTAAGGATGTCATCTTCCAAATTACCAATATCTCTCTCATGGAAAATATCAAAAGATTTATTACTGCAAACGTAAATTTTCTTCCTCTAATATCCATGTATCCATATTATTTTATTTCACATAAAATCCTTAAGAATAAGGAAGATACATTTCCAAACTCTTGTAACAAAGGAATGACTTCAAAAAGAGCATCTTCATCCAACAATCTCTCGTCACACAAACTTTGAATTGTTTGTTTTTCTATAAATTTGTACTAGGGAAACACAACTACATACAATTAACCATAATATTGTCATTAACTTTATGCTAACAATGCCTATTGAATCCTTGCCCTTTTTCTACCTTATTGAACATACTTTCAACCTTTCCAAATATCCTCTTTTTACATAAGGCAGGGACTCAAGCTGTAACACAGCTCTTGTTCTATACAGTGTTTATGTGAAAGGTAATATAGATTTTAATGCATTTCCATGCTTGTACAAAATCGGCTGTTATGCTTGGTCGATAAATGAGACAAACTATTTGTTGGCACATCTCTTTTCCTATATATTTATTAGTATTATATTGTGTATCACAAGAAAGTTATGCCTCTATTCAAGTACTTATAGATTAATATTCAATTTGCCTGTTACATACTGTGTTTTTTGCATAGTTATCAATCTGTTCCATGCAAATTTATCTGTTGACTGCAGGAGACTGGAGGAAGGAGATATTGTGAATGTGGATGTCACTGTTAATTACAATGGTGTTCATGGTATAATAATGGATTTTTTTAGTTGCTGTCTCCATAGATTTTTTTTTTCCTGGACTTTTGTTTTATGACATGTCAATTGATGTGCAGGAGATCTAAATGAAACATATCTTGTTGGTAAAGTTGATGAAGCTTCTCGACAACTGGTTCAGTCTACAAATGAATGTTTGGAGAAAGCAATTGCAATAGGTAATTAATATAATTTTGAATTATAACCACAAGTTTTCTTTTGGAAGGCTGGTGCATTCCATCTATCAGGTCATATATGCTTTTGTTTTGATTAGCTGATCATTGTTGCATTCATGCTAGAGAAAAGTTTTGTATTCAATAATCTTGTACTAGCCTCCATGTGTTTTGAGAAAATACTGGGGGTAAGAGACGTTTGGCAACTCGATTGGTGCCTCTTCCATTGTTTGATTGAAAAGGACATGAAAAGGACATGAAAAGGACATGAAAAGGACATGTGACTATATAATAGAAAAAGTAGAGAGGTCCTCATTTCTCTCATTTGGAGAAGACTGGTATAAGTTGTAAGAACCCGTAGTTTCTTTGCAATGGTTGTGTAAGTGCAATCTGATAATGAGGGCCATTCTTATGGACATTTTTGAATGGGAAAACATACAGTTTTGCCTTTGTTAAGATTAGCCATTTATATTTAAAACATCCAACAATATGAATGAGCGAGGAATGCTCAAGGTGCTTTCTCTGTTGGCATTTTGTTGATTTTATACTCTGAAATGTCTAGGAAAATCTTGAATTTCCAGGAAAACATTTGTCGATATTTCTGGGGCGTGTTTTCCAAAGTATTGGAAAGCGCAATTTGTAACATTTTTGGTTGGTTCCCCAAAGGTTCTGTATTTGATAACCAGATTGCAGGGTAGGGATATTCATGGACTCATCAACTAATATTCTGTTAATTGATAAAATTTCTTTTGTTTGCCTGAGCTTCACAAGGTTTCAGTGGATATTCTAGATGAACAGAAGAGGGTAGTTTATTGTCAAAGCCTTAATAGCCAAATGAATTCATTAAATTGTAATGCTATATATTTAACTACAGATTATCTAGGTTGTGAGTAACAATTAAAATCGTTGTCTACATGAGACAATAGTTAAGATACTTTTATGGCTTTGTTAAACTTCCTAGTTATTGTTCAACATGTCAATGACACCAGATAGATATCATGCATAACTTTTGTGTTGTATCAGCTTGGCTGATTTGTTAGAAAAGTTGTTTTGGGGTATCGTTTTTTCTCCCAGTCTTTTATGTCTATAATTCTGGTGAGTCTCAAAACTCAAAATGAAAATGGTCTATATATGTTGGCACACATGTTTCATTGGCTACATTTTTGAAGCGTATTAGTTCTCTTCTTTTATTCGCAATGTTACTCAGCTTCGCTAATGGGAAGAGAAATTGGTTTGCACAACCCTTTTTGTCCCATCTTTTATTTTTAGAGTTTTGTTGACTGGAAACATATCATGAAATGGTTGAAATTTTAAGTACTCGTTTTTCATTGGCAACTTTGTGCTCTAGAAGATTGGGTTTTATTTGTGTGGCTCTGGTTAAGATGCAATATATAATCTGTTTATGTATCTCATGAGGTGCATTGCTTATCATAAAGAGGTCTTTTTGTGTGTTTCCTGGATTTTGTTGGATTTGATTGAGCTTCTGTAAAATTATGTCAAAGTGGAGAACATATTTATAAAGGTTTGATTGTGCTGTTTATGATATCTAATCAGTTTTTAGCTCTTACTGAAGTGTGCCATTCATTTGCCATGCTCAGTAAAACCTGGAGTAAGGTTCCGTGAAGTGGGCGAGGTTATCAATCGGCATGCTTCAATGCCAGGGTTATCTGTGGTACAGGGCTCATTGTATTTGGACATTTTAATTTTAATCTAGGTTGCTTGTTTTACTGTAAACATTAATCTGTTTGTTGAGATTTGTAATTTGTGGAACAGGTGAAATCCTATTGTGGACATGGTATTGGGGAGCTCTTCCATTGTGCACCAAATATCCCTCATTATGCTCGTATCCCTTTGACTTGCCTTTTTAGTATTTTACTTGAATAGCCCCAGAGACTGATCACTCTTTGGCTTGTTGCTTAATGATCTAGGAAAAAATGGAGACTACAAATGACAGAGTATAAGTTATTTATTCTGAGTCATGTGTGATCTGTACTGTTATTCTATAAATATAATGTACGTTCTTATGGTTTAGTAGTTGGAGGTAAACATTATTATAGTTAGGTGGCATTATCATATATTTGGGAAATATCTCCTTAACCTCAATATAGGAAATAAAGCTGTTGGCATAATGAAAGCGGGTCAAATATTTACAATTGAGCCTATGATCAATGCAGGTATGCCACTTTTGAATAGGATTATTTATTTATTTATTATTGAATTGAATATTTTATTTTCATTTGTCACAATGAAATATCTTCCACTTCAATAGGAGTATGGCGCGACAGAATGTGGCCAGATGGATGGACAGTTGTGACAGCAGATGGGAAGCGTAGTGCCCAGTTTGAGCACACCCTCTTAGTGAGTAGTGTTTCTTTTTATCATTCCATTGCATGCTTACAGGGTATGATATCTGTTGGAAATGTGGTGGAACCTAGGTGCTTTGGTTTGCCACTGGTACCAGTACATCCTTTAAGTAAAAAATTCTCTTATTTCTCTACTCATGAAACATGGGTCAACGAGTTTGACTCAAAAAACTACACAGTTGAATCCTGATAGCAATATCACAATTCATCTAATGAACTGAGCATGAACATTCAGCAGGATTTAATCAGGAAATGACAAATGGAATACACACACATTAAATCTTGTAAATTATGGATACTCTATGAGCAGTGATCCAGATGAGTATATAGTACATTCCTCCACGTGATTATCAGTGGCATTCTCATTCAATGAGGAAGCACAAAATCTTTCATCTGCGTGCTAGACTGCTTTGTCTATAATATTTTGTTCACCCATTGTATCTAGCAGTTGGACCTGGCCTCAAAGGTTGGAGTATGTCATATCCAAAATTGGACACAGCATGTTACCAATCTTATGCTAAACATATCTTTGCTATTAAAGCTCCAATGTTATCCATCTGAAATTAACTTGGGTCTTTGCAACGTTTCATTGCGACTCTTCCAATTGAGAGGTATTAAACTAATATTGTAATATTAGTTTATAATGATCAATTAAGTTGTTGAATGAATGAATGAATGCTTTTAATAATGTCCACGAGGCCAAACAGCCTATAGGAGCCACAAATAGCCAGCAAACAAAAAAGGAAGTGAAGCCTGAAATAGAAGCCCCCCTCCAACTAGATCTCTTTTTCCTTCTGCAACTTGGATCTTCTGCTGTGCATCTTGATCAAGAAATCTGCAACCCTTATTATCTTTTCTTCTTCAAACAACTTACTCAAAGTGTTCACACTTAGTGTATCAAATTATCAATGTAATTGATCCGAATATCCTTGTAGGCTGAACACTCCATGATGTAATACCATTCCGTCTCTACCACTTTTTGTGTGCAATAGCAATATCTTCTGTCTTCCCACTCTTCTTTAGGTATCGTCCGTCTTCTGATTTCACATTTAAGCTGGTGTGAACTAGTCCTTATCTGGGTAATTAACATTTTGCTTTCCTTTTATTTCCATTTTTATTAGGATAGACTTTAAGATTCCTTTCAGATAAGTTCTTATCCTCTGCTTTCTTAATTGTTGATTTTATCCTTATTGTATAGATCTTTGCAACTCTCATTTAAGGAAACTTTTTCTCTTAAGTATTGTCCACTTTAACAATCAAATCTATTGAAGTGCATGTTAGCCTTGAAAGTTTGATTGAATCAACAACCTATTAACCCTTTCACCTATTTTGAAATTTTAAACAGAATCTAACTACTTTAATCATGAAGAGACCTTCTACCAAGAGGACTAGTTAGATGCAAAAGGGTGGTTTATTTACCATGTTAAACTAAATTTTGTGCGCAGATGTATTTCAACTTAGAACTTGAAAATTTCAAGTTCTATAAAATAAACCTACGCTTAATGGAAAAAGAAAACTAAACTAAACTAAACCCCAAAAAACTTAAATTACAATAAAGTACATCATTATATAATGTAAAAGGAGTCATTGAGATCAATGGTTTCAAATAAAATTTCTATTGAGAGTAAAAGATAAATTACAAAGTGGTTCAAATCGTGATAAAACATTTTTGAACAAATTTAGCAGATGTTAGAAGAACAACAATTTGTTGTGCCACGAGTGTGAAGTATCTATCATTGGATAGCAAAACTCAAAAGTGAAGCTATGTATGATCACTATAGATCCTAAAATCATCAAAAGATTGAGCTTGAAACATTATTAAATATTCAAACTGATATCAGATTAAACCTAGATATACCTAATTGATTCAAGCAATATACCATACCAACAAGAATTATGTTGGCAATCTTCCTGCAATTGCAAGTTCAATTCACTTGTTCTCTCACAGAAATTATAGCAGAATGATGTCTTAGAATGCTACTATATCTGTAATATCTCCCCCCTTGCAATGAGTCTTCAATATCACTTTTAAAGACAACTTGGTTATATTTGGTTATCAACTCTATATTGAATGAAAAAGGTTTTAAGTTTTAAAAACTCAACTGATTTAGTTACCTTTCTTAAAATTAAAAAGGACACGACATACATTATAAATTAGATTTGTATTATAAGTTATTGACTTTATAAGATAAAGTAACTTATGACTTAAAAGTTAAAACAACCTTTAATAATCATTGCGTGAATTTATTTTTATATTGTGATTTTATAAGGAGTGACCAAATGGAATTGATTTTGGTTTTAAAAATACATTGTCAACAAAAGTTACTAAACAGTTTAGGTCATTGTATAACAACACGTTATCAAATATTCTCATGGGTGGAATCCACTTAATTTACATTTACAGCTAAGCCAAAGGGGTAAGCAACAGTACTTTCTCTTTATAATGCAAGACTCTTTTGAGATCTTAAATGCCATTCACATTTGTAAACTTATTTCACCAAATATCAACTTTGCATATGCAGCATCATGTCATAAATGTGACAAAATATTTTTCATATCATATGTACATCAGAAAATGCAAAAACTATTTTGCATATTCAAACAAAAAGATCACCATGATCTGTTAGGCATATCATCAATGTGCACTCAAGAACAATATTCACCAAAATAAAACAACAAATATCAAATATATCCAACTGTAAATAAAGTCTTGCATGCAAATACTATACTGGAACTAAAGTTTGACTATTGAAGCAAAAGAAAATTCAATCTATTTCAAGAAACTTATTTTGCCTTATCATTTGTATGCTCTGCAGAGGTCATGTCAACAAGAACAACTCGTTGATTTTTCTTGGACTCCATAGACTGAAAAGGACTTCTTTCTATCTCAGTCCAAGTTACTTCATTGTTCTCTTCAACTTCCACCTTTATGACTCTCTTCATTCTTGTGATTACTAGTGTGCAGAAGAGGGTCCAGCACATCTATAATTGCTATTTGAGTGGCTTGATTAAGTAGATGAAAGTGAGGTAGAAAGTGCAGGACTATTAGTTTCATGCTCGTTTGGTGGAATTGTATTGCTGGGAGAGTTTGAAACTATAGTATTTGTTCCTTTACTATATGTGAAAACATTGCATTCAGATTTGTGGAGGAATGTGTTGCATCATCATCAAGTAAATTTTTGAAGAAGAGCATTTGTATGATAATCATTGGATCATTTACAAGCAGATTTGTGAAGGAAAGTATATCTACTTTCAGAAGTTGTAAAGACAGTGAAATGATAATCAATTGATATTCAATATTAAACAAAGGAGAGGAATGCTCCTTAAATAGAGATTACATGCAGAGTTTCTAAAACATAAACGAAAGACTGAAAAGAAACAATCTAAATAATAAATATGGAAAGAAAAGATCTGAACTGAATGATCATTAAAGAAACATTACATAATAATTTTAACACTCTCCCTTAATGGTCATTCTACTAACTAATCTACAAAAGACTTGACATAGTCTGCAGGTCATTTGGCTACAAATGCATAGAATGCTGACTCCTCTTCAGAACGCTTTGCGACATGAGCCTGTTGCTAAGACCCTCCTTGATTGGACTTCTGATTAGCCAACCTGTTTTTGCAAAACTTCTGCACATAACTGAGTACAAGAATTGACTGAGTGCCTTTCAACTTGATGTTGGGTAACCATGCCATTCCTCGACTATCTATAGCACAAAAATCAAGATTAGATTAAAAAATCTTTGATTTTTATTGATAAAAAATTGGCAAAACTATGAGACCACAATTCTGCCAAATTTTTTCAAAAGAAGCTGCTATGAAACAACATGATTTTGTGGAAAAATCATCAAACCCTTGATGCAATTCTGAGATGACATAATTCTGTGAAAAAATTGTCAACAATCTCCATTACTTTAGATAAACAACAACACCCACGATTTTGTAAAAAAATTGCACAAAACTGTAGTTCATTTCAAGGAACACTGTGTGCCCTAGAAACTCTAGGTGTGACCTAAAACACTCTGCAAGAAACCACAATTTTATGAAAAATCGTCAAAACATTTTGTCAAAGAGGGAAAGGCACGGTTTTGTGGAGAATTTGACAAAAAACCTTCATTTTGAGGAAATCCGAAATACAATAAAAGCCCACAACATTTTTTAAAAAAATGCATCAAATAACCAGCAAACCCATGACAAAGAATGCCACGATTTTTGGGAAAAAATTGAGCAAAACCCTTTTACATAAGAAAAATCACAATGTTTTGGAAAAATTTTGTGAAACCCTCCATTGGACATGAAGACCATTGTCGTGTAGTACGAAAGTACTCCAAAAACCCATTGCACGAACAATAAACTTCCTTCGCACTAGAAACAAGACCCATGATCTTTGATGAAAAAATCGCAAACAACCCTTGCATATCTAAAAATAAAGCTTTATTTTTTGGGTGAAAAATGGTAATAAATTTGTAGAAGCCACGGTTTTTGTTTAAAAAATCACTAAAAATTGAAACCCCTCAATTTTATTTAAAATAAATTGAGCAAAATATCTTTTGAAAATTTCCCTATGAAATGTTTAGGAAAAACCACGAATTTTATTATATAAAAAACACCCTACAATTTTTGTTTTAAAAAAATTGGACAAATAACTTCTAGAAAATTACTTGAGATTTCTAGGTAATTAAACCATGGGTTTTATTGGAAAAATTTGCCAAAAATCAACCTTTGCTCTGATACCATGAAATGATAATCTATTGATATTCAATATTAAATAAAGGAGATGAATACTTCTTAAGTAGAGATTACATGCAAAGTTTCTAAAACACAAACAAAGAATTGAAATGAAATAATCTAAATAAGAACTAACTTTGAAAAGGAAAGATCCTAACTGAATTATCATTATAGAAATATTACATAATTACTTTAATAGACAGTATCATCCATTGAAGAATTTGAAAGTTAGTGCTTCCTAAAGGAGAGATTGTTGTCTCTCGCTAAGTCAGGGCTTAGTTGTGGGGGTCGGTGCCTCTAGTAGGTTTGTGCCTATGAATTGAGAGGATTGGTGTCTCTTGTGGTTTGGTGCCTTGAAGTTTGTAAGACAAGTTTATATAAGGAAGTAATTTGTTGTGATTTTCTCTTGTAAGGGTTTCTATGTAGATCTTGTATTCTTAATTGTTGAAGTTGCATGATTGATTTTATTGTGGTTGTTAAGTTTTGAAATCATTAAAAGATTGTATTATACTAATTAAATTGTGTGTCATCAATTTGTATCAGCGGGGATTCCTTCAAATATAGTCTAATTGCTTGAAAGAAGATATAAAAGAGCACATATGGCTGGGCAAGAAGGATGTGGATTCTCATCAAACAAATAATGCCTTATGGAGCATAAGAATGGAAACCTATTTGAATTATTTAGGGTTTAATATTTGGTAATTAGTTGCAAGTGGCTACATAGCCCCTAAAACTCCTCCAACAGATCGGGCAGAAAAGAAGGGAAGTGAAAACAATGCTAAGGCAAAGAATACAATTTTGTGGGGATTATCTTAATTAGAGTTTGTAAAAGTTATGCATTGCAAATCAGTTGACATATGGGATAAGTTGAAGGATATCTATCAAGGAGATGATAAAGTGAAGGCAAAGCTTCAAACCCATTGAAGACATTTCGAAAGCCTTACGGTAAAAGAAGAGGGCATAGCCTCTTATTTACTTTGTGTTGATGAGATCGTGAACACAATAAGATGTAAAGAGGTTGGAGAAGTCGTGTTTGTACAAAAGGTATTAAGGTCCCTGCCTTTAGGATTTGATTCCAAAGTTTCAACACTGAATAAAGGAGAGATCTAGACAAATTGAATAAGTACGAGTTACATGGGATTCTTGCTGCTATGAAATAAGGATTGAAGACGAGACATCATAAACGGAGGCAAACTTCAAAGCGTCAAGGAAGGAAAAGAATAAAGAATATGAACCAAGCGATAACTCAAGCAATGAAATGGATGAAGAAGAAGACTACTTCATGAGAAAGCTAAAGGAAGCATTTAGGAAGTATGAAGGTAAATTATTATTAAATGATTTAATTGTGGTAGAATAGGTTAGTTTACTTCTAGGTGTCTATAGGGTAAGAGTGAAAGCAACGAGGATGACGAGGATCACTACATAAAGAAAGGAAAATGATATCAAAAAAAGAAGGGCTATAAGCAAGGTCAATATGAAAAGAAAAACAAGGATTTTTATAAGTACAAAAAGAGTCTTTATTGAAGAGAAGATAATAGCTCATCTAGGGAAAGTGATGAAGAAATTTCAAACATTTGATAAAGAAGAAATACTCTTCATGGCACTGGAAGTAAAGGATGATAGAGACGAAAAGAAAAGAAAAACAGATCTATAACAAGTGCATAGGAAAGATGAAGGGGAAGTAGATCTTGAGGAAGAACTCCATTATGCCTACAATGAGATTGAGAAACTTGAGAAAATAATTTTAAGATAAGGATTACGAATTCAAGAGGATAGTGAAGCCAAAGAAAAATTAACACAAAGTCTTGAAGAATCAGAAAAATTGTTTGTAGATCTAAAGGTTCAAATAGAAAAAGCAAAAATCGTTGAAGAGGAGATGAGAAACTAACTGAAAACAAAAGAGGAAAATTGCGTAAATCTGGAATTCAAAATTGTTTACCTAAGAAAGGAATTGAAGAAGATGATGACTCAGTCAAATAAAAACTTGAACAAATGAGAAGAGTTCAAAGTTTTTGAACTTCATTAAATCTCAGAAGTCCTCATTTGATAAGAGTGGTATTGGTTATGAAGAAGGAAAAAGCTCTAAATCATCAAACAAATCAAATTAAGAGAAGTATGCTGCTGTCCTTGAAAGCTCCATCAAAGATGAAATCAGAAAAAAGGAGAATTGGAAGCCAAGCATACCTTAAGAAGCTAAAAATGACATGGTCAGGAAGCCCTTTTCATTAAGGTAAACTCATATGCCTAGGTTCTATCATTATTTCTTTGGTTATTGTTTTTCATTTAACCGGTTTTGTCACATGGCAAAAGATTGTAGAGCACATGTGAGATATAATGGTGGTTAGAACAAAAATAAAAGTTATTAGATTTTCAAGAAGGAAATATAATTCCTTTCCCCCCTTATTGGATGATAATTTTGTATTTTATAAATGCAACTATTATGGACATATAGCCCGATTTTTGTAGAAGTGGTTCTGTGAAACCATCTAGACACAACATAAAAGAGAATACCATTACCAAAAAAAGGGGAAATCTGTAAGAGTTTGGAAAAGGAAATAAGAGCAAGATAATCAAAAGAAGGATAAATCTATGTTTGTGGGGAACTGCACTTCATGCACAAAACTGAGGAAAAGCATGAATTTAGGGGAAGCTATTCGTTGTATTATCTTTTAGCTCTGTGGAGAAAACAATTCAGAAATAGATCAGCTAATTCAACAATAGATCAGCCAATTCATTGCCATTGATTTTGGGAAGGGGGAGAATTATTGGAAAAAGAGAAAATGATGTCACTAATGTCGGAAGCATTATAGAAAGAGGAGTCTTCTTTGTAAAGTATTGAACATTCCTTTGCCATTGATGTCAAAGGGGGAGAATTAGGAAGAGGGGGACCAATAGAGACAGGGGGAGCATTATGTTCATACCACATTCATAGATTATTTCTTTGAGAGGTTGCCATCAATGACAAACGGGTAGATTCCAATTGAAGAGACATGAACATAGTGGTGGAGTGGTTCAATCAGTATAACGACAAATCATTACTTTTCATAACTTATTTTATGATAATAGCAATACTTCAAAACTTAATCATCCACATCAGTAATACATATGCAAGATCTAGTAATTAGGAACAGAAGATGAAAACACGATTTAAGTGGAAACTCATTCGGGAGAAAACCAAAACTAAATAATGCTTATATAAAACTCTTCTTACTGTAACATTCAACTACTATTCAATAATATAAACTCAACATTACTTGTTGTAAAACAAGTCTTCATAGATAGCAATTACAATTTTTTTTGTAAAGAGAGTAAGTGCAAGAGCTGATCAACTTGTAATAAGCATCATTTCTTAATTGCAGCAACTCAAATAAAATTTCAACTAAAAGATATTTGTATCTCTATCACTACTAATAGTTGTAAGCAAAACAAGTACTGAAGTAAAGATAGGAACTTGTTACAATTTTGAATAATGTTGAAGTGTTTCCAAATACTTTTGACTATCTGCCAGAGAGGGGGAGCATCATCAAGGTTCTTCACTCATGGAGGTGCTTTACCCCCAAGCACAAATCAAATGGTTCCCCTCACATTCTCCATCTGGAGAATGGCCTCACCCTTCTCGAGCTTGTAACAACCAATGGACCAAATGCCATCCAAGCTCTAGTGTTTAGGCGCTACACTACTCTAGTCGGTCACACTCTAGGTAAATCCCTATCTAGTATGACCTCACTGACTCAGAGGTGTAGCCGGGTCTTATGAAACGCTTGCTAAGCAATGCATTACCTTGGCTAAGGATTCATTTAACAGGCACGTTATATGTGCAGCCCTGGTTCACCACCCTACTCAAAATCTTAACTTGCATATGAGCCTACTAGTCTACATATAGGCTTTACTCATTTATGGCAAACATTAAAGTTTGTACCCATATCTTCTAAGCTATAATCAGAGGTTTTCATTCTTTATATCTGAGCCATGTCTGCTCACATTAAGACATATATACATCATCTATAGGTTTTCTAACCATCCTCATTTTAAATTAAGTCTGGACTTACCCGAGCCATAAGAATATGACTCTGGTTTTGAATTATTTTTTATGAGTTTCAAGTTGTTGCTGGTAATACAATTGTTATACAGGAAACAAGTATGCATTGGTAAAATCCCAAATATGTTTCCCTAGGATACAGTAGTGTATGCATTGTTACCATTCAGCTATAAGCTTTTCATGAATAGCTTTTTTTGAATGTTTTTCACTGTTTAGTAAGTTACAGCAGAATTTTACAATTACAGTGCAATGGTTAATTGCTGTTATACTTTCAGCTTTGTCTGAATTTCTACATCTCCGTCTGATTTAAAAGTAATCTTAAAACACTGCTCTTAGTACTGTCTCTTCCTTGTGAGGCTTTCATTAAGAGCCTAGCTAACAAGCTCAAGAAGAATTTTCATGCTTGGCTATTTATAACCTGCACATTAAGCTCTGTTATTGAGCTGTAAAGTGTGCTTCTGTTCCATAATTTTTTTGATATACTTCAGCAATACATATATTTTCACAACATGAATGCTAACTTTTGTTAAGCTTCCAAGTAAAGTCCTCAAAGTGGACATGCACAACTAAACCAGTGATGGCATCATTTTATGAATTTTTTCACGAAAGTGAAAACTTCACTATACTGAAAACAAGAAGCTACCTTTGCAAGTAAAGCAGAATTTAAAGAATTACTTATGCAAGAACAGGCACATAGTAAAGGCAAACCTACTAATGTCATCCTTGTTATTGAGTAGAAAATCCTTCCAAAGATTTATGAGTTTCTGAACCCTACCTCGTTTGAAAATTCCCAACAGAAAGAAAATAGTTGTTCATGCCTGTGCATCTCTACTTCGGTAGTTCCTCTAGCTCCCACAATTGTGGCTTGTCTTTCTCAGCTCGTTGTTTTTTTGTTCCTAATTCTTTCCGCTCCTAAAACAAGAATGTGTTCTCTTTTTATTGCTTCTCCCATTTACATTTCAATTTCCTTTAAATTTCTCATGCATTTCAAAACGGTTACCCAAATGGAATGGGATTTCCAAAATATCTTCGCTTTCTTACCAATACCCCGTTGATTCTTCCAAATGAAATGTTTTTTTTTTTCAATTTTCATTCACATTTCCCATAAAATAGGGCCTGATCCCATTTATATCCTTGCCATTGTGCAATATGGAAGATCAAATATCTTCTATCAATTCCATTTAACCTTTTTGACATTTAATAACAAGTGATGGCTTCTTTAGTATAAGCCGATGAAATATATTTAAATGTTTCAATATAACAAGCTTGGCTAAGAACCTTCCCCTTAAGGGGTCGTGGTTAATTAATTCAATAATATATTTCCAAAATGAATGGTTCGGTCATTAGTAGTATAGAGGATTGAATACATACTTACGTATGTATTATTATATTTTTATTAAATCATCAAATTAACTTAATTAGATAATTAACTCGGTTTCAAATAATGTATCCTCGGTTTATAACCCTAACGGTCCAGCTGACCCTTTTGGTGACACAATAGAGATCTAATCCTTGGCCACACATCTAGGTTCAAACCCTATACGTGGCACTTACTCAGGGATTTTAGGAGATTAGGTTAAAAGCTTTAGACTTGGCACTAACCAAGAGCTTCAGACAACAACTTGATCCTTATTTAGATGTCACACCTTCTACCTAATGATGCTCGCCCTCCTTGCTCGGAATACAACGGACTCCTGCATCCACTTGCACTTACATAAAATGTTGTTAGTTGGCGTCTTATAAACTTGGAGCACATTCACAATCATGTTCAAAATTGTAAAGTGCACACTTGCTTATCAAAACATATATAAGTCCCGAATCTTATTCATTTGACCAATATCAAATTCATTATTTCTGCAATAATGTAGTATATCATAATTGAACCACTTGTTCATCATTGCAATTCAAAACATTAAAAGCATTGTGTTAATAAACCATTGTGCATCTATCAAAGTGCAATAACATAGCAAAATACATAGCAAGATAACATAGCAAAAGAGGGGTGTAACCCTCACAAACTTTGTAGGTACCAACCCACAGGAGACACCAATCGCCTCTTAATGATTTGTAGGCACCAACCCCCACAACTGAGCACCAACTGAGCAAGAGACACTGATCTTTTCTAAATTAGAAGTCACCAACCTCGTCAATATCTGCTTCAAAATTTCTCTTATTTCTACTCCAATTCTAACTTAATCTTTGCTACATATCTACCTTATATTGATTCTCAAGTTTACCTTATATCTCTTCTCTAATTCAACCTTATACATCTGCTTAAGGCTTGCAGTAAAGTCTGCTCCAAAATGATGCAATTTCTTTTTCATATTCTGCCTTATGTCTTTGCTCCAAATCTGCTATAATTATGCAATAATAACTGCTCCAAGATGTTCGAGATATAGCTTCGGGAGATATCTTTCTCCCAATTCTGAGATGAAGGCATTGAATGGACTGACGATGAAGATATTGAAGAGACACTTCGCTTCAAGATAATGAAGAGTCATTATCCTTGTAACGACAGACTTATGAAGAGTCAACAACATGGTAACGGTAGACTATGAAGAGTCTTAACGGCAGACAAGGAAGGGTTTTCTTGTATTGGCATCGCATGCATTGCCATCGCTTCAAGAGTATATATATTTGCTATGTTTTTTCTTTTATGGTCATAAATATATATGTCAGTTATGGTCTGTGAATAAGTTGTGGTTATCACATTTACATCTGTAGGTTCAGTTTTGATGTGCATTGTAAAATCAGACTTCTATTTTTATCAATAAAGTGTTATTTCTGGTGGCTGGGTTTTTCCCCTCAAGTTGGAGGGTTTTCCCAAGATAAAATGTTGTGTATTGAGCTCATTATTTTTTTGTTTATTGTTTTTCTTATTTTTTATTATTAGAACCAACATGGTATCAGAGCCAAGTTTTCTTCCCAGTTTGTGAGGTTTTATCAAAGACAAATTTATAGAAAGTTTTTTTTCAGAGACAAATTTACATAAAGTTCTATTATCCAAATTATCATTGTGTTGGCTGAGAGAAGTTGTGGGACCCGACATTTTTTCTGAGTAATGGCATAAGGAAATAAGGATATTAAAGTTCAGTGGAAGTCTGAATATTTTCTGCATATTTTATCTGACTTGCTTTGTATATTCTGGCCCGATAATCTTTATTGGCCCCAATTCAGTGTTTCGGAAGTTGGAGATATTTTATTCTTTATTATAGCTCCTCAGGAAATTGATTTATTAAGATTACCTTGATTGTAAAAATATTACCGGGCTTGAAGTACTAATATATTGGATACGCATTTTTGGGACCATTATTTCTGAACTCGGCTCTACTAAGTCGCCTTGATTTAATTTCATATTCCCATTTAAAGCATGTGGAAGCCGCTCATGATTGCCGCACAGGATATAAGAAACTTTGTATGACTGTGGCTGTTAATTTCCGTGCCTTTGGGTGTAATGGTAATAGGAAGAGAAGAAGGGGATGACTTTGGTTCTGGTTGCTATCAATCTATTTCACTGGTGCATGGGTATTGTTGTGTGACTGTTTAGCTAGAACAAATCACCTAACATGCCATTCTGCGAAATATCAAGAGTTGAAATTTGAACGACCCTTACACATATTGCCGTTTTTGAAGAAGCAGTTTGATAAAATAGTTGCAGATGTCTTATTCCATGTATGCCTTTCAAAAGAAGTTTTCATTGCTGTGAAATATTTATTGCTGTGCATGAGGTCACATGATATTGAGTTCATATCAATGTATTTTTCTTGCCCAATGAAGATAAACAACCGTTGTATACTGAGAAGACTTCAACAATTAAATCATATTGAAATTATCAAGAATTTCTGTAAACAATTAAATCATATCAAAATTATCGAGAATTTCTGTAAAGGTCCTGTGCAATTGGTATGGTTAGTGCGAATAATACTTGGAGGAGTCAAGAATAGTTAGAAGTGTTCTTTCAAGCGTGTGAAATGGTTAGAATCTGTAGCATACTATTCGAAATTGGAACTAGAATTTTAAACCTTCAACTGAAGCTAAATGAAAGAGAATCAAGGGCGTGTCTGGAGATCTGAATCTTTAGGTGCAAAGATCAAGAAAGAACAATTGGTGGATTGTGAGATAAGTATTTCATACTCTTGAATAATGTTCATGAATCTTTTATGTAGTTATTAATTCATACATTAGAATAGTGAATCATGTATGCTTCTAGCATTGGTATTTCCCTTTGGGATAGGTTGATCCTATGAACTATTTAATAATCTCTCTAAAATGCTTCCAGGACGGATTGATGAGCGTAAGGATGAGGAGAGATTGCATTCACGGGAGGAAGCCCTTAATGCATCCTATGAGGAAGCCACGCACGCTGAAGAATGAAGACACAACTTGCTATCATAGGGCTGAGTTGGTGGCACATAACTGGAGACATCTCTCTCTCAAAGAACCTATTCAGATTGTCTTGTGATCAGTTTCTTCTAAGAGGAGGAAATGAGATTCAGAGGGAGTTAAATTTCAAGAATTCAAGGCACGAGTTGAGAGCATTAAGGTTCTAAGATCAATAGAGGGGAGTTCACTTCCAGAGAATTTCTTTGCAATCTCTTAGGCAGGGATCAAGAGGGAGTTCTATGAAGAAGTGAAGATGTTAGCTAAGTGGGTTGTAGTGTTGCAAGGCCAGGTGCTAAAGTCCTTGGAAAAACTCTTTTGTTGCAGAGAAGAAAATTGCATAGTCAATCTAGATTTGACATTGGTAGCTCTGCAAACTTATTTAGAATAGGGTGATTTGGGATGAGGTTAAGGAGGACAGTCCTGGACTCTAGCATCTCAGAAGTTTCAAAGGTGTGTGTTGAAAACCATTCCTCTAAGGCAAGTATTGCAGACAATCTTGAACAAGGAGGTCAGGAGGTTAAAAAAAGTGCTTGGAGCTTCAGAGGGAGTCACATCATCATGAAGATTTGTTGTAGCATTAAGGTTCTAAGATCAATAGAGGGCAGTTCACTTCCAGAGAATTTCTTTGCAATCTCTTAGGTAGGGATCAAGAGGGAGTTCTATGAAGAAGTGAAGATGTCAGTTAAGTGGGTTGTAGTGTTGCAAGGCTAGGTGCTAAAGTCCTTGGAAAAACTCTTCAGTTGCAGAGAACAAAATTGCATAGTTAATCTAGATTTGACATTGGTAGCTCTACAAACTTATTCAGAATAGGGTGATTTGGGATGAGGTTAAGGAGGATAGTCCTGGACTCTAGCATCTCAAAAGTTTCAGAGGTGTGTGTTGAAAACCATTCCTCTAAGGCAAGCATTGCAGAGAATCTTGAAAGAGGAGGTCAAGAGGTTAAAAAAAGTGCTTGGAGCTTCAGAGGGAGTCACATCATCATGAAGATTTGTTGTAATCTATATTTCTCTATGAGAGAGAAATATGAGGTGAAAGCCCTTGTAGTGTATATTTCTCTGTGAGGGAGAAGTATGAGGTGAAAGTCCTTTTAGAAATATAAGGTGAAAGCCCTTGTAATGCATATTTCTCTGAGATGGATAAATATGAGGTGAAAACCCTTAAGAGATGTGCTTTCTCTACACATGGGAGTAGCCATGGTGGACGTCATGTTGAGAGATTCCATGACCTCACGTTGAGTGATTCTGTGATGGGCACTTGTGTATATGCTTGTTTCCACTCATGGGAGTAGCCATGGTGGACGCCATGTTGAGAGATTCCATGACGACATCACGTTGAGTGACTCTGTGATGTGAGCTTGTGTATACGCTTCTTTCCACACATGGGAGTAGCCATGGTGGACGTCATGTTGAGTGATTCCATGACGTTATCACGTTGAGAGATTTTGTGATTAAAAATCTTTTCCACAAATGGGTGCAGCTGGGTGTCATGTTGAGAGATTCCATGACATGGATATCTGGAAGGCTACCTCCCTAGCTAAGAGGGAGTGTTGGAGATATAGCTTCGGGAGATATCTTTCTCCCAATTCTGAGATGAAGGCATTGAATAGAAAGACGATGAAGATATTGAAGAGACATGTCGCTTCAAGATAATGAAGAGTCATTACCCTTGTAATGGTAGACTTATGAAGAGTCATCAGCATGGTAACGATAGACTATGAAGAGTCTTAATGGTAGACAAGGAAGGGTTTTCTTGTATTGGCATCGCATGCATTGCCATCGCTTCAAGAGATTATATATTTGCTATTTTTTTTATTTTATGGTCATATATATATATCAGTTATGGTCTGTGAATAAGTGGTATTTATGCCTCTCCTCGACAACCAGCTTAGGCGAGCTCTATTTATCCACATTTTAAACTTTATTTAGATAGCTTAACAAATGGATTATCGTTGATGCCTCCATTGGAAACATACCTGCTTTAGCCAAGAGAATCTCACATGGGACCGTTGATTTGACTTTGAGGCTACTAGTGATAAGATGCTTTTGTATTCTTTCTATTTGTTTCCATTTGTGGTTTGAAAGGCTGCTCCTTCAAACCTCACAACCATAGAGCACAACCGGTCTGACTAGTAGGCCATAACTTTGCTTGTCTACATTTGTTTTGTAGCAGGAAAGAAGCCCTCCAAACCTTTAGTTCTACAAGTCTCCCAATTGAGCCTGTTTATCGGTTGTCAAAATTTTGTAGATTGTTCAATGGTGACACCACATTTCCATTGTTAGGTGTTGTGTTCCATGCCCTCTTTTGATAACCTTGATTATTACTAGTGGATCCTTGATTATTTCCTTGCATGTTTCCTTGATTGTATCTTTGAAAATTTCCTTGATAGCTATTGTGTGGGGCTTGATGAGTCTTTTACATGCTCTGTAACTGATTTTTTTGATTCCTCAAGTAAGTGACTTCAGTTGACAACTTATTCATTTGTTCAACTATTTCCTTCATCTCATCCTTTTCTTCTTGAGTTCATGTAGAATGCATTGCACCTTGTAGATATATAGGTTGTGATTGAGGTGCTTGTGAAATGGGAACTCCAGGATGAAGTACCAATTGATTCAATGGAGCCTGATATATTAATTGAGGAGTCTGATTTTCAGCGGGAACATGGTGAGGTATAGGTTGGTTAAACCCATATACTTGACTTTATGGAACTTGATATCCAACTGCCGCCATGTGGAATGATGGTCTTGACATGTTTTGACCGAAATTATTACTCACTTCAATAGTCATAGCGTATACCTCATTCAAATCTGTTGGAGGAGGATGGGATTGTCTTACAAATATGAAAGTGACATGATCCAAGGCATTCTAATAAATCTATCTTGCTCCTACATCGACTGTATAAGGGGCTTCCAGCCTTGTATATGCTCTATGGAATCGACTATTTAAAGAAAGTTAACCTTCCTGCCTCCTAACTTGAACGAATTGTGTAAACAATTCAGATGGTGAGATGGGAATTCTAAACTTGTCTACAAAATGATAGAAACACTCCAAGGTGTGCTTGCACAAATACTTCCTAGGACTTTACTTGTCCTAATCTCCCAAGATCCTAAGCTCTCTTCTAGGACCTTATTAGTCTTTGCTCTTTTGGCCTAAGACTATTCCAACTCAACTCTATGAGTTAATCTTCTTGTGCTTCACCTCTTATTAGGGTGCTTCAACTCTTCCCTCCTCCTTGGATGACTCCAAGTACACATTCACTATAAACTCTTCACAAGTGCTACAGGGGGTGCATTCTTCATTATAACATCCATTTGAATCCCTAATGATCCCATTTGAACAGGACATAAAGACTTTTCTCATCGGGTTCAAGATTTACTATGCCCTTGACCTAATAGGCCACCTAATAGGCCTAATTGGTCTAGTAGCCCTAGACAGGGTGCTTTTCCCAATTCTTCCTAAAAACTTCCAAATGACTCCAAAATCTAATTTCACATTCGGGTACCCTTTTGGGGGACCTTAAAGATTTTGGTGGTCTTAGGGTTCTAGGGCCTCCGTACAGTAGGTTCCTAGAATATAGGGCTAATAGGGCTATATCTATGCAGTCTACTGATTTCTTCCTAGAAATCTACCTTAATGGATTGGCCAATGCCTAATCTCATTACTAGGTATCAATATGACTATTGTCTATATGAAACCATGCCTCATTCGAGTCTTCACTCTTTCCTCTACAAATGCACATCAAATCTTCATTGTCATGCACTTAGCCGAGTACATTTGTCTCGCCTAGGGCATGATACTAAAAATGGCTATCTTGTTCTCCTGGCTTCTTACCTGCATATTTACAATGTACAGAGGCTCCCCTAACATATTCATCCAAACCCTAGTGATTTCCACGGTTGGTTTCTATGGGGGAGCCATTCTTCCCTAAACCACTCTGTAAACACCAGCAACTACAGAACTAACAAAACAATTTAAAAGTCTAACCTAATGAACTCAAAACCTCTACACTATTGAACAGAAATTGCTTAGAAATATCGCTACTTCACAAATCTAACACTAACTTTCACACTTCAATCCATATATTTACTCATGCACTCAAAACAAGTCGACTGTCACTGAAAACCAGAACTCTGAGCCTTCATTCCAATCCAAAAATCTTCTTACACCGCACTGCCTTTGGAAATGAGATCCTATAACAACTAAAATATGCCTTCTCCATGGTTTTAGGCCACTAAGCATTAATAACCACCCTTAACTTCGAAGGGATCAAAGTTGTCGATGTTGCATCCAACATTTTGCAAAGATGTAAATGTTGTCATGACAACATTATGACAACTTTTCATAATTGCTCCAAATTACCTTTAATGACCACTACCTCCTACCAAACGATGTATAAACATCATTTAAGCCTTTTTAGACACTTTTCCAATTTTACCTAAGTCTAGAAGACTTTAGACCCATTTACACCCATTTTCCCATCTTAGGCATAATCTAGCACTATCCACTAGAAAAGCATTAAACACCTAGGTTGGATTGAGCCTAGTCTAATCCACCTAGGAACACACTTGCAAGACCTTCTAAGGCCAAAATAAAAGCTACCGACTTGGCTAGGGTCAATACAAGCCAAAAATTTAAACTAGCTTAGGAGTTAGCCTAGGTGCTCCTGCACCACAAAAGCTTTCTTCAATGCTTCCCATGAATCTATGGAAGAGGTGGGTAAATGCATAAACCAATTCATAGCTTCTTCCCCCAAAGAATGGATAAAGAGTCTACATGCTACATCTCCATATTTAATTTGCCCATTGCATAGTGCTCCTGCAAAATTTTATGTGGTTGTCAGCTGTTTTATTGGGATCATTGACTTGAAACTTGAGGCAAAACTTGTCTGGATTCTTAGGCATCTCATGGTAATCATTGAAAACAATAGGTATGGGTTGTTGACCAACCAAGTTGTGTCATTTTGCTAGTGTCCCATTGCTATATTAACTTGTTGTATCAAAATTGTTTGAGCTTGAGTGGCTTGAACCAAAACTTGTTGAGTTGCAATTGGAGTTGGTTGAGTAACTTGAATAATTTGAGATGAAATTGCTCTTTGAGGACTTATTGACTAACTTGAAAAACTTGGTTCACTTGGATTGATGTTTCAATTATTTATGCTTCTCCTATGAAATTGCAATTCTGTCAAAGCCTCTTCCTACTTCGGAGTTGATTGTAGTATCCTCTCTCTTCTTTCCGATTCTAGCTTTTCAAACCTCTCTAGTGAGAATGAGCTGATTTTCTTATCTAGTTCGGAACTAGTTTTGACTCTCTCTCCTTCAATTTTCTTGAGCTAGTCTTTCAACTTATCTTTCTCTTTCAATTCTTCTTTGAATTTTCCTTTCTAGTCTCTGGGCTTCTTTTTTTTCTTCATCCAATAAATCGCCAGTTTGCAAATATTCTTGGTTACTTCATCTTTGTCTCCAAGAAAAAATGTGAAATGTTGCAATGATATCATCTTGAGGTACTTCCCAATCTCTTTTTGGTTGGTGCGATCAAGGAAGCACCATTTTACATCATCTTTAACTTGTTGACAACTTCTTGAGTGAACTTCGAACATGCCCTGCTTTTAGTGCCAATTTTGTTGATGAGTGTTTTATGACTACACCAACACAGAATAAAGTGCCAAAACACTCTATCCCCTCTTGATCAAAGTCACCACGTATGCTAAGATTGTACAAAAGATCATAGAAGCGACTCCAAGGTTCCAACTACGAACTTGCAACTTTAATGTGGAGATGAGCTCGTTTGGCTTGATGTATGCTGGTTATGCAAGGGGACTTATGCTAGCTCACTTAGACTTGTCAACCTAACTAGCGAATGATATGGCGATGCAAGTGCACAAACTACTTCTAACTTCTATTCAAAATAAAGCGCAAATAGGATACGGGTTTAGAAAGGTAGACTACTGCTACTGCTAATTCAAGACTATGTTAATGTTGTGGTGAGTGCTAAACAATCCTAGCTTTGCCTAGTCAACTATGCTTAGGAGGGTGCAATCTTCAAAGGATGTAAGTATGATGTTCAAATTGCTAATGCTCATCAAAATCATAAGAAATGCAAATCAATGATCACCAATTAATTGAAGAGAAGTTCCTACAATTGGGCCCATACTAATCTTGCACTTTGTTTGCAGTCAACAAACACCAAAAGGTATGGACACTTGTTTCACCATGTATTCAACAACAAGAAAATCTCTCATAGTCTAATCTATCCAACTATTTTACTTCAACTATTCTAACTTTTATTTCATCTTAAGAAAATCTAACCTAGTGAGGAATGTAGGAAACTATGCAATACTCCAAAAGTTCATAAGTATTCACCATGCAAAGACAACAATGAATATAGAGCAAATTTGGCAGTATATTAGCAACAATTCTCGAACAATCTCTCTTACAAATGTGGAGGCTTTGCCTTTTATGGGGAGCGTGATTACAATGAGTGGCTCTAATTAATTTGAGATCAATGGCCAATATCGTGCCAACGCAGCCCTAATGTAACTAGCAACTACAAACATTAAATGCTTATCCAGTTACATAAAAGCACCACTGTGGGCCAATAAGAAAATTACATTATTTTTATGGACCAATGAGAATGGTTAGGTAGAGACACTAAGTGGATTTGACATGTACACTTGGCATGATCTAATTGGTTGATTTTGGATACGTGGGACTGGAATTCTTTGATTGGTTTAAGATGAGTGGGTGCCACCTCAGCATGTTTGTTTTGTTCAATTCACCAATATCTCCTGATAATTTTGAATCGCTTCATCTTCATGAATCTTCTCTGTCATCTTGGCAATCTTCACCTTGAAACCTTCTCATTGACACGACTTTGAATTTGCTTGTATTTGAAATCTTGATGTCATCCTGATATCTTGACTTTGATCTTGCACTTGTAGAAGTGATGTAGGTGCTTCATGTCCTTGGATCTTTCAATTGAATTTGGATTTCTGAAGGAAATTCAAGTTTGTGACGAATTCTTTGATTGGTTTAAGATGAGTGGGCGCTACCTCAACATGTTTATTTTCTTCAGTTCACCAATATCTCTTGATACTCAACATCTCTTGATACTCAACATTTTCAGTCTTGGATTGATTGTGATGGCTCATAATTTTGAATCACTTCATCTTCATGAAGCTTCTCTGTCCTCTTGGTAATCTTCACCTTGAAACCTTCTCATTGACATGACTTTGAGTTTGCTTGTACTTGAAATCTTGATGCCATCCTGATATCTTGACTTTGATCTTGCACTTGTAGAAGTGATGTAGGTGCTTCATGTCGTTGGATCTTTCAATTGAATTTGGATTTCCGAAGGAAATTCAAGTTTGTGACGATTTTCTTGATTTCTAGACTCGATCATGATGTTGCACAACTTGTTCTTTGAATTTCATTTTGATGTCTTGAACTTGATATTGAATTTGCATTTTGATTTGATCTTCAACTTGAAAACACCTTGCTTGCTTGATGAAGCACTTGTGGTTTGATGATACTCGAGGGCTCCATGTTGTTCTTGATGTTGAAGTCATGCTCGCACTTGAACCACTAAGCTCCTTGTCACCTACACTTGATCTTCAAACTTGAACCTTGTCTTCCACACTTAGCCTCTCATTTCACCTTGCAAAACTTCATTTGTAAGATTTTTGCATCTCATAGTACACTTCAAATGAAAAGGAGTTAGTGTTAGGAAATCAAAACTTATGAAGACAACTCTCTCCCTAAAGCCTTTGAATTCAAAATCTGATTTTTTTCTTCTTCTAGGCTGAATGACACCTTGAATTGAAAACAGTTTGATCATATATCTTTTTAAGTTCAAATTAAATCTTCCAAAATACACTCGCAGCACTTTACAATCTAATGCCTTGTTTAAGTGCAACAAAATTCTGAACTTGAAATTCAGATCTGGAAATGTTTGAATTCTTCAAGGCCTAATTCATTTTCAGAATTTGAAATTTTGACATGTTTACACGATTCACACTGCCCTCATCTCAACATTTGTCCAAATCTGATTCCAAACAATGTCTAATGTCTTCACAAATTCAATCTGCTCAATTGTAACTAGCTGCTCAAGGAAGTTGATCTGCCCTTAACAATGCATAATCAGAGTTGGGTTGGGTGTTGAAATGGATTTCAACACCCAACTCATATAGGCATTGAAACTCAATAGGCGTGTCCTTGGCTAGGCCGACTTGGCCTTATAGAAATAAATTGAATCGAAATCACATCCATTCATAATCAGGCCGACTCCTTAATTACATGCACACCAATAATTAATAATTGCACATGCACTTAATATTCGACTTTCTCATCATGTCTGACTTGCTTAGCTTATCTTGACGGAATTTGTAGATATTTGAACAAGGGCGGAAATCACTATGTCATTGGGTTTGATCCCATGTCTTTTTCAAATCAGAATTTACCCTCATGTTGGGCGCAATGCATTGTATTTTGGAGTGGAAATTACTATGTGTAATGACCCTTACCAATAGGCCACTAAAAACCCTTAAAAAATGTAACTCAAAAGGTAGATAGAAAATTATTTTGCAATGTATGAGTTCATTGTCCCAAAATTTCAGAATAATAGATAGCAACCAAATGCCATCTAAAAAACTATCAATGATGTAGGAAATTGCTCAAAACCATATGCCATTCATATATCAACAATTTGCAACAATGCCATACATATTTCAGCCAATAATATGATCAGCAAACCCTAGGTTTGCAATATAGATAGACTAAAAATTACAATGCCCTTTTACTTGCAAAATCCCAACCTTCCTTTGATACCAATAATGCCTAATGGCAAACAAAGACAAGTACAATGTAAAATAGTAAAGTGCTGAAGCTATATTTTGTACTCAGCTGAAAACATACATTTCTCAGAAAATATGCCAAATGCCAAATGAGAAGTGAGGAACCTGATTGTAGATGGTTGCGATAATTTTTACCAGTGCTGAAGATGCCAACACCCAAGCCAAAGTCACCCCAAATCTGAAAATGTACTTTCTTGCCAATTTTCGAAAATGCCTAAGAGTTTTGAAAATTCCTTAAAAATAAATCATGGCATTTTGGGACTCCAAAATGCACCTATCTTTATCTCCTCGACGATAGAAATCCGATGCAAAAATACCCAGAATGATATGCTGAGTAATGAAGAAGATATGAGCAAAAATGTGGTTCCAAAACCCTATCCTGAAATTCTGAAAACTGAATTAGACTTGTAGCAAAAACTTTTTCGGATTGCTTTTTCGCTCTGCTTTTTCAGATCTGCTTTTTCGCTTTGCTTTTTCGGATATGCTTTTTCGCTTTGCTTTTTCGGATCTGCTTTTTCGGACTATTTTTTTCGGATTTGCTTTTTTTTTCTCTTGCAATCAAAAACTCAAACCCTCAGGTAAGTCTGAGGACTCCAAATAAGCTCAACTTGAAATGGCTGAATACCACTTCCAAAGTGCAACCCTTCAAAAGATATTTCACCTCCTCAGTTATGCAAATCCTTAAGAAACTCCGTTCCTAAAGATCAAATGACAATCTGTAGACCAAGATGGTGCCACAAATGCTCAAAGAGAAAAGTAGTGTAAACTCAAGTCATGGGATGTCCAAATGAGAGGCCAAGCACTCTATTTATTCACTTTTCTAAGAAGCCACCAAAACTTCTAGAAGTATATAAAATATTCCTTTAAAATCCCTTTATAATGCACTTTTATATAAAAAGTAACTTTATAAAATAAAAAGTGCAACTCAACTTAAAATTATAACATTTTGGCCCCACATAACACATTATAATAAAAAATATGATAAACACCATCTCTCCAAAAGTAAATAAGACCATCCAATCCCCAAATAATCATCAGAATGACTCTCTCCACATCGCCACCAGTCTACGAGAGCCCGTGATAGACTGATCCGGCACGCCAAACGATGTCAGCTAGAATGGGGACATGACAGTCCGCCCTTCCGAAAATTGCTTGTCCCCAAGCAATGGCTGAACAATAAACCAATCAATCCACCTGTATCCCAAAAGTAGTCATGAACTATACTGCTGTCAATCAACGCAAGCTCCTGCAATATCCTCTGCAATATAACCAAGAGGAATCCATAATCAAATTGACAAATACAGCTCAACCAAACTCCAAAATCACAATTGCCACAGTCAGGAACCCACGAGACACAAACTCTCAGAACATCAGAACCCAAGTAAAGTGGACAACTCAAACTGCCAACACAGTAAATACCATCAACGCATCCCACTGGCCTATGCGGAATGTACAATCCAACTCTACAACAATGGTGAACACTCCTGAATGAAAGTATACCAAGTATGGAGAATCCACACACTGTACAACTCTTGCAGTCAACACAACTTTGCAGATCACCAGCCACTGTCTCGTAACCATAACTCCCATACACCGTTGATGGCGAAAAGACATCACAAGATAAACAGCAAGAAATAGAACCCAAACCAAATCTGGCTGCCATCAACTCCTCAACACAAGGATCAAATGCAAACTGATGTACATACCCTTCAGTATAATGCTGATAAGAAGAACCAACCTCAGTCAACAGCTCACCATGCACGGGTGATACAACCCACTGCGACTGATTACCAGCTAAGTCAGGAGATGTCATAGCCAAAGAAGTAGAATCAATAACAACCGCTGAAGCATCACTCCCAAACTCCTGCTCTAAGTCATGTATTATCAAGCTATCAACCGCAGAACCTATCACCATGTCATGCCCATCACAACTCTCATCCCGTGGCGTCAAACCATCCCATAACTGATGACAAGCACTAGGGACCAAAGTACATCTACGTATCACCATCTCATCAACATGGTCATCAAAAGTAAATTGGTGAGCATACCTCATAGTGTAATGCCGATAAGATGCGCCAATCTCAGTCAGTGACTCAGACTGCAATCCAGATGAAACTAACTGCAACCAATCACTAACCAAGCTGGAACTGACTACTACCTCCGAAGACATCGCCAAGGGAGTAGTATCACTAGCAGGAACCATGCCAACTCCCGGCTCACCAACATCACACATGATCTCTGATACAACATCCCTAGTCTCCGTGCCATTAGTAGTAGAGACCACCACCATGTCAGGCATACCACAACAATCTGCTGCAGCACCCAACTCAACTGAACCTGACTCTAGTGGAAACGAACCCGATATGCCAATGCTAGTATCAAGGATGGATGCATCCCCATCACCACTGTCTCTAATAATCTCGACCATGGACATCCTCGGATCACCAGACACCGCAACCTGTGACTGTACAAAATTTGGTAAAGACTGCAGTCGCTCTAACTCCATAGTCACCTCAGCCAAATGAAACTGTGACTCCTCGAAAGCCAATTGTGCACTCTCAAGAATCTCAGAATTCACCTCGAGTTGCTGAGTAAGCTCACTCACCTCATCTTCCTTGGTCAATAATGCATCGTACGCTGTACTGCCCCACTCCATAAGATAATCTCTGTCGGCTACCAATTGCATATAATTCTGTCTCAAAATTCGGATAGCCTCCCATAAAGAGTGGATCTCTGTCAAGGAAAGATAACTGCCTCCCTGCTCATCACTAGTAGGAGAACCCCATCCATAAACTGCTAACAATTGACGAGCAGCATCGAAATGCTGGCAAGCAATAGCAATGTCTCGCTCACTAACTCTCAGCTGACTAGACACATGATGGCGCTGGCTAGACTGTCTCCTACAATCCTCCTCTGACGCACTGTCCAAAGGAGTATCCTCAAAGTTACTGGTCTCTAGAGTATTACCATCCATATCTTGCGAATCAACTCCAAAGCTCATATCAACATATGGAGTATCAAAAACTGTAGCATTGCTGTCCAACTCCTTTGTACCAAAAGAAACTATCGAGGAAACTAAGTCCTCAAAACTGCCCACTGCATCCTCCTGGATATCATCAATGCCAATATGATCCTGGGACTCATCTGTAAACATTGCCAAAAATGAAAGATCATCAACACATTCCAGCAAGAATGGTCGACTGGATATATGAACAAAGCTCAACACTGGTGTATAAAAACTAATACCAATATCGGACAAGCTGCTGGCACAAGAAAGGACAACACCGTGCAATCTGCTAATCAAATCCATGATAGCACCCAAAGAATCATTGCTACCAAAAAGTGATAAAGATCTCCAGTGAACTAAATCCCAAACGCCAATATAACAATCTCGAGTCCTTATTCGTAAACTAAAATTAGCTGGTAACTCAAGCAAACTCTTCACCTGAGTAATATGACTAATACCAACTAACTCCACATACCTGTCTGACACCGTCCCTGTATCCTGGATGTGAATGCAAGATGAACTCACAATATTATCAACGACCACATATGATCCGCCTGCCGCAGAGAGTTGAGTATCAAGTGTGTAAGATGAAACCAAACTCAACTCCACGCCATGCTCATCCCCATGTCTCTCCAAGTCCTGTAATGCCAATGGAGTATTCACCCAAGAAGCTCGAGTGTCCTCAGGCTCACGAGAAAGCCTGTCAACTTCCTCCTTCCTCCTCAAAGCATCTGAATAGTCTCCAGCAAGGCTAAGAAGATGGTCACGATCTGATAGAAGATGTAAATAACTCAACTTCATCGTTCCCATTCCTTCCCTAATCGCCTGTAAGTCAACACAAGAAGACTCTGCCTGAACTTCCTTATGTCTGCCCTGTAATTGAATCATCTGGATGTGATCCTCTATCATATCCCGCATCCTGTCATAATGAGATAATGAAGTCACAATACTGTCTTTGCTCACCTTCAGCTGGCTGGACAAATCATGCGAAGTACTACCAGCTTCAACCTCATGTGATGAAGCATCCAAATGTGCCTGGTACTCCCTCTTAGCAAAGTCATGAATACTCAATGTCTGTTCATCTCTACTAGGTGTCTCGCCATCGTGCACAACATCCTCAAAATCATCATCTGAACCCTCTACGCTGTAGTCACTGCCTGTTGTAACCAAACCATCCTGAGTACCTGTGACATCACCCTCTGGCAACCTGTATACAACTGTCTCAACTTGAGTATCAAGTTGACAGTTACTATCCATCAGCGTAATATCCTTCACCACTTCTTCCTGTGGCTGAATAGGAACTGAAACCTCTGCCTAGCTGCAAGCTAATTTCTCGAACTCCTCATGCAAGTTCCTGGTAATTGTGTCATCTGCCCTGTGAGAAGATCTACCAAATAGAAATCCAGTCAACTTATCCACCTTAGCTGGGTCAGACAGCATGTCATTCATCATACGGTGGCGCTTAACCAACTGTTCAGACATGTCATGGCTTATTTTCTTAAGTTCATCTTGAATGTCTAAATAACCATCCTTTCTACTGTTCCGACTCTGGATCTTCCTACTTTGTCCATCAGCTGTCCAAGGTCGTGTCCTCTGAGACTCTGTACTATACCTGTCCATTCTGGATAAAGTAGAGTACTGATCACTCATACAAGATGACTCTTACCCAACAGGATGGTAAGAAAATTGCTCTGATACCACTGTAATGACCCTTACCAATAGGCCACTAAAAACCCCTAAAAAATTAACTCAAAATGTAGATAGAAAATTATTTTGCAATGTATGAGTTCGCTGTCCCAAAATTTCAGAATAATAGATAGCAACCAAATATCATCTAAAACACTATCAATGATGTAGGAAATTGCTCAAAACCATATGCCATTCATATATCAACAATTTGCAACAATGCCATACATATTTCAGCCAATAATATGATCATCAAACCCTAGGTTTGCAATATAGATAGACTAAAAATTACAATGCCCTTTTACTTGCAAAATCTCAGCCTTCCTTTGATACCAATAATGCCTAATGGCAAACAAAGACAAGTACAATGTAAAATAGTAAAGTGCTGAAGCTATATTTTGTACTCAGCTGAAAACATACATTTCTTAGAAAATATGCCAAATGCCAAATGAGAAGTGAGGAACCTGATTGTAGATGGCTGCGATAATTTTTACCAGTGTTGAAGATGCCAACACCCAAGCCAAAGTCACCCCAAATCTGAAAATGTACTTTCTTGCCAATTTTCGAAAATGCCTAGGAGTTTTGAAAATTCCTTAAAAATAAATCATGGCATTTTGGGACTCCAAAATGCACCTATCTTTATCTCCTCGACAATAGAAATCCGATGCAAAAATACCCAGAATGATATGCTGAGTAATGAAGAAGATATGAGCAAAAATGTGGTTCCAAAACCCTATCCTGAAATTCTGAAAACTAAATTAGACTTGTAGCAAAAAAAATTTCGGATTGCTTTTTCGCTCTACTTTTTCAGATCTGCTTTTTCGCTTTGCTTTTTCACATCTGCTTTTTCACTTTGCTTTTTCGGATCTGCTTTTTCGCTTTGCTTTTTCGGATCTGCTTTTTCGGACTACTTTTTTCGGATTTGCTTTTTTTTTCTCTTGCAATCAAAAACTCAAACCCTCAGGTAAGTCTGAGGACTCCAAATAAGCTCAACTTGAAATAACTGAATAACACTTCCAAAGTGCAACCCTTCAAAGGATATTTCACCTCCTCAGTTATGCAAATCCTTAAGAAACTCCGTTCCTAATGATCAAATGACAATCTGCAGACCAAGATGGTGCCACAAATGCTCAAAGAGAAAAGTAGTGTAAACTCAAGTCATGGGATGTCCAAATGAGAGTCCAAGCACTCTATTTATTCACTTTTCTAAGAAGCCACCAAAACTTCTAGAAGTATCTATAAAATATTCTTATAAAATCCCTTTATAATGCACTTTTATATAAAAAGTAACTTTATAAAATAAAAAGTGCAACTCAACTCAAAATTATAACATTTTGGCCCCACATAACACATTATAATAAAAAATATGATAAACACCATCTCTCCAAAAGCAAATAAGACCATCCAATCCCCAAATAATCATCAGAATGACTCTCTCCACATCGCCACCAGTCTACGAGAGCCCGTGATAGACTGATCCGGCACGCCAAACGATGTCAGCCAGAATGGGGACATGACACTATGTAGTTGTGTGTAATGCCTTGTCGTTGCCTTGCTCAAGTCGGAAATCACATGCTAATTGGGCACTTTTATATGTACTTTGCCTTGTTGAGGTTAGAATCTCCATAGTAGTTGTGCACTTTACCATGTACTTACCTTATTCAAGTTGGAAATTGCAAGGTAGCTGGGCACTTTACCATGTCATTTGGAGTGGAAATCATATGTTCATTGGGCTCTTTGCTATACTTTTTTAGAAATCACCCTCATGCTGGGCACTTCTACTTGCACTTTCAACTTGGATTTTGCTTGTACATTGAGTTCAAACTTGATCTTGCATCTTGGACTTAGACTTGTGGTCGAACCAACTCTTAATGCTTGGATATTGAATTTTGTCTTAGTTTGGGCTCAACCTCTTGAAGGCTGATCGGAATTGGTACCCTAGTTGGGCACAACGACTTGTCATTTGTTTGTCAAGCCCTTGGGCTTGACTTGAACATTCTCACAAAAATAGCTAAGTGAAGATCCCAATCTAATCCTCGCCCAAACTTCACAATTCTATGTTCTTTCCTTGATCATCCTCAATCCAACCTTCATACTTCCCTTGGTTGTTCACACAAACTTGATCGAAAATTTGATGTCCTTGATAGGGATTGCATCAAGTTGGAAAACCGCTTCTTCTCTTCCTAAGGCTTGGGCACAATAAATGTCTAAGTGAAGGTTCAACTTGATGCTTTAACTGAATATTCCTCAAGACCTAGCTCGACCAAAACTTGGTTTTCTAAGGACTTGCAAGACTTCGCAATGTTGCCAACCTACCCTAAAGCCTACACCTATTAGCAACCAAAACGAAAAGAGGGGGTTTCCATTTGCAGTGGGGTGATGGTGTGAAAAGGTCACAACAAGACTCTTTATGTAGAGTGATTAACCTTTATCTATTGTGAATTGGGCAGCTTTTTATACAAGCGAACAATATTGAAAATTGTAGCCATATACCCCAATTAACTATCTGCAATGCCACAACCTACAACCATGTAATTGTCATAATATATGAGCTCCATAGAAAAAAGGCTTATTTACATTATAAAAGACATTAACATAATGGCTTCTTTTTGACACACAATAGGAATGACAGAAAGCTTCCCAAGAGTGCTTTTGAAGTTTTGTGAGGGGAAAGACATCCTACAATCAATAATACATATATAATAAGTAGCAAGCTAAGTTACCTTGAGTTTTTGGGATGGGTGACGGGGGATGGAGAAACAGGTTTCCAGGATGGATTTTTTTTTTCCAGAAGAGGGGATGGCGGGGACGGCAGTGGGGACAGCTATTAAAAAATTAGGGAAAATTTTAAATATGTAGGGAAATTTTAAATATTCATATGAAAACATGGATAAAACATGCTTATATGCATTATAGAACCTGAACATATAACCTTTGTTGAATAATTTAAATTCAGAGTTCTGAACTCAAACAAATTATCAAAAGTCAAACATTAATACTATGTGACAGCCAGGGATGAGTTTCCAAGTCTGAGTTTCTGGGACGTCCCCATTTCCAGGACAGATCAAATTATGCTAGGTAACACTGGGCTGTCACTACTAGCAAGTATAGTGACTATCAGTTTGTATAAGTGCTAAATGCTATTATATCATTTAATAATTGACTCAATATGATGCATTTTTTGTAACTTTATGAAATGGATTCTCTTTGCAGTCCCGCCACAAAGGATTATGGCATATGCTAGTAGAATCTGTTGTATGATACATTCATATTTATAATCACTAATAGGGCATCATAGTAATATGTTAGTAATTTGGACTTATGGCTTATGCATGAGATTTGCAAACCAGTTCTCTACAAGTAGCAAGCATTTAGGTAGGATTTAGCCTGATTTTAAACTTACGGACCATCATAACAATATGTTTATCATCTTGATTAATAGTTTACATACAAGAGTTACAAACTATTTCTCTGTAGCTGGTGAACATTTCAGTATGATTTAACCTAAAACATGTAGGTATGGTTCATGTGTATAAAATTAAAATAGCTGCTTTCAAAATTATTTAGGGCCGAGGCAGGCAAATCTTTGAAAGTTGATACATAAATCTCTGAAGTTTCCTTCTGTCGAGGCATTTAGACATTTTTTGTCTGATACATTTATATTCTAGAGGGCTGGGGTTTACACGATATTCATATTATATTCATCTATGATCGAGCATTTAATCATAATTTTCTTGGAAATATGTGGAATTATAAAAGGGATATATATCTGATGAGTGCATGTTTAAATG
This sequence comes from Chamaecyparis obtusa, assembly GCA_027943335.1. NCBI lineage: Eukaryota > Viridiplantae > Streptophyta > Pinopsida > Cupressales > Cupressaceae > Chamaecyparis > Chamaecyparis obtusa. Next base: position 980,320 of record BSBK01003268.1, read on the forward strand.
CAGGTAACAGAGACAGGAGTAGAAGTACTGACAGCACGCTTACCCAGCTCTCCAAACGTCTTCCCCTGGTAGGTTTCATTTATGATTGTTCAGCTGCCTGATGTCTGAAAAGTGAAGCTGCACAGTAATGGTGAGCGGCTGCTACTTTGCACATCATTATTCATCCAGTGTAAGTCATCCAGACATTGGCTGTCAATACCCAAGTCTCAGACTGTTCTTCTAGATTGCAGAGTACAGCTGTTCTCAAGAAAGCGTCTGAGCATGACTGGCACATTTGAAATAAGAGAAATCTGTCATATTTTCCCCTTTCTATTTGTCAAATTCTCCTGATGGTCATAAAATTTATATAAAGTTTAATTTATTTGACAAACTTGTACATGTCTGGATGGAATTGTATTCGCTGCTTCTAAGGTACATCTGAATTTGTTTTAGCGGCAAAGAAACTTTCAAACCTGTTGTTCTCTCTGAGCACTTCATTTTACTTATGAAGATCACATTTCCTTGATAATTATGGCTGTCATTAGTTATTATATCATCTTACAAGTAGCTATACATATAGGGTTGAAATGTTTTCCAGTGCTTTTTACTCCATTTTTCTTCAGTCAAATTGTAGCTTTCCTCGATAATCTCATAATTTGTTTATTCTTATTTAAGAAATGAAGTTTGAAATCAAGAGCTCCTTTTTATTCTAATTCAACAATATTATTGTTTAAGCCAAATAAGTCATGCTGTTAGTAAGAAGTGCACTTTGGACTCAACTGCAAGATTAATTGTTAAAGACGGTAAACTGTGTCAGGCCAAATGGAGAAAACAATTATAAAAGGTGAAATCGAAGAAATGAAAGAGAACAATTAGAATGGAGGTTACAAATTTGATGAAGAACTTTTTAGCAAATGCCATTGTAAACTGTCAGATCTTCCTTTTTGTCACCCTTTGTTCTTGCAATGTATATGGAAAATGTGTAGTTTTGGAGTGCGTTACTCTTACAAGTGGAGAGCCATGGATGATTTTGGTGGAATTTTGACCCATTTGTAAAGTTAACTTCACAGAAGCTGTGCAACTTACATGCAAATGATATTCCATGATAATGGAATGTTGCAAAATTAGACGTTGGAAGACCATTCTTTTCAGCTGCAAAGAATTAAATTCATATTGGCAATTTTATTCTATTGGAAAGGAATATCACAAAATTAGATGTTGGAAGACCATGTATATAATTTTCTGTACCAAATGAGTCTGGCCTACAGTTTGATGAATTCTTGTTGGGTTTGGTAGAATTTTGGTGTAGATTGTAAAGCACCCTTACAATGATCCATCAACCTCTCAATTTCAAGCTACTTTTATATCTCCCACCTTCAACCTAAACCCAACACACGTGGGAAGCTCTCTAGTTGATTTCTTTTGCAGACCTGGTATCCTTTTTGCTTGTTTTTCTTGAGGTTCTTCTCTGGCACTCAATTATCTTAAATGACTCAACTAGTTGTAGTCACAAATTGTTGATTATACTATTTTGTACACGTGACTATTGTGGTACAATGGTACTATGATATACTATTGAGGTACTCAATCTTGTAAGTTGAAACATTAGAACTAGCAAAATTGATGGACACATTTTATTTTTTCTAAATACTTTTATTTGGAGTTATAAATCAGTGAGGTCATAAATGGGGGATGCCATTTCTAGTTAAACATTCAACAATTGCATTCCGGTGATGGTTGAATCTTGATGGTAAGAACAATAACATTGCAACTTAACCATCACAACATGCCAATATTGACTGATAGATATATTTATTTAAAATGGTTAAAGAGAGTGTAAAACTTAAGAATCATTAAGATAAATTATTAGTACATAAAGAAACCTAAAAATTACAATCTTTGAACACTAGTTAGACATGATCACGTGTTTGGTTATAGTGATTGGGTTTGAATATAATGAATATTTCAAATTGCTCCTAATTTTACTGTCAAAGGAGATTATTAATTATGAGGTAAGGACTGAAAATTGACGATGATTTTATTAATCATGTATTGGAACATGCTATGTGGTTTTGCTACGGTTCAATTGTCCTTGATCCATGGCTAATCTGGCGAGTCATTGTAATATATGCAAAGTGGAGATATGCAATGTTAATATCTTCAACTTTATTCTAACAGTGGAAATTTCTTGGGTAAACTTTATCGGCCTCCACAAGGTTCTCTTTTATGTTGTGTATTTACAGTGAATGCTCTTAAGTAGTCTTATTCCCGATTGTGATGTGAATATTGTTCAAGGCGTTGGTTTGACACTTTTAATGGGTTCAAAGAGTAACTTGTGAGATGAGATACATTTTGTTATTTAGTTATTGGTTGGCTTCGTGTACCGTGGATTACTTGACTATTATATTTGTCCTAATATAATGATTCAAAGAGAAGCAATTTAATTCTAAAAGTTGGACCGTGGATTACTTGACTACTATATTTGAGCATTAAAGAGTAATGTAGGGTGTAACCGTACCTTAGGGGTATATATATTTTGATGCATTAAAAAACTAGCTCACTTGATACAACATGCAATTTTTGTTGTGAATATATGCTTTTATTTCAATTTTATTTATTGGAAATTTGGTTCTTAGTATTATTGGTTCTTAACTGCATTTTTTAGTTCATCATTTGACTCTTCATTATTTTTAATTGTCTATTAAATTTGCATCAAATTCAAAGCTAAAATAAATAATGTCTTAGATTGAATCAAGAAATATCAAGCAAGATTTGTAGCAAAATGTTTGTATTGCTAGTGATTGAAGGTTTTACATTTACACCATGCGAAACTTCTCTATCCAAATGAGATTCTTAGTAGAAATGGCTGACAAGTAATCAACATTGGATTGTTCAAGTTCTGTCAATGTCGAAGAACAATAGTGACATAATAGTTGTGGGAGAAAAATGATCAAAATATAAGATGTCATTCCTAGAAGCTTTAAAGATGACTTATTCACTTTGGTATATCTTTTTTCCAATAAATCTTTTGTGTAATTGGTTTTCATGAGAATAACATTTTGAAAAGTGACATTTGAATGATTTCTTGTTGTGTGTGGCTTTGAGAATTGGTCTTACATTTGCAACGCAAGACCAAGCCACTTACTAAGAGCAACATTGGATTCTTTAATAATGGTCCATGAAACATTGCTCTTAAAATGAATACGCATAAATCAAATGGCAATGACTCAACCGTGTCAATTTGCTAAAGGGAGATTTTTTCAAGTTTGAAGAATCATTTGAGAAATTTTTTGCCATGTCATTATGTTTGGGAACAAAACAATTCATTTGTTTATTGGCTTCAAAAAGCCTCTTGTCATCACTTGATCCATTTTTAAAAAAGAGCTTTTGGTATTTTAGAGTAGGAATCTTATGCACAACTTTTTAAACCAACTTGCCAAGCTTTGACATGTGTAGGTTTTAGAGTATATTTACCCATTTTGAATCTTGAGTTTGAGGATCAATGATGCTTTAGATCTTTCCAAAGTCTTCAGTTGAGGATTGGATTAATTAGGTTGTAGATATTAAACAAGAAAAATATATTTTGGACAAAAGAATATCCACCTTATAGGGTTGCTAATTAGTGCCAATGTCCAATGTAGAAACCTCATCAGAAAGAGGAAACTACAAAATTCCCAAACCACTTGATGTTCTTATAGAACTCAGAAAATGTTTTTTCTAGTATAACCAATTTTACTTTAGATTTCAACTAGGAGAGCCCATACAACACTTAAAAAATATCCTTTCTACCATAACCAAATTTGCTAAAGTATTTTAGTAGTGGCATTCCCTTTGGGTACATGGAAAAACCATTATGTTGAAGTTGTGATGGCCTTAATGGATTTAAATTGGCTAATTCTTAGAGCTATAAAAAGAGTGGTTAGGAGTGAATTCCCTTAACGTAATTTAATGCCTTAAATAGGTGTAAAGTCCTAGATGAACTATAGACACTCTTATTAGGCATTTGCTTAGCTTAACAATTCTTTGAGGAAATTGTCATAACCCATATATATCATGAGGGAAATCATGTTGTGGATGTATTTGCAAATGTGGGTGTCTCCAAGATTCACTTAAATAATTAGACAAGTGTGATACTCCTCTCATTGAGGCTCAAACTATTATTTACTATGAGTGACAATAGAACAATTAAGGGTCAAGATGTTAGTGCCATGATGATTACAGGACAATTTATGCACGTATTGGATGCTTCTAGTGTCTTCTACTAGTCACTTGTTTGTCTCTACATGCATTATCACACTAATGAATATGGAGTGGGTCCCTTGTCTTGCATTTGTGATGCAGTCATGTGAGGAGGCTCCAATTAAGGACAGTCCAAATAAGCAGCAAAACACCACAATGCAGAATTACACAACAAGAATAAGTTTTCAACTGAATTTTCATTAACATGCCTAGCTGTAAGGCCTTCCGGGTTAGGGCCAAATACAATCAAAGTATTTTTGCTATCCCTCTAGCTAGTCCAGCTTTGAAACAAATCAACAATTAATGGAAACACTAAGGTAGATCTGAACTTGAGCCCGCAAGCCTCCAAGCAATCTCCTTGTCTCCAAGCATGCAAACTACTAGCTCTGCTATTACAACTATCAGATAACAATCTGATCTTCAAGATCTCGCAGGATCCAAATATGATTCTACTCTCATGTTACTACCAATCTACTACTCTTCCATCTATCACTACCACTACAACAATCCAAGCTCCAAATATATAGCCAGCTAAGCCACAAGTCGGCTAGTCAAACATTTAATTACATTATAGGTCCAGCCTATAAGAGTAAACCCAAACTAAAGAAAGAAACAACAAAACGTGACGCGCCTTTAGATTTAGGTCCACACATGATCCAAGAACATGTCCCTAACTTAGCAAGATCCAATTCCATCATACGGAACCGCGCAAGACGAAAAACTCCATGTTTCACGTGAAACAGGCTGAAAATTGATACCCAAGAAAAACGGTCATAACTTTCAACTCATAATGAATTAGGACTTGCGGTCTTGGGAAAAAATAGTACTTTAGGTCCTCTTAAAGGCCCTAAGGTTGCAAAGGCTGATTCATTAAGGATCAACAGCTACACGATGCGCAATCATCACCCAGAAAGTAGGAAAATACGGCTCCGACGGCAAGGAAAACAGCTCTTAACTTTGAAACGATCCATCCAATCCTTATGTGATCATAGGAGAAGGTTCCAAAATAGGTCCTCAACATCATGTAAGCTTCGCACAACATGAAACCAATAAATGCAACAATTATAATGCAAACAACAGAAAACATGAAATGTTTTTGGTTGATGCAAGATTGCTCAAAGCCCGAGATGCTCCTGCATCAGACACCCCAAGTTTGAAAATATGTTCTCAATGGCTGGAAGAACATCTTCTGGGATTCAGCACATAAACCCCAAACTGGTTCTTCACATACATGTCCTCCAAGTCTTCACTTTGCAAACTCTTCCACTTCATCTTCACACAAAGTTTGCCAATCCATGAAACCAGGAAAATGAACAAGTCCATCAGCCAAGTCTTCCTTAACCGATCTACAACCAACTAGTCAACATGCTCAAGAACAAACCGAGCCTTCAACTCTTCACCGAGTATCAAATAAGCACAAGACTCATTATTGCCAACCAGTAACTCAAGTCCACAACCAGCAAACAATATCAGCACCTCAACACCGAACAAAAGCAAGTCAATAACACCATCATCACAAAGGTGTTCAGCAACAGATAACTCTTCACCAACAGCAGCCTTATCACACCCAACCAGATGCTCTACAATCTCCATGTTAGACACAACTGACTTAACATGAAAATAAATCTTCTCACCAGCCTCAACAAGGTCAACCACAGTATCGGTAAACACAGGTATCTCAGCAACAGTCACAAGTTGCTCTGTAGGTTTCATGCCAAAGTCCACCAACTGATCACAAAAACCAATATCACATACCTCTTCAACCTCCATACTGTCACAAGCAACCTTGTTAAGATATCTTCTCTCTTGGACCAGTCTACAAACCGGCTAGACAACTTTCTTCTGAACTGGCATGTTCCAACTTTGGTAAGCTCTACAAAGATCAACAACATTTTCCTTCACAAGGTCATCAACCCGGTTTAAGAAATTAGTTTCCCACCAAGAAAACCTCTCAAAAATCTTCGCTTCCACCACATTACAGAGATCTGCAATTGCTCTAGGGTCCAATCTTCTCGGAGGCATCCTCAAAGATTCAAATCCAAAGCAACAAGTCACCAACAAGGTCTCGGTGCAAACAACCTCAACTGGTTTACACACTCAAGATCTTCAAGCTCTGATACCACTTGACGCACTCAAATGAGGAGGATCCAATTAAGGACAGTCCAAACAAGCAGCAAAACACCACAGTGCGGAATTACACAACAAGAATAAGTTTTCAATTGAATTTTCATTAACATGCCCGACTGTAAGGCCTTCTGGGTTAGGGCCAAATACAATCAAAGTATTTCTGCTATCCCTCTAGCTAGTCCATCTCTGAAACAAATCAACAACTGATGGAAACACTAAGGTGGATCTAAACTTGAGCCTGCAAGCCTCCAAGCAATCTCCTTGTCTCCAAGCATGCAAACTACTAGCTCTGCTATTACAACTATCAGATAACAATCTGATCTTCAAGATCTCACAGGATCCAAATATGATTCTACTCTCATGTTACTACCAATCTACTACTCTTCCATCTATCACTACCACTACAACAATCCAAGCTCCAAATATATAGCCAACTAAGCCACAAGTCGGCCAGTCAGACATTTAATTACATTATAGGTCCATCCTAGAAGAGTAAACCCAAACTAAAGAAAGAAACAACAAAACATGATGCGCCTTTAGATTTAGGTCCACACATGATCCAAGAACATGTCCCTAACTTAGCAAGTTCCAATTCCATCATACGGAACCGCATAAGATGAAAAACTCCATGTTTCACGTGAAACAGGCTAAAAATCGATACCCGAGCAAAACGGTCATAACTTTCAACTCATAATGAATTAGGACTTGTGGTCTTGGGAAAAGATAGTACTTTAGGTCCTCTTAAAGGCCCTAAGAGCGCAAAGGTTGATTCATTAAGGATCAATGACTACATGATGCGCAATCAGCACCCAGAAAGTAGGAAAATACGGCTCCGACGGCAAGGAAAACAGCTCTAACTTTGAAACGATCCATCCAATCCTTATGTGATCATAGGAGAAGGTTCCAAAATAGGTCCTCAACATCATATAAGCTTCGCACAACATGAAACCAATAAATGCAACAATTATAATGCAAACAACATAAAACATGAAATGTTTTTGGTTGATGCAAGATTGTTCAAAGCCCGAGATGCTCCTGCATCAATTTGGGTTTGCAAAAACAATTAGGTTTGTAAGATAGTTGAGGGAGGAGGTTTAGTGTCATATATGGAAAAGTTGCATGGCTATGACTTGAACATAACTAAGTTATTTATCAAAGGATGGAAGAATACGACCTTGTTTGCATATGATTAGAAGATGGTTATTAATGAAGATATTATTACTTTGTATATTGGCCTTCAAGTTCAAGGGAGAAATTTTTTTAGAGATAGAAAGGCCTTTGATGAAGCTATTAATATTTTTTTTTAAGGGGAAGGAGAGATGTTAGTTGATGAAGTTGTCGTCTTATGGTTGTGATAGACTTTCCATCAAGCATATTTGTGCAAAAGTTGTGGAGGTATCATGAGGTACATTAGTCTTGATGGTAAATTCATTGCAATTTATGGTTTCTATTTCATTCTTTTAAATTACTTCCACAATAAGTTGTTTGACACCTATAGACTTTTCCATTAAGGAGCACTATAAAACTCCCAAAGTCTTTATGTTGCATATTGATTACATGGAGTTTATGAAAGCTATTTCCCCTAAATTCACTAAGGGAAAGGTCAAGGCTATAAAGAAACAATTTTTTTTGTTGTTGTTGTTGTCCATTATTTAGATATTTGATCTACAGGGGGGAGAGGAAGATAATGAGTGGGCAAAAGAGGATGAGGAGAAGGTGTTAGTGGAGATGTATTCTCAATCCCCTTTAGAGGAGGGGGACAATTCAAATAAATAGAAGCGTTGAAGTAAATCCACCAAGAAGAAGAACAAAAAAGAAAATATCTTGGTTTGAAGGCTCTTAGACCAACGAGGAAAAAGAGGGAGATAAAATAAAGTCTACAATTGAGTAGATTTAGAAGGTTAAGACTAGCGGTGAGATGGAAAAAGAAAAAGATGAAGGTAAAGGGAAGGAGAGGGTTATGGAAAAATAGACTGATAAGAAACTTATGCCTAATATCAATATTTGCTTGGAGGATTAGGGTTTTAATTTTATGCCTAGTTTATATGAAGATTTTACCTATGGCCCTGCAAATAAGGAAATTTATGATGTTCTTGTTTTGACTAGAGAAGAAGTTTCAAGTCAATTCAAATTGATCAAGTGGTTCATTTTGGAGATAAACAAGATCAATGTTAAGATGAGATTTTTGTAGGAAAATGATGGATGTCGATATAGGGTTGAATGAGGAAAGGGTTAGGCATATGTATGGGGATAGGGAGATTAATTTTAGGATGGAAGAAATGGCTAAAGCTATTATAGATATGAAAAATTATTTTGAAAAAAGGATGAATTAATTGGAAGACTTCCTTGACATAAATTCGAATTTGGATTGAGCATTGAAAATTAGTCATTGCATCATTGAAAACAATGCAACAAGCATTCAATTTTGGATTGAAAAGCTTAAGAAGTTTGAAAAGGAGCACGTTTGAGTCTACCTCTATTGGTAAAAGGAATGAGTATAAAAGCAATAAGGATAAGGGTAAACAAGTGTTGAAGATCAATGAAAAAAGGGTTGAGTTCTCCAACCAAAGGCAACACGAACAAAACTTTTGAGGAGAAAAATGAGTTGTTGAGCTTGGCAAATCTTTATATTTAATTCTACAAGAAATAATCAGAAGTAGTAGAGCCCTTGAAAAATATTTAGTAGGGTTTTGATTTTTGTGGCTATTAGTTTCTTTTTGTTGGCTATAGTTTGGCTATTGGTTGGATGTCTTTTCTCTTTGTAGCATTTTGTAATAGCGTTTTGGGTCCCTTCAAACCTATTTTACCATTTAATTTTTTTTTGGCCAATCTAGGGAATTGAATTTCTTCTTATCTTTGATGAAAAACTGTATTGAAATATGTTGCTAACAACACCAAATCTCCTTGTTGAGAAGTTGAAAGAGAGGAAATATCACTGAGGAGATATTTTGGCTAGTGGTATAAATATAAATAATTATAGAGTTTCTATTGCAAGGATACTCTAGATTAAAAATAAACATGAGCTATGATAGAAATAAGGCAACACACAAATGGGGGGGGGGGGGGGGGGAGGGGGGGTGAATCAGTTGTGTCAAATCAAAACTTAACCAATGCTTAACTACCTTAGATGTTTAAAGATAAACATTAAAAAATTGAACCAAAACATATAACACCAGAATTTTTGTGTGGAAATCCGGTTAAGGAAAAAACCACAGTGGGGATCAAACCCACTAGATGATGTAGTAGTACATATAACCTTGTTAAAGGTACAAAGGGGAATGCACATGCATTTAGGCTTGCCTCCTAGAGCTCACTTCTCAAATACAAATAAGGAAACAACCCTTGGGCAACCACCCAAAATACAACTAGGGATACAACCCCAAAATGGACTACGATCTAGCATGGATAACAATCCACTAATTTTGAGAACTGACTGATAGCATCTCAGACATGCCAATATAGCTCCAATGAAGTACAAATTTGTTCTAACTTAATTTAGATTCCACTCATACCTCTTCACACATCCACTGAAACTCCATCCAGCATCACTATCTCCTATCCATTCCATTCCATACCATTCCTTCACAATTACAATGATTTCATCTTTAAATACATTACATTAACTTATTACAACAAGGTTGGCCAATGACCTAATTACAAAATATTACAAAGAGTGATGATACACAATCCTCGATGCGATCCAAGGAATGTCGACTAAGATATAGCTAGGACCCAAATCTCCATCCACAAGCATGCTATGATCTAATGATCACACCTCAAATCTTTGCAACACATTAACTCAACAAGTTGGCCAAAAAACCAACACGCCATAGGAAATCACTGAACCTGATGCGATCCAACAACATGAATAGAACATGATCCAGAAACATCTACAAGCAACATGAATTACCACAACATCAACACAAATATTTATGTCTCGAAATTCACAAGTGTCTCTGCACTGTTCATCAAGAACACTAAACATCAACCTCTGTCACTCAATAAAAATAGCTTGCTAGCATCCAAATCACGAATCATTCGAGTTGAGAACACAAATCCATTTCCTTAACTCACCATCAAGTTAGCAACCAAAAATATTGCATAACCAATCCTCACTGATCCAAAATATGCAACACTTTCTCTAGTGAAATAACCTGAAAGCTGACCTCTGATAAATTAACCATAACTTCCTCAAATCATAAAGCAAACCTTTTCAACTTGAACAAGATCAAGTATAGACATTCCATAACACATCTACATCTTTGAAAAAACTAATCTTCAACATACTACCCATACCATTTAGAACTCTTAACTGAACAAACCATGAAAGTGTCAAGAATAAAGATATATGTTGACATCAATGACAAAACATAAATGCCGACACATATATGCATGAAATCTCTGGCAAGATGCTCTAGAAGCATCATTGAAATGATGCTCCAGAGAAGGGAATATGAACAACTTCAAAACATAAATGAAAGGATGTTCCAAAGGAAGAAAGGAACATGCATGACTTGTGATGTTGCTATCAAGATTCAACTGTGTAGTTTTTGAGTCAAACTCATTGACCCATTTTTCATGAGTAGTGGTTCACAAGAACCCATCTCATGAGAATGAATGGGACACTTAACACTCATTTCATCTAGGTGACGCTCACAGAGGTGGAGTTCCAAAAAATATCTTCTTATCAATTGATGAACTTAAGGGGATTTATAATGAATGGTTGATAAGGCACGACACTTGCTAAAGGTTTTTCAAATGAGGCTGCAAGTGAAGTGGGTTTAACCTTGGAGGAAACTTTGTGGTTAAGTGTGCTTGAGCTAGAGTAGTACTAGGATGGATGATATCTTGAGAATTCCGAACACTTCACCTCTATGAGCATAACCTAGATGAAATGAGAGTTAAATGTTCCATTCATTCTCATTAGATGGGTTCTTGTGAACCACTACTCATGAAAAATGGGTCAATGAGTTTGACTCAAAAACTACATAGTTGAATCATGATAGCAATAGTACCATTTGACTTGTTGTGGAAAATATCTCATACATATCAATTGGTGAGTTTAAGGGGGTTCCAATGTATGCTTCATAAGGTACATCACTTGCTGAAGGTTTTGCAAATGGGGTTGCAAGCAAAGTGGGTTTAACCTTAGAGGAAATTTTGTGGTTGAGCAAGCTTGAGCTGGAGTAGTATTGGTATGGGTGATCTCTCGGGAAGTCCTTACGCATCACCTCTATGAGCATCACCTAGATGCAATGAGTGTTAAGTGTTACATTCATTCTCATGAGATGGGTTTTGTGGACCACTACTCATGAAAAATGGGTCAATGAGTTTGACTAAAAAACTACACAGTTGAATCTTGATAGGAATACCACAATATGACTTTTATGGAAAATATCTCCTACCTATCAACATAAAAATCAATGAAAGGGTATTGCAAAGGAAGAAATGGACATAAGCAACTCCATACACATAGTGGAGAGGATGATCCAAAGAAAGAGGCAAATATGAACAACTTCAAAATTATTTTTGAAAAGATGCTTTGAAAAAAAGAGAGGAACACAAGTTGAATCCAAATATATTATTGGAAGGATGATACAAATAAATAAAAAACCATGAACAAATCCAAATGCATCATTGAAAGGATGTTTTGGAGGATTGAAGGAATATGAATAACTTTGGAAACATCATGTAAAGGATGATTCAAAGAAACGAGGAACAAGAATGACTCTAGAAATATCATTAAAAGGATGTTTTGGAAGAAGGAAGAAATATTAAGGACTTCAAATACATTTTTGAAAGAATGTTCCAAAAAAGAAGATGCTCAATTCTTTACTGAATTTCACACCTTTTTTGGGGCTCTCTAGCATGTAACGTTAAGGTGATTAAGGGAAATTGGTGGATACAATAAAATAAATAATTGAGACTTGATTGTCAAGCTTTTAATTTTTTCTTACTAATTATTTTTTGTATAAATGTAACATGTGCCTATTTACTAATAAAATTTATGTATTTCCATCACAGATTAGTCATACAACTCTATTGTAAAGAGCTTCCTCTATCTTGTAAGGGCCCAATAGTCACATGCAAATCTTTCTAAGCTTTATATCTATAATTTAATAAAAGTGCTCAATTCCCATTGTAAATTTTGTTTTTCCTTTATATATTGATCATGATAGAACTACCTATATGGTTTTACTAATTTGGTTTGTTGAATTACCTCCAATCTAAAATTAGCATTTCATTAAGTTGTAAGATCCTTTCAATTGTGCTTAGGATCAAGGCCAACCTTCATAGATGTGTAGAGGATTTTAAATTCAAATCCAATAGGTAATATTGGTTTCTTACCATAAACTAGTTTGTATGGTGTGAATCCTATGGTTGATTATAGGTGGTATTATAGGCCCATATTGCTTCATCTAACTTCCTTACCTTGGTGTTTCTACCCATAAAGACAATGTTTGTTAGGTTATTTTCTTATCCTTATGAGTGACCTCTACTTAACTCTTTTGTTGTGGATGGTATGGAGAAAAAATCTTTTAGCCAACATGGTAATGATTTATGAAAGTGAGTTATAATTTACACATGAATTGAAGTCCCTAATTTGTAATGATTGATATAGGGGATACTAACCTCAAAAAAAATATACTATATAACAATTCTTTCACCTGTTATTTTCTTGGAACTTTCAATGCTTGCATTGTTATTCATTTGATAACATAATCTATGTAGAGTAGTATACATCCTTTTCTTGAGACAAATTGATTTTTCCAATGAAATATGACCCCAATTTTTCTAATGGTTTAAGAACCACTTGAGGATGGAGGGACATCTCATTAGATGTTTGCGTTCTTCATATTATTTATCATTCATCGCATTGTCTAACATATTTCTTGGTATGTTTGTACAAGGAAGGCTACTACTATCTATCTCCAAGATTTTGTGAGCCATATTTTATAATAGTGCTAGATCTAGCTACTTCATCACGACAAGTCTTCATTTTGATGAGAATTTTCTCCTCCATTATGCATTTTTGCAACACCAAATCTAGAACATATTAAAAAAAAAAAAACTAAATCATTTAAATCTTGCATTATCCTTGATTAACTTCTTTCTTTACTTAGCAGGAAAGTCAAGATGGAACTCCCATGTGGAAAAATAATTGGCTAAGTTGTGAACCATGGTGTGTGTAGAAATAGTGAAGATTTGTTCATCTAAAAATTAATCCTTCACAATTTCATGAGGATTTGGACAAAAAATCAACACCACAATATATTTTGTAGTTGATCCATTAGGATTACATTAAGTTCTTACAATATTAAAAACCAACAAATTATTTTCCCACTTACTATAGGTTTGTTCATTAAGTACTTAGTGAGAAAATTATTGTTATAAATAGTTACCCTCTAACCTATAACTTAATCTTAAAGTTTATAGGCGACATGAATCACTATGGTAAATTCATGTTTAGTTGTAGTGTAGTTGTGTTATGTGGGGAATTTTTTTTTTCTACTGAAAGCATATGCCATAAATTCCTCCATTTTCATCTTCTTGTCCTAATATTGGTCCTACCACTCATTTGATTTGTTTGCATGAATATAGAATGATAGTTTAGAATCAATATCTCTTACCACTAGAGTAATGTTAAGTTCTTATTAAGTTTATCAAAATATTTTGACACTCCTTAGTCCAATTAAAGTAAAAAAAATAACTAAGAAAAGTAAATATTAGGGTTGTCAATTTGCTATTTTTTTAATAAAGAGTATATAATACTCAACATTGCTCAAGAATTTTATTACATTTGTTTGTTCGATTGGAGGTTATAATTAGGTATTGAAATCTATCAGTTTGGGATCAATTTTAATATCTTCAACAAAGATAAATGGTCATAAATATATTCCTTGATCCATAATGATCAAACATTTCTCATGGTTTAAGGAGTGTTTTTCTCCCCACATAATTGTATGGCTTTGTCTAATTTATTTAGGGCCTTGTCAAAATTATTGTCATGAATAATGAAGTCATCTATTTATACTTCCATACAATTGTTTACTAGACCTAAGAAGATGTTGAGGACATTTCTTTGAAATGTAGCAAGACCATTATATATGCCAAACAATGTTGGTATGAAGGGGTATTGCAACTAGTATTATACCTAGTAAGTTTGACATCTAGGTCCTAAGCACACATGTTTCTTAAGTTTACTTGTGGAACACATAGTATACTTTAACCTTAGGTGGAGGACTGTGTGCGAATTTGGATCCTCTTTGGAGGATTGACATGATGATAGGTAATAATGAAAGGATATATGGGAAATCCCCGCAATTAGAATCCCAACCAAAGGGTCCACCCCCTCAATAACCAAAAAAATAGGGTTACCATTAAAGAACAAGATGATGAAGTGGCAACGCATAGGGCCAACCCTACTCATGAACCATTGGCTAAGAGACAAAGGATTGAGACTTTGGTTGATTAATCTATGTTGAAAAACTAGAGTACTGAGAGGATGGGGGGGAGTGGTGAATCAATATCTCCTAAAATATCATGTCTTTATACTTTTGCAGATCTTCGTTAAATTTTTATTATATGCATCAGAAGGAAATTTGTAATTGATGCAGGAGCATCTCGGGTCCTTGGCAATCCTATGTCACCAAAAAAAGAATTTGAAGTTTATCTATGTTGCTCGGTTCCTGCTTTGACCGAGTTGGTCGGTAGTTGGTTGATTTCCTTTGGTTACCGAGTATGGTTGGTTATCTCCTGGGCGGTTGGTTGTTTAACTGGCGCTCAGCAATGCTTGTCTATTGCTCGATCATCCTTATTTACCAAGTAGTTTCTTTTGAGTTTCTGTTGGGTCAACTTGTGCATTTATGATGGGTCGCAGATTTAATGTTAATATCAATCATTGGGAAGCATGTCATCCCAGATCTGACCGTTACTTATGTTGATTGTGGATCTGAAGGCCAACTCAGTTCGGTAGACTCTTGAATAAATGTAATTGTTTGGTTGTAGTTTAGGAGGCAATTTTGGAGAGAAGATAGTAGACATTAGATTTGAGTTTGGTGACAGATCCTCACATGTTTGAGGACTTCTGTAATTCTTTGTAATATCTAGCCCTAATCGGGAAGGCCTTACAGCCCGGCATGTATGATTCTATTTGATGAAAACTAATGAAAGATTTGGCATTCTTCCTCTCATTGTGTTGTTATTTGCTTCCATGTGTAGTTGAGCGGGTTGGATCATTAGGGTGTGTCATTGTTTGGCCCCTCTTGATCCCTGCCTTGCGTCAGTAATCAATAAAGAAAATAAAGTAGAAATACCATCCATAGAAACATACACAAGAAGACACCATATTTTTTTTATGGAAACTAGTTAGGGAAAAATCATGGAGAGGGTTAACTCTCAATATAGTATAACTAGTTATAATATATTACAAAAATTACCAATTGTAAGGCCCACTGCCCAAGAGGAATAAAAAAATGAACTATTATAATTTCATCTCACATATGCATGAACTTAGTTCCCTTGAAGCTCAGTAAACATACTCTGTACACTTCATTAGTTCTTTTTCACCTCACTTCATTAGTTCTTTTGCACCTCCTATCTTTTTAATATTATATTGTTTCATATCATATCTCACCTCATGAAAAAAGATATAGGATATATACCACTCTAATCATATTACAAGTAGGATTCACACACTTTAACCAAAAATTTAGTTAGCTCCAAAATGCTTCACATGTTTCCTCAAAAATACTTCATACATTTTACTAAAATGGGTCGGCTAAAATATAATGAAAATTAATGCTAATTGGAAATTACACATTACAAGAAATTATTAGTCTTATCCCAAAACCACATAGAAAAATATGAACACTTGATGATTTACGAATATTCTGATGAATTTTTTTGTACAAAAGGAAACAAGGAAACTATCAGACCAAACTTCTGAACCTTATATATTTTATTTTGTAGTCATATCATGTGTTATTTTACAAATGGGTACAACTAATATGCATAAGAATACTATAAAAAATGTAAAGACATATCTATAACAATGGAGAAATTTGGACCAAAACATGAGCTTGGGAACATGTAATTGCAAGATAAATCATAGCATAAGCCAATAATGAACTTTATCTTCAATAAATTATACATTGACATCAATGAAAACCTATATATTCTATGTATGACATTCTCATTCTCATATCACCAACAATGTCATTAATGAAAAAATCCAACACTATGATCCCTAAATAAAGAGGTGTTTGAGAGTGGGGGACTAGGAGATGGTGAAGAGGTTGACCAACTCACAAAGAGACTCATTGCACATTTAGATGAAGTCCTTAAAAACATGATTTACATACACAAGGATTCCCCTATGGACAAGCACAATGATGGAATACTAATTTTTGCAAAGCAATTTATTGATAATGATGAATTTGTCAAGTCTACAAAGTTTAAGAGTTTTTGGTTAAAATTCAAAGGGAAGGAATACTGAGAGAGGGTGGAAGAAAATAGACAAGGAGATAACCCTAGTCAACATGATTGTTTCCTCTACGCCTAGTAAAATTTATTTTGATGATATAAATGTTGTTGCAAAGGAGGCCTAACAAATATTCAAGGAAAGTGGAATCCTCTTATTATCAAGATGGGACTTGTAGACTTCCTTTTTACTTCATCAAGTCATAAATCAGAAAGATGTGTTTTCTTCAAATGTTGATGTAGGGGTATATCTAGATCTATATTTAACCTAAGATCACAAACAATTTATATATGGTCATTGGCCCCAAGGACTCAAAATCCTGTAATAATGGAATTAGATGAGAAAATGAGGGGCACAAAACTTTATAGAATACCTCATCAGTACAGGTGGCCACTCTAACAGTTCATGCAAACATGTTTTCTCAAGAAGATGCAAAGAAGTATGAAGGTGGAACTAGATAATTAGAAGAATCACATGTGATAATTTCACAAAAGTATAATCAATTGTATATTGAGAGTGTCAGCTTGAAGGAAAAACTTGAAAAGTATGGTCTACTATTGCTTTCATCATCATAGTCACAACCATCCACAAAGAATTTAGTACTTCATTCAACATTAGGAGGCACTCTTGTTCTTAAAGAGGTTTAGGATAAACTAGACAATCATGTTGAGAGAATTGAAAAATTAGAGGACGATGTAAAAGAAGTTAAGGATCTGGCCTTATAGAAAAGTATGAATGATTTGGAGGAAGTGTTGAACTACAGGGTTAAGAAGATCAAGTTAAAATTTATGTAGTTCATGAGGGATATAGATCTTTTTTGTAAGTAGAATATTTGTATTATGAGAATATCCCAATTCTCAAACCATTGTTTGAGAGATGAAAACCCAAGAAGAACATGATGGAGAAGTTGGGCCTTATAGATCAATATGAAAAGCTTCCTTTAGATATTATAGAGATAAAATAAATGATGGATGTAATCATATCATTATTGCCATTCTTTGAAGAAAGGAACACCTAATCAAAATAAAGGTCCAATCACTATATGATCTAGAACATCCACTCCTTCCTGACATTATTGAAGATGGGAAAGGACTTAAGGAATTGAAAAGTTGGTAGAGTGAGTTTAATTTTATTGTTCCTATTGTCCAAATCATAATTTATCATGACGAAGAAATACAAATGGATTTATTCAACATTATATTAGAAAAGGTGATGGCCTTTGATGCCAAGTGGAAATAAATTGTTCAACAAATGGAAAGAGTACATGTGCTTCAATGGCCCAATGTGTTGGATGTAATTAAGTAGGAAGAGAATCATATGAAGAAGAAGATTAAGTAGGTAGTGGGTCCACATTTTTTATATTTTTATAGAAAAGCATATGGATGATGATAAGACAAAAAATAAAATTCATTTTGTTATTTGTTTATTTTAAGATAGGAACCTACAATGGTGTAAATTTTACACCCCTATGTAGAATCCATTTTTGAATTTTGTCCACCATAGCATAAGAACAAAAATATCATCACCCTCCATCATCCTTATCACCCTGCCAAATCATCATCCAGATCAATTCCACAAGATGAATCTCTGATGGACTTCAGACATGTGTGCACTATAGAGACATCTGCACGATGTGCTATCGTCCACAAATATGCAGACATGCAGAGGACCATTTGAGCATTCCAAACCTGCCACCCTACAAAAGTAATGCCCACGATGATGGATCCTTGCGCAAGATTACATTACAGATTGTTAAAATCCCCTCTTTTCATTCATTTTGGTCTTCTTGGATATTCATTCACTCTTCTTCAAGCTTCTTGGTCTTTTTGGAAATCTCATCTTGAGTTTCATATCTCCATTTTGCACCCATGTATCCATATTATTGCATGTTTTCCACCATGAGTGAATAGGTTCAGGCTATCAATATCTCATCCAACTTCACATCTCATGCATCCAAGTTTTCAAATCCCATTTGGGGAGTTTATTCCATAACCTTGTTACATTTAAGCATATTATCTACATTCTTGATCATTTCTATTTACTAGCATTGTTTTTGTTATCATTCCCACTATCTATCACTAGATTTTATCATGTCTAAACAAATTTCCATAGAGGTGGAAACACCAAAGTGGAGGTTTGATTGAGGAAACTCTCTTAAACGACCACAACCATTTTCTCTCTTTGTGATTGTGTAAGTTTTTATTGTGGTCTCAAAGGTTTGGAGACTTCATCTTGGAACACTTTATCAAACATTGAATCAGGTTACAACTTTTCATTCCTTCCTACTTCATTTCATTTATCCATAAAATACACACTCTATTTCCTTTTATATTTAAGCTAGTTTTGTTCTATTTATGTGCTCTTTTATTTACATTTTAGGGAATTTAGATAATATAGCATTCTGTTATTAGTCTTTCTATTTTGTTTTCACCTATATGTACTCTTTATGTATGAGACACCAACGTGGCATACTGGTGTCCAATATTCACATTGTTTCCCTTTGGGTTGCACATCTATCTGAGGTAGTGAGCTCACAGAGCTCAGGTCTTAATTCTCAACGTTAACTCTTTCAATTTTCATAATCAGAATACCTTAGGTAATCTATTTATTTTCATAATTCATAATTAATTAATTCAAACACACTTCAACACTTGGGCATTGACACTCAATCGACATTTAATCAATCTAGTTTGTATTTAAACCACATCAAGATAATCAAGAAGTTTTCTACATCTCGGGTCTGATCCCCCTAGCACTCCTAGCTAGAAACATAAGGTGGTTTGAAGGGAATCATGTATCCCTTGAAGTTTTGATCGATCTCTAGATTGGTGCATTATTTTCTTCCCCACATTTTGGTGAACTCAATTTGATGAAGAATGAACCTTTTAAAGCATTGTGACAGTGAGGTCGCAACCATGGTGACCATTATGCCTATTTACCCACTATCCTAGAGGGTGCTCGAGACAAAGATATATTTCACCCCTTTGGATGAGCCATATAATGGAGAGCCTACTCTCCTATACATCCTAACTTCTATCAACAACATTGCTATCAGGGGTTCCTTGGTGGATCCTTTGAGCCAAGTTGATGTGATTACAAAGGAGGTCATCTTTGTCAATGACTTAAATTATGGGAAGTATGATGAGTGTGATGCAATCATCCATACACATGATGGAATATCATTGAATCCCTTGGGTTCTACCACCTTGACCATTCAGGTGGGGCCCAAGGAATTTTTTTCCACCTTCATCATGATCGTCAAATCAAACCTCTTTTGGGGCAAGCTAGGCATTCCCTAGTTGAATTCCATGGGAGCTATCCTATCGGTTGTTTAAAAGTGTTTAAACTTACCACATGAAGGGACTATCCATGAAATCCAGGATGCTAGGTACCATCCATTAGTATCTATTGGGGGCTTCAACCTTGATCATTTCTGGCTTACGCCAATCTACATCCCCGACAAGATATTGTAATTCTAGCATATCAATCATACAAAGCCATGAAAATGAGTTCATGTTCTATGACATCTTTAGGCATCCAACCCACCCATGAGGCCTAGTGCACCTCCTCTTCTTCTCGTTATTTTTGGGAGGCTCAACAAAAGTGTACGCCCTACGGTAAGCCTCCCCAACCACCCAAGGTTATGCAACCTATGGTAGTGTCTTCAATTTTGACATCCAATTCACATGTGGAAAAAGGAAAGGCACATTTTTTGTACAAGCCTAAGGTGCATTCTCTTCCTTCTATCTCGATCATCTCAAACATTCCTCATCCTACCCTCTATGGTCAGGCTAAGAAGCCCCATAAGATTGCACCATCTCCCTTGGAACCTACTGCTTAGCCTCTGAGGGTGCGCCTCTTGTTCCCCTAGATGCCTGTAGGATAAAAATGGGAAGTTCACCCATGACTGAGCCTCCCATGCCTTAGTCATTATCTATATATCCTATTCCATTGGTGGGACCCTATTTAGTGTCAATTATGACACTATTAGTCTCTCTTATGGAGAAGGATGGTGTTTCTCCTCTACAACCTTCTTAGTTGGGACCACATCTTTGCTAGAACTAGCTTGTGCATGAGCATAAGAGACATTGATGAGAGAGGGTCCTATCTCATGAGGTCCTTACAAAGGTGGGTAGTGCATCATTAGGGACTATGTCCACTCCTATCTCAGCATCCACATCTAGCTCTACTCCTACATTTGCAACCCCTCAGCCTTCCCCCTCATTTTTTAGGCTTCCCCTACACCGAGAGTAACTATTAGGCCTCATGCTAAGCGGGTATAGTTTTTTATCTCTCCATCACAAGAGTTTCCTCTCATCACCACTCTGCCTATTATCCCTCTATTTCATGAAATTTTGAGCATGTTGTATACACAGGTTGTCTCGAGGGTAGTCATGCCTACTTCACCCATCTATGCCTCATACTCCCATTTCCATGTTAGCTTCCCAAAGATCTTGAAGTCATCCATAGTGGATTGGATGGCTTTACCTTTGTCCTTTAGGAGCAATCACGAGCAAGGTCAAATTTTGGAGTTTAGACGCCACAAGTATGCTCTAGTGGACCCTTTTTTTGCATCTATTCTTGTAGTGTAGCAAGCTCTGACTTCTCTTGAGTTCATCTTCACCCCATTTGCATAAGTTGGCATGGATACCTCTTCATCAGTACTTCCATGTGGGTCCCCAAAAAGCATCAATGCTTACCTTTTTGTGTCACTAGAGGAAATTCTGGTGCTAACAAGAATAATCAAAAGATCCATCTCACTTTCCATGGTAGAGATTCTAGATAAGGACATGTTAGGTGCTTCATCCCTGGCCCTAGCTACTAGTGAGATTCTTGAGACTGCCCTTGAAGCCATTCCATTTCCATGTCAACCTCTCTCCCCATATGATCAAGATTGGGAGGACAAAGATCTATTGATGGATGAAATGTTGGAAAAATGGTCAGCGCTCCCCTTGGGATTCGTGACATGGTTTAATAGCCTCCTGTGTCTTCTATAAGTCTAGTGGTTGTATTGGGCATTAACAGGTCGATCTTTTGGTGCAATGACAACTACTACTTGTAACAAGTAGTATCAGAGCTTGGTCATAGGTTCAAATCCCCTCGGGTAATGTTGAGGGGGAGATTATTGAAAAAATGGTCAACACTCCCCTTGGGATTCATGACATGGTTTAACAGCCTCATGTGTCTTCTATAAGTCTAGTGGTTGTATCGGGCATTAATATATGACAGTAGAATAAGAACTTAGATTAGTGTAGGAGTTGATATATGATGAATTTAGTCTTGCATAGTTAATGCAAGGTATTATATGATGTAATGATGCTATGGTTAAGAGCACATAGAAAAATATTATGTTTTGCGAGATCGCAAGGATTTTTAAGTTTTGTAGGTTAACAGAATCAACTTTTTAGAAAGAAGCAGCAAAAAGAATTGAATGCGATGTCAGATCTATGTGAGATAGGAATGATAAAAGGTTATGATCGGTATTATTTGATCATCTAAGTGAATACAAGTGTTAAGGAGATCGAAGAGAAGTGATTTGAAGCATTTTGCAAGGATTTTGTGAAGGATTTTTTGTGTCGAATCTACGCAAGCCCTAAAATCGCGGAATCGAGGTATTTTACTTGATAGATCTTTAAATCAGTTAAGGAATTAGCAGAAGTCATGGATGTTTCTTTGATTCACAATGTCAGAGATAAGAATAGACCTAAGATGAAAAGGGAACCAGTAGAACCCTTGGAAGATGATCCTAAGTTAGCTTTATCATCCGTACTTGATGGAGTTTTACATCTAGAAAATATTAGAAGTTATCTGGGATGTAAGCTAGAGACTCTCAGTGATAGTGATTTCACATAAGTATATCAGAAGATCTACAATCACATTGAAAGTAGGGTTTGAGCATTTGAAAGATAATGAAATTGTTAAGTATGCCTTACAATATGAGTTTGACAATGAAGAATGTACCAAGATTATTTTAAGTAGAATTCATAATGGGAAGTTTTGGTTAGATGATAGAGTGATAGATATCACAGCTGACCTAATTCATGAGGTAACTGGTCTTTCTAAAACTAGAGCCATTCCTTTGAATTAGAAGAACATGAGGAAAATAGTTATAGACAACACAAATTCATCTTACAATGGCAGGGGTATAGTAATTAGCAAGATTCAACAAGATGATGTCAAATATTTGTGTAAGATCCTTACAAATAAGTTTTGTGCTAACTCTAGAGAAGATGACATGGTAGTAGGAATGATACATGCAGCATATTTAATGTTTGTTGATAGAGTACAAGTTGACATGTGTGAGATTTTGAGAATTCAATTGTTTGAGAATTTGGAAAAGATAAAGAAAACTCAAGTTGGTTCTATATTTGAGAATTTGGGAAAGGAAGTAGATGATGATGATCAGATGGAATTGATCACATCTTTGAACAAGATTATTGGAAAGAACAAGAAAGTAAAGAGTCTTGAAGGATGCCTAAAGGAGCTTACTAAGAAGTTACAAGGCATTGTAACCATACAAGTTACAGAAGCTGACCCTTTGGAAAAAGAAAAGAAAGTAATGAACACATTTGATGATGAGTTTACCAACTTATCTGATATTGCAAAGGTAAAGGCTCAAGAAGCCTATGAGGCCAAAATTCTTTTGGACATAAGTCAAAACATCAGGAATGATATCAACAATCTTGATATATGCATAAAAGATTTGAGAAGGAATTTAGAAAGAGGAAAATCTTTGTACATTCAGTGTACAAAATTAGAGAACCTGATAGCAGAGGAAGTGCAGAAGATGAAGACTAAGGAAGCATAAATTCAAACTGAGATAAACCTTCTTTCAAGCCCTATTGTGAAGGTACTTGATGTTGAGAAGAAAATCTGCAAGATTTATGATGAAATAAGAATTTTACAAGATGACAAAGACATGAAGCTGAAGAGATTCACTCTTTTAAGAGAGCATGTTTCTAAAAATTTGAGCATTGTTTAAGGACAACTGGAAGAATGTCTTTCATCCAAGTTATCTTTTCAGAAGTTTAGTTTTTAGAATCTCCAAGCATGTGAAATTGCATCTTATGGATTATGCACACTACTCAATGTTGCAGATTCAACTAAGAAGTCATGGGAGAAAGAGTTAGAAGCCATGAAGATTAACTTTGTAGATTGTGTTGCAAGCCTACCGGCTTTGCAATATTGAATCAAGGTATAACACTCTTGTCTGAACACAGTTTTGTCACCCTCCTTACCTTTTTTTGTCATTGTTGTCAAAGGGGGAGAGATATATAGTAGAAAATTGATAAGGATACATACTCTTAGGGGGAGCAAAATATATAGATAAGATTTATGGAGTCATAAGGACAGTTTATACATATTTTGTACTATGGCCACAATTTTGAAATTTTGAAGTCTAAGACTTAGCCAATTTTCTCATATGTTGCCACCAATGACAAAGGGGGAGATTGTTGGCAATTTGGCTGAGTTGGATACATAGATGTTGTCATTATGGAAACATATGTTCTACATGAAGACCACACAAGTCACAGATCAAGTATGACAGAGCGCAATGTAAAATTGTCTAAGTATGAGACAGTGTGTTTTCGCTAGTTTATCCGATGACAATTTTGTTTAGCGATGTTGATTGGAGTAAGTTCGGTGCTTGCGCACTTGAACATAGATACTATGGTGACTATTGAAGACTCACCTAAAAGCACAAGTTAGTATGGCATGTACGGAAGAAGTTATGACAGTTTTACTAAAGATAGTGTTAAGCCAACATGACAGGTTATGAAGACAAAATTGGTAAAGAGTTAAGGGATTATTTTGTTTATCAAAATAATGACTTAACAATATAAAGGGATGACATCCTATATTTTAACCCTTGGGTAAAGATATTTTGTAAGCCAACTGGAAGAGTTATTAATCTTAATAACTTGTATAAAGATGTAATGATGTAATGTAAAAAAGAGAGACATGATATGATATGTATGTAATAGCGATAGTGAAAGAGCAGTGAAGAGATATTGATGTGAAGTTTCAAGCAGTATAAGGTTATGTACCTTGACCTATTTTGTAATCAGTGAATATTGTATATTACTTGTTTGGGTAGTGGGCTCATCTGGTAATCATATTTTGTACTACCAACTCCTAACAGAGTTGAGGCTTCTAACAAGGCCTATAGTCCCTTAATCAGGATTGAGACACTATATACATGTAATAGACTCCTAACAGGGTCAACATCCTTAATAGGATGATTAGTGAATCTTTGTGGGTGCCATCCCCACCGAGGTTTTCCCTTGGCTAGGGTTTCCTCGAGAACAAATAATGTGTTATGAGTTCTTTTGTTTTATTGTTATGCATGTTGTTTAGTTTCCTATGTTATGCATGTACAAAGATAATTTGTTATATCCATAATTGGGCAAAAGTAAAAGTTTGTAGAATACTGATTCACCCCCCCCCTCTCAGTATTCCCTATTTCTAACAATTGGTATCAGACCTTGGTCATAGGTTCGAATCCCCTCAGGTAACGCTGAGGGGGATGTTGTTGGCAAAATGGTCAACACTCCCCTTGGGATTCGTGACATGGTTTAACAACCTCTCGTGTCTTCTATAAGTCTAGCAGTTGTATCAGGCATTAATAGATCAATCTTTTGGTGCAGTGACAACTACTACTTGTAACATGAAATATGAGGATCAAAACCTCTTCTACATCTTTAGGTTAGAACATGTTTATATGTGATACAAGATCATTCTTGGATCGTTGGCAATCTTGCATGACCCAAAAATATTTCCTTCTAGTTTTGTTCCTTTTCCAGTTGTTGTGTTTTTAGTTGTTTCTTTTAGGTGGATCATATGCAGTTGCAAATTTCAAGGATGGTTGTGGATATCATTTTTCACTTATCTATGTGTTCACACCTCATTTGGATTCTTCACAGTGGATTTATCTTGTATTTATGTTTGGGCTAGTGTGTTCTTCATGTTCTAACAGTCACATGGAGTTTTTTTAATCTGGTGAAGTAATTTCCTAATTGGAGAAGCTTGGTGACTCATATCTTGATATTCGTAGATCTTTGGCTGACATCTCTCTTAGATCACACGATATTTCTGCATCTTAGAAATTTCATGATTTGGGTCGTGACTTATATTTTTTTATTACATTTTATTTCTCTTGGAAAATGTGATAAATCTTGGCCGACATGTGTGATGCGAAGGTTATATATATTGAGGCATTTGGTCTTTATTTAGGAGTAATGAGAAGTTGTAAGGATAACCTTTGGAAGGTTGGTTCTAGGTTTTGGGTTTGGAATTATTTTGTAACCAGGCATGTATTCTGAAAGTTTGTTCTTTAAATGTTCTAGGCCAATATGATGTGAATACTTGATTATGTGATAATGTGAAAATATGTTAAAGCATCTTGATTGTCTATTCTTATTTTTGAGTTGGTTTTTTTTGTTGTGTTGAATCTTGTTACATGGTTGGAATATCTCCATTGGGGAAACTCCAGCCACGACTGCATCAAATGGTATTGTAGAAAGCTTGATGTTCTTATGTTAACAAATCTATTATTTCAAGCTTACAAAGCCCTAGAAGTGTTTTTTGAGGGGTGGTAGAGTGTGGATCTAACTCACAATTGCAGAGGACTTGCACAAGGGGATCGTAGAGGGCTCATTTCCGGTTGGTGACCTAGTGTGGGTGGTTGAAGGTATTGTAAAGGTGAATAAATCATCAAGTTGGAAGAAAGTTGCAAGAGAATTCAGTAGATTGTCGAGAGAAAGGTAACTTAATTCTTGTAATTAGATTGCCAAAGATGAGGCAGATGCACCTGAGGATTGGAAAGATTCCACCTAGAAGGATGAACCCTAGAAGGATAGAGAAAATGATGGAAGACTTTAAAAATGAGATGCAAATTGAGATCCAAAATGCTTTGAATGGATTAAAAAGAAATCCAGAGACTAAGGATGAATATGAAGAAACTATTGAAGATCTTGAGACTGTATATGTTGAGATCCATGTAGAATATGAAAGATTATTGAGGGATATGGCACAAGTAAGTAAAGGTCATAGAATGGAGGTTTCTAATTTCTCTGGTTCATTACATCCTAAGGCTTTGATAGATTGGATTAGTGAAATGGAATATTACTTTGAGATTGAAGATACCTGAAATCCACATAGGGTTAGGTTAGTCCAGACTGTAATACCCCAAAAATGGGCTATAAGTTCATTAATATCCTGCATCTACATATCGAATGAAATCGACATCAAAGTCCTAACCTAAGGCACATCTAAACATCATCAAATCATAATTGATTATCTTAAATTCTGCATCAGGGAATATTCCTAGTAATATTCCTAATCATCATAATTATCTTTAATTTAATGATTATTTGGCAATAAATCACATTTATCCTAAGTTTGATTAATTGAATATTTTCATATTTAATTAATTAAATTTAATATTTACCACTTAATTATTTAATTAAATTTAATTCTATCTATTATTAATTGTATTATTTAAATTTGACAATAGATCAAAATTCCTATCTTTAATTGATTAAATTCTTATTTAATTAGTTAAAGCATGTTGTCATTATTTAATAATATAATTTTTAATAAAAGTTTGGTAAAATAGTTAATTAACCCATAAATTAATTATTTTATTTCAAAAATCAGTTGAGTTGAGGATAAATCACTTTATTTATTTATTTATTTAATTATTAATTATTATGCATATTCAAAAGAAACAGTTAAACTCCAAATCAGAAAATCAATGCAAGTTATTGACTTTTTAGAACTCAACATCCTTTTGGAGTTCAAAAAGCTGATCTAAACTCTAATTTGAGTTAAAAAGCTGTTTTTGCATGTTTTTGCATGATTTTGAGAATTAACTATCTTTCATGATCAGATAACTCAAAAATCAAGATGAGTTAATTTGAGTGATTTATGGCTTTTTCCCATGCACCTCCAAAGCCCTGGATTTCTATAAATTAAAGGCTTCAGCTCTTCACAAATCATCTCATGTTTTTGCACAATCACGCTGGAGAATTGGAATTGAAGAATCAAAGCTCTTGCGAATCGACATCTTTGTGAGATCAATCTTATTTTTGCATTCATATTTCATATCATTGTTAGATTAGCATAGCATATCAGTTTTTATATAGATTAATTTCATATCAGTTTTTCATTCATTCTTATTGCATAGAAAAATCCAAAAATATAGATTAATTGCATTCAATTTTATATCCATCTTTTGCATTCAAATCCTTCATTTAGGTGTCGTCTAGGTCACTGATCTCGATTACAATCTGAGAACATTAATCTCGCACCTACTAGAAGGTAGTAAATCGCTTGGTTAGATAGCTTTTAATTTTGCACGATTTTGATTATAGCTAACCTCTAATGTTTTACTGAGTGTTGTGTCTACAGATCAGGTACAATTTTTACACACACATTTCTGGCGCCCACCGTGGGGCAACCCACCTTTGCATGCTGGTTTTGATTTTTTTGGGAGCTAAAACCCCAAAGTTTCAAAGATTTAATTTTATCTCCCAAATGGCTTAAAATTTTGGTCTGAAATTGTTTTTTCAGGTTGGTGACATGTCATGGAAGCTACAGTAAAATATTTAGAATTTTTTGAGATATTTTGAATTTTTAATAATTTTTTTTTGAAATTCCAGAAAAAATTAATATCTGACGCACATCAGCATATTTTTCAAAAAAAATTATATTTTCGGAAAGCTCTTTAAATTTTACAGGGGGTCCATTCTTTGTGTTTTAAATTTGGACATGATATCATAGCTCAAATAGTCAATTTACAAAAACTGGTCTATTTTGATAAAATGGGTCTCTAGGGCACAAATGAAGAGATTTTTCTAAAATTTTTGCATTTTTGGAAACCTCTCTATTTTTTAGCAGGGGTCTCTATTTTGAATTTCTATTTTTGTGGCCAAAATCATATCAAAAAAATTAGATCTTGTTGACTAGGTCAAATGCAGCAAAAAAAATAAAATTTTGTGATGGGTATGCACTTATTTTTTTTTACATGGTTCAATGAATGATATGAGTTGTCATTTGGGTTGATTGCTAGTTATTATTACTGATAATAATTAATTTTTAGAGCTAACCCTATGGTTTTCATAAGTTGAATACATTTTGCATATCTTGTTTGCTTGTTTGCTTGTTGGAGAGTTCGTCACTTGCTTGCATGGAAAAGCTCAACAAAAATTGCTAAAAATCAAGTAAAATCTACTAAGCGCGTTGCAAGGATCTCAGGTATTCTCCTTCATCTAATAATATTTTGATTTGGGACTTAAAATAAATCTCTTATGTGTCAAGCTTGTGTGCATCTTTTCATGCTTTTGATATATTTCTACACACTTGCATAATTGATACTAGGTTGTGATCCCTTAAGGATTCATTAAGTAGTCTTAGAATAATTGTGATTGATCTTGATTGCTATCTTGGGTTATTGGACTCGCTAATCTGTCGGCCCCTCATTTTCGCCCCGTGGTTGCAATCTCAGCGCCATAAAGGGGAGGGGTCAACAGGACAGAAGCGTTAAGTGTTCCACTTGGCAACCCTTTTGTGCTTTTAGGAACTCACTTATTTTCTAAGTTGGGGACTCGTTTTCAGCTTGTGTGAGGTGTTAAGTGTTCCACCTTGTGGACTCATCTCATATTCTCTTTAAGCGTTAAGTGTTCCTCTTTCTACTTTTTGGGTACTTTTGGTAGATTTACTTTCGGGAATATATCTGTGCTCACATAGTAATTAGGCCCTATGAACACTATTCGTGATTCTTGAGAGATTGGATTCCTAGCAAAATCCTTCCTTGATGATGGAATCCTTGTAGGTAGGGAGGATACTTAGTGTGTTTCACATTCATCTTGGTTAGTGCATCTTCTCTTATTGATCGACACATTCTCTCTCTGGAGA
Source organism: Chamaecyparis obtusa (assembly GCA_027943335.1). Taxonomy (NCBI): domain Eukaryota; kingdom Viridiplantae; phylum Streptophyta; class Pinopsida; order Cupressales; family Cupressaceae; genus Chamaecyparis; species Chamaecyparis obtusa. The sequence continues at coordinate 1,010,066 of BSBK01003268.1, forward strand.
GGTTGATAGATCACGTGGGGTCGATATCACAAGCTTTCGTGAATCAAAATTAGTTAGTGCATCTTCTCTTATTGATTGATACATTCTCTCCCCGGAGAGGTTGATAGATCACGTGGAGTTGATATCACAGACCTTGGTGGAACAAAACTTTGTCTTAGCGTGTCAGATTAATCTGCTTGCATTGTTTGGGTTAAAAGTGAAGAGGTGTCAAAACCTTGAATCTGGAGCCAAGTCCCCTTGTGGTATAAATCTGTGAGTCATCTTTAGAGAGGGTTAACCGTAGCGGACAATCCCTTCACAGGGCAAACTGCGTTGACGGAACCTCAAGCGGTCATAGCCATTTTCGCCATGGTAGTGACAGCCGCTATATAAATGTCCTTGTGGAAGAAATCTCCACAGGTATGGTTCATTGTTGGGTTGTCAGATCTCCCTAGCAGCTCTTGAAGATTAAGTTCTCGGACTGTGTCAAAACCCTGGTGCGCCGAGATTGGAGTTCACCCCTTTGAATCATAAAAGTTGCAGAGTCAAACCATTACTAAAAACCTTAGAGAGGCCAATTTTTCATTCTCAAGTATATGTGTTTTATTGCAAAACTTTTTAGAACATACACAATTAGTACTCTTAGGGATTAGCACAATTTGGTCACTTGATTGTTCATGCGCAAGGTTGCTTTTGCCCTTGTTCATTATTTTCAGACGTGCTTGGAATCACTTGCTTGCTGTTCTGCGTGCTTATTTATCTACTTGGCTATTAAAAATGATCAAATCTGGTATAACCTTCAAAATCTGGACAGTACAATTTGCAAACAATCCAAAATTGAAAACCTTAAATTTTGCAAAAAAATTGACGTAAAGTTCTTTCTGGAGTCAAAAGTCATTTCAAGAAGTCAAAAGTCGTATGACTTTTTGTCAAATGTCATTTTAGTAAAGCCCATATGTCGTATGATTAAGAACCCAGTGTCGTATGAGTCTGCAGAGTGTCGTTTGGAAAAATTTGAGAGAGTTGTCAGAAATTATCAAATTGCAAGATATCCAATGTTTCCAGCCTAGTTCCAGAATCTGTCAAAAATATCATTGTGTCAGGAATAGAGCAATAGCTATTGAGAATCAGTACACATGTCTCAAAGAATCAGTAAACAAGAGGAAGAAGCTCTGATCGTCACTATAATGAAACAGATACATGCTATGCAAGTCCAGCTTGACAAACTTAGGAAAGAAAAGGAACCTCTATACTCTTTTCCATTTGATAAAGACTTGTACATGTCACCATGCCCCCGAAAAACAATTGAGCAATATGATACCTCTTCCACGGAGAGTGACACATCTAGCTTTGAAGACTCTGATGACTATGACGACAGACAATGTAATGATACCTATGACACCTCTGTTCCTAAGAGTCCTCCTCATCGTCCATTCCTGCTTACTACAAATGGGCCGTCACATTGGATAGATCATGAGGGTGATCCATATGATTCTGATTATGAAAGAGACTTTGATGATTTCTATGCACAATACCTAGATGATCCATCTATTTCACTTGAGGAAGAGAAAGTTTACCACGCTGATTATAAACATGCATACTATAAGGATCTCTCCTCTAAGAACTCTCAGGCTGAAAATAAAGATTACACTCTCAAGCAAGATCATGTTAATGTTGGACCTTTGTCTTGTGATGGTTCCCTTCCATCCCCTACTTCCTCCAATACTCGTACATTTCCTAAAGCTTCTGAGTCTTTCAAATCTTTCATAGAATCTTCATCTGACATAAGCCTTGATACTTTTCATGTGGTTCCCTATAGTTATCCCCCAGGGCTACCTCTTAAAGAAACTCAAGCTAACCTTCACTTGGCTGCAAAGACTTTCAATAATGATAAATCTAAAGAGCCTAAGCCTTCATATGCTATAATCCCTACTTCAGCTAGTCCTCCACCATCTCTTCCAAAGTCATCCATACAATCCCAACATGCTTCCTTGTCCTTAGAAGTGGCTCCATGTCAAGAGGACTCTAAAAATGATAAAGAAAAGAACATAAAAAAAGATCAAGATCAAGAACCCTCCATTTCATCCACTCCTTTTTCTGATGTCTCTTATCCGCCTCAGGGTTCTTTTGATCCTGTAACCCCTTTTTCATGCATTCCACCATGTCTTAAGTCTTCGCCTAAGCAAGATCAAGCTACTACTTACACTGTTGAGCTTATTGACAATCAAAATAACCTTACTACGCTTGTGCTTTCCAAAGATGATACTTCCATTAAGGTTGGTAAAAATGGTGTTCCTTCCAATGTCAAGCCTATTGAAAATCAAAAGAAAAATTATGCACTTGTGCTATCCAAAGATCCTTGTCAAGATCAAAGTCTTCCATCTTCTTGTTCTACCACTCCATGTTCACTTTCACTTTCTACTCTTCCTAAGTCTTTGCAAGCTTTGAACAATCCTATCAAAGAAGGTGCTCATATTCAAGATGTCCATGATTCTATTGAAGATCCTAATGCTCACTCTAAAGATGTTGATATCCTTGGTTGTCATATAGATGCTGATGAACTTATTGATTATCCTTTTGCGTCTTCCACTTCCATCCTTGGACCTCTTCCACCACTACAAAGATCTTCACACATTCCTTCCATCTTGGGTCCTTATGTCTCTTCACTTTCCCCTCCTAACTCTCCTAATTCGCCATCCATCTTGGGTCCTTACATACCTCCATCTCCCATCTTTCCTCAAGATCAACATAGATGCATACCCTTGAATCTTTTTCATCCACCCACCCATCTAAACCAGTCATATCCTCCCTCTTCCACAAATCCCAAGTCTTTTGGAAGTAACTTGAATGTTCAATACAAGAAAAAGAAGCAATGCAAGAATCCATCAAAAAAAGAAGATCACCATGTCTCCTCTAATAGACATGGAAACATAAAGTCAAAAGAGATATCTAAGAAAAAAACTACAAGACAAGTATGGGTTCCAAAATCCATCATTGAAGATATTATCTCTAGATCATCAAAAGGAAATAAAAAGCCTATGGCTATATGGATTCCAAAGTGTCTCTTGAAAGAGTCTGGTGTTGAGCAAAAAGTGAAATTGACATTCAAGCTTCCAAAGGCTTCCACTACATCTCCTTCCAAAAATATTCTTCCATTTCATGCGCCCAAACCTCAACCTCTGCTATCCATTCGCCATATTCCTTCACGTATTCCTTCATTCACGATTCCTCCATTCTCTCACCACCCTTCAAGGTATGTGTTGATGTTGAACTTGCCTTCCTTTCCATCTACCCTTTCACAATACTTCCATGCATTATCCTTCTACCTTCTATCCTTTTTCCTCATTTGCCTATTCCTCCTATCTTCCATCCTCATTCGCTTTATATAAAACCCTATCCTCCATTTTCCTCCTCCATATTCCTTTCCCTATCAGCATCTTTGAGCATGTCATTTTGAATCCTTGGCATATCATGGTTTATCCTTTCAAGGAGCATTATCTAAAAGCTTGCCTTCTTCCAAAAAAGAGAAAAAAAATAAAAATAAAATAAAATAAAATTGAAAATGTGCCTTGGTGAAAACTTGGAAACAAGCGCCTTGGTAGCAAAAGTAAAGAGAAAAAAAAATTTCATCCTAAGGTGAAAACCACTCCCTTGTGGCGCCTTGGATAAGTACCATGATGAAAATCTGGCAATCAGGCATCATGCGTAGTTCTTCTACATATTTCATCCATTCCATCTTCTCTCTTTGATCTTGACAATGTTGATCTATACACGAACATTTGACTATTTTGTGAGTTATCTTACGATGATCTTGCTTTCATTCCTTCCATGTTTAGCCTTCATATCCATCTTCCTCCATTCATTTTCGCCTATCGCTATCCTTTTCCCCTTTGGTCTTGATCTAATAAAAAAAGAAAGAAAGAGTAAAACACAGTGCTATGAAGCCTCTTGACATGTCTACTCCTTTGGATTGCATTCTTTCCTGCTCTTGCACTACGCTTTTGTGACTTATCCTATACTAGCCTTTCCCTACTTATCCAAATATGCTTTACATGACAATTTTTCTCTAGCTTGAGTATTCTTGAGGAGTTTTCCCTTGAGGATTTCTTCCCTTCATTTTCCTTCATTCTCTTATCTTCCATCTCTTCCACCAGCTTGCTAATCCCTCTTGTTCTCCACCTTGCTAGACATTAAGACTGCACGATATGATCTTGCTTGGGAGTTTGCAAATGGAAAAAGATGCTATCAAGTATACCAAGTATCAGAACAAGTATCAGAACCAGTATCAGAACCAATATCAGAACAAGTATCAAAATTGAAAATGTGCCTTGGTGAAAACCTGGAAACAGGCGCCTTGGTAGCAAAAATAGAATCTCTACCAAGATGGTGAAAACCCGGCAAACGGGCACTACTTGTTCCAAAATGCTCCATCTATCAGCACAATCTTGGTCTTTCCCAGCTTTCAGTCTTGCTTTAGTTTGTAAATATCTCCTGGTTTGTTTCTGCATATCCTGGTTTCAATAAGTCGGTCTGTACACCAATTAGCTCAAGCGTCTGTATCCTATCAATGTTCAAATTTGGGGGCAATCAATGTCATATCCTATGGTCTCCTATGTATCTTAGACATTTCCTATCCAGTCAGAGTCCTTTGAAGCTTCCTGTTGAGTCTGTCTGTCTATCTCGTCTCCAGAAAGGATTTTGCATCTACAACAATCAAACATCAAAACTCAACTGAAAACAATCTATGCTTTTTACATGCTTTTATCTCCTTGTATGCTTACTGATTCGCATTGAGATTTTTGCATATTGTGTCCCTTCGAGCTCTTCGATGATGTCCTTTATAGGATTTAGAGAGTGATGATTGGGGGCATAATCTTTTCTTTATCTTCTGCTTGTATGTGAAAATCTAACAACTTTGGAAATTTCGGATTGAAATGGTGTCCGACTATAAGAGCCTCTATCTCGAATTGGATGGCCATGCGTACCTCGACCATTGATACCTAGAAAATTCAAGGACGTTTGATCTAACTATTATCTTTTTGAAGTTAATTCTTTCTCCTACTGTGAAACGCGCTCTTGCCTAAGGAGGTGAACGATAAAGGGTCACTACGGGTAATTCACACTGGATTTAGAATGATCTTTTGATTGTTTGATGTGTTTGCAATGCAAGGAGTACTCAGGTCATCACAACGTTTATGTTTTGATGCTTGTACAAATTTCTATATCAAAATGGACATGATATTCAGGTCATCCTGGCGCTTGTGCCTTGGTGCTTATATCTAATCTGACATTTCGAAAACAAAATCAATATTCATATATCCATAGTTGTTGACCAGTGGGTGTTGTATTGATTCTTGCGCATACAAATCGATATTCATATGTCTATATTTTTATGGCTAGTGGGAATTGTATTGATTTATCCGGTTACCTAAAAGTTCAATGATGATAACAAATCGACATATGATCAATGACTAGGTCCTAGGTCTTAGGTTGCATTTCATTTTGCATGTCTCATTTCATTTTGCATGTCTCATTGCATTTTGCATGTTTGCATGATCTCACAATGATTAAACTAACTTCAATGCTTAAATGATTCTTCAAATCGCATCTTCAAGTCTAACAAGAACTGAATCTCACACGAAGGTTCCTCCAATGAAGCAGCAAGTATAATCCTTTTTCGGGATCAAAATTGAAATCTGAGATCATTTATCTTATTCACTGCTTGCATAATCGACCTTTAATCATCACAGAAATCTAGTATTCAACTTAACTGATTAGCTTTCATCAAACTATCAAAATTTCAACTTGGTCAACCATGGTCAAACTCATGGTCAAACCTAGTCAAATTCGGTCTCCAGGACCTCCAAACGATGCAGAATGCATTCTCGGACGTGTTTAACCACTTCTCAAATCAATTAACATGCTTCTCAACTATCACCGTTGACTTTTCTTGTCAGATTTCAATTTTAATCCCGAAGGGGGCATGGTATTTCACATCATTCAAAGTCTGTCAATCAAATCTATCAATATCTTTCATCAGTAATCAAGACAAACAATCATGTCTAGTCGCTGATTCATCAAAAGTCCTCATCGCTCGGGGCAAATCTATCATCACTTGGGGCATATCAGATTCATCGATCCATATCAATCTGATATTCTCCTAATCTTGTAAACTGTATCAGTTTTTACAACCATCGGATCATAGTGTTCTTTCCTTGGTTCTTCGGCAACTGAAAGATTCGGATGTGATACCTGCTAGTTCTGCTAAGACAATCGAGTCTAGAACGGGTCACTCACTTCTTATCAATCCTAAGGTTCAGAATCAAGCATTTTGACACTTTTTCACAATCATAGGTTCATTTGCTGCTACAGTGAACATTATCTTTGGTCATTCAAGACCTATTATCTCTATATCAATTCAATATCAATCAGCTTCTATCTCATATCAATTATCAATTTCAAACATCAGTTTCATATCTCTATCAAACACAGACTATCTTTGAACCACTGCGCTTCACACAGTAATTCAAAGAGGGGCAAAATGTAATACCCCAAAAATGGGCTATAAGTTCATTAATATCCTGCATCTACATATCGAATGAAATCGACATCAAAGTCCTAACCTAAGGCACATCTAAACATCATCAAATCATAATTGATTATCTTAAATTCTGCATCGGGGAATATTCCTAGTAATATTCCTAATCATCATAATTATCTTTAATTTAATGATTATTTGGCAATAAATCACATTTATCCTAAGTTTGATTAATTGAATATTTTCATATTTAATTAATTAGATTTAATATTTACCACTTAATTGTTTAATTAAATTTAATTCTATCTATTATTAATTATATTATTTAAATTTGACAATAGATCAAAATTCCTATCTTTAATTGATTAAATTCTTATTTAATTAGTTAAAGCATGTTGTCATTATTTAATAATATAATTTTTAATAAAAGTTTGGTAAAATAGTTAATTAACCCATAAATTAATTATTTTATTTCAAAAATCAGTTGAGTTGAGGATAAATCACTTTATTTATTTATTTATTTAATTATTAATTATTATGCATATTCAAAAGAAACAGTTAAACTCCAAATCAGAAAATCAATGCAAGTTATTGACTTTTTAGAACTCAACATCCTTTTGGAGTTCAAAAAGCTGATCTAAACTCTAATTTGAGTTAAAAAGCTGTTTTTGCATGTTTTTGCATGATTTTGAGAATTAACTATCTTTCATGATCAGATAACTCAAAAATCAAGATGAGTTAATTTGAGTGATTTATGGCTTTTTCCCATGCACCTCCAAAGCCCTGGATTTCTATAAATTAAAGGCTTCAGCTCTTCACAAATCATCTCATGTTTTTGCACAATCACGCTGGAGAATTGGAATTGAAGAATCAAAGCTCTTGCGAATCGACATCTTTGTGAGATCAATCTTATTTTTGCATTCATATTTCATATCATTGTTAGATTAGCATAGCATATCAGTTTTTATATAGATTAATTTCATATCAGTTTTTCATTCATTCTTATTGCATAGAAAAATCCAAAAATATAGATTAATTGCATTCAATTTCATATCCATCTTTTGCATTCAAATCCTTCATTTAGGTGTCGTCTAGGTCACTGATCTCGATTACAATCTGAGAACATTAATCTCGCACCTACTAGAAGGCAGTAAATCACTTGGTTAGATAGCTTTTAATTTTGCACGATTTTGATTATAGCTAACCTCTAATGTTTTACTGAGTGTTGTGTCTACAGATCAGGTACAATTTTTACACACACATTTCTGGCGCCCACCGTGGGGCAACCCACCTTTGCATGCTGGTTTTGATTTTTTTGGGAGCTAAAACCCCAAAGTTTCAAAGATTTAATTTTATCTCCCAAATGGCTTAGAATTTTGGTCTGAAATTGTTTTTGCAGGTTGGTGACATGTCATGGAAGCTACAGTAAAATATTTAGAATTTTTTGAGATATTTTGAATTTTTAATAATTTTTTTTTGAAATTCCAGAAAAAATTAATATCTGACGCACATCAGCATATTTTTCAAAAAAAATTATATTTTCGGAAAGCTCTTTAAATTTTACAGGGGGTCCATTCTTTGTGTTTTAAATTTGGACATGATATCATAGCTCAAATAGTCAATTTACAAAAACTGGTTTATTTTGATAAAATGGGTCTCTAGGGCACAAATGAAGAGATTTTTCTAAAATTTTTGCATTTTTGGAAACCTCTCTATTTTTTAGCAGGGGTCTCTATTTTGAATTTCTATTTTTGTGGCCAAAATCATATCAAAAAAATTAGATCTTGTTGACTAGGTCAAATGCAGCAAAAAAAATAAAATTTTGTGATGGGTATGCACTTATTTTTTTTACATGGTTCAATGAATGATATGAGTTGTCATTTGGGTTGATTGCTGGTTATTATTACTGATAATAATTAATTTTTAGAGCTAACCCTATGGTTTTCATAAGTTGAATACATTTTGCATATCTTGTTTGCTTGTTTGCTTGTTGGAGAGTTCGTCACTTGCTTGCATGGAAAAGCTCAACAAAAATTGCTAAAAATCAAGTAAAATCTACTAAGCGCGTTGCAAGGATCTCAAGTATTCTCCTTCATCTAATAATATTTTGATTTGGGACTTAAAATAAATCTCTTATGTGTCAAGCTTGTGTGCATCTTTTCATGCTTTTGATATATTTCTACACACTTGCATAATTGATACTAGGTTGTGATCCCTTAAGGATTCATTAAGTAGTCTTAGAATAATTGTGATTGATCTTGATTGCTATCTTGGGTTATTGGACTCGCTAATCTGTCGGCCCCTCATTTTCGCCCCGTGGTTGCAATCTCAGCGCCATAAAGGGGAGGGGTCAACAGGACAGAAGTGTTAAGTGTTCCACTTGGCAACCCTTTTGTGCTTTTAGGAACTCACTTATTTTCTAAGTTGGGGACTTGTTTTCATCTTGTGTGAGGTGTTAAGTGTTCCACCTTGTGGACTCATCTCATATTCTCTTTAAGCGTTAAGTGTTCCTCTTTCTATTTTTTGGGTACTTTTGGTAGATTTACTTTCGGGAATATATCTGTGCTCACATAGTAATTAGGCCCTATGAACACTATTCGTGATTCTTGAGAGATTGGATTCCTAGCAAAATCCTTCCTTGATGATGGAATCCTTGTAGGTAGGGAGGATACTTAGTGTGTTTCACATTCATCTTGGTTAGTGCATCTTCTCTTATTGATCGACACATTCTCTCTCTGGAGAGGTTGATAGATCACGTGGGGTTGATATCACAAGCTTTGGTGAATCAAAATTAGTTAGTGCATCTTCTCTTATTGATTGATACATTCTCTCCCCGGAGAGGTTGATAGATCACGTGGAGTTGATATCACAGACCTTGGTGGAACAAAACTTTGTCTTAGCGTGTCAGATTAATCTGCTTGCATTGTTTGGGTTAAAAGTGAAGAGGTGTCAAAACCTTGAATCTGGAGCCAAGTCCCCTTGTGGTATAAATCTGTGAGTCATCTTTAGAGAGGGTTAACCGTAGCGGACAATCCCTTCACAGGGCAAACTGCGTTGACGGAACCTCAAGCGGTCATAGCCATTTTCGCCATGGTAGTGACAGCCGCTATATAAATGTCCTTGTGGAAGAAATCTCCACAGGTATGGTTCATTGTTGGGTTGTCAGATCTCCCTAGCAGCTCTTGAAGATTAAGTTCTCGGACTGTGTCAAAACCCTGGTGCGCCGAGATTGGAGTTCACCCCTTTGAATCATAAAAGTTGCAGAGTCAAACCATTACTAAAAACCTTAGAGAGGCCAATTTTTCATTCTCAAGTATATGTGTTTTATTGCAAAACTTTTTAGAACATACACAATTAGTACTCTTAGGGATTAGCACAATTTGGTCACTTGATTGTTCATGCGCAAGGTTGCTTTTGCCCTTGTTCATTATTTTCAGACGTGCTTGGAATCACTTGCTTGCTGTTCTGCGTGCTTATTTATCTACTTGGCTATTAAAAATGATCAAATCTGGTATAACCTTCAAAATCTGGACAGTACAATTTGCAAACAATCCAAAATTGAAAACCTTAAATTTTGCAAAAAAATTGACGTAAAGTTCTTTCTGGAGTCAAAAGTCATTTCAAGAAGTCAAAAGTCGTATGACTTTTTGTCAAATGTCATTTTAGTAAAGCCCATATGTCGTATGATTAAGAACCCAGTGTCGTATGAGTCTGCAGAGTGTCGTTTGGAAAAATTTGAGAGAGTTGTCAGAAATTATCAAATTGCAAGATATCCAATGTTTCCAGCCTAGTTCCAGAATCTGTCAAAAATATCATTGTGTTAGGAATAGAGCAATAGCTATTGAGAATCAGTACACATGTCTCAAAGAATCAGTAAACAAGAGGAAGAAGCTCTGATCGTCACTATAATGAAACAGATACATGCTATGCAAGTCCAGCTTGACAAACTTAGGAAAGAAAAGGAACCTCTATACTCTTTTCCATTTGATAAAGACTTGTACATGTCACCATGCCCCCGAAAAACAATTGAGCAATATGATACCTCTTCCACGGAGAGTGACACATCTAGCTTTGAAGACTCTGATGACTATGACGACAGACAATGTAATGATACCTATGACACCTCTGTTCCTAAGAGTCCTCCTCATCGTCCATTCCTGCTTACTACAAATGGGCCGTCACATTGGATAGATCATGAGGGTGATCCATATGATTCTGATTATGAAAGAGACTTTGATGATTTCTATGCACAATACCTAGATGATCCATCTATTTCACTTGAGGAAGAGAAAGTTTACCACGCTGATTATAAACATGCATACTATAAGGATCTCTCCTCTAAGAACTCTCAGGCTGAAAATAAAGATTACACTCTCAAGCAAGATCATGTTAATGTTGGACCTTTGTCTTGTGATGGTTCCCTTCCATCCCCTACTTCCTCCAATACTCGTACATTTCCTAAAGCTTCTGAGTCTTTCAAATCTTTCATAGAATCTTCATCTGACATAAGCCTTGATACTTTTCATGTGGTTCCCTATAGTTATCCCCCAGGGCTACCTCTTAAAGAAACTCAAGCTAACCTTCACTTGGCTGCAAAGACTTTCAATAATGATAAATCTAAAGAGCCTAAGCCTTCATATGCTATAATCCCTACTTCAGCTAGTCCTCCACCATCTCTTCCAAAGTCATCCATACAATCCCAACATGCTTCCTTGTCCTTAGAAGTGGCTCCATGTCAAGAGGACTCTAAAAATGATAAAGAAAAGAACATAAAAAAAGATCAAGATCAAGAACCCTCCATTTCATCCACTCCTTTTTCTGATGTCTCTTATCCGCCTCAGGGTTCTTTTGATCCTGTAACCCCTTTTTCATGCATTCCACCATGTCTTAAGTCTTCGCCTAAGCAAGATCAAGCTACTACTTACACTGTTGAGCTTATTGACAATCAAAATAACCTTACTACGCTTGTGCTTTCCAAAGATGATACTTCCATTAAGGTTGGTAAAAATGGTGTTCCTTCCAATGTCAAGCCTATTGAAAATCAAAAGAAAAATTATGCACTTGTGCTATCCAAAGATCCTTGTCAAGATCAAAGTCTTCCATCTTCTTGTTCTACCACTCCATGTTCACTTTCACTTTCTACTCTTCCTAAGTCTTTGCAAGCTTTGAACAATCCTATCAAAGAAGGTGCTCATATTCAAGATGTCCATGATTCTATTGAAGATCCTAATGCTCACTCTAAAGATGTTGATATCCTTGGTTGTCATATAGATGCTGATGAACTTATTGATTATCCTTTTGCGTCTTCCACTTCCATCCTTGGACCTCTTCCACCACTACAAAGATCTTCACACATTCCTTCCATCTTGGGTCCTTATGTCTCTTCACTTTCCCCTCCTAACTCTCCTAATTCGCCATCCATCTTGGGTCCTTACATACCTCCATCTCCCATCTTTCCTCAAGATCAACATAGATGCATACCCTTGAATCTTTTTCATCCACCCACCCATCTAAACCAGTCATATCCTCCCTCTTCCACAAATCCCAAGTCTTTTGGAAGTAACTTGAATGTTCAATACAAGAAAAAGAAGCAATGCAAGAATCCATCAAAAAAAGAAGATCACCATGTCTCCTCTAATAGACATGGAAACATAAAGTCAAAAGAGATATCTAAGAAAAAAACTACAAGACAAGTATGGGTTCCAAAATCCATCATTGAAGATATTATCTCTAGATCATCAAAAGGAAATAAAAAGCCTATGGCTATATGGATTCCAAAGTGTCTCTTGAAAGAGTCTGGTGTTGAGCAAAAAGTGAAATTGACATTCAAGCTTCCAAAGGCTTCCACTACATCTCCTTCCAAAAATATTCTTCCATTTCATGCGCCCAAACCTCAACCTCTGCTATCCATTCGCCATATTCCTTCACGTATTCCTTCATTCACGATTCCTCCATTCTCTCACCACCCTTCAAGGTATGTGTTGATGTTGAACTTGCCTTCCTTTCCATCTACCCTTTCACAATACTTCCATGCATTATCCTTCTACCTTCTATCCTTTTTCCTCATTTGCCTATTCCTCCTATCTTCCATCCTCATTCGCTTTATATAAAACCCTATCCTCCATTTTCCTCCTCCATATTCCTTTCCCTATCAGCATCTTTGAGCATGTCATTTTGAATCCTTGGCATATCATGGTTTATCCTTTCAAGGAGCATTATCTAAAAGCTTGCCTTCTTCCAAAAAAGAGAAAAAAAATAAAAATAAAATAAAATAAAATTGAAAATGTGCCTTGGTGAAAACTTGGAAACAAGCGCCTTGGTAGCAAAAGTAAAGAGAAAAAAAAATTTCATCCTAAGGTGAAAACCACTCCCTTGTGGCGCCTTGGATAAGTACCATGATGAAAATCTGGCAATCAGGCATCATGCGTAGTTCTTCTACATATTTCATCCATTCCATCTTCTCTCTTTGATCTTGACAATGTTGATCTATACACGAACATTTGACTATTTTGTGAGTTATCTTACGATGATCTTGCTTTCATTCCTTCCATGTTTAGCCTTCATATCCATCTTCCTCCATTCATTTTCGCCTATCGCTATCCTTTTCCCCTTTGGTCTTGATCTAATAAAAAAAGAAAGAAAGAGTAAAACACAGTGCTATGAAGCCTCTTGACATGTCTACTCCTTTGGATTGCATTCTTTCCTGCTCTTGCACTACGCTTTTGTGACTTATCCTATACTAGCCTTTCCCTACTTATCCAAATATGCTTTACATGACAATTTTTCTCTAGCTTGAGTATTCTTGAGGAGTTTTCCCTTGAGGATTTCTTCCCTTCATTTTCCTTCATTCTCTTATCTTCCATCTCTTCCACCAGCTTGCTAATCCCTCTTGTTCTCCACCTTGCTAGACATTAAGACTGCACGATATGATCTTGCTTGGGAGTTTGCAAATGGAAAAAGATGCTATCAAGTATACCAAGTATCAGAACAAGTATCAGAACCAGTATCAGAACCAATATCAGAACAAGTATCAAAATTGAAAATGTGCCTTGGTGAAAACCTGGAAACAGGCGCCTTGGTAGCAAAAATAGAATCTCTACCAAGATGGTGAAAACCCGGCAAACGGGCACTACTTGTTCCAAAATGCTCCATCTATCAGCACAATCTTGGTCTTTCCCAGCTTTCAGTCTTGCTTTAGTTTGTACATATCTCCTGGTTTGTTTCTGCATATCCTGGTTTCAATAAGTCGGTCTGTACACCAATTAGCTCAAGCGTCTGTATCCTATCAATGTTCAAATTTGGGGGCAATCAATGTCATATCCTATGGTCTCCTATGTATCTTAGACATTTCCTATCCAGTCAGAGTCCTTTGAAGCTTCCTGTTGAGTCTGTCTGTCTATCTCGTCTCCAGAAAGGATTTTGCATCTACAACAATCAAACATCAAAACTCAACTGAAAACAATCTATGCTTTTTACATGCTTTTATCTCCTTGTATGCTTACTGATTCGCATTGAGATTTTTGCATATTGTGTCCCTTCGAGCTCTTCGATGATGTCCTTTATAGGATTTAGAGAGTGATGATTGGGGGCATAATCTTTTCTTTATCTTCTGCTTGTATGTGAAAATCTAACAACTTTGGAAATTTCGGATTGAAATGGTGTCCGACTATAAGAGCCTCTATCTCGAATTGGATGGCCATGCGTACCTCGACCATTGATACCTAGAAAATTCAAGGACGTTTGATCTAACTATTATCTTTTTGAAGTTAATTCTTTCTCCTACTGTGAAACGCGCTCTTGCCTAAGGAGGTGAACGATAAAGGGTCACTACGGGTAATTCACACTGGATTTAGAATGATCTTTTGATTGTTTGATGTGTTTGCAATGCAAGGAGTACTCAGGTCATCACAACGTTTATGTTTTGATGCTTGTACAAATTTCTATATCAAAATGGACATGATATTCAGGTCATCCTGGCGCTTGTGCCTTGGTGCTTATATCTAATCCGACATTTCGAAAACAAAATCAATATTCATATATCCATAGTTGTTGACCAGTGGGTGTTGTATTGATTCTTGCGCATACAAATCGATATTCATATGTCTATAGTTTTATGGCTAGTGGGCATTGTATTGATTTATCCGGTTACCTAAAAGTTCAATGATGATAACAAATCGACATATGATCAATGACTAGGTCCTAGGTCTTAGGTTGCATTTCATTTTGCATGTCTCATTTCATTTTGCATGTCTCATTGCATTTTGCATGATCTCACAATGATTAAACTAACTTCAATGCTTAAATGATTCTTCAAATCGCATCTTCAAGTCTAACAAGAACTGAATCTCACACGAAGGTTCCTCCAACGAAGCAGCAAGTATAATCCTTTTTCGGGATCAAAATTGAAATCTGAGATCATTTATCTTATTCACTGCTTGCATAATCGACCTTTAATCATCACAGAAATCTAGTATTCAACTTAACTGATTAGCTTTCATCAAACTATCAAAATTTCAACTTGGTCAACCATGGTCAAACTCATGGTCAAACCTAGTCAAATTCGGTCTCCAGGACCTCCAAACGATGCAGAATGCATTCTCGGACGTGTTTAACCACTTCTCAAATCAATTAACATGCTTCTCAACTATCACCGTTGACTTTTCTTGTCAGATTTCAATTTTAATCCCGAAGGGGGCATGGTATTTCACATCATTCAAAGTCTGTCAATCAAATCTATCAATATCTTTCATCAGTAATCAAGACAAACAATCATGTCTAGTCGCTGATTCATCAAAAGTCCTCATCGCTCGGGGCAAATCTATCATCACTTGGGGCATATCAGATTCATCGATCCATATCAATCTGATATTCTCCTAATCTTGTAAACTGTATCAGTTTTTACAACCATCGGATCATAGTGTTCTTTCCTTGGTTCTTCGGCAACTGAAAGATTCGGATGTGATACCTGCTAGTTCTGCTAAGACAATCGAGTCTAGAACGGGTCACTCACTTCTTATCAATCCTAAGGTTCAGAATCAAGCATTTTGACACTTTTTCACAATCATAGGTTCATTTGCTGCTACAGTGAACATTATCTTTGGTCATTCAAGACCTATTATCTCCATATCAATTCAATATCAATCAGCTTCTATCTCATATCAATTATCAATTTCAAACATCAATTTCATATCTCTATCAAACACAAACTATCTTTGAACCACTGCGCTTCACACAGTAATTCAAAGAGGGGCAAAATGTAATACCCCAAAAATGGGCTATAAGTTCATTAATATCCTGCATCTACATATCGAATGAAATCGACATCAAAGTCCTAACCTAAGGCACATCTAAACATCATCAAATCATAATTGATTATCTTAAATTCTGCATCGGGGAATATTCCTAGTAATATTCCTAATCATCATAATTATCTTTAATTTAATGATTATTTGGCAATAAATCACATTTATCCTAAGTTTGATTAATTGAATATTTTCATATTTAATTAATTAGATTTAATATTTACCACTTAATTGTTTAATTAAATTTAATTCTATCTATTATTAATTATATTATTTAAATTTGACAATAGATCAAAATTCCTATCTTTAATTGATTAAATTCTTATTTAATTAGTTAAAGCATGTTGTCATTATTTAATAATATAATTTTTAATAAAAGTTTGGTAAAATAGTTAATTAACCCATAAATTAATTATTTTATTTCAAAAATCAGTTGAGTTGAGGATAAATCACTTTATTTATTTATTTAATTATTAATTATTATGCATATTCAAAAGAAACAGTTAAACTCCAAATCAGAAAATCAATGCAAGTTATTGACTTTTTAGAACTCAACATCCTTTTGGAGTTCAAAAAGCTGATCTAAACTCTAATTTGAGTTAAAAAGCTGTTTTTGCATATTTTTGCATGATTTTGAGAATTAACTATCTTTCATGATCAGATAACTCAAAAATCAAGATGAGTTAATTTGAGTGATTTATGGCTTTTTCCCATGCACCTCCAAAGCCTTGGATTTCTATAAATTAAAGGCTTCAGCTCTTCACAAATCATCTCATGTTTTTGCACAATCACGCTGGAGAATTGGAATTGAAGAATCAAAGCTCTTGCGAATCGACATCTTTGTGAGATCAATCTTATTTTTGCATTCATATTTCATATCATTGTTAGATTAGCATAGCATATCAGTTTTTATATAGATTAATTTCATATCAGTTTTTCATTCATTCTTATTGCATAGAAAAATCCAAAAATATAGATTAATTGCATTCAATTTCATATCCATCTTTTGCATTCAAATCCTTCATTTAGGTGTCGTCTAGGTCACTGATCTCGATTACAATCTGAGAACATTAATCTCGCACCTACTAGAAGGCAGTAAATCGCTTGGTTAGATAGCTTTTAATTTTGCACGATTTTGATTATAGCTAACCTCTAATGTTTTACTGAGTGTTGTGTCTACAGATCGGGTACAATTTTCACACACACACAGACTAAGTTGAAGGGTCATGTTGCCTTATGGTGGAAGGATTTGCAGAAAAATAGAGAGGAACATGGTGAAATGAAGATCACTAGATGGAGGGTTATGGTTGCTAGATTGAAAGCCAAATTCATACCCGAGGAATATGAATTAGAATTATTCAATAAATTGCAGAACTTGAAGCAAAAAGACATGAGTGTGAAATAATATACTCAATAATTTTATAAGATGACAATTAGATTTGGAAATTGAGAGGTAAATAAGGAGAAGGTGTCTATATATATTAATGGCCTAAGATTTAATATTGAGGATGAGTTCAGTATGTTGTAGATTTCTACAATTGAGGATTCTTATCAGTATGCATTGAAAGCGAAAGATAAATTAAGGAGGAGATAGAATAACCCTAGAGGGAAAGAGAAGCAAGTGATTAACAATGAAAAAGAGAAGAAAACCTTTGAGGTAGAACCTGATTAGAAGACACTTAGGAGAGGAACTAGTAGAAAAGATTTCAAAGGTACTTGTTTCAAATGTTGTGGCACAGGACTTAGATCTTTTAAATGCTTTGAAGGATCTAGAAAAATCTTGGGTAAAAAGAATCTTGTGGAACATGAGGAGAAGACTATTGATGAACTTGTGGAGAATATTTCAGAACCTGAGATGGGATACTCTTATGCTAAGATGAATCATGTTGAGTAAGATATAATTTGGACCTATACAAAGGAAGAATTTGTTTAGAATTGTATGCAAATTAGGAGGTAAATGTTGTAAGGTTATTGTGGATAGTGGTAGTACTGATAACTTGGTATCAAAAGAGATGGTGTTGAAGCTTGGCTTGAAGAGGCTTAAACATCCTTGTCCTCATGGGATAAGTTGGTTTCAAGATGATCATATGGTGGAGGTAAAAGAATAATATTTGGTGAACTTCAACATTGGCCCTTATAGAGATGAGGTATTGTGTGATGCGATATCTATGAATGCTTATCATGCTCTATTGGGTAGACCTTGTAAATATGATAGAGAAGCTATCCATGATTGCAAAATAAACTTGGTCATAATGGAGAAGGATGGGCATAAGTTTACTTTGGTTCATGTGAAGGAGGAAGAGGAGAGAGGTGCAAGGAATCTGAACATTGTGAAGAGTTACTATTCAAAGAATCAAAATGCAGAGGATAATTTGAAAGGAGACTTGGATTTGAAGGAGGATCTTAGATTTGAGAATAGGATGGTATCAGATAAAAAGAAGGGTAAGGTATTGCAGAAAAAGGCTTTAGATCACATAGAGTATTGTAGTAGGGGTAAATCAAATGTGCAGAAGAAAAGAAGTCGTAGAAAATGTCCCATACTCCAGTGTGTAGATGTGTGGTATGGAAAGGGAAGTACAAATAATATTGAGATGATGGATTTGATAGAAGGATCAAAAGTGAAGAAAAATAAAGTTGTGGATAAAGAGGATATCTGGATTAAAAATGAGCATGGGATTTATGTCCTAAATCATATAAGATGTTCATAAGTTCCTCTTATGGAACATCTTCTTTGCACCAGAGGTATTTGATGTAGGAGCATCCTTGGGTCATTGGCAATCTTGCATTAACCAAAAATATTTCCTTTCAGTTTTGTTCCTTTTCTAGTTGTAGTTTTAGTTGCATTTCTTATAGGTTGATGATATGCAGTTACAAATTTTAGGGATGGTTGTGGACATCATGTTTTAGTTATGTTTGTGTTTTCACCTCATTTGGATTATTCACAATGGAGTTATATTGGATTTATGTTCGGGCCAGTATGTTCTTCGTGTTCTAACAGTTAGTTGGAGTTTTACAATCTTGTGAAGTAATTTCCCAATCGACAAAGCTTGGTGACTCATATCCCAATGTTCGTGGATCTTTGGCTGACATCTCTCTTAAATCTTATGACATTTATTCATCTTGTAAATTTTATGACTTGGGTCTTGACCTATATTTATGTTACATTTTCTCTCTTTGAAAATGTGATAGATCTTGGCCAACATGTGTGATGTGAAGCTTCTATATATTGAGGCATTTGGTCTTTGTTTAGGAGTAGTGAGAAGTTGTAAGGATAACCTTTGGAAGGCTGGTTCTAGGGTTTAGGTTTGGAATTTTTTCATAATCAAGCATGTATGCTAAAATTTTGTAATCTGCATGTTGCAAGCCAATATGATGTGAATACTTGATTCTACAATAATGCAAAAATATGTTAAAGAATCTTGATTGTCTATTCTTATTTATAAGTTGGGTTTTTTTTGCTATAATTACTCTTGTTGCATGGTTAGACTATCTCCATTGGGAAAAACTCTAGCCATGAATGCATCAATATGTGTTCCCTCATGCTTGTCTTTTATCATTGTTCCCTCCTAGAGGACCCTTGTACTCCGTTGGTACTTCGAAATGGGAGGCTTTTTGTTATAAAACTTGTTCTAAATTTTGTCTTTTTCTTCTATCTATCATAATCTTTGATTTTCAAAGTTGGGGATGATGCAAAATGTTGGGGGCCTTTTAGGCACCCCTTCAATGTTGACCCAAAAATTTTCTTTTTTGTTTTCACGTGTCTTTCTTTATATCTATGTTACAGATGGCAGTGATGAAATATCCCCTGAGAGTGAACGTAAGTTAGGTAAGAATTCCTTACTTTAGCTTCACACTTCTCCTCATTAAAAATATGCCCGCTAAAGTGAGGGAAAAAATGTAATGGCATAAATTTTACACCCCTGTGTAGGAGCCATTTTTGTATTTTGTCCACCTTAGCATAAGACAAAAAATCCCATCACCCTTCGTTATCCTCATCATTGTGCCAACTCATCATACAGTTCAATTCCACGAGGTGAAGCCTTGATGGCATTCAAACACATGTGCATCATGGAGGCATCTGCATGACATGCTATCATTCACGAGTTTTTAGACATGTAGAGGACCATTTGAGTGTTACAAACCTACCACCTTGTAGAAGTAACACCCATGATGATGGCTTCCTACGCAAGATTCCATTTTGGGTTGTTAAAAAACCTTGTTTGCATGCATTTTGGTCTTATTGTCTATTTATTCACTCTTCTTCAAGATTCTTGGTCTTTTTGGAAATCCCATCTTGAGCTTCATATCTCCATTTTCACCCATATATCCATATTATTGCAAGTTTTCTGCCATTGGTGAGAACATTCAGGCTATTCAAGCTCCCACACA